>JAMPIV010008741.1:0-600000 GCA_024509875.1 Oreohelix idahoensis
ACACAATCTCCTACAGAAGAAAAACCACTTCGTAAATCATTTTTACTGAACCAGCCCTGGAAAATGCGTAACCGCCATTGTAAACGGTACCTCGGAACTCATCACGACTTGTCAAGACAACTCCTACTTCCGCTAGAGCGGCATAACAAGAATATAGTCCTGCCTACCCATCCAAAATATACAATATAGGACTGATTCTACTTGTACTAATAATATGTAATACATATGAATTCAGGCCATAAACATAATAAGCAAATTAATATATTTTCTGGCCCTAACAAATAAGTACGGACATGGGTGTCATATCCATGCGCCGAATCAATATCAAGAACGATTACTCCTATAATCAAAAGTGTAAAATCAATCATGGATTATCTAGCTTTACCATAGACAGCATTTTCATACACAAATGAATGAATGTCTATATCTTTTCCATATTAAATAGCCATATCGATTTTTGTAATATGTGCGTCAAAATATGCACGCAACAGATTACCACACCCCTCGGGAAAAAAAATGGTACTTTTTTTTTTTGAAATACATCTAGGAGCAACATACAATAGGCTCACAACGCACCAATAACAATGCGCAGATGATAAGCATAAGTTTTTGACCTTAGAGAAAGTACTTCTCTAAGTATAAATATTTCCAGAGAGGTGTCACCAACGCATACTACAATATTAGCAATGACACAATTTCTACATTAGTTTATACATAAATTTCATCTAAGATATCTTAACATCATGATCATCAAAGACGAAAAAAAACATTGAAAGATCAGCGGTGAATAAATATCAATGAACCGCTAAGTAGTGTTACAATCAATATATGATATTACCTATGTGTACACATTTCAACATAGGAACAACTGTATCAAAGTTGTATAACAGTTATGAATCATGTGGGCATCTAGACAAAATATCTGCCATCACATTTTCTGACCCACGGATAGCTCGCACCGAAAAATGAAATGGCTGCAGAGCAATCGCGTATCGCGTTGATCTCGCGCTCTTCAGATTTTTACTCTGAATAGCCGTAAGAGCTTTCTGGTCAGTTTCCACGATGAAATGCGCGCCAAGAAGAAATCTTTGCAGTTTAAGGATTGACCAAACCATAGCCAATAATTCACGGTCTAGGACCGAGTAATTCTTCTCTGCGGCATTTAATTTCCGAGAAATATACATCACAGGATGCAGAGTTCCAGAGTACTCTTGCATTAGTGCTGCTCCAATCCCGGTGGATGAAGCGTCACTACGAAGAATAAATGTCTTATCCTTAGAAGGCAATACTAGGATAGGTGAAGTAGAAAACATAGTTTTAACCTTATCCAAAGAGGATTGACATTCTTGAGTCCAATGGACTACATTAGGAGACCCTTTCTTTAGCAAGGAAGAAAGAGGTGACATAATGGAGGACAGATTCGGAATGAATCGTCCATAAATTGTATTAGACCTAAGAGACTTCGCACTTGCTTTTTAGTCTTAGGAATAGAAATGTTAAGTATCTTACTTGTATTATGGTCTTCTGTTTTTAGGAACCCATGACCAACACGGTGTCCTAAGAAAGATATTTCGCTAAAACCAATACATGCTTTCGATGGTTTCGCTGTCAGGTTATGCTCGCGTAAGATAGACAATAACTCCGCCCATGCCGGTCCCAAGCCCGGATGAAAAAGGAGGAGGGCGGCCTGCATGGAGGCCGTAAGGAGGCAGCCCCTCCACCATGCAAAGGCACAACAGGCCAATCACCTGTTTGTCTTAAACTATGATTACGAGAAATACAAGAGAGAAAACCGGACTGATTCTAAAGGCGACGAACTGGAACGGACTACGGACTACGACTTATGGAACTTGGAACACAAGAAGTATAAATGGGAAGGAAGAGGAGCTGGTGGAAGAGATGAGGAAAGCAAAACTAGAAATCCTGGCTATAACGGAAACGAAGAAAAAAGGACAAGGAGTCATGGATCTCGATGGCAACACGTTGCTCTACAGTGGTGTACCCATATCTGAAAGAGCTAAAGGGGGCGTGGGTTGCATTGTGGCCCAAAATCAAAAAGATAGTATCAAGGGATGGAACTTTGTCTCGGAGCGCATTATGGTTGTAAAACTAAAAGAAGGAGAAACCATAGTCAACCTGGTCATAGTGTATGGGCCAAATGAGGATGAGAGAGCAGAGGTCAAGGAGGAATTCTTCGAGCTGCTTCAAAGGACAGTGGATGACTGCCTAGATGAAGTTATCATGCTCGGAGATTTTAATGCCAGAGTTGGAAATGACCATGCTAGATGGGGTGGAGTTATCGGAAGATATGGAGAAGATACTCTCAATGACAATGGAAAGCGACTCCTTAGATTCTGCAGTGAGCAGAATCTGATCATTACAAACACAAAGTTCCCCCATAAGCGCATACATGCATACACTAGATGTGAACCAACAAGAATGAGAAGTCAGTGATCGACTATGCCATTGTTCGGAGAAGCTCATTCAGATATGTCCGAGATGCAAGAGTCTGGAGGGGGCCAGAGATTGGAAGTGATCACTACCTGCTAACAATCAAACGAACAACTGAAAGAGTTGCTCAGCCTAGGAACTGCCCAACATCACGCAAGAAACCAAGTAAACGAGCAGGAGAAATGAGCATTAGGACCTACAAGCTGAGAGAGCCAGAAATTAAGACCAGATATCAGGGGCTTATTGCTACAGCAGTGAGCAACACAGAAGAACGACCTGATGACTTGGAAACCCTCTGGAATAAATTCAAGGATATCATAAAGACAGCTGCTGCAGAAGCATGCGGTGAAGTCCGACTTGGGAACCAGAGAAAGAGGACACCTTGGTGGACAGAGGAAGTCAAAGAGAAAATAAGAGAGAAGAAAATGGCATGGAAACAATACTTAGGAGCTAAAAACACAACAGGACAAATGGAAAAATATAGAGAATATGTGACACTCAGAACAGAAGCAAAGAACAAAGTGCTAGCAGCAAAACAGAAGTCCTGGGAAGAATTTGGAGAAAAGCTAGAAAAAGATGCACAAGAAAACCAGAAATTGTTCTATAAGACCCTAAAGAACATGAGGAAGGAAAAACAATGCCCTCTCAAATTTATAAAGGACAAGCAAGGCAAATTGCTTACTGCCCCGAAGGAAGTAATGGAAAGATGGAAAGAATATTTCTCAGAACTCCTGGATGGTGAGCATGGTGAAGCATCAGAAATGATAACCACTAGCACAGAAGAGAAAACCAATGATGGTGAAGATGACATAAAGATGGAAGAACTGAGGGCAGCACTAGAGAAAATCAAGATGGGCAAAGCAGCAGGGCATGATGGTATAACACCAGAAATGGTTAAGTACATGGGAGCATCAGGCGACCTATTACTCTTAAAGGTCCTACAGGCAGCATGGTGCAACAAGACCATACCAAAGGATTGGGAGATTGCCATCATAACACCAATTTTCAAAAAGGGTGACAATCGACAATGTGGAAACCATAGAGGCATATCCCTTCTCAGTGTCCCTGGTAAAATCTACTCTAGAATCCTAGAGCAGAGACTCCGACGCCTAGCTGAGCCACAATTGGATGAGGTCCAGTGCGGATTCCGAGCAAACCGAAGTACTCAAGACCTAATCTTCACACTCAGACAGCTGAGTGAAAAGGCCCTTGAGTATAAGAGTGAGATCCATCTTTGTTTCATAGATCTGGAAAAGGCGTTTGACAGGGTCCCCTGGAGCAAACTTTGGGACTGTTTGGCAAGGAAGAATATTCCAGCACCTCTGATTCATGCTATACAGAGCTTCTACAAGTCTTGCAGAAATTATGTGAGGACAGCAAACCATAAGTCAGAAGAGTTCAGGACCACCACTGGTGTAAGACAAGGTGATATCCTATCACCTTACCTCTTCATACTCCTTATGGACGATGTCATCAAGGCATGTAAGGAGAGAACAAGAAAGTATTCAGTGGGGTACTGGAAGATGAGACAGGTCTATATTTCGGAGCTGGCATTTGCTGATGATGTTGCCCTGATTGCTAAATCAGAGGCACATCTCCAATCCAACCTGCAAGTCTGGAAGGAAGAGCTGGAGAAGAGAGGGATGGTCATAAGCAGCTCTAAAACAAAATCCATGGTGATATCACGAGAAGAAAGAAAACATCAGATTAAGTTGGGAGAACAGGTCCTGGAGCAGGTCGACCACTTTAAATATCTCGGAGCTATTATAGACCGAAAGGGAGGCATCAAAGAAGAGTTGGCCACTCGAAAAGCAGCGGCTGGGAGACTTTTTCAGGCCATAAATCGAGGATTCCTCAGCAAGAAAGAGGTTGGTAAGAAAACGAAGATGGCTGTATACCGCTCCACCTATGTCCCAGTCTTGACATATGGATGCGAGTCGTGGGCAATGACTACAACCCACAAAAGCCAGATCCAAACCTCAGAAATGAGGTATCTGAGGAAAGTGGTTGAAGTAACAAGAAGAGACATGGTCCGCAACCAGACGATACGTCAAGGCCTAAAATCCCATCCGCTGCAGACCCAAATAGAACAGTCCCAACTAAGATGGTTTGGCCATGTCTGCAGAATGGGAGAAGATCGGCTACCACGACAAGCATGGGAAACAAAGAGCCAGGGATCCAGACCTCCAGGACGACCCAGAGTCCGCTGGGAGGACAACATTAGACAATCTTTGAAGGACCGAGGACTAGAATGGAACCAGGCCAGGAAGAAGACAGCTGATAGAATGGTCTGGCGCTCTCTCTTCCAAACCTCTACACCTCACGGTAGAAGGGGAACGACTAAGTAAGTAAGTAAGTAAGTAAGATAGACAATAGTTCATTTATACCATTATAGTGATCGTTCCAAGTATCACTGAAAAGACAGATGTCATCAAGATACGCAATGACATCTGAGCGATGAGATAGGATTCGACGCATCATGCGTACAAATGTTGCAGGGGCGTTCATAAGACCGAAAGGCATGAAATTCCATTGGAATAGACCCCTAGGCGTCGAAAAAGCAGTAAACGGTTTGGCGTGTTCGGATAGTGGAACTTGCCAATATCCCTTAGACAAATCGAGTTTAGTAAAGAAATGAGAATTCGATAGTCTCGTAAGTAGCTCTTCTAGTAAAGGCATAGGTTCAGCATCAAATTTAGTCACTTGATTCAATTTGCGATAATCCACGCAAAGACGTATGTTATTGTCTTTTTTTCGTACTATAACCATCGGCGAAGAATATGCTGATGTGGATGGTTCAATAATTTTTAACTCTATCATCTCATCTAACTCTTTCTCTACCTGTGCTTGAAAATGTATCGGGATAGGATACGGTCTGACTCTTATAGGACTATGGTCAGTAAGAATAATGTCATGTTGAATGACATCAGTTTGACCAGGAATGTCAGTAAGGACATCCTGAAGTTGTTCTAACATAGTAGAAACTTGTTTCTGCTCTCCTGGAGATAATTCTGGAGAAATTGCAACATCTTTCCATGATTCATTAGAGTGAAGAGGAATCATTGGAAAAGGTAAATTTACATCCGAGAAACTCGTTTCCTCATCCTGTATTACTGACAGAGATGAGTACTGTCCATGTTGGACTGGAAAATCGTCCGTTGCCTGGAAAACAGGTTGTAAATAATCAGGACGTTCATGGAATTCCGTGAGCATGTTGATGTGGAAGGTTTTACGCTTCCCGTCAATATCGACGATATAGTCAACATCGGAAACTTTTGATATTATATCGTACGGACCTTTCCAAGAAATGAGAAGTCTATTTTCCCTACAAGGTAGCAAGACAAATGCTTTGTCACCTGGACAAAGTTGTCGCAAACATCTCTTTTTATTGGCAAATTCCCTTGCCTTCTGTTTCGCAAATTCAGAAGAAGCAGTTGCCAATTTGCATGCTTCAATAATCTTGTGTCTAAGTGCGATGACATATTCATAAGAGGATTTTGTGTCATCGACAATATTATCAGCAGTTATAAGATCATGAAGTAAGGACATAGGACCTCGCGGTTTCGCGCCAAAGACAAGTTCAAAGGGAGAAAATCCTGTATGTTCGTTGGCGACCTCTCTATATGCAAAGAGAGCCGCGGGTAAAACCCTATCCCAATCCTGAGGATGATCTTCTGTTATCTTACCTAGTAGGTTTTTCAGAGTTCTATTCAAACGTTCCACCATCCCATTGGACATAGGATGATAAATACTACTCAGCGATCTCTCTATCTTCAGAGTCGACATTACTTGAGACATGGTATCCGATATGAGTTGGGTACCATGGTCGGATAATATTTCTGCTGGAAACCCCAGACGAGAAAATATTAACCAAAGAGCATCTGCGACATCAGCAGTAGTTATGCTCTTTAGAGGAACAGCCTCCGGCCAACGTGTGCACATATCAACACACGTCAAAATAAATTGGTGTCCTCTAGCAGACTTTATCTTAAATGGACCAATGATGTCTATCGCCATTTTTTGAAATGGCCGAATGGGAATGTCTGCAGCCTGAATAGGTGCATCATGGCGTGGACCTCTGGATTTAATCTCTTGACATACTTTACAAGATCGACAATAGATTCGTATGTCCTTATTCACAGCAGGCCAAAAGAAAGATTGAAGAACTCTAGCTTTAGTACGGGAAAAACCCATATGTCCAGCACACTGCGAATCATGAGCGTGCTGTAAGATTTTAACTCTCATATTTTTAGGCACAAGGATTTGAGAATGAATGGACTTAGCGGAGTCTTGTACCATACGTACAAGTACGCCATTCTTCATCGTAATCCAAGATTTACGATTTGTATCCTTATTCGGATCACCTTTTGTTGCCAGAGTAAAGAATTTCTTTAGAGTAGGATCATCTTCCTGCTGTTTGATAAAGGAATCGTGGGAAATCTCCAAGGGATCATCTTGGATCTGCGCATCATTATCTTCAGAATGTGAAGATTGTGGCATATTAAGAGCTTGAGCCCTAGTGATTACTGCATTAGCAGATTGCATATTAACATTTTCCCAATTAGAAATTTGCTGTGGAGTGCATTCTTTCACTCCATGAATGCGACCGATGATAAGATCAGCGATCGGATTCGGCAAGAGACATGCTTGCACCTCTCCTGTAAAGAAAGGCGTAGCAATATTGATAATGGCAGTGGAGTACTTCTCCAATGTGCCACCAAATGTTACACATTTGACTATATTGCCTGTAGCTCGAGAAGGATTTACGAGTGATTGCCTCACTCCAATGGTAGTGCACCCCGAATCGAAAAGAATTGATACCGGAGTACCATCTATTAGGCCCCTATTAAAGACAAGAGCACCCCTTCCATTATGCGCGATTGACGCATGGAGAGCGGGAAGCGGGTGACCGCAGCTTAAAGTAGAAACTGTGGTTGGATCGAATAATGTTTTGCATTGCGAACACTCAGATGCTCTAGCAAAATCGAAAGCGGAATTTGCTACACTATTGGAGTCTTTTTTATCATTATTCTGATTATCGGTGTCGTGGAACTCCTGTTGTGCAGAGTTAGCCTGGTAATAAGATTTACCATGTCTTTTGTGTTGTGATCTACCTCGGTTATAATTGTCTCTATAATTATTATTGCCTCTGTTATAACCCCTATTTGGGTTTGAATCATAATATTCATGATCATAATCATCATGCTCATTATATTGAGTATCCCTGTAATATTGTTTCTTTTGTCTCCATGAAGCACTTGGGTAGTTCCTATAGCTACTCCCTTTCGAGAATTTCTAAAATTATGGGTACCCCTCGCGTGTCGAGGACTATCAGCCCGATTCCAGTTCTTCGAAGAAGAACCCTGATTTGAGTGGTTATCTTGGTTTTGATACTTATTCCAATTAACCTTTTTATCAAATTTATTTTTAGCTCCTTGGAATTTGTGTGAGTAATTCTGATTATATTCTGTTGCCGAAGCAACTGGCATACTCTCTTTAATGTTAGAGTTACTAAGAATCATGTCAGGGTGTGCCGTGGCATACTGGTCACAATATTCTTCCATTTGCTTTATTACTAGGTTTACGCTCATGTAAGAACTCTAGGAATGATTTATTTACAGAAGACATGACCTTGTCTCTTAGCAATAAATCCGTAAGACCATCAAATGTTTTCTCTGTTTTGGATAATTCAATCCATCGTGAAAGTGTAATTCGTGCTTTTGAGATGAAATCTGAGAATTCTACACCTACCTCAGGTCTCATTGTTTTAAACAAAAGACGATAACCTTCTTCAGACAGCTGATATCTCTTTATCAAAGCTGCCCTAACAGCATCATAATTATCTTTGTCGGCCTCTTCAACAAAATATAACTTACTCAGAGACTCCCCTTTTAGATTTTCAGACAACTGATTCACATACTGTGATTTGTCAACATTATGAGCTCGACAAGCCCGTTCAAATCTAGAAAGCCAAAATGTTATGTCATCACTGGCAGGGTTGAACGCTGGTACCTTGACCTTGTAACAAAAGGTTTACCATTACCACTAGATGCCTGATTAACATTACTCATACTTGTCAATTTCAATTTCTCTAATTCAAACTCATGTTCTCTTATTGCTTTTCTCTCTTCAGCTTCTCTATCTAATCTTTTCTGTTCAGCTGCAGCAGCAGCTTCTAATTTTTTCTGTTCAGCTGCAACTTCTAATTTTTTCTGTTCAGCTGCAACTTCTAATTTTTTCTGTTCTGCATCAAATCTCCTTTCCTCCATTTGCATCTGCAATTTCTTTAGTTCAGCAGCAGTATCAGCTTCTTTTTCTAATCTTTTTTCTTCAGCCAGAGCTTTTCTCTCTTCAGCAGCAGCTTTTTTCTCTTCAGCAGCAGCTTTTCTCTCTTCAGCAGCAGCAGCAGCTTTTTTCTCTTCTGGTACATTCCGATAGACTACGTCCTATCTGTCTATTACTATCTCAGCCCCCTTTATATCGCTGTTATCTACTTACGTCCATTACGTCTTTCCCAGTCTTATCAAGAGATTTTCCTTGTGCAATAAAGTAATCTAATGTAGACATCTTGTCTTCTTAAATCAGAAACCTGAAAAAGTAAATAAATTACCCTATTTCACTTTAATGGGAGACAAGTCTATACCATAGACTTAGTCTTAGTGAAAAACTTGTATGGTTATTTTGTTTATCATATAACCAATGATAACTTGAGTACCTGTGGGAAACAATAACTGTATATCTCAAATACTGTGGGAGACAAGCCTTACAAAGGTCTTGTATACCTTAATGTAATCAATGATCACTTGAGTACCTGTGGAAAATAATATTTCCTATACCAATCACTTTAGGAGACAAGCCTTACAAAGGTCTTGTATAACTTAATGTAATCAATGATCACTTGAGTACCTGTGGAAAATAATATTTCCTATACCAATCACTTTGGGAGACAAGCCTTACAAAGGTCTTGTATAACTTAATGTAATCAATGATCACTTGAGTACCTGTGGAAAATAATATTTCCTATACCAATCACTTTGGGAGACAAGCCTTACACAGGTCTTGTACACTTTGTTTTATAACAATAATAATCATAAAGTACTGATCTGTACTATAATATAAGTATATTCAACTATACCTCCTATGTCATATGTCAACTAAAGACATTACAAAGGACAAACAAGAAAAGACAATCTGAAAACATTTGCAGAGATCAAATTAAATTACATAGGAGAAATGAAAAAAATGATCACAGAAACCGTGATGATAACTGCAATAAGATAACAAGACAAATAACGCCACAGTGTATAAACATAAGGGTGTAAAGAACTGAAATGAAAGGAAAGATGAGACCTACAATTATACAAACAAATCAAACAAAAATAAAGAACAGAAAAATGTTACAAATACAAATATGAAACAGTCGTCACAACTAACCAAATATTTGCAAACTATGTTGCATGCAAATTTCAATTAAGAAATTGCTCCCTATAGAACGCCAGAACAAGACCAATATCACTTGGTATTTCCTGTTCTAGTCACCTCCCATCCAGGCCCGCAAACACATAACAATCACACATATAAACAAATAATATATAAACATAAATACATATAAATCATCAATGTGTGTATCATATAATGAAATGTGTTGCAGTTGTAATGTATTGTACTGTATGCTCAGTTTTAACAAATTAGATTACCACTTTATTGAGTAATAGATTTGCTTTCTAATTGTTACACTGTTCAATTTTTTTGAGCACATAAGAAGATCCAACGATGAAATTTGCACTTTAAGTTCAACATTGCTCTTCTATTTCAGCAGGATAAACAATCACTAGTTTAAAACCCTGACTGTACTGTGCCAAATGTCAACAAGTGCTGACCCAGATATTGCTACACTTGTCAGAACAGGTCAAGCTGACATTGATTGTATAGCTGTCCTACTGGTGTTGATGTGGTCAAACAAATGTTCTTGCAACTGTAAAATGTGATTCTCAACACAACAAAACTGCGTAGGCTGGACCCAGGAATCTGGCTCACCACTGTAAAGTGCTGTGTAAAGTGGTCATTCTGTAAAATGTCACTGTATTCTGTGTTCTCTTTCTTCTGTAAAGCTCCACTATCAATCACTGTAGCATGTTGTTTGTGGTGCCACTACTGTATATGTCCATTGTAGTGTACAGAGTTGTTGAGATCAGGCATGCTCCAGTCTACCCAGCTGTAAATGGGTAACTCACCCTAGTCCTGAGTTAGGGAAGGCAAAGGCAGCTGTAAACAGTAGTTTCCCTCTAAGGCTCCAGGGGAAGCAGGCCCTAAACTTGGTCAATTCAACCGACGCAGGATGGTGTAGATATGGAGTAGAAGTGTAGAGTGTGATTAACGCGAATGGTGTACTGTTCGTGTTCTGACCAATCTAAACACTCATTCACTTGTGTCTACAAGGCACCAATGCAGACTGCTGGAATCTTTGTTTACACAGTTTATTTAGACGCACACACTGGGACATAACGAGTAAATCATGGGTACAGGTTGACACATCAATTTGCAGGCATACATAGTAGATCCCATGTCATGACACATTCATAAATAATGGGTAGTACATCAATAGCTTCCAATGTCATGATACATAATGGCCGCATCCCCTATCTGACTAAGCGCGTCAGTGAAGGCGGATCGGTAAGTAACTAAAGTTGCTTTATGTTCACAGTTTATATCATATTATGAAACCATGGAAGGGGTTTCTATCAAAATTGAGATCTCCTTGCCACTGTCCGAATAGTAAGATACATGCCCGTTCTTTGGACAGTGATTCAAAAATATGATGACAGGAATGTAACATGGCCGCCTTCCTGAGTTGTCGCTCACTCACTCACAGGAGGGTATATCTAAGCCAAAGTTAATTTGAAATGTATAAGAATAATTTCTTAAAGTTCCTCCAAACAGTTCTACAGTAATCCAGTTACTTCACGTAGACATAACTGCTATATGGAAGCCCGTCATCTTCGTCGATACAAACGTGACCCTAGCGTTGCGAAGCACAAAATTCCAGCTAGGTCTAACCGACATGAGATCATCAAAAATAGGGTCTGGAATTACCTGGAGTCCGAATCATATGGTACCGTACATTAGGAGAGTCTCTAACACAAGCTCTAGTAGAGACGCAATCTCCTACAGAAGAAAAACCACTTCGTAAATCATTTTTACTGAAGAATCTACCAGCCCTGGAAAATGCGTAACCGCCATTGTAAACGGTACCTCGGAACTCATCACGACTTGTCAAGACAACTCCTACTTCCGCTAGAGCGGCATAACAAGAATATAGTCCTGCCTACCCATCCAAAATATACAATATAGGACTGATTCTACTTGTACTAATAATATGTAATACATATGAATTCAGGCCATAAACATAATAAGCAAATTAATATATTTTCTGGCCCTAACAAATAAGTACGGACATGGGTGTCATATCCATGCGCCGAATCAATATCAAGAACGATTACTCCTATAATCAAAAGTGTAAAACAATCATGGATTATCTAGCTTTCCCATAGACAGCATTTTCATACACAAATGAATGAATGACTATATTTTTTCCATATTAAATAGCCATATCGATTTTTGTAATATGTGCGTCAAAATATGCACGCAACAACAACAAAATTTAATAGCCAATTATCGTTAACAAATGTAAAATAAATAAGGGTAGGGTGAATTAAATAAAGTCTTTAATATTTCATCACGCAGGATGATCTGGATAGTGTGTTTTCTCTGTCGAATGCTCTTTAAAAAAAAAAAAAAAGTTCACTTGGCAGCTTTAAGTGGGTACTTAGCTGCCAGTAAGATGTCGGTTGGTTTCTTCTCCTGCCGATGTTTGTTCCTTGCACATAATGGACTGGTTCAGGAGCGGTAGACATAAATATATAAGATCATTATTCAGCTCTTTACAAGTCCTCTCTTTATATCCTTTTTTATTCTTCCATCTTTTAGGGCATCTCCTTCAAAGGTTTTTATCCACGTAACCCGTGGGTTTACATTTTCAATCATAGCCCTGTAGAGTTCTGCCAGTCGTCCTTTTTTTTATTATTTTTCTCTGGCAATATTTGTTGTTGCTCTCTGGTTCTCTCTGGCAATATCTATTGTTGCTCTCTGGTTGTCTACGGCAATATCTATTAATGTTCTCAGATTGTCTCTGGCAATATGTATTGTTGATCTCTGGTTGTCTCCGGCAATATGTATTGTTGATCTCTGGTTCTTTCCGGCAATATGTATAGTTGATCTCTGGTTCTCTCCGGCAATATGTATTGTTGATCTCTGCATCTCTCCAGTAATATGTATTGTTGCTCACTGGTTGTCTCCGGCGATATGTATTGTTGATCTCTGGTTCTCTCTGGCTATTTCTATTGTTGATGTCTGTTTTATCTCCATTTGTGCAGTTTTGTCTGGCCTCTTTGTTTATTGGGGGGGGGGGGGGAAGATTAACTTTTGCAATTATCACACCTCTCGCAATGGATGTTGTTTTTCCTGAGGTATTTACGATCATGATGGGGAAATCTCGGGAGCTTGTAATTTCTGCAATGCCCTCAGTAATGAATATCAGTGGATCATCGTTTATATCTTCATCCAGTAATGGTGCAATTTCTACTGTCTGTTCGGGTCGAATGTAGTCTGATCCCTTTACACGACCTTTGGTTATTATTAGTGAGTTTTGTGGAATGGTCACTGGAGCTGTGAGGCGTACCAATGAAGCTATGTGTAAATCATCCTGAAGGTTGATATATTCTCCGTTTAGTCTAATCTTGTGTAGATCGTAGTATATCCGGGCCTGGTGTTTGTTCAGGAAATCACGTTCAATAATAAGATTCCGAGACATACCGCGTGTAATAATGAATTTATGGTTTATTTTCTGTTCCCCAATCTGGAATGTGATAAACGCAGTACCAAGGGATTTCATTTCCTGGCTGGTCACCGATGCCATGTAAGTTTTCGTGGGATGAAATTTCACATATTTCTGAATTTTTCGAAAAAGTTGTTCTCGTATTAGGCTTACCGATGCTCCGGTATCCACCAATGCTCGGGTATCCACCAATGCTCGATAATGCCTGCCCTGAATAGAGATGAGACAGGAACTCGGGTCTGGGTGGATGTTAATGTTATTTACTACAGTCTGCTGCCTTTTATTGCGGTGAGAATGATGTTCTGTGTTGTGTGACTTCTTCCTTGTTGTGTGAGACCTATAGGGTTTATAAGTGTTCCCTTCTGTATAGCTCACGTCAGCGGTCCGATCTAACGTGTACTCGGTCCGTTTCCCGAAGCAGGAAAATATTGTGGTCTACCTCTGGAAAAATCATGTTGGGTTGCGTATGCGCGGTTGTTCTGTCCTTGTTGTGGTTGGTTATAACCCCGAAATGGATTATGTTGATACGTTCTATGTCCTTGTCTACCCTCTCCGAAAGATCCTTGCTGGTGTGATTGGCATGCACGAGAGACATGCCCATTTTGTCCACATGTGTAACAGACAATTGTATTGACATTTTGGACATTCTGTTGCCTCGTTTGGTGTGCTTGCTGGAACTGACATTGCTCAGGCTGATGGCGTGTAGATCGATGTTGGTGACAGTGCCACTGCTGTCTTGAGTGACCGATTTCCATTGGCTCGTGGTCATTGTTTACTTCATAGCGAGGATCTCTACCTGTGCTTTGATTGAAACGTTTTCGTACGTTATCCTCCGATACTGCCATTTGTATAGCATCAGTGACAGTTTTAGGGTCTTTTCTTATTAGATGGAGCTTTAAGTTATCTGTTAAAGTCCGTCCACAAAAATGCCTACCAAGTGTTTTTCAATGTCCTGTGATGGTACCGTTCCTTCCATAAAAGCTTCTTCAGCCAAATTCAATAAACGGTCTCCATAAAATTGAACAGGTTCAGATTTTTCTTGATGTATTTTCCTCAAAAGCGACCACGCGTGCTGTTTGTCGATTATGTCACTATACCGTGCAATTAGTTCCTTCTTTGATGATGCATAGGTCTCCTCTGGTTAGATGAGGGAGCGCCGTCGCAAAAAATCCGTCACAAGAGATTTCGATGACAAGTATGCATTTTTGATCTTTTCCTTGTCACTTGTAGCATTTACCATGGAACTAAACTTGTCTATGTTCATTAGCCATCTCCGAAATGTCTTTGAATCGTTGATGAAGGGAGTTATAACCGAGCGAATTTGGTTATATTTATTATATTGATCTACATTGGATAGCGTGTCTGTTATCCGTTGCAGCTCGGTCATTATGGGTTCGGCCTCTACAGGTAAAGGTATGTTAGCAGGATGGACGTTTGCCTGTTACATTTCCTGTTGCTGTTCTAGCTGCTGTGCATATAACGCCTGTTGTTGTTGCTGTTCTTGCTGTAGTGTATACAACGCTTGTTGTTGCTGCTGCTGTTGTTCTTGACCTGGATCCATTATAGTGATTATGCCTGTCTGCTTTCACCATTAAAAGATGGTAGGTCACGGCGCCAATTAGTATGTTATGTGGCAGGGCAGTTACTTGTGCACAGGTCACGGCGCAAATTAGTATGTTATGTGGCAGGGCAGGTTACGGCATCAGTGAGTTATATTGATTGTTATATTCAATTAGAGTTAATCATTCATATGTTATTGTGGTTCAAGTGCTAACTGGCCTTCCGCCAGAGATGGTAATACTTGACATTTACTCATTTTTCTTCTTCTTTCCATGTTTGTTCTTCCCTTTAAGTTTGGTGATAAGCAAAACAGTTTCAGCACAACAACGTATATCCAAAAGAAATTACTGTAAATTTCCACAAACAGCAATTCAGTAGAAAATTATACTAAAGTTTATTGATGTCATTAGACAAACACTGTAAATTTCACAAAATGGTGGTTGTTTATCCAAAATGAAAAATATATAATCCAACTAAATAATATACACACTTGTCTACTCAAAAAAAAACGTGTCTTGATATCCTCAAAGACAGTTCACCTAACGCTATCTAAAAAAAAAAAATCCTCTAGTCTAAAATCATGGAATCCTTGGAATCATAAATCCTGAAATCATTCCTTATCGCCCACATCTCTCCTTTTTATACTGTTCCTGTCTTTTTTCCCACCTTTTTCCACACGTCCCATTCTTTTTTCCACACGTTACAATTTCTGCACACGACTCTCTGTTTTCGACATTTTCCACACGACTTTCTGTTATTTCGACGTTTTTTCACATATGTGATCTTTTCCAACTTAACAATTGGATTTTTTAAAAACCAGATCACACAAAGATTCATTTCCCACTTTCCGCGCATAAAACCCATTCATTATTATTATCTGGGACTGACCTACGTTTGCCTTCTTAGAGCAGTGAGTGCCAACTGAACTTTGAATGATACTGCGTTTTGTGTAAAAACGTCTTATTTGCTTTTGAGGTCTGTCATTCTTATATGTAGCATATTATAGCACGTATAAATGCTTAGCGTGGAAGTAGTAGGGATAATGCTAGCGTCGAAGGCCATGCGTTCACACGTTATTTTTATGGTATCGTAATTTTCATATCATTTTCCTTTTCGATCCCTATGAAGCATTGAGCCACTACTACAGTTGTCTCTCTTGAATATGTGGCTGGGGTCAGTTCAGCTAATTGTGTTGTGCGCAGGTAAATATTTTGACGAGAGCTAATTCTTCAATACGTTTCTGTTCAAGTCGTTACAGGCCTTTTGCCTGAGATGAAAATTCTTGACCTTAGTTTATTTTTCTTCCCAAAGTTCGTTTGTACCCTTTTTGGTTTCGTGAGAAGCAATACGTCGTATAATGGTTTGTCAAAATAATCCACTGTAATATTCCAAAGAAAACTCAGCAATGTAGAAAAATAAAATATAGTTTATTAACGTCATTAGAACAGCCATGTTATTGACACAGTGGTGAAGTACTTAT
Source organism: Oreohelix idahoensis (assembly GCA_024509875.1). Classification (NCBI taxonomy): domain Eukaryota; kingdom Metazoa; phylum Mollusca; class Gastropoda; order Stylommatophora; family Oreohelicidae; genus Oreohelix; species Oreohelix idahoensis. The sequence goes on from JAMPIV010008741.1 coordinate 16,386, forward strand.
TTCTTACGCTTACACAAAATAGTGAGTATCCAAAATGAAAGTGAATATCCACAGGAATAATATATCCAATAGAATAAAATACAAACTTGTCTACTTAAAAATTAATTTGTCTAACTTGAAAACTTGTCAAGTTAAAAACTTGTCTTGATAATCTCAAAGACGAAGTTCACCTAACACTATCTGTAAAATCCTCTCGCCTAATGAATCCTAAAAATCTGTACAAGCCTGTCTATCGCCCACTTCTCTCCTTTTTATACTATTTCTTCTTTTTTCCCGCCAATTTTCACACGATGGTTTCTTTTTCACACGGTACAATTATCCACATTTGCACACGCTTTCACAGCTTTTCGACTTTTTCCACACGTCTCTCTCTCTCTCTAACAACGGAAAAAACCCAAATTAGCAACTCTCACTTTCACAAAATTTTCCATTAAAAAACATGTATATACTATTTTGTTGTTCTGGGACAGGTTTACAATGCCTCTCTCAAAGCCGTGAACTTTTCATGATACTGTGTTTTGTGCAAAAATGCCTTAACTGCTTTTAACGTGTTATTCTCATTCTATATCGTTTTAACACGTATAAATGGTAGTATATGCCAAGCGGTCACACACATCCCGGGGCCAGAAAAATGTATCCCATGTGGAGACATTTTCGTCCTAACAACTAAAAATATCAACTCCCTAACATACATACTGGAGCAAAATATGAACTGGGGGCATACATTTATGAATCAATTGGCAATGGACAATGGTTGAGAAAAATGTATGTTACTGGTATAAGTCATTGACTGGGGGCATATACTTATGAGCCAAATGAGAAAAAAAATTACAAGGTCTCAGTATACATGTGAGCCAAAAAAAAAATTTTTTTTTTCAAGATCTCAGTGTACCTGTAAGCTAACTAAAAATTTTTTTATTACAAGATCTCAGTATACATGTGAGCAAAAACGAGGGATCCAGTAGATTTATATTGCGTAAAACGGGGGACACATACAAGTTGTTTATACACTATGTCATTAAACAGAATGGGAGATGGATAGCAATGTGCAATACGCAATGTAAATTATTCATGTATTAATACACTTATGTAATCTTTATTTAACAAAACGCTAGTATTAATTATAAAAAATATGGAGTTATGATATTAAATATACATAATTAATATTAAACTTATTGAACTTTTTTTTCAAGTCAACACATATAAGGTTTGGTCATGCCAAACAAAACTCGAACTTTCAATTAACACTCAGGACAATAAGTGTATCCTATCTTAATATATACATCTGAATGGTAACTGACCAGAGCTATTTACGTTTGACCGTGACCTCCGCGAGTGTCAACAAGAGCGGGGAAAAGGTCACGCTGTCTGGATATTTGAACTCTCATTGACGGGCACAGTGTGGCGTCAAGTTTAGTACAATGAAATAGCGGGGGGGGGGGGGGGGGGGGAAAGTAGAGAAAGTAGTTCCGGTTTGGATGGATGAATGAACGCGACGCGCGGGAGAAAGGGAAGAAAAAAAAGAACTCGCATGGGGAAATTTATACGGGGGGAAGATGAAGGTTGTGAAAACGAAGGTTGGATTTGACATAGCAAAATACAGCGAGGTGTTGTAAAGTTCACACGTCTGGAAAGGGTGTGCGTAAGGAAGAGGGAGAAGAGAGGTGTGAGTTAACATTTTAAACACGCATTAGAGCATAAATAATTTTCACTGTACGAGTACACATCTGTGTATCTCGAACACAGTAATTTGTTAAAAAGACATGATACATGGTACATAGTTATTTATGCGATATTAATGAAATTCAACAATGCATAATAAGTAATCATAAAAACGATCCATAGCATATGTCTGTTTCAGCAACTCCTGAACAGACAAGTAGAAAAATGTGTTTAAAAAATGCTCTGAGTATCGTTCACCATTTGTGATGCTCCGGCTAATCACATGGGTAATAATGTTTTGGTTTTCCGCCAAAGTCTTAATATTATGACATAACTGTCATAGTTGTGGTCGGGTGCAGTGCCAACAAAAAGTGTAGCGCATTGCCTACAAACGACAAAATCGTCCGTTTTGGTTGGTGTGCTTGTCTGAAGATCAAACAATGTCTTCTTTAACCTTTGCGATTCTTACTTAACGGCTAATAGTACATCAATGTGACCCATGTGTTTGGTTATCTTAATAATATGTACAACAATGTTTGATACATATATTTCTAAGTCCAAAAATGTTATTTAAATCTTCTAATACAAAAAATAATGGTTTGAATACTGTAACTGTGCATGTTGACTAGAGTTGCGCCTCTCCAGATCTGTTTCTCTTCACTGGCGGTTATGACTGCCGCTGATAGCATCAGCAGGACGACATAGAAGGTGGCTGGCACCATGTGAAAAAACTTTTTAGAGCAGCCTAGCGAGAGCAGCGTGGCCGATTCTAAAATAGCCATGCTTCTCCTGGGCAAATCTGCTATCGCACTCGGACAAAAAAAATGAAACCATTTAGAGTAGCCCAGCTAGAGCAACCTGGGTTAACTCTAATATAGCAATGTCTCTCTTGGACAGTCTGTCATCGTACTTTTTCTCAGTGTCTACAGCAGTGACGGTTGATGTAGTGTTACAGGTAGGGTGTTGCGATGTTGATGCACTGTGCTGTGCGATGTTCTGTCGCTGAGTTGAACGTTTCATGTACAGCTTTGTACGGACATGCTCCTGTGGAAGGCGTATAAACTTCGTCAGTGGCACCGAGTTATCTGAAGAAGATGAGTAAGGTCGTATCGAGGCGAACCGAATTGATGTATCCATATTATCGTCGATTTGCCCGTTATTATCCTCGTTATCATCTTGTTGTTCGTCAGTGTCAAGGGATGACTCATCTCGTTGTGTGGAAGTAGGAACGCAAGCATTTTGTTCAGTTAATGAGGCAGGTGATAACTCTGTATTAGAAGGTTGTGGTGTATCTATATGGGTGTCGGCATCTTGTAGAGTCTGTTGTTGTTGGGCTATTCGTTCCTGTTGTATTTTAAGAGGAATGTTGTCGTCGCTACTTGTAGGAGAATTTGAGTGGTGACAGCTAGTACCGGTTTTCGGTTGATTTGAAGTACAGTACGTCTGTACTTTTTCTGCATGTAAAGATGTGTTGCTATCACAGGACAACGACGAGTTTTGTTGGTAATTATCTGCTTGAACTCGACAATTTCTTGATTGAATTCTCTCACGTAGCTCCTGCAAAGGAATGTCGACTTCACTCGTAGAGGTGTCGCGAGATCTACGTAATCTGTCAATAGCATCGTGCAAGGGGTGAGGAGAGGGGTTTGAGTTTTCCTCATCGCAGTGTGACACATCAGACGTAGAGGATGATATGGGGGGATAAAGGAGGGTGGTTTTGCTAATCGGTCTGGTATTTGTGAGGATAGGCTGGGAAACAGGACAATGCTTACTCTTGGGAAGGGATTTTCCCGTCTAGGAAAGCATCTTCAGCCAAGTTGAGTAATCGATCAGCATAGAAATGTACTGGTTCGTGTCTGTCTTGGTGTATTTTGCGAAGTACAGTCCAAGCATGTTGTCCATCGGTTATATCACTATAGCGTTGTACAAGCTCTTTCCTCGGTGAATCAAAGGTCTCATTGGGATATGTTTTAGATCTACGACGGAGAAAATCGGTCACCAAAGAATCTGAAGAAAGGTAAGCTATTCTTTTGCGGTCCTCATCACATGCAGCGTTTATAAGAGAAGCAAATTTGTCCATGTCCTCTAGCCACTTCCTGAAAGACTTAGCATCCCCAGCAAATGGAGTTACGACAGTTCGGACTTGTTGTTACTTGGCGAAATGGTCTACATTACCCAAAGTTTCCGTAATTTTCTGTAGAGCAGTCATAGCTGGCTCTGCGTCGTCTGGAAGGGGTGTGTGACTTGGTAGTGCTGATTGTTGCTGGTGCTGTTGCTGGATATTTATTAAGTGTTGTTGCTCTTGTAGTAGTAATTGTTGCTGATCAAGCTGCTGTTGCAACGATTGTGGATCCATGATAGTGATTAATAGTGATTAGTGATTAGACCTGTCTGCTATCACTAAAAAAAACTGTTCGCTTTCACTAAAGAAAAGTGCTGGTCGCGTGGAAAAATCAGTATGCTTTCACTAAAGAGAAGGGCTGGGCGCGGCGTCAATGTTTATAGTATGCTTTCACTAAAGAAAAGGGCTGGTCACGGCGCCAATATAATACGTGTGTGGCCGGGGTCAGCTCAGTTACCTGTGTTGTGCGCAGGTAAATGTTTTGACGAGAGCTAATTCTTCAATACGTTTCTGTTCAAGTCGTTACAGGCCTTTCGCCTGAGATGGAAATTCTTGACCTTAGTTTATTTTTCTTCCCAGAGTTCGTTCGTACACTTTTTGGTTTAGTGAGAAACAATACGTCGTATAATGGTTTATCAACATAATCCACTGTAATATTCCAAAGAAAACTCAGCAATGTAGAAAAATAAAATATAGTTTATTAACGTCATTAGAACAGCCATGTTATTGACACAATGGTGTAGTACTTATTTCTTACGCTTACACAAAATAGTGAGTATCCAAAATGAAAGTGAATATCCACAGGAATAATATATCCAATAGAATAAAATACAAACTTGTCTACTTTAAAATTAATTTGTCTAACTTGAAAACTTGTCAAGTTAAAAACTTGTCTTGATAATCTCAAAGACGAAGTTCACCTAACTCTATCTGTAAAATCCTCTCGCCTAATGAATCCTAAAAATCTGTAAAAGCCTGTCTATCGCCCACGTCTCTCCTTTTTATACTATTTCTTCTTTTTTCCCGCCAATTTTCACACGATGCATTCTTTTTTCACACGGTACAGTTATCTACATTTGCACACGCTTTCTCAGCTTTTCGACTTTTTCCACACGTCTGTCTGTCTGTCTGTCTGTCTGTCTGTCTGTCTGTCTGTCTGTCTGTCTGTCTGTCTGTCTGTCTGTCTGTCTCTCTCTCTCTCTCTCTCTCTCTCTCTCTCTCTAACAACGGAAAAACCCAAATTAGCAACTCTCACTTTCACAAAATTTTCCATTCAAAAACATGCATTTACTATTTTGTTGTTCTGGGACAGCTTTACAATGCCTTTCTCAAAGCCGTAAACTTTTCATGATACTGTGTTTTGTGCGAAAATGCCTTAACTGCTTTTAACGTGTTATTCTCATTCTATATCATTTTAACACGTATAAATGGTAGTGTATGGCAAGCGGTCACAAATAAATACTCACTCAAAACATCCATGTGCTCTTGTAGTGGTGATTTCTGTAGCAGTTATTTCACTAGATGTGGTTGCCAGCTACATGCAAAAACCTCAGATTAGTCGCCTGCTACGACATGCCTAATTAAGCAGTAATTCTGTTCTTTATTAATTCTGTCCCCTCATAGATCACCGGGAACTAACTGCACGGGACCCAGTATTCGTAATCTTTTAATCCTTTTTATTTTTTATTTTCTATTCCCGAACCCTCTTTATTTATTTGCGTCTGTTTCCGTGCAGTGCCCATTCCTTGGTATATATTCCCCATATTCTAGGGGTTCAGTTTTTCCCCTCAATCAATGTCTTGTTTCGGTTACCGATATGGAGACGTTACTTTAGCTGCGCCCCCCCCCCCCCTCCCCGGAATATCCTACACCAGAAAGTCCGTGTATTGTTTTTGTTTGTATTGTGTTTTTGTTTTCTCTCATATGTTCCTCGAAATACCTTCTACCCGAAAGTCAATTTACCCAAACGCTAATTTCTTTATTCTTTCTGGTCTGTTGTTTTCCTTCGTTTTTCTGATTAACCTAGCTTGTAAACTGTTATTTCCCAGCCAGTGAGAGCCGCTTAAACGCCATCTCCACTGTCCGTGCAGTCCCTGAGGTGACTGGTCCTGTAATTATCGTCTGGATGTTGGGCCTGTTGTCTTTGCTGTCCCTAACGGAAATGTAAATTGTTGTCCTTTATTCCTCGAATAGGTCTCGGCCTGGACCAGGGTTTCTTAACCATTTTTTGTGGAACTGGCCCCTTGGATTGTCAGACTAAGCTTTGGACCCCTTTAGATTGTCCGACAAAGGCTAAGGACCCCTTCATGAACAAGAATGCACATAAAAGCATAATTAACAATTTTAAATTGTAAGATGACAGGTTAAGAAACCCCTGGTCTAGACGATGGTCTGTGGCTTTGACAGACAATAGAATGTCCAGTTGATTGTTTCGTGTATCTTAGTCATCATTTTCATCATTTTCCTTTCTGCTCCTTACGGAGCATGAAGATGCTACTGCAGCCGGTCCCCTTACAGGAAGCCTGCACCTCGCACTCACATGCTCTTGTAGTAGTGGTTTCTGTCTCAGTTTGTTTGACATAATGATGTTGTCAGCCCCGTGCACAATCTCATATTAGTCAGCCTTGTACGACATGCCTGAGGTTGCAGTAGTCCTAATTTATCTGTCAGAGAACCACCGGAAGTACAAATCTTACAGTAAAAGACAGAAATATTCATAAGAAGTAAACTGCCAAGACAGAGACATTGAAGTTGATAAAATCAAACCGAAAACAAGTAGAAGAGTTAAAATACAATGGTCTTTGGTTCACCATCGACCACAAATTGGACTCGTTGAAATGTGAAGTTAAAAAAGGAAGGAACTAACATCTCACCTACAGTTCTGACGCATCCAAAGATGCAGACGACTATGCAAAAAAGCAGATGAACACAGCACTATTTTTTTTTTAGCCAGCCCTGTGCTGCCACTACCCGACTTGAGCAAAAGTACAAAGATGAAAAAGAGAAAGAGAGAGAGACAGAGAGAGCACTATCTATCAAAAGATATGCCATGAAAAAAGCGTCTAATAAAATATTTGAAATTTTGTTTGAAACGATGAGATCGGGGTCATAGATGGAGTAGTACTAATGAAGCATACTGAGAAACAAAGAATAAGTTGATTTGGTCATCTGAGGTCGAATCCCGAACTGACAGTTAACACGGGGTTATAGCCACAGAATGGAAGATAGCAGGGAGAAAACAGATGTCCTTAAAAAAATAAAACGACATGATAGCACGCCAGGACCGGATTGCGTGAGTTGGGTTAGAAACCCTTAATCAGCCTCACCTGTGACACTTCACAGCAGAAGAGACTTTTGAAGACTACAAGGAAGAATTTCCACATCTGAAACATAAGAGAACTGGTCTTCGAGAAAACAAAATCAAGATAGGCTGAAGAGAACTGGTCTTTCGACAAAAAAAATCAAGATAGGCAGAAGAGAAACTAGTATTGTGAAAAAAGCAAAAAAAATTGGTTTTCTTGACAAATCAAGATAAGCAGTTATAATTTATCTTGTATTTCTTCATCACGTAACAATTCATTTTTTTTTCTTCCTTAGCATACTTTAAATTATGCTAATAACAAAATTATAAGCCAACATTTTCTCCTGTGAAACTTGTACATTTGATTTTTTTTTTTTGAAGTGAGGGTTGAGCCGGTACGTGCCTTAGTCCGAAAATTTCTTCTGGTCTCACGACTGGCCCATAACCTGCATGTATTATATTTCACTTTGCCTTCTAAACCCCACTTCTGTTGCATGTAGAAGGCGTCGCAACGAAGGCTGATTCAAGTAGGTTAGCGTGGGTAAGAAGGGGAAAAAAATATTCCAGAAAGAAAAAATCTGGATGCAAGAACAACCAGAACAAAGTTTACATTTTGGCAACACGGGTGGTGGAATATTCGAGGTATGGCGTTTCTTTCTACACATCAAAGCGTCTGTTAAAAAAAAAGAAAAACAAAGTGGGGTGTTAACAGTTGTTAATATATCTTTTGTTGCCCTTATTTTCTTCTGCTATTGCTCCCCTTCATTTCTTCCCTCCCCCTCTCCCCCCCTCTCCCCCTCTCTCCCCCCCCCCCCCCCCCCCCCCCCCCCCCCCCCCCCCCCCCCCCCCCCCCCCGGGCAACTGAAAACTCTACAGTGCCTTCTTGTTGAGAATATCTGGACCCATTATTGACCCCCTGCGTTTATTTTTTAGATAAACAACATTCTTCCAAAATGTTCGTTCTCAACAGCGAAAAACGTACAGTACTTCTGTTTCTGAGGGAAAGCCCTGTGACCTTGATAGAAAGTGTTTCTCTATTTTTCGCGTCCATGCATTCGGTCTTGGGTACTGTGAGCTGTTGAAAGTTGTTCGTGCTGTGTAAGTTAAAAATCTCTCATTTTGTTTGTAATAAGATAATCAGTGCTTTTGTTATCTCTTCTGTTTTTTTTTTAATAAGACAATCAGTGCTCTTGTGACTAATATGCTGAGCGATTTCTAAAGTAAGTTTGTGGTAGTCTTAAAACCCGGCACTGATGTATTGGTTAAATATTCTCAGGGTATTTTAATAAAGGATTAGCATTACTGCCCAAGCCGTGTCTAGTGCCCGGGGGGTCTCTGAAGAGACAGAGAAAGAATATGACTAGTGTACCCTCAAGCATGTCCTCCAAGGCGATTAAGATGAGGTTGTCATGTGGCTGGCAACTTCATCATGTTAATCAAATTGCCACATAAACCCCCGATGTAAGAGTAACTGCTTGATGCAGGCTTCCTGTGGATCCAGCTACCATGGTGGCCGCATGCTCCGTAAGGGACGCAAAGGAAAACGATGATCAAATGAAATTTAAACTTTAAAAACTTTTTCGTTTTTTAATAGACGTTTTTAACGCAGGAGACCTAAATAACAGCCATGGAGCAAGATATAATTAATAAGAAATAAGTGTCTACACAACATGTTTTTGTACTATAAAGAGGACATCCCAAATTGCGATGTTTGTGTGACAATCAAACCGTTTTAATTGATTTGATGTCCATTTCTGTTATAAGCCTGTCTACCGTTAGTTGTAAGTTCGTTATGTAGCTGTATGCCGAGTCCCGCCCCAACCTCTTTCTGCTTTGTATATCTAATTATTAGTAACAAGTACATTTACATAACATGGTACATGTTTGTGGCAATATATATTTTAACTTAGCCAGCTGCTGATAGTAATCGTTCACAAGTAACCGACAGTAAGATTTGTTTCGGCATTTTTCAATATTTTTAGCGATGCATTTTTTTTAACATTTTGATATTTTGTTTAGAACTATTTCACATTTGGGAAAAAAAAACTAGTAAGCGATTTTTTAAATTTCATTTAATTTATTTAATTAATTAATTAATTGTTAATTGCGGTCTCACACAAGGGTCTCTCGTTTCTCAGACGGTCTGTTAATTACCTTTATTTATTTATTTACTTATTTATTTACTATCCACAGGACTCAGGTTTCCTTCATTATTTATTTAAGAGTTCACCCATCCGTAACTTCAACCTACCCGTCTATTCTTTGTTATTCGTCTTCCACTACACATTACTGGACACAAGTATGTCGGCCTTTATTTGGTCTATACTTGCTGATAGGAAAGTTATATTAGTGATTGCGTCTTTAAAACTGTCTGGGTCGTCCATGGGTCCTATACCATAGTTGTGTGAGTGTCACGAGAATGACCTCAGCCAATAATGCACTTTGGGGGGGGTGCAAAATTGGCTAAGCGTCCATTCACGATGTACTGTCATAGCAAGGCGATGGCGCCGTCTGGTTGGTCCTAGGTTCGATTCCCGGTAAGCCTATCACTCATATTTTCTTTTCTGTTGTCTAGTGCCACCCTTTATGTCCAACGAACACCTGTTAATTACCTTCTCAATTACCCCGCCTTTCATGGGTCTGTAGTGAGATCCTCCTGCATGCGGCCAACCAGGTAAAAGTCAGAGTTACGTCTGGGGCTCAAATGTCTCCTCCAAGCTTAGTGTACAGTGCTGGGTCCTCAACATGTTTCACCACAGAGGGAATCCCTTTAAATGTGTAGATGATTTCAACAGTCAGTGAGGGTGTACTTAGCCTCACAGACAGAGGTTCACCTCCACATCGTATACTATAGCTTTGGGCTTAGCTGGAACAATGCTGCATGAGGCGGAGCAATGTTAACTTTAGTATTTGACCCGCTGCCTTTCGTGAAGATGGGTTATGCAATAATTAGCTCGTTCAAGCCCCCAGCTCTGTTAATTCAGCGAAATCCCTTATTATTATTTATTGGCTCTATAGATGTACATATTTAATAAAGAGTCTGATATATACGTACGCCGTCATAACTATAATAATTGAATCAACTATCAATTTGTAAAATAACACGTAACAAATTTAATAATCAATTATTCTTTAACAGTTTAAAATAAATATGAATGATGGGTGAAATTTGGATAAAAAAGTGTCTTCACAGAGACTTGATAGGGGAATTATAAAAGTCCGTTGCGTTCGCCTTTTAATAAGCACTTAGCTCTTCAAATGATTGAGTACTGCCACGGCTGTTTCGTCGTCTTTTGTGATGAGGGCACTTCTCTACACAACTCGTCCAATGTAGGTGGTTAGTGTCGAATCCCAGCTCTTGACTTACAAACTAGCGGTGTAGAAACTCTTACTACCAACTGGTCTCGTACCACGAACCCAACTTGGGATCTGCAATCTTCTGGCACAGATGAATGGACACAGCAACTTATATTAGATGCTTTGAACACTTGGTCTGGGGTAAATTTAGAATCCCTCTTATGACGGGTGCTTTGATTACTAGGTATACAGTCTTGGTATTTAAAAATGCGGGTTTTATTTTAAGTTTCAAAAATACTCAAATACTTCGATCCTGTCCTATTTAATGTAGAATTATGTCCGATTCTTCTCTGGCTCTTGGAATTGCTCTTTTGACGCTGTAATGCAGTCTGTCTTAGTCTCCGAATAAGCTAGGTTATATTCTCATTTCTTCCTCCAAACTTCCACATGGGGATTCGGACAAACTTGCCAATCAGAGCTATTGTTATTTTCCTGCACTCGATTGAACCAATCCTGCTCTTAGAACTAAGGCGTCGGGGTGTTAATTTTAATTCTTCCCCGCGTGTTTAAAGTTATCACGTTAAAATTTAAACCCATGACCTATCTTTCAAATATGGCATGATTACTTCCGTTGCTATTACACAGACTTGCCAACACATCTGTGGTCTCATCCCTAATGATTACCTTGCTCATAATGTCTCTTCAGACATGTTTTATCGGTAATAAAGACGCCGATAATGTCTGGACAAAATGATAAAGTGATTATCACGCGTACTCAAATCTTCCGCCAGACAGATAATCCCTGACGTACGCGGACCACAGCCGGCTCCCTCAGACAGACAATATGGCTTCCTTTGTCCCCTCCCGCCGAGGTGTCGGGAGGCGCAGTGACCAACCGCGAAACACAGGTGGTCACTCGCCTGCTCTGTCTGGGTCGGAAATGAGTTACGTCAAAGTCAACCATTACTTTCACGTTTACCGTCTGCATTCAAGCTGGCGCGACCACTTAAGCGATTACAATTAATCCTCAAGATAGTCAATTACCCGTGAAATAACACTATTGCAGTGTGAGAAAGTGTATAGAAATTAAAGGAGTGTCAATGGCACGAATTCGAGTGCGAATAATGAAGAAATAAATGGATAATGTAGGAGAGAAAGAAAAGTGTAAAAGGACACCCGCTAATATCGTCACAGTGCCGCAAAGATTGAACTAGTTACAGTTTGCTTGTCGGCATTTGAATGAAGCATCTTAGTGAACCTCATTATGTAAAACAAATTATTACAGAAACCACTGCTGCAGGAACACATTCAAGCTTTTGTTTACGCCTCTTGCACGGGGACCAGCGCCAGTGATGGCTTCTTGCTCCATAAAAAGAATAAAGCAAGTTAGTGTACCCCAGAAGATTCAGAAGTTCGCCGGTCCCTCCATGAAGAAATTCTTCCGATGATGAGTTGCGATGTATGCCTATAAATGCGATTTTGAAGTTTTGGTGGGCTGACAACCTTGTCAAGTAAAACAACTGCCTCAGAAACCACACTGTAGATGGCGTACAGCAATATGCTGGGTGAAGGAGAAACTGTGCTTGCATATTGATTCTATGCTCCTCAAGAATCGAATGAGTTAGTAAGCTCTCCAAGAACCTACTACAGTGCTGGCTCCATGCTCCGCCGGAATGAGCCTCAAGGAGGCAGGAGGAGGAAAAGGAGAAGTTTGACTGGCATCCTAAGATAGTTAAACTGTATACTTTATTGGCCGCGACTTTTATTATTTCAACGTTGATTTTTTCTGTGTCAGTCTTTCCGCAGATCAACGCGCTCCACCGACTCTACCAGGAAGCTGAAGATGCAGTTGTGGAGTGGAGTAGTCAACATTGTCCTAGTGGAAGGGTGCAATCTTGTATCCATGGATGACAATGGACTCAGCGACCCTTATGTTAAGTTTAGACTGGGAATGGAAAAATACCGGAGTAAGGTGAGAGAGTGCCTGATTTAGGTAGTAACAGTTGTTGTTGTCAGCACTCTGTGGTCATTGCCATCTGTCGTCTGATTTTTGTCTCAGCAAGTCTTCTTGACTGCTCCAGAACCATCGCATAATTTTCAATACGTCGCATGTTTCTCCTGTACTGTACTATTCTATCCTTAATCCATAAACTGCGTGTTAGTTCCGTTAACCTTTTGCAGAAGAATAATGGCATAGTTTTTATATTATTGTGAGTGAAAATAGATGTCTTGAATCTTGGTAGGAAAAAGGACAAAGCAACTATCACAAAGTCTTTGTCAGGCGAGAAGAGAAAGTGATACCTAATTTAAAGACACAAATATGAAAAAAGACGAGTCGCTGAACCATTATATCCTTTTTTATTTATGTGCATTTAGATTCGTTCTCACTTTCTTTTCTCTACTTTTATTTTCTTACATCCTTGTACCCGGCGAAGACTTTGTGGTCGTTATATAGGTAGTTTCTTTGTTCTCTTTCCTAACAAGACTCACGATAACTAATTTCACTCACCCTATCGTTTAACATAGTATTAATGCAGTTCTCATCATTTTCTTATTACCAAAGACTTTATCGATTAATTAATTAATTTAATGAACTCAAAATTGATTCATTAAATGCATTACTCTTCAGCGCCCCGTGGAGCATAGGCCTTTAAATATTCATGCATTTTGATTTCCTTATATTTCCCAATGCAATGATAGCTCCTTTTGCGTTTTGTTTTCATACTTTAATATCACTGTTTGGTTCTCTAGTTTCATCTGTACTGCTGCCAAAATATACGAATAAACTTTAAACTGGGTGTTCTTATTGATCCCGTTTGTAAACATTCTTAGACGATCTCTGTATAGACCGTCACTTATCTTGGGTTTCAAAACCAGCGTGCCTCTAAATAAGACGAAAGATTTGAAAACACATCTGTCGTCTCTGTGTCATTATCACCAATTTCTGCATCACGTCAGTGTTTAGGTGCTAACGTTCCCATTGGACATTGTACAGGATAGAATGAAAATAGCGAATGATCTCCCTCCTTGGTTCGTAATGGCTGGTTTCAATCAATTTCCTCTTAAAGACATTTATCCTTACCAAAGTGCACTCTAAAACAGAAATGTTTTTTGGTATTCCCTGTAGAACCTGAGCTTGTTAGTACGCTTTAAAAAATGTAATTGATAACAATTGCTACTCTTAAACGATTTACGTTTATTTATTTATTTTTTTTTTTGACTGACAGCAGAAGATAATGCAGAAGTTTTTGTGTAGATCAACATCTGAAGATTTTGTAGACGTTTTTGTGTTAAATGGCAGAAACAGTATATTTACATAGCTTTTGTGCCAAGTAACGGCTTAATTAAGATAATGGGGAAGAATTTATATCAACGTGTAGCAGAAAATATATAGAAGCTGTATAATTAACTGACAGCCGACGTTTCTTCCCTTTACATCGTGTTCAACTTTGAAGTTTTATTTTTTTTCAAATACATTATTTTTTTCCACTGTTCTTCTTTGTTGTTTGCTAATTCTTTAAAAATACTATCATCCCAGCACTTTCGTTTTTATATACAATTTTTACTTATCTTTAATACGGTGGGGCTTTTTTGTTACCCACGCAACCCTAGATGATAACCGTTGGTGCAACGAAACCGCAATAATAACATCTGTTGGAATTGTGCCATAAGCATGGAACACTGCACGCCATGTAGACAGACATTAAGATATGCTGCCAGTCGTGGACGAAATAATAAATCAGACACATCTGCACATAATATGATTTTTAGAACATTTTTTTTTCAAGAACAATCAGTCAACAATACCACGGACAGAGCCACCATAGATAAAACAAGTGAAGATAAACGTGTGTTGTAAGAAAGTCGAGGAGTTGTGATTTAAAAAAAAAAAAAGGAAAATGTGAAAGAAATCAAACGCAGGGAATCAGATTTATATATGAAGGAAGAAATTAAACATAGTATAAAAGACAATCAAATCTTACCCTGGAGGTTTCAGAACAGCACTGCCTTCAAACGCATCAACTGGTTTTCTTAAAGTGTGTCTTATTCAACGCCAGTCTTCTCCTCGCTTCCTGTATCATGATCATTTTTCTCCTTATAGAGTATATAGAACATGGAGCCATTATTACACTAAAGCATTTATGTACTTTTGCAACGGTGGTTTCTTTATCAATTTGTTCTACATAATGAGGTTGCCACCCCCATTCTTACCGTGGTATGTCGCCTGTTACGACATGCCTGAGGGAGCGGTAATGTTGTTATTTCTTGGTTTCCTCAGAGACTTCTGGGAGACTACACGGGGGTGATTACCCTTCAGCTTCCTAAAGGAGCATACTGTCGCGAGAGGGTTGAGATGTTATTGAAATATAATATATCCTGTACACAAAGTTGTATCAGGTGATACCAGGATAGTGCCAGATAAGAGTCTGGTCTTATAAGTAATACCCCCTTCTTTGAAAAGAGTAAGGGTGTATGGATATCAAAGGTAGGGTCAAGCTATATAAGTTTCCAGGTAGAATGTTATTGTATTATCCTGGATCCCTATGGGCTCCCTCTCAAGATCCTCCATTGATTATTATATTATTATTATTATTGTTGACTCTGCTAGGAGATATTAACAAAATTATTTCCAACAAGAACATGAACTCAACTTTAATAAGTAAGTAAGTCTGTTGGTAGATAATTACAATTTATTTAGCCTTTTCGGTCTGAAAGTTTGAAATGAAATCAAATTTATTTACAACAATAAATCAATAAACATTGAAAATAATTAACAATATCAAAAGTCATTCACTTGTTGAAGGTTATCAACTGGATTAATTATCTCCTTTTAAAGAACATTGATATGATACTAATGACGTTTGTCACTATTTCTTGACTGTGAAGTAATGGGTAAATTTATGTCCACACTTTTCATCATTCACTATATGTTTATTTGCATCTTGTCTTTTAGTATAGGGGTATAATCTGGATACGCTGATCAGTGGCTTTGTTATGCCACTTATCTTGTGTTTATAGATCTGTCACTCTCCTGCCATGGACGAACACGTATTTTGAATTTCTCCAGGCGGTGGAAGCTGGGTATCTGGCCCTGTTAACCACAAGGGCACTTGCACCACAGAGTCCAGCAGAGGTGGATGACTCTATAAAGTTTTTGTTTTGTAGTTGTCAGGATAGAACCTGAAACAAAAAAAAAACGTAACCCCTATATGGTCCATCACTATTCCATTATTACACAAGATGGGGACGATAGACAGTGTCAGATAATGTGCTAGCAAATGCACAGGACAATATATACCAGCACTACCCACATCCAGTTCACCGTGACTACACTTTCCTTTTAAAACCTTAGTTAGATCCATCTGTCCATGATCCGCCTCCATACAATGATTTGGTCTAGTATAAAATACTAAGTAATACCTTGATCCATACATTAAAACAATTTCTGTCCTTTATTATATTCCAGGCATGTGTCCCATTTCCTCAAGAAATATTTCTTTAAAAGCTTTTCCAAACCTACAGACACAATTCTGCTATCATTCTCAATTTAATTTGAATGTACACAGGCGGGTAAGTCCTTCAGAAATTACACAATGGTTGCAGAAACACGTCTACACACTTACCAACACACTGTAGTGAATCAATAGCAAATCATATAATTATATATAGATGACACGATCCTACTTGGATAACTGTGGCAATTCTAGAGCTAATACATGCCACGTGAGGGCAAGTTCCTTGTATCCTACTAGTGGCAACAGGCATATTGCTATGTTGTCTCTGTAACGTAGTTTCCCTCTGACATCCAGGCGGGGTCTTTGCATGGGCAACAGCTCGATCTAAATGCCCAATCGTGCCACCGAAAGTTATTTCGGCAAACGGTGTATCCTATGGTCAGTAATGACTTGGGAAGATATATATATTATATATATATATATATATATATATATATATATATAATATATATATATATATATATATTTATATATATATATATATCTTTCTTACCCTCAGGCACACACAGACGAGCTGTTAATGGCAAACTTGATCTGCTCTCAGGTACAACTGGCAAAGGCAGTCTTCATTTACAAGTTACCGCTTCTTTCTGCTCGCTGTGTTTTTCAAATCTTATGGCCCCAATTTAGCAAGGACAAGGTAGCACATCCGGCGTATCGGAAAGCAGGGCGCTAACGGGGTATTGAGGATCCTAAAATGAGGCATACTTTGTCTCTCTGTTCCATTATGAAAAATTAGTTCCCCCCCTTATCTTTCTTATTTCTGGAGCGATTTTATTCATCTAAGGCTTGAATTATACCCTGAATTAATCTTTATCTTCCTAGCTAAAAATCTTTTAGTCTCCTAAGTGCATTTTATTCTATGCATATTTTAAATACCTAAATTAGGGACTAACCCGATGTGTCGAAGCCTTTCCACTCAATATATCTCTCTTAATAAACTACTTTTCGTGGAAGTCTTTACACCTACCTCTAAAGTAACATTCCTGTTGTAGAATTAGAGACCTCTTCCAAGTGGTACATCTTTCCTTCTTATGTAATTAATTTGCATCCTTCACTCGGTTGCAAAAATGAGGACTGGCCATTTTGCCTGTCCAAGGTTGTAGGAAACACACGAATACGGAAGTCTTTCCATTGGCTAGTGTATCATACAATTTCTACAATGTATGGCGCGGTTTTCGTCAGAGTTACTCATGATTATACAGAAGCTGTGTTGTGAAGCAGACTAACTCACGACACATACGCCTTGAACATACGCGCGCCAAGTTGTTCTGTTGCGTGCCATTATCTCTAGGACTTTGCAAGAGTTCTGTCAGGCACAGGAGATGTTGTTCTGTTGCGTGCCATTATCTCTAGGTCTTTGCAAGAGTTCTGTCAGGCACACGAGATGTTGTTCTGTTGCGTGGCATTATCTCAAGGTCTTTGCAAGAGTTCTGTCATGCATACGAGATGTTGTTCTGTTGCGTGCCATTATCTCTAGGTCTTTGCAAGAGTTATGTCATGCATACGAGATGTTGTTCTGTTGCGTGCCATTATCTCTAGGTCTTTGCAAGAGTTCTGTCATGCATACGAGATGTTGTTCTGTTGCGTGACATTATCTCTAGGTCTTTGCAAGAGTTCTGTCATGCACACGATATGTTGTTCTGTTGCGTGGCATTATCTCTAGGTCTTTGCAAGAGTTCTGTCATGCACACGATATGTTGTTCTGTTGCGTGCCATTATCTCTAGGTCTTTGCAAGAGTTCTGTCATGCATACGAGAAGTTGTTCTGTTGCGTGCCATTATCTCTAGGTCTTTGCAAGAGTTCTGTCATGCATACGAGAAGTTGTTCTGTTGCGTGCCATTATCTCTAGGTCTTTGCAAGAGTTCTACATCATTTTAATTTATGCCTCCAGTTGTCTTCTCCGTGTGTTTTTTGGTCTGCCTCTCCCTTCTATCTTGTTTCGCACATTCCCACAATATCAGTGTTAGTGTCCCACATTTATGCTGCCACCTATGCAATTTTGCATTCTTTGTTCAATGTATGAACATTCCAGGTACAAAATCTGAAGATTTTCCTGTTTAAAAAAAAAAAAAAAAGGTTAATCGGCAACCCAGACTTTTTCGGCTTTCTCTGTTTTGCATCTGGCGCCTCCATCCCTGAAATGATAGAAAATGTTCCTGGTATTGAGAGAAAGAACAGTCAAACTGAAACAGAAATTAGAGTCCTAACCACAAAATATATAGAGAAACATTACCCAAGCAACACCTGGATCCATGCGTACACAGATGGATCAGCAACTAATGCAACAGAAGATGGGGGTGGAGGAGTCTTCCTGAGCTTAAGCAATGGCACACAAAAAAAGATAGCAGTCGCAACAGGGAAATTTTCAACTAACTTCAGAGCAGAGGCAGAGGCCATAAAAACTGCATCAGAAATTCTAATGACAGAAAAAAGCTCAGAGAGACCAGTAGTTATCTTCTCAGATGCGCTGTCAGTGATTACAACACTGAAAAGTCAAATAAATGCTGAACTGGATGACCTAAGAGTAACACTTCACAGACTATGTCAGCAATACAAAAGAGGTGTGATACAGTGGATCCCTTCTCACTGCAACATCCCTGGAAATGAAGAGGCTGACAGATTGGCAAAGGAAGGGGGAAAACTTCCTCAGCTGGACACAAATATAACCTATGAGGAGTCGAAGAGTTTTATCAAGCGCAGATACAGGCACAAGTGGGAAGAAGAGCATCCAGGCCACACAAAAAAATGATCCGTATTACCAGCTCAGCAGAAGTGAACAAGTGGTAATCTTCAGACTTCGCACTGGTCATAACAGATTGAGATACCATCTGTTCAACAAATTAAAGATAGGAACTACGGATGAGTGTGACTGTGGCACTGGTAAAATGACTGCCGAACACCTGCTTCAAAGGTGCCCAACATATGAGGAACAGAGAAGACGCATATGGCCATCACCAGTACCATTCCTGGAGAAAATCTACGGAGATATCAACAGCCTCAGGCTGACCACTGCTTTCTTTGAACTTATTTAAGTTGACATCTGAGGGTGAACGAAGAAGAAGATATCAGAGGAAGTCCTTCTCTCTTGGATGAGACTTGAGTTTTATTGTCTTTAGTTGACTTGTCCATATTGTCTTTTGAAGTTTTTGTGCCTTACGTTTCTATTGGATGGGGTAGCCGGGTCTCAGTCCCAACCCTACTTAGTCGCTTTTTACGTCATGCATGTAGGTTACAGTGTTACTGTTCTTTGCTCTCCTTTCGGTCCCCGGTAACTCACGGGTGGATGATGAAGCAGTGGTCACTAAATATTAATAGCATCCACAGCTACTTGCACGCGTAAACTACAGACCATCCGGGCAGATTCCCGGAAAACTAATATTAACAGAATTACAACAGTAATATTTCAAGCAATACGAAGAATAATAGCCATAATTCATTGTTATGCACCAAAAAAACAATGCAGATTGGGCTACGCAACAAGTTATATATGATACACTATAAATAAATATCATTAGTCAAAGGAAAGACATCTGTTATGGATTCCAAATAGCATTAGACAAGTGACTGACATCTGTGTTAAACCCCAATTAGCATTAGACAAGTGACTGACATCTGTGTTAAACCCCAATTAGCTTTAGACAAGTGACTGACATCTATGATGAACTCCAGATAGCGTTAGACGAAAGAAAGACGTCTATGATAAACTCCAAATAGCATTAGACAAAGAACTATAGCCAGGCATAAAGACAGTTATGGGAGATATGAATGCAAACGTCGAAACAGACCACAGGGGCGATGAACTGATGATGGCAGGGTTTCTTAACCTTTCTTGTGGCATGGGCCCCTTTCATTGCCCGATGAAGGCTATGGATCCCTTTGAATGTCCGATGAAGGCAATGGACCCTTTCTCGGGGACGAAATGTACATAAAAGCATTATTAGAAAAAGGTTTGTATTTTAAATTTTAGGTTATGTACACTGACTCTCCCCCCCCCCCCCAGAACCCATTCATGGGGCCCCAAAGAGTCCGTGGACTACAAATTAAGAAATCCTAGATTTTGGGGAAAGTGGCACATGAAAAGGAAATAAAATGGGAAAATCTTCTGTTATTTCACCGAACGGATCGCTGGAAAATAAAACAATCTTTCCAAACAAAAATGTAGATAAAAAACACATCACCGAATTGGCACACAGAAAATCAGATTTACTGTTTCACCAAAGCAGGAAAGGAGACTGCTTACAGGATCGGAGGGTGAAAGGAGCCGAGATGAATAATCGGATCATTTATTTTCACCCAGGAACTCAACAAATATCGTTTTAAGGGTTTAAGAGATACGGCACCGAAAATCTAGCCAAGAAACTAGAGATAAGCTAAAATTGAATTTGAGAAACAGGTTCGAAGCACTGGGAACCATGGGGAGGAAACCATTGACAACCATTTGTGCAAAATCGCTTCTTCGCCTGTTTTCCTGCCCTGCCCTACCCAGTCACACCTTTGACCCGCATTGCAAGTTACTGACATTGTATTTCCACTGGCGCAACAAAATCTTGTCTGAGTTGTCTTGCGCTCACTTTCACTCACAAATCACTCACAACATTCCGACATGGTCACACGGTCTGCTTCACTCACATACCACCACCCACACAGCCTTTGTGAGAGACTGTCTTAAACTCAGTTTTCATCTCATCTTCGTCCATAAAATTAAGTTAACCATATCGGAGATACAAAAGACACTTCATGTAGAAAATACTTTATTCACGATTCTCTTCTTTTGCACCCCAGGTATTTGAGTTTTCATTCTGTACCCCTTTGTTTTGGGGGTGAGTGTCACAGAGTGCTCGAAGATTTTGTCTAGATTATTTTAAAATTCCTTACTTTTCTTTTCCTTCACATTTTGTCTGTTTTCACTACGGAAATATTTGCACCTGCGATCGTTTCTTTAGCTGTTTTTTTCAAGTCTTCACTAATAGTTCTGTCATACTATCCAAATTCTATCTCCTTCAACTAAGGCACTTAAAGAGATTTCTTTAGGGACGTCTATACGATTTATTCGCTTAGTCGAAACGACAGTGGTTCCCAGAGTATCATATTTCCGTGTTCAGTGGTCAACTGGAGACCGCCCGATAAATCTTCCGGCATGGCTGAACGAGAGACAGGAAATAATTAACTCTTGGCGTGGGAATCAGGAAATGTTTTAACTTCATGCGAACAAACGCTGAGTTTGAAGATCACTTGCTGATTTAACCGTTGGAAGACAACGCACGCTTATAGAAGAGAAGCCTCAACTTACCTCATATCTACAAGTATATGTGATTGAGAGTAAACGCTACTCAAGTTCTATTTCTTAAGCGGTGGATAAAGTCCTGACACCCCAGTTGCAGAATCCTAGCCAGTTTCTGGATTTTGATTGCTGTAAATTGTTGCGAGTAAACCGCCTAGTTGCTCTATGCTACAGAGAGAACTAGTGCTTACGTCTCAAACCTAGCGGTTATATCACAAGTCAACAACCCTGAGCAGTCTCCAGATTTAAGCAGTCAACACCTCGTCAGCACCTGAACATCATAACGCAACTTCACAACCAGGTTAACAAAAAGCCTAAGCATCTCTTGGACTGTAGATCAACTGAATCAGATTCTCCAGTTGGTAATCCCTACCTACTGAGACACCCAGGAGAAGCCCAAGCAGATAAGTCTACTTAAAACCCAGACCAAAATCAGAATTCACTTATCCAAGAAATAGCCATAGGAATAAACTTTCGTCAGTGAGGAAAATAGCCTCTTATTCTTATCTGAACCAAAGACACTGACAGTTCTAAATTTCCTAGTATTTCTTGTCAAAGTACATGTCAACATTGATTTATATTTCTACTGTAATTAAAGTAATTATGTACATTCTGTAACTCACCATCATTCTGAGTTTGACTTAGTAGATTGTATGTTCTGTTCAGAAAAACATTCTCAACCCTCTTTGTATTACTTGTTACTGCTAGTTCATCTTTAAAAAGATTTGAGTAAGAAAGAGTTAGTCGTCGCCAGAAAAATACAAGAGTTGGTAGTCTAAAAGGTGAGAGAATCACTGACACCAACCTGTGCCCTTCTGTTAACTCTTTCCCTCAACACTAGCTCACCTCTGTGAAAACTAGTGTCTAAAGGTCGATGTGCTTTCTACACATCTTCCTTACTACACAAAACTCTTTATGCGACAATTGAATTCTCATTCAACGTCAATTGGATTGCACCATCAACCATATCTGCGACAGTGAGCTCTAGGGCTTTCTTGCATACCCAGATTATTTACCCTTAAATGATATTCAGCTGTTAGTCCAAGTCATACAAGGCTGGCAACCTCAGCATATAGAATGATTGTTTCATGAACCACCACTGCAAGAGCTAAGTGACAGCTTTATGCGGGTTTCTCATAGAGAACCAAAGGCAGAGGTACTCCCAAGTTCCAGAGGGAGCAGGGAGTGGATGATGATAGAACTAATGCACAATACTTATTATTTAACGGTTTCAACCAGTGCAAATGTAAATGTAAACATGTTCAATATAAATGCAATGGATGTTTTCCGCTCACTGGGATTAACATTAATGCTCAGAGAGGGTAAAGTTCTGAGGCAGATGGGATGGTGGAATGAAAAGGGGAGACACCTGATTTTGTGTCAGGAAACCCAATACTCAGGAGAGGGTATTTGTTTTTCTCTTATTTCCTGATACTAGTCGGTGGTACAAATAGGGGGTGCTATCTGTGGTATAAGTTGTCTGCAGTCAAAGCTAGACACCTAGAGCAGACGGATCTTAACAGACGCTGGGCCATCTTCATAATTAGCCCACGATACTACTACTATGAGGGACCTGTTGCAGCCACCAGACTTGACCAGTGACAAGAATGAACTAGTCCATAACCTGCAAAGAACAAGCATTGATTGGAGCAGATACCAACCTACATTTTACTGGCAGCTAAGTACCCATTCAAAGCTGCCAAGTGAACTCTACTTATGAATTTTTTTAAAAATCAGACTATCAACTTTGAGGAAATTTTAAATACACCTAAAAATTCACCTCACCCTTATTTATTTTACATTTGCAAACGATAATTGATTATTAAGTTTGTAATGAGTAAATATACAAATTTATAGTTGATTTGGTCATTTTTTGAGTGAACTGCACCAGTAAGTCTCAGTCATTTTAAATACCTGTAACAGAGCTATTTAAGTAATATTGTACTAAGTTAAATCAGTTAGGGGCTCATTAGAACGAGCAAAATCCTAACTCATAGAAGGTTAGGAAAGATAAAAAGCTTACATGCCCTGGATCCTATCAGCTGTAGTACTTGATTTCTTTAAACTCCTATGAGGCTCCCTAGAGCTGAAGCACCATTCTTCAATTCACATCTCTGCCAAGAGTAATCTTGAGTAAAATGTAGACACCTTTGAAGACCCTCAGTAGATACTCTGAATTTTGGCCATTGTTGGACCATCACTGCAGAGCAAGGGGAGTAAATCTTGTGACAGTAACTAATATGCTCATGTTACTTTTCATAGAAAAAATACTTTATTATTCACAGTTTTGTAGCTATAAAATAATATTCTCTTGTTACTTTTCGTAGAAAAAATACTTAATGCACATTTGTATAACTAATGTTATCATGTTACTTTCCATAGAGAAACAACTTTATCCACATATGTATAACTAATATTATCATGTTACTTTTTATAGAGAAAATACTTTATTCACACTTTGATGTTTTATTGATACTCTTCACAGTTCAAAAGTAAAACACTCAACCCACGTTGGCTGGAGCAGTTTGATCTTCACTTTTACAACGAGCAGTCTTCACAACTTGAGATTACAGTTTATGATCATGACACCAGAGGAAGAGATGACTTCATGGGCAGGTTGGTCAAGAGTTATTTATGTGAACATAACTTCTGCTGTTGAAGTTTGAATACAAAAATGAAGTAACCAGAGTTATGGTTATCACATATTCACAGTTTGCTTCTGTTAAGCCATGTATTCTTTGGCAACATTTTCCATACAACTGATTCTTTTTGGTTTCATTTGGAAATATGCATCCTATATATGTTAAATTTTACTTATTTGGTTGTTCGTCCTCTACCTTGGGATGTAGAGGTTAGCCAGAAAAAGTGCCATCCTATCAGCTGTCTTCCTTTTGGACTGGTTCCAATCCTGTCCTGGGTTCTTTAGGGATTGTCTGATATTGTAGCAAAATCTGGTCTGATTTATACTGGTTTTTTTTCTTTTTTTCATCCATGCCTTTGATCATTCTTTTTCTTCTTATTTTTTTATTTTTAGACAGAAAGGTGTGTCCAATCAAAATAAAACAAAAGAAAAGAAATGTTTGCAGTGATAATATATGAACATTAGAGAGAGATATGGGATTTTTGAGGCATGAGGCCAGAATTAAGAACAACTTCAAAACTCTGTAAAAAGTATGAAATTTTCAGATAACGCACGTATACAATAAAATTATAAAATCTACCTAGAACATTGTCTAGGTACGTGTGTTCTGTACCATCAAAAAAAAATGCCAAACTGAAACCTTACAAAATACAGGGTATGCATAAAGTATGAAACAGGAACAATCAATTAAAGGTGCAACAAATAGAAACGAAAATCCAGACTAGTGTTGTTAAACATATTTTTTTTTTTTGTAGAAGAACTATGACTAGCCCAGTTACAGCCCCTTTTGTATACATACCTTGGTGCTTGCTCTTGTATGCACATCCCTGCTAGTTTTATATTTGATGCAAAATTCTAGAAGTCTTAGTTTTGTTGATTCATTGATTGCAGTGTTGTTCTCTAGCAGGTGATTATTAATTGTCCCTAGTATTTCCCCCTTATCCATATCCAATGTCCTCACTGTAGGTACTCTCGAGGATAGTCTGTTGCTCTTCATTGCATGACCAGGACAGTAGATCTATACCTGTTCCTGAAGGTTTCAGGCCTCTATTTGTTCTCCATTCATGTCATAGCCATCTGTTTTTAACTTTACACACAGAGTAGGTTTAATGTGTACATTTTAGGGGATATGATCCTCACTATACATAATAACCCTGATCAGTAGGTTTATTTATATTATGATCTTAATCTTCTTCAAGTTGTTGTTGTTGTTGTCAATATCCCATAGCTGGTGAGCATGTCTACTCTTGGCAGCCCAATGCCATTCTTAGAAAAGTGCAGGTTTTCTGCAGTTATTTTAATGTTCCATATAGTGAGTTGGTGACTGTCGGAGGTGTCTGCAAAAGTTTTTTTCCTTGCATTTGTGAGTGATGGACATTCCATGAGGAGGTGTCTGGTTGTTTCATAGGGATGAGAGCAGTGTCTACACATGGGTAGGTGCTGAAGGTTGATACGGTTTATATGGCTATTGACTGGTGTGTCCTGTTCGGAACTGAAAGATAAGACTTTGATTTCTCCTGCTGAGTCTGTTTATGTTGTCATTGTCTTTTGGGCGGGTCATTTCATTAAAGACATTTCGGCCAGTCAGCCTGTTTGCCTTGTGTTGTTTCTGAGAATCTGTTTGACTGTTCTCATGCTGCAGGGTCTGTCCTTTTGTTGTTTAGAGGCTCCTGTTTTAGCAAGTCTAATGATCTTCAAGTACATGATTACTCTGTAACTGTTTGTCTCAAGTGCTGTTTATCGTTCTCACTATTGAGTTTACACCAGACGTCATTAAACTGCTCTGTGAAATATAAAGTGGTGTTGAATGCTATTTTGCTTTGATTTAGTAACTTTGCATTTCCATTGTAAGCTCACTGTAGATATGTTGTTTTCTTTTTTAAAGGGACTGTTGAACTCATTCAAGGCTTTTGATGACGTAGGATATCTTGAAGTGAAAGGTAAAGTCAAAAGCAGCTTAATTGAGTGAAGTCATTGGACTACTTATGCTTATCTTTGGTGATAAAAGTCTAAGAAAGGGATAAAAGAGGCATGCCTTTTGCAATAAAAGGCTATAGAAGGGATAACAGAGGCATGTCTTTATTGATTATAGGCCATAGAAAGGGGGTAAAAGGCATACCTTTGATCATAAAAGACTATAGAAGGGGTAAAAGAGAAGTGTCTTTGATGATAAAAAGGCTTACGGAAGGGGACAGAAAAGGCTTGTCTTTGGTAAAAGACCTTTGGAGGAGATAAGATGGAATGATAGTTTACTTAAAACTAAATAAATAGAACAGTGATACACAATTTAATGAACATGTGAGAGAGAGAAAGACATTCTTCAGAGAGAAAGAACAGAGAAAATACTTCAGGAAATTTACAAGAAGAGAAAAAAACGCATAAATTTAACAGTTTATAACACTATGTATTACATTAAGAAACAGAAAAAAACAACACTACTAGTTTTCCTTCTTTTTTGGGCAGCATATTAACTCTTTCCGTACGTAATTATTTTCAGCTCTGGACGGAATTATTTTTAATCCCCAAAAATTTACACATACATAATTTACGTTTACTGACAATGTGTGTCTAATCATGAGTTAAGTATAACATATTATATATCAAATTAAAGTACATTGGATGAACAATATAAATCCATATGCCTTTCTAGCTTATTTTATGTTACAAAACACGATTAAAGATGAAGATAAATGTGAAAAAAATCCCTTCAAACGCAAATAAAAGACGTTGAAGCTTGTTGAAATTTGCCCAGTTTTGTGTTTACTTCCGTTCGAGATAAATTCCGGGCAGCATAAAATATCAGAACTGAAAGAAACAACGAAATAAATCAGCATCTTTTAAAAGATCTTCAGTCACAGCGGTCGGCCATTGCGTCTTTTAAAAGATCTTGCGTACGGAATCAGTTAAATGGGCTAGTGCGCCCAATTCTCAAACTGCTGATAATAAAGCTTATTCACTTGTTCTAACATTTGTTAAAATAAAATTTCCTACACTCCAGTCTTCAGAGCCAGTGATCTTCAGTCTGCAGATTTTGGTGGTTTGAGTGATCCCTTCTGTGTGCTGGAGCTAGTCAATGACAGGGTACAGACTCAGACAGAATACAAAACTCTCAATCCAGAGTGGTCCAAGGTCTTTACATTGTAAGCCATTGTTATGAAGCTTAAGACTTGCATTTAAAGCCTACATCTTTTAACACAAGTAAACAGGGTTTCACAGAATCAAATGTAAATTTTTATTATCACTTATCAGTGTGTCCTATCTGTCAGTTTCTTTTGGAATTGAGGGCTTCAGCAAGATCTGTTAATACCACCATACATCAGCCATCTGCTGCAGATCTTCTGATTTCTGTCTCCTAAGATACTCTGTTGCACAGTTGTTTATGGGGTCTTCCCCTTTTTCTTTTACTGTGGTAGTTCAAGAGCATAAGCTGTCTTGTCAACCTAGCTGACATCTACTTCATCCAACACCTTTGTCTTTTCATCAGCCAGTTTTTGTTTTCCCTTTCCTTTTTCTCCCTATTCGCTCCTTAAGAAGCATGGTGCTTTCATTGCAGTAGATCCCTAGCAGGAAACCTGTGCCACAGCACTTCATGGGCTTTTGCTGTGGTTTATGCAGCAATTTATTTCACAAGATGAGTTTGCCTGCCATTCAAAATCTTACATTAGTCATCTCTAGTGACATGACCTGAAGAGTTTCTGTTCTTTCTGTGTATCTTCAGAGACCTTCTGGGAACTATATTTGGTATGTCCATTCGACATTAGTTATTCTTTTTTCAAACTAAACACTTCTGGTGTGAGCTTGTATACAAATTTTATTTTGTTATTCTGAAACTGTCTTCTTCACCACTGTTTTGTAGAACAATGAAATCTTAACAATTCCTCACTGTTCCTGGCTACTTCTTTCCAATTGTCTTTTCTTTGTACATTTTTTGTAATCTGTCTATTCATTCCCTGTTTTTAAAAACATGATCCCTTTATTTGCTATTGCGTAGTTTTATTTGTCTGTCTGTTTGTCATCATCATAACCATTTTTCTTTTCACTCTTTATGGAGCTACAACTGTAGCTTGTCTACTTGCATGAAGTCTGCACCAAACATTCATATACTCTTACAGCAGTAATTTCTGTAACATTTTGTTTTTCTTGATGAGGTTGCTAGCCTCGTGCACAAGCTCATATTAGTCACATATGACATGCACAAGCTCATATTTGTCACATATAACATGCACAAGCTCATATTTGTCACATATGACATGCACAAGCTCATATTAGTCACATATGACATGCACAAGCTCATATTAGTCACATATGACATGCACAAGCTCATATTAGTCACATATGACATGCACAAGCTCATATTAGTCACATATGACATACAAAAGGCAGTAGTAGTCCCATTGTGGGCAAAAACTGGGCCTTTGTGTTTTTGTTTTTCAATCATGCATTATTTCACTAATTTTGTGTCTTTCGCTTCATTTTGTTTAATATGAATTGGGATTTGTGAATAGCATAGTTCTTTGTTTATTCAGTGAGTCATATGTATAACATAGCATCAAGTTAGTCAAGGAAGCCAGTTTAAGGATACATGAGTCAAGATGGAGCTTTCATCATTTTGAAACAAACATTGAAACTGAAAGAGACAAAGAATAAAACTGATGTCAAGTTACTTTCATTACATGACTATGAAATATGAAGGGAAGCTAAAGCTTTCATAAATTTTTGATAGTGCAGACAACTGGGAAATGGTTGTAAACTGGGCAAGAAATGTACCCTGAAAGTCTCTGAAATGACCAGATATAGAGCTGCACTTGCTACTAGCTCACTAGATTATGATGATTGAGCTGACAGTGTGCCATTTGAATCCAGCGTAGATGAGTAGCACACTTTGAAAATGGCCAAATTTAATGAAATGAGACATGATGCATTCACAGCCAAAGCCATAGCTGAAGAAGTACGCACAAGAGGTCTAGCAGCAGTCTCGATATGTGACCTACTGAAACAGCTGGGCCTGAAAGGACAGTCAAGAACAAGGGCACTTTAAAAACCTGATGAAACTATAGAAACGGCACTATGCAAGCCGTGGAACTACCTCATTGGGCTGTGGAATTCAGAACAGTAAAATGTTACTGTAGCATGATAACTATGCCTTATTATGAATGAAAAAGAGGAGAAGTGTCTTGGCCAATTAGAAACCACGAACGCGCGCTTGCGTCGAGCAGGTTCACAATGGCCAATAAACCGAGGAAGATAGTGTGCATTGAAGAACGCAGACTTAGATGGATTACAAGAGAATGGAACAACGGAAACAGATGATATTGGTCTCGTTTTGTGGAGGAAAAGACAAACCATATACATCTTCAAGGAAAACTTGCTACCTGATTTTATTTTGGAGAAAAAGGTAGGAAAAGGTACCACTATGATAAGAATTGCTATGTAGATCAACTTCAAAAATTGATATTAAATCAAAGACCAAACCAATTATGGAAAACCAGAAGCTAATGGTCGTACAGATTAAAGGAGATATGGCTGACAGTAATCTGTCTGGTTGAACAGAACGAGCACAGGTTATGGACCAGGCTAAGCACAGATTCCCCATATCAACGAGAAAAGCAAATTTTCAGCCAGTAGTTGGTACCGTACTCTCTCAGACATCCACACTCTACCTATAAAAGGAAAGGGGGTTTGTTTCAAAACGTGCAGTGCGCAAAATACAAATCAGAAGACAGACGGACTGCTGGAGGAGTGAGGGCAGCGTGCCAAGAAAGCTATTATTCCATCTGTATGCCGGGCCGTATATATCTCCACCAATTCCTTAGTCAAAGTTGAACTTCTGAACCATCCTAAGAGTGTTACTATTTTGGTTAGAACAGCAGGAACCCGAATGTGAATCCACTCGTGACTCACTGCTACATTAAGGAGCACCTTGGTGTGATTCTGTTCACGCACTGACTCCCTCAGGTGTGGGTTAGTCCAGTGCAGGGTCCAAAGACAACTGCTGCATATACCACAAGTATAGACCAGAAGTGCTGTACCATACACACAAGCTGAGTAAACTAAATGTTCATATACTACAACAACTGCGAGACTCAAATGAAAAGAGCTAAGAACAGTAGAAGTGTCATGATGATAACTGTTAGATGGAGATTTCACAAGTGACTCTTGCTCTAAAGGAACTTAAAGAACCAGTTTTAATTAATTGAAGATTTCACTAGTGACTTTTAACTTTAAAGAAACTTGAAGAAACAGTTTATTTAAGTGAAGTTTTCAACAAAGACTGTTGGTCTAAAATTTATACTTACCTATTAACTTTTATATATATATACCTTGTATATGTATGAAATTAATATTTGTATTGCATTCACTTCATCATTTTCCATCAATCATATTGCATAAGAAGAATATTAAAAAATAGATGTAAATAATAAATTCAGTAATTGTACTCAGCTGACTTATTAATTTTATATTGTTGAAGTTTTAGTTTTATTGAATTTGTTAATATCACAGGTTAGTTACATAGCAAAGGTGGCAACTTAGGGTCTGACTTTACTCTGAACACTTTTTGACGCAGATACCTTCACAGCCGTGACTATCCTGTGATACCAGTGCTCATTTCTTTGTCTGAGAGATTTCTGACACTCAGGGGACTATTACTCTTTCATACAAATGGGAGTCATTACCCTAAATTATCAAGGATATAAAAGGGCTGAAACACTAGTCTGATGGGGGGGGACCATTTCTGATGATCAAATTACTTCTTGTTGTAATGCTGTGTTCATAGTTTCTTATCACAGTGTTTGATCTGCCACATTTGTACATTTCAGCCAAGTCAAAGATATCCATTCTGTTTTGGAAGTGACTGTGTATGATGAAGACCCAAACAAGAAAGTGGAATTCCTAGGGAAAGTGGCAATACCTTTATTAAGGGTTGGTTGCTTGTTTAGAGCTTTATTTAAATAGTAGACTCTGAGTTTAAATAAATACCTCAGTTTTGTCTTGTTGAAATTGGCAGATAATATTATGTCTTCAACAACATTCTCATACTTTTTTACATTTCATATTTACATTAGTCTGTGACTGACTGCATTCTCATGCCGCCATCTTAGATACTATGTTTTGATATGGCTCAGCTCTTTCATCTAATAGTTAAGTTTTTATCTAACATATTTATGATTTAATTTATGTCTGTTCTCATACCTGCATCTCTTATCTATAGTATGATCGTAAATCTTAAGTTAATTCTTCTACTTTCATTTCTTATTTATTTTGTAATGATTCGAGCAAATGTTATTTGATTTTGAGTAAATGTTAATAGAGTGTGAATACCATGAAATCTAAAATGTTATGAAAGCTTCAGAGCCACTATCTTCAGCACAACATTTAAATTCATTACATTTTCATTTCCTAAAAATTAAGTGTAATATTTTCTTCCTAATAATAGAGTTTAAAGTAAAGGTTTTACACAAGTCAAAGAACAAAGAGTACATTTCTGAAAAACCACATGTTTTTTATTGTAATTTTCCATTGTAGAACCGATAAACATGCTGTTTTATCTTACTTTTACTGCAGTGTGAATTTTCTGTAATGAGCTGTAGTAGTATTTATCGCAGTATTGCAATTTTCTTTTTTAAGATCAGGAATGGCGAGAGGCGTTGGTACGCACTCAAAGATATGAAAATGATGCACAAAACAAAAGGAGCCATCTTATTAGAGATACATGTAGCCTTTAACCATGTAAGTATCTTATTTTTCTAAGAAAAACAGGAGAAAAATTTTATACATATGAACTTTTTTGTTGTCTCATATTTTAAATGTAGGTGTGTTTGTTTGTTTTTTTTTAAACGTAACTTCATTCAGATTTTCTTGTTTGGTTTATTAGTCACATATTTATTACTTGATTAAACACTTAATTGTGCATATTTTTTTTCAATTTGTTCATCGATTGTAACATCTTTATTCCCACATCTCCAATGAATATGTTTACAATCTGAACAGTTTTGATATTGTAATCTTTATGCCATGTAGTCAAATGTCTTTGAATATAACTGTTTTTTTTTAAAACCATCTTTATATAGATAACACATACAGCATCACCCAACAGCTACAGAACACACGTTAATTTTTCAGCATGTCATTGACTACAAAAGAGCAATGAGCTCATCAGCCCTGGTTAAACAACAGCTACAACATTTAGATAACACCATGAACAATTACACAAATTGTGCATTTTATAGTCATTTCTGGTTATTGACATCATAAATTTAAACAGTCTGGCTAAAGCAAGGGAGACTAACTGATAAGCAATGAGAACAAATTAAATGTAAACAGTCTTAGATGGCTAAAGCAAGGGAGACTAACTGATGAGCAACGAGAACAAATTAAATGTAAACAGTCTTAGATGGCTAAAGCAAGGGAGACTAACTGATAAGCAATGAGAACAAATTAAATGTAAAATACCAAGAGCCCTAAAATGAAATAGACAACAAAGGTGGATTTGAAGAAAAAATGGAAATTAGTGAAGACACAGAGGAGGGAGAACGGTATGTTGGTTTAGCAGTGCAATATAGTTAATGAGAGAGCTTTAGTCATGTGCTTTATGTGTATGGATGTCTTATTTCTGTTACAGATAAAGGCAGGAATACGAACTATAAACCCAAGGGAAGAAAAATTCATGCTGCCAGAACAGAAGTTTAAAATTTCGGTAAACTTTAGCAGACTACTTTGTGTTTATTGGTGTTTTCATTAAATGACTAATTTTTTTTTTTTAATCATAAAATATTGAGCTAAACTATCCATTGTGAAGTTAAAACACCCGAACACAAAAGAGCAGTATGTTGCAAACGTTGGTCAAGCACTTGCTGTGATGGCTCAGAGACCAAATCCATACATGCCACACGCTATGGTTTACCCATAATCTGTACGGGGTGTTTGCATTTTCAGATGTGTACGGCCCATACAAACGTCTGTACGGGTTTTTTCGCCTAATTATTAAACATACATATAAATCGATCGTCTTGTGCCACTACCGTAGCCGTAATTTGCGTCATTTTTAATGTTATTTGCAAGAGAGTTAGCTTCCGTTTCCGATCTTTATTTAGTAATGGGTGTATCCGCATTTATTTTCTGTGAATTTTTTAAATCGCAATCAATCGGCATTGAACACGCGGCCATTTTCGCTCTAATTTTAATGGATTCTGACTCCGATGCGATGACAAGGAGATCTTTGTCTTTATTAGCGCTGATATCGGTTCTCAGAATATGGGTGATGGCAGAGACGGAAACGAAAGTAGAACGTCATTGCTAGTATGTATAATTTTAGGGGTTAGGATTAGGTTTATCTGAAAGGTTTAGGGTTACGGCCAAATGTCACTGCTGACGAGGGCGTTTGTTGCTTTGCTACTGATGATGGGTGTAACGAAAAGATCGTCGTTTGATTTGTATTGGTCAAATGACTTTCATTGAGATGCAAAGGAAAGGGACTCTTCGTTTGTTGGTTTTTTTTTTAATTTTTTTTTTTAATTTTAAATTTAAAAAAAATAATTTTTTATCGTTTTTTTTCATCTTTCCATACCTCTCTTCCTATCACATCTAACATGTACACAAACAAATTTTATATCATCAGATTCATCATTCATTTATTTCTATACAGTCCAAAAATTAGAGCAATTGACCAAAAAACTATAGAATTTACAAGTCATCCACTATAAAAAAAGGGGGTGTTGTGAAAAAGAATGCAGCTGCAGGGCACATTTTCGGGAAAACAATGCAGCGTGCTAAAGGATAAGGTCCTATCAAACACTGGATTTCCTGGTCTGTTAGTGATAATTAAGCGCAGAAATAAACTAAATGATGACACGATCACATCATTTTTACAGTGCAAAATAAACTCGGACAAATATTGTTTGAGTTTTAAAATAAATGAAGACCTGTTTTAAAAGGCAAAGTCCCCATGCGTCTATGATGCAGCTGTAATTGAAATTTTTTTAACAGGAATTAACTCTTGATACGTTTTTTCTGTCTTTTTTTTTTGTACAGGTTTTGCTGGTCTTTGTACAGGGTTTTTGAATTTTTTGTACAGGTTTTTCATCTCTGAGGTGTGGCATGTATGCAAATCCAGGGTTGTATGACTGATAAGGATTAATTACATGTGATGTTGCAAATAGTTAATCAAGCAAATCCATTATTAGAGGAGTGGTAGAATAGTCAATCAGGGCAGTTGGAGAATGTGGTAATAAGACAGTAGGGTAGAGACTGAATGAACACAATCTGAGAGCCTCCTTCAGACATCAGTTGACAAATCAAAATGTGGACAATAAGCAAGAAAAGAATGAAGAGGTACATGATGGCAAACACCTGAAGACAGATTTAAGGATTTGAAGAATCACATGAGATAGACTGAAACATGTGTTCAATGTGTGACTTGCTGAGTACTGGAGAAATTAGATAGCATTCAATAGCTAGCCTACGTGTTGAGTGAATATTTCAGTTCTGTAACAGCTGTCCTTGTGCAGGGCAGTTCTTGGGTTGCTGGTTTTCTGGGCAAAACTAAACTTTGTCACCCCTATAACAAGTGTGAAACATTTTTCTGGATTTACAGCACAAAATCAAAGTAGTTAATGCTAAAAGAGCTTGGCACCTTCGGCCATAGCCTGAGTTTCTGGTTATTAAAACTGGCCCTGTCCCTATAATAAGACTTTTATATGTCAGGCTATTGCATCTTAATTGCAATCTCAAGATATAGGTGGATATTTTTAGTCATCCATAGCTTATAACTTTGTTTTTTGTAAAATATACTGAATGCTTTATATTCTCAGACTATGAAGGAGAACATTAATCGGGTGTCTCGTTTGATTGGAGTGTTCATGGACACAAGAAAATTCATTCAGAGTTGTTTTGACTGGGAGTCTCCACCTAGAACTATTACAGCATTTATTGTAAGTGAAAATAGGCAGTTTTTCATGTGGATAATCATGAGATGTGTTTAAAAGAAAAAAAGATGTACAGAAAAATTATATAGGTATTGTAATTAAAGTGAGCTAAAAAAGGGAACCCATTCTGAACAGTTGAAAACTGAAATAATGGTTACATCTGAGAACAGAGCCTCACTTGAATGTAATGTAAAGATAAATGAAATGACATTAAAACTAACATCATCATCATCAGGTGCTATCTTTACATCGAAGGTCGGCTGCAATGGATCTCTATCTTCTGTCTCTTGTTTTGATAGTGCACTCTGATAGACTCTTTCCTGTCTCTTGTCTTGATGGTGCACTCTGATAGACTCTTTCCTGTCCATCTCTTGATGTTATCTTCCCACTTACAGTGCTGACTTCCTCTTGCACATTTGCCTTCAACTCTGCCTTCTATTATGGTCTTCAGTAAGGTGTTATGTCTTTTTACATGGCCAAAATATTTTAGCTGTCTAATGTTGATCTCCTTCATTAATTCTCTTTTCATTCCTAGGTTTTCTAGGACCTCTATTTGTTTTCTTCTCTTCCCATAAGACGTGCCCCATTCTTCTATATGTCCACATCTCGAGAGCATCAATGCTTTCTTCTGATTGCTTGTTCATTGTCCATGCTTCTACACCATATAGAAATGAAGAATATATTTAACACTTGGTGACTCTGAGTTTTAATTTATGGGTAAATTGTTTAGATATCAGTCTTTGTCTCATGTTGTTGAATGTAGCTTTGGCCATTCCTATTCTCTTCTTGATTTCTGTTTCTGCCATCTTCTGTTATTACATGACCAAGATATGGCAAACTCTTGTTCCAGGATTTTCCCAATTATTCTTATCTTTAATGTTGTACTTATTGTCTGCTTTGCTAATTATCATAGTTTTCGTTTTCTCATTGTTAATGTCCAATCCATATTCATGACTACCACATAACTTTAAATATTTAGGGACATTGATGTCATTATGAAAGGCATCATTGAGATTAAGAACAGAAAATACCAAACAAAAATGGCATTTCACAGAAATATTATACATAGTAAACCCTGTAAGTAAATGTAAGGGACAAAAGGTAAAGAGTAAAAGATCCTGTTACAAGCCAATTGAGGCATATTGGGAATATGGTGTTAGGCCCATATTTTCTTGACCATCGGCACACTAGGGGTGATGTGGTCAGCATCAAGCTGGCCGTAAGGGACAAACCACAAATAAAATTCTACATCAGCAGGCAAACAAATGAGATCTTTTGAGCTAACGGAATTGTACATTTTCTTGGAAGAATGTTAAGATTTCTGTGGATGGCTACAATAATAACTGAAGAATGTTAAGATTTCTGTGGATGGCTACAATAATAACTGAAGAATGTTAAGATTTCTGTGGATGGCTAAAGTAACAACTGAAGAATGTTAAGATTTCTGTGGATGGCTACAATAATAACTGAAGAATGTTAAGATTTCTGTGGATGGCTACAATAATAACTGAAGAATGTTAAGATTTCTGTGGATGGCTAAAGTAACAACTGAAGAATGTTAAGATTTCTGTGGATGGCTACAATAATAACTGAAGAATGTTAAGATTTCTGTGGATGGCTACAATAATAACTGAAGAATGTTAAGATTTCTGTGGATGGCTAAAGTAACAACTGAAGAATGTTAAGATTTCTGTGGATGGCTACAATAATAACTGAAGAATGTTAAGATTTCTGTGGATGGCTACAATAATAACTGAAGAATGTTAAGATTTCTGTGGATGGCTAAAGTAACAACTGAAGAATGTTAAGATTTCTGTGGATGGCTACAATAATAACTGAAGAATGTTAAGATTTCTGTGGATGGCTACAATAATAACTGAAGAATGTTAAGATTTCTGTGGATGGCTAAAGTAACAACTGAAGAATGCTTGTAAAGTGATAATGAACAAAGAAATATAATCACAAAGATAATGAGAAGGGAGTAATTCTTCATTATCATCATCATTTTCCTTATCGTTCCATACAGAGTATGAGCCATGACTGCAGCTGATCCACTTGCAGGAAGCCTGTACCAAGATTTACATGCTCTTTCAGCAGTGGTTTCTGTGTCAGTTTGCTTCACATGATGAGGTTGGCAGCCTCATGCACAACCTCATATTAGTTGTCTTGTATGACGTGCCTGAGGGTGTAGTAGTCTTATTCTTCCTTTGTCTCTTCAGAGACACACCCTCCCTCCCCCCCGGGAACTACACAGGGCAGTTCTTCATTATGCATGCTATGAAAAGATGTGCACCTGAAAACATAATGTCAAGAAGAAACATTTATGGCAGCCAAATTAGAGACAAGATAATAACTTGACATAGGATGCAGTCAACAGAAGACCTGATAGAAAAACTTTTATAATTGACGTTTATGGAAAGATATGGTCATCTCTACCTGTGTGCTGCACATGATGATGTTAACAAATCATTGTGCTTGTTTACTTTACTCTAGCCTTACATGTTAGTTTCCACTGTGCTCCCCTTAGTGCAAAAACAAATGACCACATGATTCCAACCATTTGTCTACATTCTCTTCATTTATCTCCACATGGGTCCTCCATCTTTTATTTCTTTGATAGTCACGGCTGTTTGTGCCCTATACCAGAGCGCTCTTTTAGTTTCGGTGACCGGAATTCTGACACCGGGTATAAAATTTTGTGTGCACCGTAAAAGACTAATTAAGTTTTTGGCGGGGAAAATCAGCTGATGTGTGAGTAAAATCAGTAAAATATAAATCATTACACACTCGTTCTGGATAAACACAGCGCTAAAATTCTTTTGTGTACTATAACTTTGTTCTGTTTTCTATTTTTGATCGCAAGAAACCAAGTAAACGAGCAGGAGAAATGAGCATTAGGACCTACAAGCTGAGAGAGCCAGAAATTAAGACCAGATATCAGGGGCTTATTGCTACAGCAGTGAGCAACACAGAAGAACGACCTGATGACTTGGAAACCCTCTGAATAAATTCAAGGATATCATAAAGACAGCTGCTGCAGAAGCATGCGGTGAAGTCCGACTTGGGAACCAGAGAAAGAGGACACCTTGGTGGACAGAGGAAGTCAAAGAGAAAATAAGAGAGAAGAAAATGGCATGGAAACAATACTTAGGAGCTAAAAACACAACAGGACAAATGGAAAAATATAGAGAATATGTGACACTCAGAACAGAAGCAAAGAACAAAGTGCTAGCAGCAAAACAGAAGTCCTGGGAAGAATTTGGAGAAAAGCTAGAAAAAGATGCACAAGAAAACCAGAAATTGTTCTATAAGACCCTAAAGAACATGAGGAAAGAAAAACAATGCCCTCTCAAATTTATAAAGGACAAGCAAGGCAAATTGCTTACTGCCCCGAAGG
This sequence comes from Oreohelix idahoensis, assembly GCA_024509875.1. NCBI lineage: Eukaryota > Metazoa > Mollusca > Gastropoda > Stylommatophora > Oreohelicidae > Oreohelix > Oreohelix idahoensis. The sequence continues at coordinate 54,528 of JAMPIV010008741.1, forward strand.
AAGTAATGGAAAGATGGAAAGAATATTTCTCAGAACTCCTGGATGGTGAGCATGGTGAAGCATCAGAAATGATAACCACTAGCACAGAAGAGAAAACCAATGATGGTGAAGATGACATAAAGATGGAAGAACTGAGGGCAGCACTAGAGAAAATCAAGATGGGCAAAGCAGCAGGGCATGATGGTATAACACCAGAAATGGTTAAGTACATGGGAGCATCAGGCGACCTATTACTCTTAAGGTCCTACAGGCAGCATGGTGCAACAAGACCATACCAAAGGATTGGGAGATTGCCATCATAACACCAATTTTCAAAAAGGGTGACAATCGACAATGTGGAAACCATAGAGGCATATCCCTTCTCAGTGTCCCTGGTAAAATCTACTCTAGAATCCTAGAGCAGAGACTCCGACGCCTAGCTGAGCCACAATTGGATGAGGTCCAGTGCGGATTCCGAGCAAACCGAAGTACTCAAGACCTAATCTTCACACTCAGACAGCTGAGTGAAAAGGCCCTTGAGTATAAGAGTGAGATCCATCTTTGTTTCATAGATCTGGAAAAGGCGTTTGACAGGGTCCCCTGGAGCAAACTTTGGGACTGTTTGGCAAGGAAGAATATTCCAGCACCTCTGATTCATGCTATACAGAGCTTCTACAAGTCTTGCAGAAATTATGTGAGGACAGCAAACCATAAGTCAGAAGAGTTCAGGACCACCACTGGTGTAAGACAAGGTGATATCCTATCACCTTACCTCTTCATACTCCTTATGGACGATGTCATCAAGGCATGTAAGGAGAGAACAAGAAAGTATTCAGTGGGGTACTGGAAGATGAGACAGGTCTATATTTCGGAGCTGGCATTTGCTGATGATGTTGCCCTGATTGCTAAATCAGAGGCACATCTCCAATCCAACCTGCAAGTCTGGAAGGAAGAGCTGGAGAAGAGAGGGATGGTCATAAGCAGCTCTAAAACAAAATCCATGGTGATATCACGAGAAGAAAGAAAACATCAGATTAAGTTGGGAGAACAGGTCCTGGAGCAGGTCGACCACTTTAAATATCTCGGAGCTATTATAGACCGAAAGGGAGGCATCAAAGAAGAGTTGGCCACTCGAAAAGCAGCGGCTGGGAGACTTTTTCAGGCCATAAATCGTGGATTCCTCAGCAAGAAAGAGGTTGGTAAGAAAACGAAGATGGCTGTATACCGCTCCACCTATGTCCCAGTCTTGACATATGGATGCGAGTCGTGGGCAATGACTACAACCCACAAAAGCCAGATCCAAACCTCAGAAATGAGGTATCTGAGGAAAGTGGTTGAAGTAACAAGAAGAGACATGGTCCGCAACCAGACGATCCGTCAAGGCCTAAAATCCCATCCGCTGCAGACCCAAATAGAACAGTCCCAACTAAGATGGTTTGGCCATGTCTGCAGAATGGGAGAAGATCGGCTACCACGACAAGCATGGGAAACAAAGAGCCAGGGATCCAGACCTCCAGGACGACCCAGAGTCCGCTGGGAGGACAACATTAGACAATCTTTGAAGGACCGAGGACTAGAATGGAACCAGGCCAGGAAGAAGACAGCTGATAGAATGGTCTGACGCTCTCTCTTCCAAACCTCTACACCTCACGGTAGAAGGGGAATGACTAAGTAAGTAAGTAAGTAAGTAAGTCTATTTTTGATTGCATTTTTATTTGTTTGAAATTAGTTGTGACGGAGTTACAGACTTTTGAAAACAGCGTCATCATTTAAGGAAATTCATAAAATAAGTAATCTTTTTATTAATTTAATATCTAAAAATCGGCCCATTCGTTTGAGTTTATAATTATAAAGACTTCTCGAAGGGAAGCTAAAGATTATTTCCACATACTTTTTTTTTTGGTTTCATATCTTGAGAATGTGTGGTAGTCAGTTTTGTGAGTGTGGCATTACAAGAACAAGCATATTGTCACCAGATTTTATAGCATTTAAATCCCTTTAAACGCATTCCTGATACCCACAAATCTTAAATAAGGTAGTAAAAAAATAACTTTTTGTAAAGCACCATCTGTTTTTGCATTTTCATTCATTTATAATGATATTTAGCTACGTATATAAGCGTCAGAAAACATGTAAAGCTATAGATAGATTACTTCCACATAATTTGATCTATCTTTCAAGTCTTGTTAATCTTCTATTTATAATATGAATTTTTTTTTTAATTGTGTGTAAGATAAGGACTGTTCCATTGGTGTTCTTTGGTAGACAATCCTGTGCACACGACAGCTGCCAGCGAATTCTAAGTAACTGTTTGTATATCTTCTTTCATTCAAAGTTACAATGCAGGTAGTAAATTTAGAGAAACCAAATTCTAAATCTAATACCATCCTTTTATCAATGGCTAGAGTCAGAGATACATATGATAATTTAGAAATATTTATGAATGGCATGAAAGCTCAGATAGAGTCACTAAAATATTTAGAGTGGGATGGTAAACAAGTTGTTGTTTTCTTATTCGGGGATTATTTCCTTGTTTTGCTGGAGACACCACAGACATGGGTATATTCCTTGAGCTCCAGACAAACCAAACATTTTCATCAAAGACATCCAGAGAGCATACAACTTGCAAACCAAGAAGTTTGGCCATGTTGATAAGAGATTACAATAGATATATGAAATATGGGAAAGGGAATAAAAGGCAAGTGCACATTACCATAATTGTTTACACAAACCAATGTTAGAGATTGAAATTGAAAATGTAGCTCCTCCTTACCTTCATATTTTATTAGGCATTGTTTTGAAACACCACAGACTTCTAGAACAGGTAGCTGATACAACAGACGCAAAGATATTTGAGAATTCGCAAGAGATACATGCAAACATTAGTACTTTTAAGAACTTGAAGAGATTTAGTAGGAACTGGAAATAGGCAGAAGAATTAGGAGCTAAAATTGAATTTTTCAGGTAGGTATTGAACTTTGTGAGGATAAGGAGGAGACAGATAATTTTAAAGTTAGACTTGAAAATGCACAAGATGCGCTGGCCAAACTTCAGTTTCAAGATCTGTGTACTAGGTCTGGTCCAGTTTGCTCACACATGGACAAGGTACTAGCCAAACACAAAATCATACAACAGGCTTATAATAGCAGAGCATTTATAGGGAATCACTGCCACAGATATCTCACACAAAAAGTTTATAAAGATCTTACAAGAGCAATCATTACACAAACACTGAAAATTACAGACAAACAAGATATAACTAACATAGCTTTTATTGCCCAAGAACAATTCAACTCACTGAAAGAAGCATTTAAGAAAGTACACAACAAAATATCACACAGTAAACCAATTAGTAAAGAATCAATAACAGCATCGATAGAGACTTATATGTCTTTGTTCAGAAAGCTATTCCCTAGTAAGACAATTCATAAACAGCACATATTAGAAAAACATTGCGCAGACTGGATCAGAACTCATGATGTATGATTGAGATAATTGTTAGCTCTCATGTTCTGGGGACAATTGGGTGTGTTATTTTAAGGTTATAAATGTGGACATGCAATTTAAACTTTCAATAATTAATGTTTGACGCATGAAACCAAAACAAAACTTTGATATCCATTTTCTGCAGGTTTTCTACTTTTGATTTCTGTAATTTGTTATGCATGTTGATTGTGACCGTTTTAGTGTAAATTGAATTAGAAACAAACCATAACAAAATGTAAAAAAAAACCGTAAATTTTACACTATTTCAGACTATTATATCTTCTGTTCTAATTGTGATAAAATGTTTGTTCTTGTTCTAAAATTTACTCTAACATTTCTAGTCTAGCTTTACGCAAAATTAAAGCCGGTATTTATAATAATAAAGTAGCATAAAAGCAATTCAAACATGTTTTGGGGACAATTGGGTGTGTTATTTTAAGGTAATAAATGTGGACTTGCAATTTAAACTTTCAATAATTAATGTTTGACGCATGAAACCAAAACAAAACTTTGATATCCATTTTCTGCAGGTTTTCTACTTTTGATTTCTGTAATTTGTTATGCATGTTGATTGTGACCGTTTTAGTGTAAATTGCATTATAAACAAACCATAACAAAATGTAAAAAAAAACGTAAATTTTACACTATTTCAGACTATTATATCTTCTGTTCTAATTGTGATAAAATGTTTGTTCTTGTTCTAAAATTTACTCTAACATTTCTAGTCTAGCTTTACGCAAAATTAAAGCCGGTATTTATAATAATAAAGTAGCATAAAAGCAATTCAAACATGTTTTGGGGACAATTGGGTGTGTTATTTTAAGGTAATAAATGTGGACTTGCAATTTAAACTTTCAATAATTAATGTTTGACGCATGAAACCAAAACAAATCTTTGATATCCATTTTCTGCAGGTTTTCTACTTTTGATTTCTGTAATTTGTTATGCATGTTGATTGTGACCGATTTAGTGAAAATTGCATTATAAACAAACCATAACAAAATATAAAAAAAACGTAAATTTTACACTATTTCAGACTATTATATCTTCTGTTCTAATTGTGATAAAATGTTTGTTCTTGTTCTAAAATTTACTCTAACATTTCTAGTCTAGCTTTACGGAAAATTAAAGCCGGTATTTATAATAAAAAAGTAGCCTAAAAGCATTAATTAAGCCCTATCAAAAGTAAACATCGCCACATGTTTTTCCCATTAGGAAGCTGACCACGTGACCTCTGTCAAGTGGGCTATAAATAGCGCGGTCGGGGAAAAAGGGGAAATAACTAAAAGATCGCTCGCAAACAGCCGTGTAGTATCTTTTCTCTCTATGTCTTCCTTGACCTTCCTGTTTTCCATTCTCACTGCTATTTTCATGTCAGTGCCGCACAAGTTGCACTAGCGTAACATACTGATAGAGTTAAGTGATTCAATTCTTTGCTATCTCATATGGGATCCAGGATCCACACAGAAAATAGTTTCATTGCAGTTAAATGTAGTTAATTTCTTGACTGATGTGCTTCCTTATGTTATTGTTAATCAGAATCGACCTCACAGCACTCCAGGCAAACCCATAGGTGCTCAGTCTCCCTCAGCAAATGTCAAAGAGTATGATTGCTAATTGTACCTGTAGCACGCTGGTTGTACATACGACGGATGCATCCTCTCTCACTTCCATTTCTGCTAGTCCCATGTTTGATGCCAAACTCCAAAAGCCTCAGCCTTGTTGATTCATCCATTGCCGTGTCATTATCCAGAAGGCGATCATTAATAGCCCTTAGTGTCTCTCCCTAATCCATGTCCAGTGTCCCCACTATGGGTGCTCTCAAGGCCAGTCTGTCAGCTCTCTCTCATTGCCACGCACCCCTGCATGACCAGGACAGTAGATCCACACCAGTTCTTGAAGACTTGAGGATTCTGTTGATGTTTTTCATTCCTGCTGCAGCCATCCGTTCTGATCTTTCTGAAGCATGGCTTGAGAGTCTGCCCTAGTTGATGGAGTTTCAGACAGCCACCTCAGTGCTGCAGCAACTGCCTCTACCTCCATTCTCATGCTGGAGGTTATTGTCATGTAGGCTCCACTCTGTTCAGCGATGACCCTGCCCTTTATTCTCGCAGAGAAGCCCCATCCTGATTTCTCACCACGCACTACAGACCCATCAGTGTATACAATGGCATCATCATCCCCAGCATGATCACTTATTAGCTGATTAATCTCCAGCTTTGCTTTTCCATTGCCCCAAGATCTGCACTCTCTGCTAAGGCTAATGATGACCTGCTGGTAGTTTATCCAGTTCTGCTTCATTATGTGTGCTTAAAGTTAAGCATATAATGTAAACTATGTTGGATGTATTTCAGGTATACTTAGTGATTGTGTGGAACTTTGAGCTCTACATGCTTCCTATATCGCTACTTTTGATTTTTGTGAAGAGCCTGGTGGTTTCAAAAGTTGTAGGAAACATGAAGAAAGAGCCAGTAGAAGATGTAAGTGGCTGCTTTACATCTTTCAAATATATTTCATTGGACTAACCCATGTACACTTTTTTTTTTTTAAAATAGTTTATTAACCTACAGCGATACATTTCGTCAGTTCTGATTGTTCCAGTGTTAATATGATAGAAATTTTTTAAAATATAATTTATGGCTTTAGAAATTTTTTTTCAGTATATTTTATGGGGATGCTATTAGTTTAGAGGTATTTTTATGTAGTACGCCTGTACTTATCATAGTCATAATGGGAGTTTTAGATGTCTAACACTGTAGGAATATCTTGCTGGCCAACATCCTGTTAGTTGTATGCTATCTTAGAACATCAGTCAAGGCAGATGGGGAGCCGCGCTGGTGTAATGGTTACCACACTGTGCTGGCGATCGGGTGATCCAGGTTCAAGCCCAGGCGAGGACATTTGAACGAGTGTCATTGACTGGGACTTGGACTGGATTGATTCGAGCCCTGGGTGAAAACATTTGAAAGAGTGTCGTCATCCAGGGACTGGCAGCTCCTAAGCCGACCCAGCTCTAATGGGTACCCTCCAAAGATGGCGAGTATCTGCCTGAATGGTGAGTGGACACCTGTCAGTGTACAGGGTAAAAAGGGATACTCACGTAAAAATCAGTCTCAGGTTAGATATAATAACCGGAGATTCTCGCCTCGAGTAATAGTGGGCGCACGTTAAAAAAAACAAAATAAGGCAGACGAGTTTTATGTTACTGATACTACTTACTTACTTAGTCGTTCCCCTTCTACCGTGAGGTGTAGAGGTTTGGAAGAGAGAGCGCCAGACTATCCTATCAGCTGTACTGATACTACTTTCTGAATCAATTTTTTTTTTTTAACTACTTAAAACACATTTTTTTTTTTTGGACACATCTCATTAAGAAATCTGGAAGGCCAACATTCTGTTTAGGGTAAGGCATTTTAGAACACACATTATGGAAATCATGGAGGACCAACATTCCATTACTGACCATGCCTCAGTAAGTTACACAACTGAGATTTGAAGATTGTTCATGCAAACATTTGTTTCAGGACTACTTCACGGAAGAGGAAGATGATGACGATGATGAAAAAGATAAGGTACGGTTTCATGTGTAGCATCATATGGGTTCTTTTTTGTGTGCATGTCATCACACTGCATAAATGTAGTCACTCACTTGTGTTTTGTTTGCTATGGTATTGTGGCTCATGTAAGCAATAATAATACTTAATATCTCTTCTGATGAGTAACTTAATAAATGTTTAAGAATATTTAAGATATTTTTTCATTTAAAAATTACTTTTCCATTCTTAATATCATTTACTGCTTACATCTTTTCATATATCTTGGTAGTTGTACACCCACAAGTGGATTATTCAAATATAAATGTGTGTGTGTGTGTATATATATATATATACGAGTATATATATATATCTTGATAGTTGTACACTGACTAGTGGATTCTTCATACATCATAGTGGTTGTACACTCACAAGAAGACTGTATATCTTGTTATTTGTTCACTCATAAATAGATTCTTCTTATATCTTGTTAATATATAAACTCACAAATAGATTCTTTATATATATATGTTTTTTTTTCCTCCAACCAACAGCAAGAAGAAAAGAAGAGTATTGTAGACAGATACCATGCAGTGCAAGAAGTGTGTCTGACAGTTCAGCAAGCCCTTGACATGGTTGCTAGTTTGGGAGAGCGAGTGAAAAAGTAACTTTTATTAATACATGTATTATTATTATTTGTGAATGTCATTTGAAAAGTGGAAAGTATTGTTCTTTGATGCCATACAGATAAGTTGCCCACATTGTTAGGGTTAGGATTATGGTTAGGTTTAGGATTCCTAAACCCTTACCCCTTATTACTGCATCTCATAATTCTTTTTTAAGGCCATATTGAACTCACGTCCCACTATTTTTCATTTCAACTGTGAATTCTTGAAGATAATATGCTAGTTTTCATTTACTTAGGAAAGGTGGCTGCATGTTGCATAAGGAACTGAAAGGGACATTATGAATGAATGATGTTATTCATTTAATAATTCTTCTTTAACAGATTCTTTTTGGTTGTTAGCATGGTGCATAACATTGAATAATACCCTCATTTTTCTTTTTTGGCAGTCCTGAATATTGCTGATTTTAGCTTAGGTCCCATTGCTGTTCATTCTACACATGCATTCTGTGTGTCCTTTGATGGCATTAGAGCCACATATTCACTATAGTATGTACTTTCTTCCCGATGTCCTGAGGATAGCACTAATTCTCATGTGTTCAGTTTATTATTTTTTTCCCCATTCCCTTACTCATTTCTGTTTCTGCTGCTTTGTGTGCAGTTCTTCCTTGTGCATTTAGTTCTTGAAAATTCCAGGAGCCTAATCTGGAGATTCTCCCAGGAGAAATAAGATGAGTCAACAATCAGAACCTATTTCGGTTTTCTTCATATCACGGCCTTATCTTTGTTGATGGAGGATCTTTTTCCATCTGGAATTGATGAGTTACTTGCTTTATTTCTTTTGGATGACTTGTTCATGTTCCTGGTTGAATAGTGTTACTAAATACTTTGTTAATCCTTCAGACCCCATAATACACTGGCAGTTATATAATGCTTAATTTTAAAAATCATTATTTTTTAAACTATTCAACTAAATGATTATTTCTTCTATTCTCTTTCAACGTTTGAGATGGAAGTGATGTGCGTTATTAAAGTTGAGGTTACTACACATTCAGTTATATTTACTAGACCATCTCTTCAACGCTGTGAGCTTTTAAAGTTCTCTGTGACATATATTTTTCCTTTATTCCCCTGTAATCATTGCTGCATCTCTCCATTTCCATTTTGTCATGTTGCTTATTGTCGCAGTGTGTTTTCTGCCATGCGTTTAGCACGCTTGGCCGAAGCCGAGCGAATTGTATTGGGCCATGTGCGAGTGTAACTTCTGAGTGAAGGCGTAATCATACGATCGAGTGAGGTCATGTGATCAGCTCGAAATTTGGCGCAAAGTGCAGCTGGTGGGGACTTGGGATATATCAACCATCTGGGAAGGACACATTTTTGCCGGCAGTGTATTGCCATTTTGGCCTCATCAGTGGGACAGTGGTTGTGCCATTAGTGTTAAGTCCTGGTATTGGCATGACGGAGAGATAGATTTTCTCAGTTTGTCAGTTTTTGCAAACTGTTAGCTGTTTTGTGCATTGAAAGTATTTCAGATGCATGATCATTGTAATTTTGCTGTAGCGTGCCTCATTTCCACTATAGTGAGTGGTGGTCACGGTTGACCGAGAGGTTTTTTCTGATAGTGCCTGTAGCGAAATTTGGTTCCTCATGCTTTGTTGTGGAAAAAATGTGTAGCGCGACACCCACTCACACACAGCACAAGATCGGCTCGGCGGGTCTTTGAAGTTTGAAGACGGGAAATGTGAATTAAGGTTAAAGCCAGACAATATTACTGAAGAATGAGGAAATAGCTATATAGGAATGTATGGCGGACTTTAAAAGTTTGCATTTACTGGACATTAAATTATTAACTACAAGAGAACGCCTGGTTGGACTACAATTAAATAAAAATAATTCAACAAAGGAGATAGACTAGGAATTATATCCAAAAGGATATTATTCAAATATAAATAGTTTTAAAGATAATTAATATTTTTCACCTTCATCACATCGGCTAAAAGTTAGCTAATAATCTTTAAACATTTATTATAACTACATGCCTAAACGGATTTAAATATAAATTGGATAGAATGGAAGCCTCATATGGGGAAAAGGAAATGATACCTAGGAAGGAAGGAAGGATATAAGTGTGTAGTGAACAGAAGAAAAAACAAGTACAGGAAAAGCACAGATCGCCTCAAATCGCCTCAAACCGAGAGATTAAACGAAAATCTTTTGGGATTTTTAGAGGTGCTGTCTCGTACGGACGAGAGACTGAAATATAAGGACAGAGCGGCGCATTGGAAATCACACATACCAAATCCAGAAGCCAGAGTGAGAAACTGGAAGACAGTATCTGCAAGAAAAGTTATTTTTTCACGCTGCATGCAGGGCAGATTAACTTCAACCAAAACAGTCTCACCGTGAGCTTATAAATCCTAAGAGGGTATGTAAGTTTATTAAAGATATATGTATTACTAATATCATTTTATTTCAGATTTTATTTCTGATTGATTGTATCAGATATAATAAAAAAAGGGAATGACGCTAACCAGAGATAACCTTCACCGGCATTGTCAGGAAGCATAACCATTAATTGGTTAGCCAAATATATCATGGCTAATTCTTGCCTGGAAGCTTATGACATACCAGCAAGTACATAAGTGACTTGACATCCATGAGTGGAAGGCAAAGGTTATATCGTACCCATGTATCATAACATGTGATTTATTCATGTATTTTGTTAATTCTGCACAGTATACATTATCTTATCATGCTATCTCTGTAACATACTACCATGATTCATTCATTTATATACAAACACTGAAGACATGGTTGCATCATGAACAGCAATGGGTGGTGAGATTGTTGGAACACCATGGCCACCTATTACCTTTTGTTCCAGGTTTTATGATCAATGTTTATGATCATTCCTGATCGAGAAACTAAAGACTTGAGGATCGTTGATCCAGCTAACTGAAGCCTAGAGGTCAACCAGTCTTCAACACCTTAGTCTCCCGTAGTTATAGGGCGGGCTGAAGGAAAGTCTTCCGTATTCAAGTGTGTCTCAGGAACCTCGAGCAGACGTGGCTAATAACATAAGATGAGTTATATGTGTATCCATCCAACAAACTCTGTGAGCAGTTTCTAAAACGACTGTCTAATGATGACAACTAGATGGCAAGAGATAATGTGACAATCCTTTTGTTGTAATTTTAGTGGAAGATAAATCCAAGACTTTTTCGCTTGTTTATTTGGATTTGTAACTGTAAATAATCATACATTTTACCATCTACCAACACCCATTTCTCATTACAAGAATAGAATATATAGATGTACATAATAAATTATGAAATTGTACTCATTTGACTTGTTAAATTTTTAACTGTTAAATTTTGAGTTACCTTTTCAAATTTAATTATATTATCACATAGGGTTACTATAGCGAAAGTAGCAGCTTATACTTCTGAAGCCTAAATCTATTGTCCAGCTCAGAGTATTCACAGCTGTAACTCACTTGTGATACCAGTGTACTTTCCGGGCACTGGAACTTCACCCTTTCTGGAGAGAGATTCTACTTCTCCTCTACCACTATTATCATATTAGGAAAACCTTTCGCTACATTGGGGGCTCTTTCGCGGGATATTATTTTGTATCCTGAGCCACTATCTATGTATTCTTCAATCTTGAGCCACAAATAGTTTGTAAAAATAAATTTTTTTGAAAAATTCTAAAAACTTAGAAATTTTTTTGTAATAGTAGTACCATTGAGTACGAAGTAAATAGGAAACGCTCACAAGGTTTTGAGGATTTGTCTTGTTCAAAGTAATTAATTGATTTTAATTAAGTTAGTTGGTTAGTGAAGATAAAATTATATACCCTCTGGTAAGTAAGCATCATGGCTGAATTGGTGAAGTTTAGAGCTGCGATTATGCAGGAAGGAAAAGACTTGGGTGTGACAGGAGATGCTCTAATTCGACATATCACAACTGAAGTGGATAAATATTTAGATAGAGAGACTAAAAGAATGGAAGCTGAAGCTGAAAGAGAGACTAAAAGAATGGAACTTGAGGCTGAAGCTAATAAATTAGAGGCAGAAAGAGAAGTCAAAAGACTGGAAAGAGAAGAAAAGAGACAAATGTTGGAAGCTGAAGCTGAAGAAAGAAGGTTACAAAGAGCTCATGAGTTAAGTTTAAAGGAACTTGAACTCCAGGGAGCAGCTAGCAATCATGGTGCTAGCTCACCTCACTCTGAGAGTAGCTCCAACCATAGCACGGCAAATGGAGCCATGAGTTTCCACCTGGATCCATTTATTGAGAAGAAGGACGCCATTGAGTCGTACCTGAATAGATATGAGAGATTGGCCTCTACCTGTGGATTGGAAAAGGAAAAATGGAGCCTTAAACTATCTCAGGGGTTGAGGGGAGTTTCATACGATGTTTATTTAAAACTCTCAAAAGAAGACGAGGAAGATTATGAAATCTTAAAACAAGCTTTATTGGTCAGGTACGAAAAGAATTCTGAATCTTATAGAAAGAGATTCCGAACTGCTAAGCTACTTCCAGGAGAAAACTATCACCAGTTTTCTGCCAGATTGGAAACTTATCTGACTAAATGGATTAGCTTAGGAAAATGTCAAGATATAAAAGAAATGGTCATGATGGAACAACTGAGAGAATCCATGCCTCAAGAAATGAGAAAATTTCTCATGGAGCAAAGAGCAGAGAGATTGGAAGATATTTTAACCATGGCTGAGAGATATCAAGCAGCTCAGTCAGAAGTATCAGGAAATAAGAAGAAGCAGGGTGAGAACTTCAAACCTTCACAAAACTTTACCAACTATGAACACAGGGACAATTCCAACAAGAACAAACACAGAACTGATTATAAAGACAAAAACCCTCTAGGATCAGATAATAGACTTCAAGAAAGGAAGGACTGTGGTGTAAATCTTGCCAAATGAGTAACCACAATACTGCAGAATGCAGACAGAAAAACCCTCCTTATCATGCTGCATGTCTTACAACAGGGAACAAGGGACGGAAGGAACTGGCAGTTAGTCATAATGACCTCCATTATCCCCCTGTCTGTGAGGAAGTGACATGTAATGGCACTAAAATTCAGTGCTTATATGATTCCGGATTGGAATTCGACTCAGTCGTGAGTGCAACCCTAGTGCACCCTGATCAGCTTACCACAGAAACAGTGGACATACAAGGGGCCATGCAGGGAACCGTCACCATGACACTTCCCATAGCAAGGATCAACGTGAGAACTCGCTATGTGGAAGGAGCGATAAGAGCAGCAGTGAGTGATGATCCTATATACCCGCTGGTAATAGGATGTAAATATGTCTTTTTGGGTAACCCAATAAAACCTGTTGTCATGGCAGCAAACCATACCAGGTCAAGCACCAAAAAGGAGGAGGGAAATCCAATAAACATTCATCCTATAAAGATGAAAAAGGCTCAAACAGCAGACAGCACATTGAAGCCTTGTTTTGGCAAATTGCCAAAGGCCCATAACCCTCCAGACAAAGGAGACTTCTACATGGAAAATGGCCTACTCTACAGACAAGCTGGAAAAGGACCTAAAGGGCATGGACAGCTGGTAGTGCCACATTCTACAGGGAGGAAGTTATGGAGCAAGAGCATGCTACATCAGGCAGTGGTCACAGAGGAAAAGGGGCCACTTGTCAAAAGATAGTATTGCGATATTACTGGCCAGGAATAATTGAAGACATAAGTTGGTATATGAAATCCTGTTCAGAATGTAACCAGGTAAACTCAATCAGAAGTGTAGACCATTTACAGGATCTAGGGAAGCATGGTTGCGGACGTAGGCCCATTAAGAAAACTCACAAGAGAAAACAACAGGTAGATGCGGTGATAAGGAGAAAACAAAATCACAACAAGCCTACTGTTACACCAGTAACCATGGCAACTCTCCGTATTATACAGAGAGGGGACGAAAGACATCCCACCCCGACTAGACATTTGTCAGAACACCATGGCCTGGATCATCTGGAAAATTTGGTAAGTCAGCAACGAGTATTAAAAAAGCTGCAGAAACCAACCATAGGAGGTAGGAACCAGAGCGGTACCAAACAATTGATGGATACATACCCCACTTTGGTATACTGCCCCTTACAATAGAAATAGGTGTGGGTTCGGCAACGTTGTTGTTTGGCCGTCCCCATACACGGTCCACTGGAAGCATTGTTGCGGACATGGACTGAACAATAGCAAGCATAGGCACTCAAGGATGAGATTGACTATCTCTTAAGAGAGAAAATTATTTCAAAGTCTGAATCTCCCTACAGCTCAAGTGTGGTGCTATTAAGGAAGCCTAGTGGTGAACACAGATTATGCATTGATTATAGGAAACTAAATGCTATCACTGAATCTCAGGTAGACCCATTACCTGACACCAATCAGTTGTTTGCTACCTTGAGTAAGGCTCGGTATTTTTCAAAAGTAGATCTAAGCAAGGGATACTACCAAATACCAGTGAAACCAGAAGTTAGGAAACTGTTGGCCTTTAGTACACCGGATGGACATTACGAGTTCAATGTACTCCCATTTGGTTTAAAGAATGCTCCAAGTATCTTCACCAGAATGATGAGGAAATTGTTGGAACCATTACAAAATCCTCATATCACCAACTTCATGGATGATATTCTGATTGCTACCACTACATTCGAGGAACACATAGTAGCATTCTCCATGTTGTTAGGTAGATTGAGAGAAACGGGATTGACAGCACGCCCAACTAAGTGTCATATTGGATGTGAGACATTGGAATTTTTAGGTCACACTATCTCTACAGGGCAAATGTCTCCTGACCCAAAGAATGTAGAGAAAATGAGAAAAGCACCAAGACCACAAACTAAGAAGGATGTAAGATCCTTTGTGTCACTGTGCGGGTTTTATCAGAAATATATACCCCATTTCAACTTATTATGCGCGCCATTAACCGACTTAACCAAAAAAGGTCAGCCGGATAAAATACAATGGACTGCGGAGTGTGAACAGGCTTATACAGAGTTGAAAAATAAGCTGACAAATAAACCTATCCTTGCCCTTCCCGATCTCACACAAGAATTCGTACTAAGAACGGATGCTAGCAATGTAGGCATCGGAGCAACATTACTACAGCGGGCAGACACACCGCCACATATGCTTCTACCAGTAGCTTTTGCCAGTAGAAAGTTAAATGCAGCTGAAAGAAATTATTCTACCGTTGAACATGAATGCCTCGCTTTGGTCTGGTCGATCAACAAATTCGCCCCTTTTCTTTACGGGAAACACTTCATTGTGGAAAGTGATCACCAGCCTTTGATGTTTTTAGCAGTGTCTAAAAAATTAAATTCACGACTTTTAAGGTGGAGTTTACTGTTATCTCCATATTCGTTCAATGTGAGATACATACCAGGACGGGACAACCTTGGACCCGATTTTTTAAGTCGCATCCTATCAAAGGAGATATAGAGAAACAGAAAAGTAAGGAGAAACTGCAGCATGAGTTACCAAAAAGTTAACTGTGCATGCACTGTTTTAAAGAAGAGGGCTCTGTAGCGAAATTTGGTTCCTCTTGCTTTGTTGTGGAAAAAATGTGTAGTGCGACACCCACTCACACACAGCGCAAGGTCGGCTCGGCGGGTCTTTCTTTGAAGTTTGAAGACGGGAAATGTGAATTAAGGTTAAAGCCAGACAATATTACTGAAGAATGAGGAAATAGCTATATAGGAATGTATGGCGGACTTTAAAAGTTTGCATTTACTGGACATTAAATTATTAACTACAAGAGAACGCCTGGTTGGACTACAATTAAATAAAAATAATTCAACAAAGGAGATAGATTAGGAATTATATCCAAAAGGATATTATTCAAATATAAATAGTTTTAAAGATAATTAATATTTTTCACCTTCATCACATCGGCTAAAAGTTAGCTAATAATCTTTAAACATTTATTATAACTACATGCCTAAACGGATTTAAATATAAATTGGATAGAATGGAAGCCTCATATGGGGAAAAGGAAATGATACCTAGGAAGGAAGGAAGGATATAAGTGTGTAGTGAACAGAAGAAAAAAACAAGTACAGGAAAAGCACAGATCGCCTCAAACCGCCTCAAACCGGGAGATTAAACGAAAATCTTTTGGGATTTTTAGAGGTGCTTTCTCGTACGGACGAGAGACTGAAATATAAGGACAGAGCGGCGCATTGGAAATCACACACACCAAATCCAGAAGCCAGAGTGAGAAACTGGAAGACAGTATCTGCAAGAAAAGTTATTTTTTCACGCTGCATGCAGGGCAGATTAACTTCAACCAAAACAGTCTCACCGTGAGCTTATAAATCCTAAGAGGGTATGTAAGTTTATTAAAGATATATGTATTACTAATATCATTTTATTTCAGATTTTATTTCTGATTGATTGTATCAGATATAATAAAAAAAAAGGAATGACGCTAACCAGAGATAACCTTCACCGGCATTGTCAGGAAGCATAACCATTAATTGTTTAGCCAAATATATCATGGCTAATTCTTGCCTGGAAGCTTATGACATACCAGCAAGTACATAAGTGACTTGACATCCATGAGTGGAAGGCAAAGGTTATATCGTACCCATGTATCATAACATGTGATTTATTCATGTATTTTGTTAATTCTGCACAGTATACATTATCTTATCATGCTATCTCTGTAACATACTACCATGATTCATTCATTTATATACAAACACTGAAGACATGGTTGCATCATGAACAGCAGTGGGTGGTGAGATTGTTGGAACACAATGGCCACCTATTACCTTTTGTTCCAGGTTTTATGATCAATGTTTATGATCATTCCTGATCGAGAAACTAAAGACTTGAGGATCGTTGATCCAGCTAACTGAAGCCTAGAGGTCAACCAATCTTCAACACCTTAGTCTCCCGTAGTTATAGGGCGGGCTGAAGGAAAGTCTTCCGTATTCAAGTGTGTCTCAGGAACCTCGAGCAGACATGGCTAATAACATAAGATGAGTTATATGTGTATCCATCCAACAAACACTGTGAGCAGTTTCTAAAACGACTGTCTAATGATGACAACTAGATGGCAAGAGATAATGTGACAATCCTTTTGTTGTAATTTTAGTGGAAGATAAATCCAAGACTTTTTCGCTTGTTTATTTGGATTTGTAACTGTAAATAATCATACATTTTACCATCTACCAACACCCATTTCTCATTACAAGAATAGAATATATAGATGTACATAATAAATTATGAAATTGTACTCATTTGACTTGTTAAATTTTTAACTGTTAAATTTTGAGTTACCTTTTCAAATTTAATTATATTATCACATAGGGTTACTATAGCGAAAGTAGCAACTTATACTTCTGAAGCCTAAATCTATTGTCCAGCTCAGAGTATTCACAGCTGTAACTCACTTGTGATACCAGTGTACTTCCCGGGCACTGGAACTTCACCCTTTCTGGAGAGAGATTCTACTTCTCCTCTACCACTATTATCATATTAGGAAAACCTTTCGCTACAGTGCCTACTTATCGTATGTTGTTTGCAGTGGTAGCATTGATTGATTTTGCATCTCACTATGGCGATGTATGGCCCATTTGTTGTTACCTTAATAAAGGTATAAGAGCTGTTTGAAGCCTTAATTATTTTGTATCAGCCACTGTTCATGTGGTCCCTAATGTGTACGAGTCTGTGCCAGCCTTGATATTAAATCCAGCATGGATAATGGTAGGGTGTGTGATACTTACATATATATATATACTGCTAAAACTTCCTCCTGGAAGGTAGCTAAATCACTATCATAATAATATTCCCACAATATGGGGTTCTTGGACCACACCAACGTCTGTCCTATTCAACCGGCATTTTTGTCTCCCTTTTCTCTGCGTCATGCAGTGATTAGCAACCTCAATTCCCACGCACCAAATATGTGCTCTTCCGTGCACCACTAATTTAAACATTATTACTTACACATAAATCATTTTAACTTACACAGATGCGTACCCTTTTAACAAAAGTTAGACTTATGTCAACTTCAATACTGTTAATTCCCACACCCTTAAACATCCAGGGTGAAAAAAGGCTTAACAGTGTGATATTAGTACTGTCATATATTACTTCTATCATACTTTGACACTTATTAAAGTTGGGGTTACTACACATTCAGTTATATTTACTAGACCAACTCTCCAACACTGTGGAGCTTTTAAGGTTCTCTGTGACATATATTTTTCCTTTATTCCCCTGTAATCATTGCTGCATCTCTCCATTTCTATTTTGTCATGTTCTTATAAACTTGCAAATTGTATATGTAAGATACTATGTGTTTTATTATGAGTTTCAGTGACTTACTAACATTATCACTTTGTTTTTGTTTTAAGCACGTTCAACTGGAGTGTTCCATGGTTATCAATATTGGCTATTATTGCACTTTTGGCAGGCAGCATTGTCCTATTTTACATTCCACTTAGATATTTGCTATTAGCTTGGGGTAAGTAGATTAGTTATTCAGATCACTTCAGTATTCATTACTAGTTTAGGGAAATGAGAACACATAAGAGTATTCAGGAAAATTCTCCTAATTTTTTTGGCTGAACACCATCACCCACCAAAAGCTGCTTACTATGAGTATTCAAAAAGATGTGTGCACCATCAGATAAGGTAGATTCTGGAATTGGATGGTCATGTCTTCAGAAGAGACTCTGGCATGATCAGTTTAGCTGCTATGCTATTGACCTCAGAAGGACATCAAAAGAGTGACCAATCAAATATAAATTGGTGGAGAACTGTGGAGGCTGAGATGAAAAAGATGAACCAGAGTTGGGGCACCACACAAAGAATGGCCACAGATGGAGCAAAGTGAAGGGTTTGTTGCTGCTCTACAAGACGCCACTAGGCATGATGGTCACTGATTGCTTTTGTCAGTTTGTGGCAAAGAATACAAGAAGACAGTAGTACACTATGACATCTTGATATAATTTGTGGGATGGTTGTCAGTGGTTGCAAGGGACATAAATCAAGAAATGAGACATACTGTGTATTTGAAAATAAACACTTAGAAGTTTTTAGTACCACTAATAAATTATTTTAAACTCTTACTAATTTTAATAGTTATGAAAATACTGAGTAGACTGGCGTGTCTGTATGACAGATTAATTTAATGAACTTTAAGTGTATGACTTTCCTAACTATCATCATTCCTAAATATCATCATAATTCATTTTCAGTTCTGTCAGGAACATAGTGCTGCAACTGTTGCTCACTGCCTGTTTTTATTTTGGCTCGTCTTTTTTTTTTTTTTAGTTCTGTCCATGTGATCCCTGCTACCTTAGTTTCCTTTTCCACCATTCTTCTCCAAGTTCTCCTTTGCCTCTCCACTTTTTCTTTCTAAATGGGTTAAAGTTAGTGCACGTCTGATAATACTGAATAGTTGTTTTATGAGGCTTTATTTCAAGCTTTTTTTTTTCAAGTATGTTGTCTGTTTATCACAATTTAATTTCCTTCAGGTATAAACAAATTTACAAAGAAGTTACGAAAGCCGAATGCCATTTCTAACAACGAGTTGTTAGACTTTTTGTCAAGAGTGCCATCAGACAATGAACTGGCAAGTGATTGATCTTTCATATATTGCAGTTTTTTTATTTTAATTAATCAGCAATATATCTTTTAACCACTAATGGGTTATAATTAGGATATACAATGTCAATAATTGTTTATACGATATTCAGTTGCTGCCATTATGTGACAAAATGCTACCTAATTATTTATTTGATCTGTTAATTATAAATTCTAATTGCTTTGTGTTTTTTTTTTTTTTTGGCTTAAATACTCGTACTTAAGATGTTAGTTTAAAATATAAAAAATTAATGTTTTTTAAATAAAGATTGAGTGTGTGTGTGCATATACATGCAGAGAACATGGATATCTATTTTGCATTTTTATTCCCCACATTCTATAATTTGTTTTTTCCTGTTTGATATCGCATCATTTATTTACTTTATATACGAGGGACGGTCAAAAAGTAATGCCTCGTAATTTTTAATTTCATTCAATAGGCAAGAAAACAGATAAAATTCACATTGAAATGTAGCCCCAAGTCTGAACTTCAAAAATTTATTTCTCAATGTAGTCTCCGTTATTTGTTACAGTTTTTTTCCATCTTCTCACAAGGGCATGTATCCCCGCACTGTAAAAATTTGTGTCCTTTTTCCTAAACCACTGGCGTACGGCGCGTTTAAGGGTCTTGGTGTCCTCAAAGTGATGTCCGCGAAGATCTTCTTTCAGTGGTCCAAACAGATGAAAGTCAGAAGGTGCAAGATCGGTACTGTAAGGGGGATGTGGTAATAATGTCCAGCCAAATTCTGCAATCGCATCAATGGTGCGTTTAGCGGTGTGTGGCGTGGCATTATCGTGCAACAGTAGTGCAGTTCTCTGATCTTTTAATGGGTAAAGTCGCCGAAGACGACCTCTAAGCTTCTTAAAAGTTTCAATGTAACAGTCTGCATTCACCGTGTTTCCCTGTTCCAAGAAGTCGAGAAGAATCACACCCTTCTCATCCCAAAACACGGAGGCCATAACTTTCCCTACAGCTGGTGAACTTTTGAACTTCTTTCTTGTCGGCGATGTTGTGTGATGCCATTCCATTGACTGCCTCTTGGATTCTGGTTAAAAAAAATGAACCCAAGTCTCATCACCTGTCACAATATTCGATAAAAACTCTTCTCCTTCAGTTTCGTAACGGTGCAGGAGGTTGATGACTATGGTTTTCCTTGTTTCTTTATGTCTGTCTGTCAACATTCTATGACATAACGTTGTTTTAACCGAACGTCTTTGGCAGCCATTTTTAAACTGTTACAGTGGTGCCACCTGTTACTGAAACAGGTTGATAATGCTATACAGTGCAGAAGAGTGTTTGAGGAATCCTGCTAAATTTACAAATTGCACACCGATGCAGTATTTACATACATAAAAAATAGGAGGCATTACTTTTTGACCTTCCCTCGTACTTTACTCACAATTTATTTCTGACTTAATTGACAATGATTGCAGTATACATTATTATATATTTAATTTCCTATTATAATTTTAATTCAAATATTTGTCCTAGTTATATGCTTTTCTACTTTTTTGGTATCTTAGATAGGTCTCTTTTTAATACCTGGTACACATTTATAGGAAAGTGACATTATGGTAGGTAAATAAAATATTATTATAGTGAACTTCTTTGTTATTCTAACTTTTACATTTTAAAAGGAAATGCTGAATAGTATTACTATTATCTTGTAAAAAGTCGGCACAAATTAGGTTCTTCTGTTACAAAAATATTCTGTTCCCAGCTGTAATCTGAATAGTTTCGTGTTCCTGGGTATTTTTAATTTCATAGCTTGTTCTTGTTGGAGCTTTGAATAGTGTAAATGCACATCTTCCTTTAAAACTTGTATGCCAAGCTACTGTTCATTCCTCTATAATTATTCTTTTAATTACGATTTTTATCTCTGTTCTGCCCAAACTTTCATTTACTTGGATTGTTGTCCTGTCTGCTTTTGCACTTCCTTTCTATATCCGCATGTAAAGGTATCCATGCTATTAGAACTAACATTGTCTGGAATATAAATATGTGTGGCAAAAAAATCTCTTCTGCTATATCTGGTCTGCTGCGTTCACATTATGTTCCTTGGAACTTGAATAACTGGAAGTTAATGTGTTAAACTCGTCAGTTCTTGGGATGATTTTGAGAGCTATTTTCATCTTCAGTTTTTTCTGTTATTTTTTCCATTTCTAATTTAATAGCTACCTGGTTAGCTTAATTATAGTGAAATATTGGCTTTTCTCTCTCTTTGTTGGTCATTTATTGTTATTTGAATGGGAAGCTGATCTGAGTTTACACCATTCAGTGTGTTCCTTTGCACTAGGAAGAGTGGTGTTACTGTGCTTATATCAGTCAGTGTGTCTTGCAGATCTGCACAGGGGTTAATCCTGGTTGCTGATCCATCATTTAGTATGATTTGTTTTCTGTGAAGTTTAATATTTAATTCCCTGGTGTATAATTGTTACCTCTCATAGCTATGTGATGTGCATTAAAATCAACTGTTAAGATTTGTTATTTCTATTTAATTATTTGTACCTGCAATATGAAAAATGTTGTTATTGCAATATTGCTTCTCAAATGTATATCCAGTATATTAGTTCAATGGCACAACTGAAGTTTGAGATTGTTTTGAAGTTGCATATGAGAATTTTTTTTAATGCTGTTTTACATAAAATTGTATATAGGAATTAACTGATAGAGTTAACCAGGGTCTAGGAGGAAACAATATTGGGAGGTAGGGGGTATGAGGACCACTATTCTGACCAAGCATGTCATAAGAGGCAACCAAGGTGAGATTGTGTTTAGGACTGGCAACATCATCATGTAAAACAAATTGTCACATAAACCACTACTGTGGCAGTACATGACATGCATTAGTACAGGCTTGCCACAATGGGGTGTCATACTTCTTTAGCACAAACAAGGACATTTGTAATTACCGTTATTTATCAGTCCGTTTTGGTGAAATTAACAGTCAACTTTATTTTTATTCCAGCTGCAGTATAGAGAACTGAGACCAGACATCCCAGCCAATACAACATCCGTGAAGAAGAAACGCTTATAGCAGGAGAAACATGGTCACTTCTGTCCAAAGTGCCTTTCTCCCCCCCCCCCCCCCCCTTCCCCCACCACACACACACAAAGACCAATTGACATTTGTCCATTTTTTAAATGTTATTTTGTACATAACTGTTTGCTTCCTTGAAAACCTGTTAATATGATGTCCATGATGTGCAGGTGGTATGGACCTTGTTTTTGTGCAGCTGACTGAGCTGCAGATGACATTTAAAAAATATAAGAACAATTGGATCTGTTATAACAAGTAAATATTATGTATCCTGACTCCACAGTAATCATTTGTAAGGTTAATTTAGGCATTGTGACACTGAAACATGATGCATATCTGAAAGAGATGTTATGTGTGTACACAATGTGCATGACAGGGTCTGTAATATCTCATTTGCAAATTAGTTTTCATTGCTTTCTTTTTTCTTGCTTTTCCTTCCATTCAGCAAAATATTTACTTTGATTTCTGTCAGATAAAGCATAAAGTGCAGTCCCGATAAGTAGAAGTCTCTGGAACCATCTAAAATACTTCTGTTTATCCCAAATTCGGCTTGTCAGAAGTTTGCTCAAAGATGGACATTTTGCAGTCAAAAACAGAAAGAAGGCATAAAATTATTATTTTAACCATTTCTTGCAACTTTTTAATTGTTAAAATAACATTTCTTTGTGTTTTTCTACTTTTAAAAAGTGAATTAACAAAAGCACGTGATATTTTAAAGTAGCATGGTTGAAAGTACCAAAACATTAAAAAGTCTGCACATCATATCTTATCAGTCTCAGATCCTGTACTGTGTTGTCAGATCATAACACAAACAAGCCCCCATGTATGTAGGTCACAGAGTCTCTGGGGAGACGTCAGGCAACGTAAGAGACAACTAATATCGGCTTCTACACATGTCTGGCAGCCTTATTATGTCAAACAAACTGCTACAGAAACCACCGTGTCAAGAACACATCAAGTCTTTGATGCAGGATTCCTGGAAGGGGACCAGCAGCAGTCGTAGCTCCATGCTCCACAAGGAGCAGACAAGGGAAAAGAAGGCAATAATATAAATAATAGAAACTCTGAATCACAAGATAATAGACATTCAGTTCCTTATAAAATAGGCACATGAGAAGGAAGTGAAGAATTTTTCCCACCCCACCATGTAGCTGATAGCCACTTTGAGAACTCTTCTTTTCTGGCTTTCCACTTTGAAATCTAGTATTAGTGAAATCTTTAAAGATTCCATACTCCCCCCACCACCCTTTTCTGGCAGTATTTACCACTGGAGTACTGTTATCTGTTTTTCTTTTTTCATATTAACTTTGCGGTGTCTATACAGAATTTATTTACAGCCAGGGAGAGAACAACTGTGGATACAGGAAAATCATGAGTATGAGTTACGGCCCACAGCCTAGGTAATTGCCAAAGCCTGTGATCGTTTCGGCTCATCATGATGATGTTTTCTTCTACTTCGTTTGCTGTCATAACACCATGTCAATTTCTTTCATCAAGTTATTGGCATGTCTCCATTTGATTTCAGCATTGATCCCTTAACATTCCCTGAGTGTGGTCGTTCACAAACATCTAAAGACTGGCGCCAGACATCAAACAATTGTTTGTAGTGTATCGCCTTCTTTGTTAAAAAATTATGTGCTGTCGCACATATTTATAACTTAGTCTTCTGCAAGGGGTAAAGACAACTTCTGTTTAAGTGAGACAAAATATGAGTTGGGACTGAAAAGTTACCTCGACCTATCAGAAAATTCTAGTTATCAGAATCTGACTTAACCAGAGTTTTATTTTTAAACAAAGCTAAAGAAGACTTTTGGTCGGGACCTTCAGAAATGCTTCTACTTAAGCGAAATTCAATTTAAGCAAGTTCCGCTTAAGTGGACTGCACTGTATTTTATCAAAGACTGACCCTGTGACTTGTTGATATTCATAGACAAAGCCAGTGTTACACATACATGCCACATGCTATGGTTTACCCATAATCTGTACAAGGTGTTAGCGTTTTCAGATGTGTACACCCTGTACATAATTTCTGTACAGGTTTTCTAACCCATTCTCCTTATTACTGTGTCTCAGAGTTCTTTTATAAGGTCCTATTGAACACAGGATTTTCCAGTCTGTTAGTGATAATTAAACACAGAAATACTAAATCTTCTTCTTCTTCTGTGTTCGTCCTAAACAGGACGTTTGTTACGTTGTGTCGTCGTTTACAGCAAAGCTGCGATATCTGCGCCTTTCGGCCAGACACATCCGTTTTCGGCACAGTATATTTGGGACTGGGTTAGCCTTCCCTCTTCGATCCCTACTCTCTCAAGCCAGACTGCAGTGATGCAGCCTGTTTCCAGGACCACCACTTGGAGGTGGAGTAGGGTCTTGGTCAGCTCTGGTTCACTGACCCTGACACAAGCAGTCAAGCTATGGGTCGCTTACTGCATTCCTCACTTTTGATGCATCTTCGGTCCCAAATAGACTAAATGATGACACCATCACATTATTTTTACAGTGTAAAATAAACTCAGACATTTATTGTTTGGGTTTTAAAATAAGTGAAGACCTGCTTTAAAAGGCAAAGACCCTGTGCCTCATTTCTAATGCAGCCCACTGTAATTAAAACTATTTTTACACGAATTAACTCTTTTGATTTGTTTTTTTCAGTCTTTGTACAGGTTTTTCAGGTCTTTGTACAGGGTTTTGGATTTTTTGTACAGGTTTTTCATCTCCGAGGTGTGTCATGTATGTGTTACAGGAAATAGCTGAATTAAGTTTACAGGAATTGTAGCATCTGATGGGATAACTAGTATTCAGAATATGATAACAGCTTCTGAAATTACTGAATATGTAACTTTTTTTTATTGTACACTGTATTAACTTGCAATCAGTGTAACTGAATCAGGTTCCATTGCACATACTTTTTGAGAATAAATTTTTAT
This sequence comes from Oreohelix idahoensis, assembly GCA_024509875.1. Classification (NCBI taxonomy): domain Eukaryota; kingdom Metazoa; phylum Mollusca; class Gastropoda; order Stylommatophora; family Oreohelicidae; genus Oreohelix; species Oreohelix idahoensis. Next base: position 79,749 of record JAMPIV010008741.1, read on the forward strand.
GTAACAAGCTCACAGCTTCTGGTTTCATTCTTAGTTTGCAATGTAGTATTTCAATTGGGGTAAGGCTGTTAAAAGATTCCTCAGGGTGTGCAAGTTGTCATCTTCAGAATACTCACTCAGATATTGTTTACACTGTCTAAGGCATACACAGCTTCTGGAATATGCTCCAGTACACAGTTGTTTAGTTCAAGTGATACTTCATTTGTTACACTCGCCTCCTCCAGTCATAACTGACTATGGGGGATGATGTACTGTTGAGACGATAACTATCAGATGCTTATTTTTCCTGGTTATCCTTTTGACTCGCTATTTTCTTTTCTGTTTATTGTATGATCCTGATCCTCTTTTCACCTAGTCTATGGCTTTGCCATAGGGAGCATCTCCACTTGGTGTGATCAGCAGCTTCTTCCACCCAGATGCTGCATTTATGTCCAGTGCCATCATGTCTCTCTTGCATACATCTCTGAACCTCAGCTGCAGTTATCCAACCGTTCTTTTGCCATCTGCCAGTTGTCCATAGGAAATATCTTTGGGAATGCGACCATCTTCCATGCTGCGAACATAGCCAAGCCAATATTATTTGCGCTAATTAAGCACATCATGAGTTCAGATGGCTAAAACATATATAAACACAGTGACAAAAGACTTATATGCAGACATATGAAATGTACAAGACTATGAGAGCATCTATTAAGATGATGGGTCAACGGTTCTGAAAAATATATAGGAAAGAAAATATAAAGAATTCTTTTAGGCATAATCAGGTGCTAGCAACATAATCTGAGAAAATTGATTTTATAACAAAGAATAGAAAGGGTTTTAAATGGCAAACATTAGAAAAACATCTATAAGAAATAATTGAAAATAAAGGTTAATTAAAAAAGGGGAATGAAGAAGAAGACTATTAAAAAATGATAGGAAACTGTCTCAGAGAGCAATACAATACAGGGTAATTCACTAATGGCTATGTGTGTGTGGCTTTTGATGGGGTTTCTTCTTCTTTTCCCATTTTGCTTGACTGCAGCTGGTTGCCTTGCAGGAAGCGTGCATCAAAACATTCATGTGCTCTTGTAGTGATGGTTGTCTGTAGCAATTTGTTTTACAGGATGAGGTTGACAGCCTCATGGACAACCACACATTAGTCATCTCTTATGACAAGCTTGAGGTAGCAGAAGTCCTATTCCTTCTGTCTCCTCAGAGAATCCCTTAGAAGATAAAGGAAAGAAAAATCCATTGCTCTCTCTCAGGTTTGTCATAAGAGGCATCAAAAATGAAGTTGTGAATAGGGCTGTCAAATTCATCATACAAAAGAAATTCACCACTGCAAAAGAGCATGAACTACTTTAGCGTAAGTTTCATGCCACAAGGCCAGTTTTGGGAACTCTCACAAGAACATCTACTCATAATAAAGGTCTTCCCTACCAGGTAAATATCCTAGCAATTTTGATTCTAGCCTCTAAAAGGGTTGTGGCAGCACTGCTTCACAGGAGGTTGGAAGATAAGACTGTATACGGGAGATAAGTGGGGAGATTTACATATGTAGTTGTGGGTTATGAACAGTAGATATGTGGTAGAGAGATGAAAGTAGTGCGTACAAGGCACTGATTCATTAAAAAAAACTGAAAACAGTGTCTGATTCTCACATGGGAAAATAACTAGTAAATTGCAGTAAAAATTGGAAAGGTACTCACAGACAATAAACAGTAATGCATAGTGGAAATACATGGTAAAGGTTTAGGGGGGAATGAGCAGAAAAGAGTGTTAAATAATAGTGTAATGTCAAAGATAGGAAGAATGGCAGTATTCTTCCATTTGGAAAAGATAAGGTAAAAGAAAGACTTCTGGTTGAGTGAACACAGGATTCTGAATTTTTATAAGATCATTCGTCAACATTCTAAAAACTATGTATATAAGAATGAGTTTTTGACAGATTAAAGATGGAGGTCCTCTTCTCCAATCATCAGTGATGAGTGAAATGGGTGTCGAGCACTGAGCTTTCATGTTTACACCATGTTTACATCAGCAGTAGTTCCTTGTGCTGAGTTAACCTGTAGTTTGTGTTCAGTCAAAGATACCGGACAGAAGAACAATCATTCATGCTTGGTAGATGTCTTATCAAAAGATAATTGTGACTTTTACTGAAGATAAGCTAACACACTGTTGTTGTGGACATGACATTTTGAAGCTTGAAGAAATACCCTAACTTCTCATAGCACAAGATCCAACCCGCATGCATAACGTATATTACATGCTCTCAATCTGTTGACTTTGTTATATGTCAAGCTATGATAACCAACGACTATAGTTTTATCTACTATCAAGAACTGAAATGTCTTGTTAAAGAAAACATCATCTGCATTGACGTTTCAATAGGTATAAAGTGTACAAACAGGATTCTTACATTGAAGTTGATTATTCATTAAAATTGGTCATTAGAATTTGGAATAATTTTTAACTTTGACTGCCAGTGGTGTCTTGGTTGTTGGGACACTGTTAAAGTGTGAAAGTTAATCTCCAATACCTAGAACACCCTGTCACATCATGATCATGATTTATGTCATTTTGGTGGATTTTTATTATCTCTGGCAAAGGTCATCATGTGACATATTCTTTCCAGAACGTTGTCTCCATTACAGCTGCTCTGAACGCATCACGATTCTGGGCAAGTCGACCTGCATCAGCCAAAGACAAGTTCAGACTCTCTGTGATGTCCTGGGTCCACCGTCGTCTAGGTCGACCCCTTCCCCTTTTTCCAGGGATCATGCCTTCCATCACTGTTTTTTCCAGACTATTATGTCTTTTTATATGACCGAAAAATTTCAGCTTCCTTATTGCGATGGTATTTAGGAGCCAATGTTCCTGTACGTTTAGTGAGTGCAGTACTTCTCTGTTGGTCTTTTTTTCTGTCCAGGGTATTCTCAACATCCTTCTGTAGCATTTCATTCCGAATGATGTAATCTTTTTTGCAACTGTTTTATTGAGTGTCCAAGTCTCGCAGCCGTATGTTGCTACTGGGAATATACATGCTCTGATCAGTTGTAACTTTGTTTCTTTGCTTGTGCCTTGCCATAGGTTTTTCATCTGTATTAGCTTATGTGAAGCAATTGCAAGTCTTCTTTTAATTTCTACTGCACAGTCGCCAGAGCTGTTAATGATTGATCCTAAGTATTCGAATTCATTGACACTTTCCAGTTCTTCGTTATCAATTTCAATTTCTGGTTTGGTCTTTACTTTGTCTGTTGTCAATACTTTGGTCTTCTTGGTGTTTAGGTATAGATTCTGGGCCTCGCTGTGTTTTTTGGTGGACAGAAGTAATTGTTCAAGTCCTTTTGGGTTGGTCGATAGGAGGACTGTGTCGTCAGCATATCTGATTTCCGGGATCTGGTACCCGCCGATGTTAAATGAGTCAAACTCTGTGTGTTCTTGGTCATCTCTTACGTTTCTCATGATATTCTCGGCATAAATGTTAAACAGGTAAGGGGAAAGGGTACAGCCTTGTCTTACTCCTTTCTGTACTTCAAACCATTCTGATGTTTCCCCCTCTATTCTTACGGCTGCCTGTTGTTCTTGGTACAGCAGTGCGATGAGTTGTATAAGGTGGTTTGGAAATCCCATATTTTTCATAATGGTAATGTCATAAAAACTCTGATGAAGTAATCACTTCATACCTTTTGCTATCCACAATGGTGAAAAAACAACAGCAAAAAATAGTGTTCAGACACGCTTTCATGCCAGATTATAATGTGCTTTCACGCTGCCAAAATTATATGAATTTAGAAGCCAAATTTCCACAATTTACTTTTAATAAAACATTTTTCAAAACAGGCTTAATATATGATATAAAAAAATATTGGAATGTAACAAAAGATATAGATAGTAGATTATCACAATTTTGGACGGAGTAAGACAAAATTTACATCCAAAAACTAGGAAAACCAGGTTCCAATGTGATGTTTTTTTTCATGACACAGTACTTGTTTTTTCTCCACAACAAGAACTTAAGTAGGAAGGATCTAATCAAAATGTGACAACCTGACATGAAACTGTAAGGAATAATTTTACAAAGTCACAATGAAAAAATGTTCGTAGTATTAATCAGTCACGGCTTTCTCATAGCACACACACACACACACACACACAAAAGAAGTAACAGCACCAAAGAAGAAAAACTGAAAGCACATTCTAGCAGCTGTTTGTTTTCCCTTAAAACGTATCTGACTGGTTGACACACTGACCATTTTGATCTTGTTATTCCATAACTCTCCCTTACGTTTCTGTCTTTAATGTTACCATTGGTTTATTGTAACAAGCCTTGTCATTCACACAGTTTTACTGCAGTAACCCTCATCATTCACACAGTTTTACTGCAGTAACTCTCATCATTCATACAGTTTTACTGGAGTAACCTTCATCATTCACACAGTTTTACTGCAGTAACTCATCATTCATACAGTTTTACTGGAGTAACCATCATCATTCACACAGTTTTACTGCAGTAACCCTCATCATTCACAGTTTTACTGTAGTAACCCTCATCATTCACACACTTACTGCAGTAACCCTCATCATTCACAGTTTTACTGCAGTAACCCTCATCATTCACACACTTACTGCAGTAACCCTCATCATTCACACAGTTTTACTGCAGTGATTCTCTTCATTGAGTTTACAATAATTTTTTTTTCAAAGGAGTTTTGCCTCATTTTGGCAAGGCATGCCCGTTCAACCTAGACACAAGGTCCATTGGTTATATTAGGGCACAAGTCTAAATATAAAAGACTTTGTGGTCTGCTTTATTACTGCCGCAATTCTCTTCATTTACACAGTTTTACTGCAGTAACCCTAAACATTCATACAATTTTTCTGTGCTTACCTTCTTCAATTATATAGTCCAACCACAGTGTCCTGATTTATAGTTTTATTGCAGCACCCCACATTATTCACACACGTTTACTGTAGCACCCCTCATTATTCACACATGTTTACTGTAGCACCCCTCTTCATTCCACACAGTTGTACTGCAGTAACTCTCTTCATTAATGCAGTTTTACCGCAGTAATTCTTTTCATTCACCAAGTTATACTGCAGTACCCTCTTTACATCCAACAACTTGTCCAAATTTACAGAAATGAGACACAGTACAAGTGATCACATGTAATCTTTCATCATTAGCAGCAGACTTTAAATTTGCACATTCTGTTTTACAACCTGACTGAACATTTATAAAGTTTTAGACTGTGCCAAATACATAAATGTGAGCAGATTAATGATATTTAATATGTGACACGATACTGACACCACCATAAGATTCTGTGCATTTCAAAAATAAATTAGCAATATCACACTGACAATTTTTGTAATTAAAAAAAAAATCAAGAAATGTACATTGTCACAATATGGCACATATGTTAAAGAAATCTGGACAAATAAGTTTTTCTGTTGTAGCCCAAAAAATGACTAAAGTGAATTGATTGTTCATTACTGGTAAAGAGAGTATGTACTATAAATAACCCACTGGCAATCTGCCTGCTCTGGGTTTTTAAATATTAAAGAAGCATCTTCATCAAACAGTTGTGTGTGCCACACAAAAATAGCTTATGCAACATTTTGTTTAAAACTTAATTTTATTTGTCAATACAATTCTGCATGTGACTTCCTATCAACCTGGTCCTCTTTGCATACATTAAAGAAGGAGGGTTCAGCATCTGAATCTCTTCTAGATGATCCTTGTTGCTTTCTAGTTTGTTCATATGCCTCTAGATCTTTGAAAACATTTTTAGAATGTTTGCGACAGTATGTTTCAATCTCTGAAAAAGACATAGTTTACTTAATGAAACAATTATGTCACTGTACCCTTCAAAATTCTATTAACCAATGCTTTATTAAAATTATTTGCAAGTATGCCATTAAATTATTAAAAGAAATGAATCAATAAATATTAAATCAAAGCACTTATGAAATTTTTAAGCTGAGTAGGGCAGAATCATTAGCTCCTTGGCTTGGACAGTAAATTACGTAGTCAAGCTTTTGATTACACTAGTTGCCGATTATTAGTAACTCTGAATTACAGATCATTTGTAAGTATTGTCATGATGATGAAATTGTCTGGTGACCCAGAATTGAACCAGCCAAAGGTATGTCAGTTTCATTAGCTGAATTAAAGTTAAAAGCATTTTGTTAAAAACATCACAACTTACTTACTGCTACAGTATTTCTCCAAATCACTGTCTCACATAAATCACCCTGATCTCTACTTTCACAATGACATTCTCACATTGGAAAGGTTGTAATCACCTCTACACCTCATGGTAGAAGAGGAACTACTAAGTAAGTAAGTAATCACCTTTTTTAATTTGAGAAACATATAATTAACAGTTGATTAGAGCGCTTGCTCTAGCTGCAAAGTTACCAGGTTCCGGATCTAAATCTGGTAGCGTCATGCTCCAGTCTCATCATCTCAGCCCGTAACCCGTCATGGGTCGTAGGGGTGCCATGGTGGAAGCATCAGCAGACAGTGTCCTCCACTGCTCTCTATCCTCAGCAATGCGTACAAGTGTGGAAAAACCGTGTCCTGCCCATTCTTTGATGTTATCAGCCCAGGATTTTCTCTGCCTTCCTCTTCTCCGTTTACCTTCGACTGTTCCCTGGAGGATCGTTTTCGAAAGGGAGTCATGACGAGTTACATGCCCAAACCAGGCAAGCTTTCGACGTTTCACTATTGACAAAAGTGGTTCTTGGTGGCCTGCATAGGTGTTTATCTTCTCTCTAACATAGACATTTGTTTTGTGCTCTTTATAGCAAATGCGCAGAATTCTTCTATAACATTTATGCTCGAAAGCCTGAATCCTTCGCTCTGTATCTGCAGTGAGTGTCCAGCCCTCACACCCATACAAGAGAATAGATAATACAAGTGATTTGTATAATTTGATCTTCACAGGAAAACTGATGTTACTTTTCCAGATCACATTCAACCTTGTCATGGCAGCTGAGGCCATCTCAAGTCTTGTCTTGATTTCTTTACTTGATCTTCCATCACTACATATAGTGGACCCAAGATATTTAAAGGTGTTAACTTCTTCTAACGTTTGCCCATTTAACGTAATGTTGGTCGGTGTCACGTAGGGTTTATATTCATTTAATTTCCTACATCTTCTTCCTATTCTTTCACCCGATTTCTCTCTTTTATTATCTCTGTATTTCATTTTTCCTGTATATTTTTCATCCATTCGTTTTTGCGAATATTATTTTCATATAATTCGCAAACTTTACCTGTTTTCCTTTCTCTAAAACTGAGAATCGCACCTGGGTGGTATTGCGTACATGTCAGTCGCGCTGGTCGGACGATAGGCGTGAATTTACAGCATTCGCTAGACATCCGTCTGAGGGTCTCTGGCCTGGGGCGTGAAAATTCACCCGAGGGACATGGAAAGTAGACAGAGAGTCTGCATTTCAGTAAACGCATGAGGTTTTTCGTCAGAAAAAAAACCCGGCTTAGCGTGAAAATCCACTCCGCACTGCAGACGGTGGTCTGAGATTTGCAACTCATGCAAGCCCTCGGCCACTGATGGCTGTTACGTCACGCGATAAGCGGACGAAGGTGTTATACGGACAGGGGAGACTATTTCGCTTGGCGAAATAAGATTAGGATCCTGTGTCCGATTTTAAAGATATTGGCCAAGCTTGAAACTTTAATTTCATTCTCGCTCATAGACTCACAGTAGATAGGTTGCTCGTAAACAGAATAGCTGTTAGCGAAGTATCTCAGTTTGTTTCGGCAATTTGTCGAACTTCTAGACTTCCAGAAATATTTTCAGCATTTTTATTCTTAAGTTGTGCGACTACCTGTAATTCTGTGGTTGAGGTAATTAATATGATAGATATATAGATTTTGTGAGTGTTAAAGTGTTTAATCGCTTAATTCATTTTAATCTATTTCTTTAGCGCAGAAGAGAAATAAAGTGGTAGGCTATTATATTTTCTAGGGAAGCATTCAGTGGAAAGCAGAATAAAATTAAAATTTCTAGCTTATAACGGAAATTGTAGCTATTTATGAATTTAATTTAATCGCTAATACTCAGTCGAGTGTATTTTTCTAAACTAACGTATAAACTCTAGAATCGAGCCTCATGAATGGTGACGGAATACGCACGTGTTCCTAATTCATGAGGATTGCTGATTTTTAAATATAACTTACGTCACGGGAAGTTTAAATGATAAGCAAAGCTCTCTGCTTGCAAGTTTAAATGTAAGTTATAACCAGTACAGATTCTGTTTATTATATTATATGTGTTATTTTTCCTCCACACAGTGAAAGTTTTGGGGTGACCCTAACTTTACCAGCACCTAGTAGTAGTTTCCATACTTGTGAAGAAATAGACAGTCCTTATTTTGAACCACGTGGGTTTCTTAAGTACCACTGGTCTAACAGTGCATATGCAACCCGAGTTAGCCAGAAATACTATATCCCAATAACGGGTTTTCAAAGACTGTAAATGATAAATACTGGACCTTGGAGCCAGATCTTAATTTCTTCTAGAAAAACTCTACGTAATTTTTTCTGCCTGGTGGCGCGAAATACTTCAAGTATTAACTAACATTTCCCGACTATATATATATATTTTTTTGTGGACAAATCTGTGGTGTGACTAAAGTGAATCCTATACTGAGGGAAGGCACCGACCTGACATTCATCATTTCTAGAAACCTACGCTATTGACACTGTGCTCTGCTAACTCCCGCGCCTGGAATAATTTTAGGTGACTTAATCAGACATTTGAACAAATTTGCACACCCAAGTAGTCGTTCCCGGAGACTCCAAGTTAAATACGTCTTTTGGAACTGGGGACTTCTTGGCAGAAGACTGCATTTTTTTGAGTCTGTGTGAAAATCTAAAATCAGTGTGTTCCAAGAGGCAGCGAGCAAAGTCGTGAGTACATGTATGAGAGGCCATGGCGGAATGAATGAGTGTACGCTGGTTTGAGTGATATTTTCACTATTATATCTTTGACACCCTGTTGCTGTCCTAATTTTTTTTTCAATCTGCATAATTTGTTGCTAAGGCTAGAGTTCTTGTGTTTTTGTCTTAGGTTAAATCAGATTTTTTTTTCAAACTCTGTGCATATAATTACGAGATAAAACAAAGAAAACTCTTAGACTCAAACCCTATGTATCTGTGACTCGGGCGCCATCATCTGTTCTCTTAACGGGGCCGGGCTAAACCTAGAGTTAACACTATAACGGGGCTATCATCCTTGCAACATTTCCTTGAATTTTTATGACTATGTGTATATGTATTTTCCTTGATGTACTTTCTTTGATGTTGTGAGCCGATTTTTCCTGATATTAAAATCGCTCTTGAACTTAATAATCGTGTTTGGTCAGCTCGTTCTAGATAATATATATATCATTGTTATAGTTTTCCCACGTCTGTGTGTTTACCTGTCGTCACGTGTATGTGCGTGCCTGTGAGTGATAGAAATATACGTAATATGTATATTGGTGTAGTCTGTCTGACGCTGTAACAACTGTTGTAGAAGATAGGTGAGAGAGAGAAGAATTCTTTTCGCTTTCAGAGACAGCCACTATATCAAAATCTATCATCTCACGTGTGTGGAAATTCTATTACCTTTCACTAACTCTCACTGAGTCTATCACCTATTCAAACCTATTCAGAAGGGACCAAACCTAGTCTTAATTCTCCTATCGAAAATCTACGACAAATGGGTTCTCGTCCGTAGGATTTTTGAACTTAGAATAGGAAGACGAGTACGACAAATGTGGACTCGTCTATCTGGATTTTGAACTTAAGATTCTGTATTCTGATATAGAGTAAGAGTGTGATGTCTTGTGACTGTGTATCTTTTAAAAAAATATTACCCCCTAGACTAGCGATCTGTTTACGGGCGTGCTGACCACACAAACTAATAAGTTTTTTTTTCCACAGCATCTTTGAATAATATACATTTTGGTTACAGGTTGATTTTGTCGGGATATATGTTAACTGCTGATTGTAATACTAAATGCTGGTAAAGTGGTGAGTGTATAACATTCACTGGGTACTGAGGCAGAACGGCGTTTGAACTAAGTTAAGGAGTGTGTTTCGGACTTTTTGTCCAGATTAATTCCCTCCCTTACCCGATCTGACTTCAGGGGCGAACTTATAGTGGATTTTTAAAAATTAAGGGATTATTTTTCTCTTTAATTTTTGCAATATTCTTTTGCTTTTCCACTGTAGCAACTTATTTTTCAGTTGTAATCTTAACTACCATTTATTTGGCGTAGTCGTGTTTTGCATTGAGTGCTTTATTGCCGATAATAGCAGCGATAGTTAGATTTTATTTTGGAGGAGGTATCCCAGGGTTAAATATATCATCTTTTGATTTTTTTGGTAATTTTTTTCTCGTAAGTGGTAGGAACCAGGTTATTCTTTTTCCTATTTTCTTTCTCCAACAGTCTCAGTCACTGACATAATATGGCCGAGAGGGCAACGCTTAGACAACTCCTCAGGGACGAAGCGAGAGAGGAGGGACTGGAAGGAGAGGAAGCGAAAGCTTTTGTCAGAGACGAACTTGAGAGATATGATGCGGAGAGGAAAGCAGCTGAAGCTAAAGAGGAAAAAGAAGAACTAAGAGGAAAGAAGCAGAAGCTAGAGAGAAAGGAAGACCGCTTTTACAGCAGAAGAAGATAGACGAGGAAATGGAAATTCGCAGGAAGAAGAGAGAAGGAGAGACAGCATGAGGAAAGAGAGAAGGAGAGACAGCAGGAGGAAAGAGAGAAGGAGAGACAGCATGGAAAGAGAAAGAGAACGAGACAGCATGAGTTGGCTCTTAAAACTCTAGAATTCCAAAGTCGTGGTGCTGCCTCTACCTCCAGCAATGGAGAGTCTTATCCTCATTCTTCCTTAACTGACCCTGCTAACACTCAATCTCTTCAACTAAATGCTATGTCTTTCACTCTTGAATCTTTCCTTGTCCAAATGAGAAGATTGACACATGGTTAGAAAAATTTGAGAAAATTGCAACTCTGTACGGGTTAGAGAGGTCGCGTTGGAATATGAAACTTTCCCAGGCCCTAAAAGGTTCTGCTTATGATGTTTATTCTAAGCTGGAAAGTAGCCAACAAGACGACTACGATGTGTTGAAGAAAGCGTTACTGGAGCGCTTTGAAATGAACGCTCGCAAGTTTTTGCAACTGTTTCGCAACAGCCGGAAAGAGAATTCTGAAACTTTTCACCAGTTCTCATCTCGTCTTAAGGGATATCTAACAAAGTGCCTTGAGCTTTCGCAGCTCCCCTCTACCTATGAAGGTCTTGAGGAACTTGTTCTAACTGAACAAATAAAGAACACTTTGTCTGCTGATACCCGGAGATTTCTCGCTGAGCAGGGGGCAGAAAAACTTGAAGACATTTTGGAAAAGTCTGAGCGTTATCACAATGCGCTGGCTGAACTACCGGCCACAAAGCGGAAACCGACAGAGGAGCATTTTCGAAAACATAACCTAGAGCAATCTTCTCAGGCTTCTAACCAAAATAACCACAGAGAAACTGGACCTCAAAACCCCCCTCCTGAAAAATCCAAGTTCTACAAGAACAAGTACCCCAACCACCCCAAACAGTCTGATCAACCCGACCGCCCTACATGGCAGCGCAGCCAGAAAGGACAAGGTGGCAAAGGGAGAACCCCTGAGCACGGGACATATGATCAGACCGAGCACACCGAGCCAAAACGCATCGGATGCTTATTGACAGTCTCGCAAGGCGGAATTATTGACAGTGATTCCCAACCTGTTGGGGATAGACCCTCAACGCGAGGTACTGTTATTTTGAACGGTTCTCAAACTTCTTGCTTATTTGACACGGGGCTTTCTTACGATTGCATTGTTGCCAGAAACCTGGTTAAACCCGGTCAAGAGACAGGAGAGACCGTCAAACTTTGTGGAGTTCGTAAGAGTGATGCACCTACAGCGCTTCCCATCGCATTGGTGGAGATACACTCTGACTTTGTCAGAGGTGTGATCAAAGCGGCTGTTATGGATGATCCCATCTACCCAGTCATACTTGGCGGGAGATACGTGTGTATTGGGAAACCGGAAGAGCCGATTGTGGCAGCAGTAACTACAAGAGGGCAAACCAAGAAGGAACGGGAGCCTGCGCCTAATTTGTTACCTATGGAACTTAAAGAAGCGCAATACAAGGACCCTACTTTGGCACCCTGCTTTAGGAAACTGCCCATGGCGAAGGAACCCAAACAGCACGGGGACATTTTTTCTGAGGATGGCGTACTTTATCGGAGAACGGGCAAGCCTGACCAAGGTTACAACCAGCTCCTAGTACCGAAACAGTACAGAAGCCAAATCCTAGAAATGGGGCACTCTCTTCCCTTTAGCGGACATATGGGACAGAACGCCACAAACCAACGTATAACCACTCATTATTGGTGGCCAGGAGTAAATACTGATATTATCAGATATGTCAAATCCTGTGCCCAGTGCCAACGTGTACCACCCAAGCAACGGACACCCCCAGTCCACATGGGTGAAATGCCAATAATGGGAACACCATTCGAACGGGTTGTGATCGACATTTTAGGGCCTTTCGAAAGGACTAAAAGAAGGAACAGGTTCATCCTGACCTTAGTCGATACATGCACTTTATGGGCAGAAGCTATCCCGCTAACATGCGCAGATGCCAAGCATGTCGCAGAAGCCCTCGTGCAGATTTTCACTCGGTTGGGATTCCCTCAGCAAGTGTTGACGGATAATGGATCTCCATACCGAAACCTGTTGATGGATGAGATCGTTAAGATCTTGAGGACCCAGCACATCCACACTAAGCCATATACTCCGGCCGGAAATGGGCTCGTGGAACGTGCTAATGGAAACCTCACCATGATGCTAAGTAAGCTGGCACAAGTGAAACCTGAAGATTGGGATCTCTGTATTCCTGCAGCATTATTTGGCTACAGAGAATCTCCTCATACTTCCACAGGATTTCCGCCAGCTACACTCTTATTCGGCAGACCCATTAAGGGCCCGCTTGAAGCCTTACTTCAGTCTCTGACAGACGAGAAGGCTGATGAGACAGTTGTCTCAGCCAGTAAATATGTGTCGGTTTTAAAGGAACGGTTGAAACTAGGGTGGGACCTAGCAACGACTAACTTTAAGCGAGCACGCACCAAGCACGCTAACCGATACAGGAAAGTCGCGGAAGAGAGAGAACTGGAAGCAGGAGAGAAAGTTTTGGTGTTGCTCCCTACCGAGAACAACCAACTGAAGATCGGATGGCAAGGGCCGTTTACCGTCCTGAAAAAGATTTCTAAGGCTAACTACCAGATCTCTATTGAAGGAAAGGAGAAGGTTTTCCATTTAAATCTCTTAAAGAGATACTTGGAAAAACCAGTGCCAACCTCCGACCATCTCCTGACGATCGCCAAAACTGACGAAGATGACGATAGTGGCAGGGATATTCCACCGCTATCACAGGAAATCTTTCAAAAATGTCAGAAGCGGCGACGCTCTTTCAAGCGCGCATATGAGACATTCCAGGGGAAGGAAACTTTGAGGAGTGGACTTGAGTAGGAATTGGACAGAGATGGAGGGGGAAGAGGAGAGGGAAGAAGACAGACACCCCGAAGCTACGGTTATAGGAAATTAAACTCCATAACGTAGACATGGAGTGCTTCCATATCTTAAAGGGGGGAGGCTCTGTCACGTAGGGTTTATATTCATTTAATTTCCTACATCTTCTTCCTATTCTTTCACCCGAATTCTCTCTTTTATTATCTCTGTATTTCATTTTTCCTGTATATTTTTCATCCATTCGTTTTGCGAATATTATTTTCATATAATTCGCAAACTTTACCTGTTTTCCTTTCTCTAAAACTGAGAATCGCACCTGGGTGGTATTGCGTACATGTCAGTCGCGCTGGTCGGACGATAGGCGTGAATTTACAGCATTCGCTAGACATTCGTCTGAGGGTCTCTGGCCTGGGGCGTGAAAATTCACCCGAGGGACATGGAAAGTAGACAGAGAGTCTGCATTTCAGTAAACGCATGAGGTTTTTCGTCAGAAAAAAAACCCGGCTTAGCGTGAAAATCCACTCCGCACTGCAGACGGTGGTCTGAGATTTGCAACTCATGCAAGCCCTCGGCCACTGATGGCTGTTACGTCACGCGATAAGCGGACGAAGGTGTTATACGGACAGGGGAGACTATTTCGCTTGGCGAAATAAGATTAGGATCCTGTGTCCGATTTTAAGATATTGGCCAAGTTTGAAACTTTAATTTCATTCTCGCTCATAGACTCACAGTAGATAGGTTGCTCGTAAACAGAATAGCTGTTAGCGAAGATCTCAGTTTGTTTCGGCAATTTGTCGAACTTCTAGACTTCCAGAAATATTTTCAGCATTTTTATTCTTAAGTTGTGCGACTACCTGTAATTCTGTGGTTGAGGTAATTAATATGATAGATATATAGATTTTGTGAGTGTTAAAGTGTTAAATCGCTTAATTCATTTTAATCTATTTCTTTAGCGCAGAAGAGAAATAAAGTGGTAGGCTATTATATTTTCTAGGGAAGCATTCAGTGGAAAGCAGAATAAAATTAAAATTTCTAGCTTATAACGGCAATTGTAGCTATTTATGAATTTAATTTAACTGCTAATACTCAGTCGAGTGTATTTTTCTAAACTAACGTATAAACTCTAGAATCGAGCCTCATGAATGGTGACGGAATACGCACGTGTTCCTAATTCATGAGGATTGCTGATTTTTAAATATAACTTACGTCACGGGAAGTTTAAATGATAAGCAAAGCTCTCTGCTTGCAAGTTTAAATGTAAGTTATAACCAGTACAGATTCTGTTTATTATATTATATGTGTTATTTTTCCTCCACACAGTGAAAGTTTTGGGGTGACCCTAACTTTACCAGCACCTAGTAGTAGTTTCCATACTTGTGAAGAAATAGACAGTCCTTATTTTGAACCACGTGGGTTTCTTAAGTACCACTGGTCTAACAGTGCATATGCAACCCGAGTTAGCCAGAAATACTATATCCCAATAACGGGTTTTCAAAGACTGTAATGATAAATACTGGACCTTGGAGCCAGATCTTAATTTCTTCTAGAAAAACTCTACGTAATCTTTCTGCCTGGTGGCGCGAAATACTTCAAGTATTAACTAACATTTCCCGACTATATATATATATTTTTTTGTGGACAAATCTGTGGTGTGACTAAAGTGAATCCTATACTGAGGGAAGGCACCGACCTGACATTCATCATTTCTAGAAACCTACGCTATTGACACTGTGCTCTGCTAACTCCCGCGCCTGGAATAATTGTTAGGTGACTTAATCAGACATTTGAACAAATTTGCACACCCAAGTAGTCGTTCCCGGAGACTCCAAGGTAAATACGTCTTTTGGAACTGGGGACTTCTTGGCAGAAGACTGCATTTTTTTGAGTCTGTGTGAAAATCTAAAATCAGTGTGTTCCAAGAGGCAGCGAGCAAAGTCGTGAGTACCTGTATGAGAGGCCATGGCGGAATGAATGAGTGTACGCTGGTTTGAGTGATATTTTTCACTATTATATCTTTGACACCCTGTTGCTGTCCTAATTTTTTTTTTCAATCTGCATAATTTGTTGCTAAGGCTAGAGTTCTTGTGTTTTTGTCTTAGGTTAAATCAGATTTTTTTTTCAAACTCTGTGCATATAATTACGAGATAAAACAAAGAAACTCTTAGACTCAAACCCTATGTATCTGTGACTCTGGCGCCATCATCTGTTCTCTTAACGGGGCTGGGCTAAACCTAGAGTTAACACTATAACGGGGCTATCATCCTTGCAACATTTCCTTGAATTTTTATGACTATGTGTATATGTATTTTCCTTGATGTACTTTCTTTGATGTTGTGAGCCGATTTTTCCTGATATTAAAATCGCTCTTGAACTTAATAATAGTGTTTGGTCAGCTCGTTCTAGATAATATATATATCATTGTTATAGTTTTCCCACGTCTGTGTGCGTGCCTGTGAGTGATAGAAATATACGTAATATGTATATTGGTGTAGTCTGTCTGACGCTGTAACAACTGTTGTAGAAGATAGGTGAGAGAGAGAAGAATTCTTTTCGCTTTCAGAGACAGCCACTATATCAAAATCTATCATCTCACGTGTGTGGAAATTCTATTACCTTTCACTAACTCTCACTGAGTCTATCACCTATTCAAACCTATTCAGAAGGGACCAAACCTAGTCTTAATTCTCCTATCGAAAACCTACGACAGTCGGAACCTGTTTCTTATGGCTATTCACCAATATCTTGCTTTTTTCTATATTAATTTCCATCCCATATGTTCTTGTTACTTTCTCCAGTCTAGAGGTAAGGTCTTGAAGTTCTGATTCTGATCCAGCTATCAGATCAATATCATCAGCAAAACGTAGGTTGCACAGAGGTCGGCCTCCAATCGATATGGTTGATTTATAATCATAGAGAGCCTCCTGCATAATATGTTCCAGATATATATTAAAGAGCACTGGTGACAGGATACATCCTTGGCGAACTCCTACAGTTGTTTTGAAAAATTCTCCAATGTCGTTGCTTGCAAAAACAGCACTGCTTGCGTCCTTGTATAGTGCTTCAATGATATCTATGATGTTAGTATCAAAATTGAATTTTCTCATTACTTGCCATAAGCCTTCATGCCAGACTCGATCGAAGGCTTTTGTGAAATCGATGAAGTTATGGTATAAATCGTCTCCAGTCTACCAAGCTGTAAATAAGTGCCTGACTCTGCTCCTGAGTTAATGTAGGCAGAGGCAGCAAAGAAGTGAAATGATCACCCCCACCTCATTAAGCTGCATATAGTTTTGTGAAGTCTCTAACACTTTGCTCCCTTACAACAGTATTTGCTATGGAACTAACTATTCAGTGTGCTACCATTTTGTTCACAATGTGTAGATCCCATTTTGTGTCTGTTAGTTATCTTTAAATTCTACAATTAGCTAGTGTAGCATGTCAATCTACTGTAGGTATTTCCTGGCCAACTTAACACATTAACTACCGCAAGCCGCTGTCAGCAGCTCACAAAATAATCACATTTGGACCGCAAGCCGCTCAGGGCGCCAATCTAATTTTAGTAATAAAACGAATGAAAAATGTACTGAAAAACTTTCTGATCTGGTTTGAGATTTTAAGTTGCCACCGGAAAACAAATTCCCAAAGCATGGTTGTTGTAGAACACTGGAAAATTGATATTATGTTCATATTTTTCAGCGTTTTGGGTTAGTTACCAAATCGTGTAAAACTGTTTACCGTAGCAACTAGTGATAGGACCACAAAAAATGCGTGTACATCTCGTCTAATGGCTGAATAGGATAGAAACGTGTTTCAACAATTCACTGATTGATCTAGCGACGAGGACAAGAGTGAAAACAGTGTGACATTGATTGAAATTGTGATTTTGACAGAGTCAAGCAGTCATAATTGTGAAAATATTGCAAGTCCTCGGCCATCGGAGGGCCGTTAAATAGCAACAACCTCTATTAGAGTTACAACCGGTGTTTATTATAATAGTGCATTCATTTATCTTTAAAATGACATGTAATTCATAAAAATCTGTAAACAGTTACGAAAACTACAGCTTACTTTGTGCAAACACTTACAGGATGAAAATGGGAAAAAATTTAATTCGGCCACAGTGTGTTTTTCAATTCGGTAGTTAATGTGTTAAACATTTGTTTTAAAATGCAGGTTGATGAAAGTTTTTCGCAAATTGAGTGAAAATTCAGAGCCAGCCATTATTCTGTTTTGCATTTTTAAACTGAACAGGCAATTTTTACATAAAAATGTACAAGAAAATGAAATCTTGTACATTTTTATATAAAACTTTGCGAAAAACTTTCATCAACCTGCATTTTAAAACAAATATTAAACAGTAATTCATTCTTGTCAGTAGCTTAATGCTGAATGTGCTTTAATAACTTTATAGCTTATCTTCTACTTGCACGTTTTGTTAAAGCCATGAGAAACAAAGAAAATGTATATATTTATGATATGAAATTAACTAGAACAAATCCCTGTTCCCAATAATTTAATTCAGGTACCAAAAAAGAATTGTAGAATACCTTGAAGCACAAAACCTGAGTCTCCTATAGTCTTTCCTTTCTTCCACTCTCTATAAAGTCGCAGAAAAATTGCCGCATGGACATTATTCACTGTGCTTGTTACTCCTCTGCGGGTGTTACACTCTCTGACAAAAACAAAATACATTATTCTGTATTAGTCACTCAGCATAAATTAACTCCCAACACAAGATACAGCTTCAGGTGCTCAAGAAGAAGGTGAAAAGGCAGTGTTAAAGAAAGCCTTATCTTCTTCGTTTGTCCTGAAAAGGACGTTGGTTGCGTTGTGTCCGTTTACAGCGAAGCTGCGATATTTGCGCCTTTCGGCCAACACATCCGACTTCAGCATGGCACTTTTGGGACTGGGTTAGCCTTCCCTCTTCGATCCCTACTCACTCAGCCAGACTGCAGTGATGCAGCCTGTTTCCAGGACCACCACTTGGAGGTGGAGTAGGGTCTTGGTCACCTCTGGTTCGCTGACCCTGATGCAAGCAGTCTAACTATGGGTCGCTAATTGCATTTCTCACTGTTGACGCGTCTTAGGCCCCGAAATCCTTATGAAACACAGTATTATACTAAGCTAAGCAATACATCTCACAGAATAGAAAAACTGCTCTCCTCATGATGCTACATGAAATATGTTTAAAGAGAAAGTAAGTAAACAGAAGAATGCAACAATTTTTGAAGTATCAGCATAAATTTTGCTTTTCCACACTGCCATTGATAACCTGTTTGAGCAGTATAATTTTAACTTTCTTATCCACGTACCAGGACTATTAACTGGGTTTATATTATAAAATATCGGTGCGCCTCGACTTATGACAGGGTTCCATTCTGATAACCTTGTCATCGACCTCGTCCTAAGTCGAAAATGACTTTATACTGTACTAAATGAACCATAAGAATATATAAAATTAAAATTCACGAATACTACACTGTATACTAGTAAAGGTAAAGGATCCCGTTACACGCCTGTTGAGGCATATTAGGAATATGGTGTCAGGCCTATATTTTCTCGACCATCGGCACACTAGGGGTGATGTGGTCAGCATCCCGCCAGCTGCCTTAACCTTACCAGAATTGCTCTGGTACTCAATTGGGGCTGGGTCGACCCAGGAGCTGTTTGCGGCCTAAAAAAATCCCACCTCATCTGTATACTAGGGCTTAGCCATATTTCTTCACTAATCCAACACATTATTCATGTTAAAATAATACTAATATAAAAATGATCATTTTAAAAAATACAGTCCCGTAATTATAAAATGAAATACAGTATAGGTAATTGTTCATGTATTTGTTAATAAATAATGAATACATGCATCACTCCTTTTATTTTTTCATATTATCTTGAAGATTCTTCTTTAGCATTGTTATTCTAATAATTTGTGTTCGTCTACTCTTACTTTTGATTTCACTTACATACATAAAATTTGGAGTCTAGACACCCAAAACTGACTGGGACCCAAACTTTCGGCAAGGTGGCCAGCCGATGTTATTGTAAAGTTTATACAGTGATCATTGTTAGATGTTGCGACCAAACGTTGGAACTCAAAAATAATAGAAGGTTAATGGTATGGTCATTGCAAGTCTGGGTGGTCATAAGTCATAATTTGAGGACAGTCTGCAAGCTAATTTGTATTGTTCTTTGTAAAATAAAACTGTATGCGATTAGCACTTTACCTCCTGAGTCAGATCACAAGACTGTTGTCACAAAAAACAAAATGACAAATGTAGACAGTAATTAAGCAACATGCCTTACTTATTAAGCACATCCTCTCTTAGCACTTGTAAACAAATCCTTGACAGGTTTATACTCATGAGACAAAAAGGAAAATTCTGAGGGGAAAAGAAAAACAAATTATCAACATAAATTAGGAGAATCGATTTACATGATTCATACCACTGAATAAATTATAATAAAGTTATTTTATAATTTTGCCCTATGAATCTCAGACTGAAAATCACAAAGTTGTTACCCAGAAAAATAAGGTGACCAAAACAGACATTAATTGAACATGCTTGCATTGCTTATTAAACATGTCCTTTCTTTCTTAGCACTTTAAATTTATAAACATTATTGAGCAGACAAGGATTTCTTATAATGATTTCTATACCTCTGAATAAATTATATTAAAGTTGTTTAAAAATGTTTGCCATACGAACCTGAGACTAAAAATCTCTACACAAGTTTTCAAATCAAACTAACTAAAAACTTCAGGTACATTACCTTTCATATATTTATTTTTGTTCTTGTTATAAATTGTTTATTGTGTCTTCATATCTTGTCTTAATTAGGTTAATAAACCTATGGCACACTCCATAATGCCTGTTCAGTTTCCAAAGTTATTCTCTGTCCAGAATGTTAAAGGCCTCTTCGTAGTCTCTTTTCATAGTCTATAAATACAAGGTGAAGTGGTAAGTTCAATTCCAAATTCTATTCTACTATTTATAGATCAGTGTAGATATCTGATCTGAAGATGATCTAGTTTGTTCAAAACCTGCAGCTTATTCTCTCACTTGTCTTTAGCTCCCCAAGGAGCACAAACCCTCAACAAACTTATACCAAGACTTCCTGTCCCATGTCATCAGTAGATTAGAAGGTCTTCCCATGTCTGTCTCCAGTTCTCTTCTCCATGTGTTCTTTGGTTTTCCTCTACCCTGGGGATTCTAGATTTACGGCGCCACCTCAGATTGGGCGAAGAGAGGCTCACACAACAAGCAGAGGAGGAGAGAAAACGTCGAAAGGAGCACCAGGAAAATAAGCAGCTGAGGGCTGTCACCTCAGGGGCACATTCCCATAATCAGTTATGACTGAAGGGGCTATTATTATTATTGGGGATTCTAGATCAAGGACTGCCTGGTAATGCTATCAGCAGGTTTCCTCAATGTGTGTCCTATCAGTCTCCAGCATCTTCTTCTCATCTCTTGTTCTACTGGCACATGCCTGGTTCTTGTCATCAATTCCACACTAGTGATCTTGTCATACCACTTCAATCCTTCTATTCTATGCAATTATCCATTTATAAAAGTCTGTAGCTTTTTGGTTGTTGTTTTTGTTGTTCTCCGTGTTTCAGAGTCGTGCAACAGAACGGACTTGGCATTTGAATTGAAAATTCTGATTTTTGTGTTGGATCTGATTTCTTTTGTTCTTCATATATTTTTCAATGCAATGAAAGCTCTTGTAGCCTTTTGTATTCTTATTTTGATATCATTGCCTATCCTTAGCTAATTGTGACTATTTTGTTGCCACAGTATATGTATGATTTGATATCTTGCAGCGGTGTTTCTTCCAGTTCAACCTTCTAATAACAAGGTTATTATAAATGTTTCTTGCATTTATTCTCACTATCTTTATTTTCTCCCTGTGTATTTTCAAACCCACTTGCTGTGATCTCTCATCAAGTATTTTCACTTTGTCTTGCATCTGATTACGGTTATGGGACAGAAGTGCCAGGTCATCTGCAAAATCTAGATCGACCAGCTGTTTAGTCACAGTCCACTGAATCCCATTTCTGTTGGCTGAGATTTATGTTTTCATAACCTATAGGCAATAGAAAGAGAAATGGTGACAAGGGGCATCACTGTTGCTTGCTTGTCTATGGCCTCCTTAAATCTTAAATCATTCTGTTAATGCCTTCTACACTTCCTTTGAGAGCAGAGCCACATCTTCATCATTGGGCACACTTTTCCTCCTATATCTTAGGATTCAAAGGAATTCAAGTGCCTCACAATAACCAAGACCGTCAAGCACCTCAATGTAGTGCATTCTGGAAGCAGGCAAAATTAAGAGTTTTTGAGTTGCCTAGCCAGTGCACTGGGAACGATCGAGTAGCAGCATCAGAGTGGTCCAACATTATGATTCCCACTGTTGTGCAGTATTTTGAGAACGCAACATTGCCCACTGCTTTGGGGAATCACTTGAATTCCAAACTTAACTCTAGGTTTTACCTGGTCAGCTGCATGCAAGAGAATCCCACAATGAACAAGTGACAGGTGAGGGGAGCTGGTAGATGGCTCTGTGCAGGATGTGATGATTCCTCAGGAGAGTTCAGAACCAGGGTGCGTTGTTCTGGCCCTGCATATTTGGACAGCCTCCCTTGAATGGCAGGGAATGCGCAGTATTCTGCACCCCTTTTTCCCTTACTAGCTTAAAACCAGTTGTGATGAGCCGTTAAATACATGCAGAACCCGGATAACATATCTGTGAACGAAACTGGAGGTCATGTTCTAACTCAACTCATTGTGGAAAGTAAGAAAAGCCACAGGAAAATCCTAGACCATATTGTCTTGAGGACATTACCATTTCTCCTGCGTTCAGTTTATTCTTTTCTATTACTTTCCACCCTGTTTCAAACAGTCAGAATTTCAGTTTTATAGTTTCTCCTGTTCATTTAACACTCTAACATACAAAGCTCTATCTGGAAGACAAAAAGGTGAGTCAGAAGAGTCAAGACTCCTTTCTGCTTTCTCAGGACTGCATCACAAACCTCCATAAAAGAAGAATTTTTCATCCATCATGGATGGCTGAATTGAAGTAGGCCTATCTTAATTACTTGCTTTACAAGACATGTTCATGCTGTTGAGGTTTTTTTAGGCTCTTTCTTTTAGGATATGGTAGCCTACTGCCTACCCTCCTAAGTCACCATTTATAACATGCCTGGTAGGGTACAGAGTTACTATTCCTTGCTCTTCTTTAGGGCGCCGGTAACACAAGAGCATCTAATCACATCACAGACCCTTGAATGATGTGGAATAAGTTTCCTACCCTAATAAGTCTAATGACACCTCTCAGTCATTTGTTCAGCTGAGGACTGTCAGTGAAGTTCACTTGCATATGACGATGACCCTGTTCTAAAAAAACAACTCTCCTAATACAAGGGGCTGGCTTTCCTGTGTATATACAACCAGCAGCACATATAACAGATCTCTCCCCCACCCCCTGCAATATGATAATTTATAATCCTTTTCCCCATAGTTATTAATGAAATTATGTCCTGGCCCTTGTACCATGGGGTCTGTGGGGCTTTATCTACTCTACTGACTGCAACCGTGTTATATCTGTTATTAAGGTTTAAAAACTATAGATTTAATTTATTACTGTTGTTTAGTAAATATATGTATTTCTTGTAAAAACACATTATAAATTTTCAATCAAAAGTTTAAAACTTACTTTTGATAAAATAAAATGAGATCTTAGATATTTCTCACAAAATCTTTGAAGCTAGGACTGTTACTTTGATAAGCTAGGACTGTTATTATGATAAGCTGGGACTGTTATTATGATAAGCTAGGACTGTTATTATGATAACTACGTGCCTGGACATCTGCATTATTTTGTGTCTAGGAAAAGCAGACATGCACTTCAAAAATTCACTACAGAAATTCAGTTAAATGCTTCAAACCTGTGTTGGATGCAGTGACAGCTTATAGACATCTCTAGCAAGGTCTTTAGTGCTAGAGCTCTGAAGAAAGTTCAACAGATGTAGCAATGCAAGCATTCCCGTTCCTCTAAGGTCTGTGGCTGGATCTTTGCCTAAATAGATGAGTGAGTGATCCTTGCATATGATATATATAAATAACTAGACTATTAAAGAATACAGAGATTGGCTGTTGTTTACATTGATAAGGAGCACAAGGTTACTACTACAGCTGACCACAGGATGCGTCAAAGGATTTCATGCTTTGATTGTTGTCACAGTTTCATCGGCAATTTGTTTTACACAGTGAGGTTGCAAGCCCTCCTTTGTCACCAATTTGAAGTGTGTCCTGGACATCAAACACACAAATGCAACAATCACAGGAAGAAACAGAGATGTAGTTTATCAGAAGAATGTTAAAAATCCCACTGACAGCTAAGATAACTAATGAAGAATGCTTAAGAAAAGCTAATGAAAAAAAACAGAAATAAAATCATAAAGAGATGACAATAAACCTTCACTGGGCATGTGATGGGAAGAGAAACATTGTAACACATTGTGACCACAGGAAAAATATAGAGAAAGATAAACAATAGAAGAAGCAGAAAAGATAATGAAGACTTAACAATATGGCTTAGAAAGAGAGAAAAAAGAAAACTGATGGAGAGTATAATAAACAGAAATCAGTGGAAGGATATGTCGTCTGTGCCTCGAAGCACAGTACCTGGCTTGACTTGATCACATACGTCAGCGGTTTTCAACCTTTTTGAGTCCATGGCTCCCCTGACCAACTACATTTTTTCTGCAGCTGCCTTGTGGGATAACTGGTAAAAACTTTAGCGATGTTTCGACATTTAGCCTAACTTTTTTTTAGTAGGAGAGTGTTAGAAAGGCTTTTAAAGAATGTAATTTGGGACTCCAAGATGCAGCAATAGCGAATGCAGTCAGCGACCCATAGCTGTACTGCTTGCATCAGGACCAGCGAACCAGAGCTGGTCAAGACCGCACTCCACCTCCACGTGGTGGTCCTGGAAACAGTCTGCAGCAGTGCAGTCTGGCTGAGCGAGTGCGGATCGCAATGGGAAGGCAAACCCGGTCCCTAAAAAATGCCGCGCTGAAGTCGGATGTGTCGACCGAAAGGTGCAGATATCACAGCTACGGCGTAAACAGACACAACGCAACCACCGTCCTTTTCAGGGCGAACGAAGAAGAAGAAGAAGAAGAAACAATGTAATTTTTAAATCTAATTTTAAAAAAAATTCAATTGGACAATCTGTGAAAAAATTACACGTACAAGAAAAAATATACACAAAATGCACTCTGAAAACCCTTACCATAAAAAAGAAAACAGCACAGATAAAGTAGTTTCTTTCTAGAATTTTTATTATTTTTGTCTGAAAATCATTCACTGATATACTGCACTCATGATTCAATCTCCATAACAAAAAACTTCTACAGTAAAACTAAACAAAAATATGATGAATAAAGTACCAGTCACCTAAGTGTGAAACTTGAGCTTGCTAGTTGTTAAACAGCTTGTCAAATCTTGGCACCAATTGAGATACAGCTACCCTCATTTCCTTCTCCACATCAAGTCTTGATGTGAAATTGGTTTTTATGACAGCCACTGCTGAAAACCCAGCCTCGCAGAGATAGGAGGTTGCAAATGGAATTAATATCTTCAGTGCTCTCTTGCTCAAGCTTGGGAACTCCTGTTTTACTGAATACCAAAATTTTGGCAATGCCATGGATGGAAACTTCGCTTGTAGTGAAGAGTCTGATGAAAGTTCTATCAGTTCTTCCTCTTCTGCAGTAGTGAAGTCTGAAGGAGCATCACAACTGAAGGGATTTTGAACCCACTGAAACCTGTCACAGTTTTCAGGAAAGTATTTTTCAAAATGAACACTGAGTTCAGATAAGTGTCTTTGAATTATAGAAACAATTTCTGCACTAAAATCTATTTCATTGTCTGTAATGAACTGCTGCAAACCTGGGAAGTAGTCCATTTCTCCTCCTTCATTGATTTTTCTCTTCCAAAGAAGAAGCTTTTTTTTTGAAGGCCGAAACTTTGTCAATAAGTTGAATCAAATGAGTTTCACTTCCTTGCAGAAACTTATTTAACGAGTTCAACTTTTCAAAAAGATCACAGAGGTATGCAACTTTTAACAGGAAGTCAGTGTCCAGAAAGCACTTAGCACTGACATGGTATTCTTCTTCAAGATAAGAATAGAGTTCCCGCCTAAGTTCAAAAATGCGCGATAATACATTTCCTATGGAAAGCCATTGAGTGCTGCTATAAAATAAGAGAGACGTGTGCTCAGCCCCATATCGTGACACATTTTACTGAAAAATCTAGCTCTATGAGGTCGAGTTTTAATAAAGTTCACCACATTTATGACAGTTTGCAGGACTTCATTCAAATCAACACTCAAATGCTGTGAAGCAAATGCTTCCCTATGGATAATACAATGGGTTCAAACAGCATCAGGAGCTTTGCCGTGGATGAGGGCTTGTAGGCCACTGTAACAGCCCGACATTGAACGAGCACCATCGGTACACACAAAAACACAATAAGCCCAGTCTATTTTATTTTCCGCCATGAAGTTGTCCACAATTTCAAATAAATCTTTGCCTGTCGTACCTGCATTTATGTCCTTACAAAAGAGAAGATCTTCCACCATTTCGTTTTTTTCATCAACAAACCGCACATAACAGATTAAATGAGCATCTCTATTGCTACCAGTGGCCTCATCAAGCTGCAAAGCAAAGTCCTTCCCCCTCATTTTTTCTATAATCTGTTCATTAAGATCTTCTCCTAAATCTTGAATTCGACGGCTGATTGCATTGTCTGACAAAGGAATGGGCAAAAGCTGTTATCCCACGGACTCTCCAACCAAAATGGACACCATATCAATAGCACTTGGTAAAACGAGTTCTTCTGCAATCGTATGGGGTTTCTTACATTTTGCTACCCGGTATGCTACCTTGTAGGACGCTAGAAGAGCTTTACTCCAGATTGTCGCCTGCTTAGAAAATGCTGATTTTTGTTCTTTCATTTGACTCAGCTTTCTAGAGAAATATTCTCTTGGTTTGCCCAAGTCATTCTTATGAACACTTTCTAAATGGTGCTTCAATTTGCTAGGCAGCATACATTCGACAGAGAGTACTTTGAAACACAAAACAAACTGTGGACGCTCTCCATTGTTCACAAGAGTGCACGTGAAACCAAAATCTAAGTAACCTACGTCGTATTTTCTATACTTATGTTTCCTTTCCTCATTACTACTCTCCTTGTCATCCTCAACAAGTTCTCACTTTTTACTAACACTTGCCAAATTAAAAAATCTTTCCATAGTTTATATCACAACACAATCAAAAATGTTTGAAAACAGAAAATCACTGTTACCTACTATGGTCGCGCGAGGAGAATGCGCGGAAAGTTGATAGGCGGGTCGGGGGAGTGGGACTTCAAAGGTTGGCCAACATCAAAAGTGAAATTTCTCCGGGGTCACGCAGGTTGACAAACACCGAAAATGAAATTTCCCACAGCTCTGTGTTTTCTTTACAGCTAAATATGAAAAAAATCCACGCCCACCAACGGTGCCCCTGACTGTCAGTCATGGTGCCCCAGGGCGCCGCGGCACCCTGGTTGAAAACCACTGACATATGTGTTAATGTTTGCAAGTTTCAATGCAGAAGGGTTAAATAACTGTTTTCACTAACTATATTTTTATCTGGTGTACCTTGGAATCCTATTTCTTCCCAGTGGCCACCAAAACGTTGGCAGTCAAATCTGGAACCAGTTAAACACCTGTAGATTGTCTGTAAAACTCTAATATGAGTCTCATTTCCATTATCAAACGGAGCTGAAAATGAAGAAAAAAAAGGTGCTAGAAATTATCAAAGAAATGTATGAAAGGAAAGCTAACACAGAAATTTGCAAGGATATATTGCATCGTGAGTTTGTGGTAACATTAAAAGTTATAAGAGATGGAACAAAACTGAATACTTGTACAGCATAACAGGGAGTTGAATCACCATGAATAATGCATTACATGGTAGATTTGTTACGCCCTTCTCACTTTGTAGTGATAACTTCAAATATGCAAAGCATAGAGTTAAAAATACTGATCCTAAGGAATATCTCTCACTTAGAATAAAATTACTGCACACAATTTTAAAGTTTAAAATGCACTTCACAAAAATATGATGCAGAAATAAATTAATCCAAGCAGTTTACTATGAAGACAAGTCCTACTTATTCTGATGAAGTTAATTTTATTGTAATATTGCTTGTTGTAACTTTATTGAACCATACTTGTTTTATTTGATGTCCACAGTGACAAAACATTTTTAGTGTTTAACAGAAAGGTTAAAACATTTCATATAAATATGTATAAAAATTTTAACTTACTTGCTGCAATACAGAATATAAGCTCCCTCTCGGTTAGGAGATCTCTGTGTAATTTAGGTGGCCCAAAAATCATATGTGTCAGTGCTGAAAAACCATGTCTTTCAATATGGGTTTTCACCTGAGCCTGAATTTTAAATTACAAAATATTAATAAGAAATGAAAGAAGCATAAGAAAAAAAGAACAAAAACCTTGACAATCATAGTGGTTATAATACTAAAGAAGATAATGATGGAAAATATTACCACTAACCTTAACGGAAGAGTAGTCAGCAGTCTTAAAAAGTGCCCATACGTCTGGGAAAGATGCCAGTGGTTTTAACTGAATAACAGATGCTGGACCTTTTAGCAGACGCAGAAATAAAAACACATTCTGAGCACTTCAAATTGTATTTATTAGAACAATATCAATGCTGTCAACGATGCTTTTAAGTACTCAGCTAAAATTAACATCAGTTATGGCTTAAAACATAAAAATATTATTTGTTTAAATGCAAAGAATATAATCTATCAGAAGTAAGTGGAAATGCTTACTTGCTAATCTGTCCCTTGATTGCAGGAAACCTGGAAAAAAAAAATAAGACATATTATTAACAACTAGAGTAAAAAGCCAGTCATTTGACGGGAATTAAATTCAAAAGCATCAATACTTAACAGTAATTCTGTTTATTCAAATATTTGCAGAAAAATAATATTAGGTGTGAATATCCGATCGTCCATCAGAAGAGCACCTTGACTTTCTGTTGTTTTAATTTGTACTGTTATATTGTTGTGATTTCTTGATTAAGACAATGCAACATCCGTGAGAGAAAACTGACTCGATCAAGAAAATTCCAACATGTTCAAAAGTTTGCCCATGAGATTTGTTGATGGTTATCGCTAATGCTGGAATGATTGGAAATTGGCATAGCTTCAGGATGAATGGCAAATTTACATCGCCAATTCATTTTTATTTGGTTCTGATAAAACTTCTGCAGTAAGGAAATTGTTATGACATTATCGAATGATCAATCATGTTCCATTACAGAATCCTGTTTTTGGATTCAAAGTGCTGATCAGCATAATGATGACCCCTTTTTTTAAAATGGCAATACATCACATGAGGAGGCATACCTGATGGAGTTTGCAAATTGAAGAAACTAGGCTGGATAGTTCATAATATCACTGGGAGTATAATAGATCTTTAGCTCACTCAGAAGTTTTGTTATGATTTCTCTATTCAGATCTAAAGCTTCCTTATTCTTGGTGCACAAAATGACTCGTTGGAGAAAATAAACATCCGTAGACATTAAGTGTGAGTATTTATACATCTCTAAACACTGTATACGAAGATACATATGTAAACAATTTAACTGCATTTGTCTCTTCATCATATATAATTCACTTAGAATAGTGAGAATAGATACAAACATTTTATTCCATTTTTTTATTCCTGTATTAAAAACCAAAATATTTATTTTATATCCGATGTTAAAAAAAGTCTGAACATGCATACTGTTCATATGGTACATGCACACCAACTTTTGCGCACTTTTCTTTGGTAAGTGTTACTATTTTTGGGAGAGTTATGAACGGAAAGAATGACAGAATGAGCTGGAAAACTATATATATGATTATGTTGTTACTATACTTAGTCCTTGACCTTTCAAAAGCATATTTCAAACAACTATACTTTGCTAGGAAATCAGGAAATGTTGCTGGTTCAGTATCATGTTGTGAATTTACTTACTTACTTAGTCGTTCCTCTTCTACCGTGAGGTGTAGAGGTTTGGAAGAGAGAGCGCCAGACTATCCTATCGGCTGTCTTCTTCCTGGCCTGGTTCCATTCTAGTCCTCGGTCCTTCAAAGATTGTCTAATGTTGTCCTCCCAGTGGACTCTGGGTCATCCTGGGGGTCTGGATCCCTGGCTCTTTGTTTCCCATGCTTATCGTGGTAGCCGATCTTTTCCCATTCTGCAGACATGGCCAAACCATCTTAGTTTGGACTGTTCTACTTGGGTCTGCAGGGGGTGGGATTTTAGGCCTTGACTTATCGTCTGGTTGCAGGCCATCTCTCTTCTTGTTACTTCAACCACCATCCTCAGATACCTCTTTTCTGAGGTTTGGATCTGGCTTTTGTGGGTTGTAGTCATTGCCCATGACTCACATCCATATGTCAAGACTGGGACATAGGTGGAGCCTTATACAGCCATTTTTCGTTTTCTTACCAACCTCTCTCTTGCTGTGGAATCCTCGATTTATGGCCTAAAAAAGTCTCCCAGAAGCTGCTTTTCGAGTGGCCAACTCTTCTTTGATGCCTTCCTTTCGTCTATAATAGCTCCGAGGTATTTAAAGTGGTCGACCTGTTCCAGACCTGTTCTCCCAGCTTAATCTGATGTCTTCTTTCTTCTCGTGATATCATCATGGATTTTGCTTTAGAGCTGCTTATGACCATCCCTCTCTTCTCCAGCTCTTCCTTCCAGACTTACAGGTTGGATTGGAGATGTGACTCTGATTTAGCAATCAGGGCAACATCATCAGCAAATGCCAGCTCTGAAATACAAACCTGTCTCATCTTCCAGTACCCCACTGAATACTTTCTTGTTCTCTCCTTACATGCCTTGATGACATCGTCTATGAGGAGTATGAAAAGATAAGGTTACAGGATATCACCTTGTCTTACACCAGTGGTGGTCCTGAACTCTTCTGACTTATGGTTTGCTGTCCTCACATAATTTCTGCAAGACTTGTAGAAGCTCTGTATAGCATGAATCAGAGGTGCTGGAATGTTCTCCCTTGCCAGATAGTCCCAAAGTTTGCTCCAGGGGACCCTGTCAAACGCCTTTTCCAGATCTATGAAACAAAGATGGATCTCACTCTTATACTCAAGGGCCTTTTCACTCAGCTGTCTGAGTGTGAAGATTAGGTCTTGAGTACTTCGGTTAGCTCGGAATTCGCACTGGACCTCATCCAATTGTGGCTCAGCTAGGCGTCTGAGTCTCTGCTCTAGGATTCTAGAGTAGATTTTACCAGGGACACTGAGAAGGGATATGCCTCTATGGTTTCCATATTGTCGATTGTCACCCTTTTTTAAAATTGGTGTTATGATGGCAATCTCCCATACCTTTGGTTTGGTCTTATTGCACCACGCTGCCTGTAGGACCCTTAAGAGTAATAGGTCACCTGATGCTCCCATGTACTTAACCATTTCTGGTGTTATACCATCATGCCCTGCTGCTTTGCCCATCTTGATTTTCTCCAGTGCTGCCTTCAGTTCTTCCATCTTTATGTCATCTTCATCACCATTGGTTTCCTCTTCTGTGCTAGTGGTTATCATTTCTGATGCTTGACCTTGCTCACCATCAAGGAGTTCTGAGAAATATTCTTTCCATTACTTCCTTCAGGGCAGTAAGCAATTTGCCTTGCTTGTCCTTTATAAATTTAAGAGGGCATTGTTTTTCCTTCCTCATGTTCTTTAGGGTCTTATAGAACAATTTCTGGTTTTCTTGCACATCTTTTTCTAGTTTTTCTCCAAATTCTTCCCAGGACTTCTGTTTTGCTGCTAGCACCTTGTTCTTTGCTTCTGTTCTGAGTATCACATATTCTCTATATTTCTCTATTTGTCCTGCTCTGTTTTTAGCTCCTAAGTATTATTTTCTCTTTGACTTCCTCTGTCCACCAAGGTGTCCTCTTTCTCTTGTTACCAAGTCAGACTTCACCACATGCTTCTGCAGCAGCTGTCTTTATGATGTCCTTGAATTTAAGCCAGAGGGTTTCCAAGTCATCAGGTTGTTCTTCTGTGTTTCTCACCGCTGTAGCAATAACATATATCTGGTCTATCTATCTATATATCTATATATCTGGTCTTAATTTCTGGCTCTCTCAGCTTGTAGGTCTTAATGCTCATTTCTCCCGTTCGTTTACTTGGTTTCTTGCGTGATGTTGGTGTGATAGAGTTACTGTGATTTTATTTTCAACAGGCCCCATTCCTCCTCTCTGTAGCTATATGAGTTTGCCCCATGTTTCTTCTCCTTGTAATAGGTACGTGTTTTCAGGAGGGGATTATGGTGGGGTTTTATCTTATCCGCCCCATGTTTCTTCTCTATGAATAGTAGTGGAGTTTAGTCTTTTTTTGTAGGGAATTAATTGCATTTTTTTCCCTAGGGGATTACTGTAGTTTATATTAGATTTGCACCAGTTCTTTTTGCTAGATTAATCGCGATCACGGAATCGTATTTCCTTTGTTAAAATAATCGCGGTCATTTATTTATATATCAAAGCATGAGTATTAATTGAGATGGGTGAAAATTTCCCGATGTTAAAAATCCCTACCCAGTAAATTGGGGGTGGGAACTGAAGCACTACCCATGTACGTCGAACTTGCGCTTAGAACGAATCAAAGTTAAGTTTGCTCACGCGGTCGCGTAACATGATGCAGTTTGTGGACGTGCGCTAGCAGTAATAATATGAGTCATATTTGTTTACAATTTTGATTGACTGGGGTCAAACTTTATTGAAATGCAGCGAGATCATTGGTCTTAGAACAAAGCCACGCGATGACGTATGGCGTGGGCGCTGGCCTCATTTTCTTGCAATAAATAATAAAGAAATTGATTAGCGGGTCTATTGGTCTTCAGAAAATTACAGCCGTGAATTCAAGCCACGCTCGCTTGCTCTTAATTGGGAAATTCGACTGGGTAAGCCATAACTTAGAGTTCGTTTTATATAATCTTAGCCCGATTTAGTGAAGTTTTCTTCGGGGGAGTTAAATTAATTTTTAATAAACGAAAGCGCCATCAATTGCTATCTTAGAATAATACTCATAGTGAGCATATATAGTTTCTGTGAATAGTAGCTGTATCTCTGATTTGGGTACAGGCTTTTGAGCTATTAATTGTGTGGCAAGGCTTTTGAGATGTTCATGGTGTAAGGTTAAGCGCTAAGATAAACCGGAACTCAGTAATAAGTAAAAGTTAGTTGTGACAAACGCAATTTAATTCTGTAAGTTACAAATATATATATATATACGGGAGCGCATGTAGGTATTTTATTTCACTGAGAATTTAATTCTGATAAGTTACAAATATATATACGGGAGCGCAAGTGTTGAAGGTGTATTATCCACCAACACCAATGTTGAATGTAGATGTAGAATGTGGATGTATCACCACTAGACACCAGAGATGATGAAGGCGCAGAGGTATGGTGTCTTTGGTCTGGTTTGTGTATATGATGTATATGTGGAGTCAAACAGGTAGCAGTAAAGTAGAGTCCACACAGGACGTCACATAAACTCACGACGTAGAAAGTCAATGAACGTTGTAACTGCTAGTGACGTTTCCATCATTTATTAGGACGCCACAATGACAAGATGTGTAGACATTAACATGTAGAACAGTCTTCATTATATCGACATAGTCAGTACAACACTTCACAGCAGACAGCATAATAATGGTGAATCAAATCATGGGCTTCAATGCATCATAAACGACTGTAAATATATTCAGGTGTGGAAACCATCATCCTTTTCTATAACAGTCGATATCTTTATAAATGTATAAATGCAGGAGATTAAATTCCTTCTCCTTCTCTGACCTCCAGCAAGACAGGCACGACTTCTGGAGTATCAAGTAATGTCCCCTGATTCCCTGTAATAACAACGGTATCAAACCTAGACTGACGTGGAACCGCCAGAGCAGCAAAGTCCAACAAGCAGATAGCCTTTAGGACATGCATCAACCCGATGCATAACAACATAGTGATTCATGAGTTGAAAACTTCTCATAACGTCGACTTTTCCCGCCCAGGGAAAGTTGACAACTAGGCACAAAATGTCAATCATAAAAGTTAATGACAATGATAATCAATTGTAGAGCAATTACCTTCTCTTCAAGAATAACTACACAACTCACTTGCCTCCAGGCGCTTTGAATCACAAAGGGAAATATCATCTGAGATGAACACTATAGAGGACTTCCATTTCCCGAACAATATAACAAGACACACGCTGAAAATGCGTCTATCTCACTCGACAAAATCTGTCACACTGCCTGGGCGGAAGCTGGTGCAAAACCCACAACCAAACAACAGACATGCGCAGAACCATTCGATTTGAATACAATTCACACAACGTCGAAGCTATGGGCACATTCTAAGAACAACACTTAAAATCGAGCCTTATAAGGATAGGAAATAACTATCGACGCAGGTTAACAAACGTTTACAAGAAAAGTGAGCCTGAGCGCTCCATAAATGGACATGACCCAACATCGGTCAACTTACAATAATACCTGGCAACCGAAGGGCATAAGAACAGGTCACCACCTAAAGTAAAACGTAACTCCAATTCCAAGAGTTATATACCTTGCATTAGAAAAAATTGAGTACACAGATAACATAGTGAAATTCTTATGTGTAACATACTACCGCAACCTCCCGATTAAAAAAAAATGAACCTTTTTTTTTTTTTTTTAAATCCAAGAGCAAGCTAAAAGCGGCTCAAACGCACTAATTATGCGCGGATAAATAGACAAACTGCCTAACATGAGGCTAAATCGACACATAGAGTGACAAGTGAGAATATATCTCATCAGAGAAAATCTGTCTCAAAATATATACATATATCGGGGAGGTGCCACCAACCACACATCACATTGCTGGTCACGTTAGCATGTAAACATAATATACATATCTTGTATGCAAGTGTAATAATAATCATTATCAAAATAGTGATGTCATTATCCTAGCACCGCTTCAAAAGGATGTACACATGTGATAGTAAATATTACATTACGTAAACATGTAATAATATTATAATGCAATACATAATGAAATACGTTGACAATATATGAAGATCCAGGTCAATGACAAACGGACACATCTTCTGTCGTTCCAACGGTAAGTATAGACTTCACAACTCTTCATGCTTGACAACAGTAAGGTAACTTCTCAGATCATCAATGACATGCTGAGAAAATACAATCAATATAATCCTATTTAACAACCATTAAGTTTCATAATATACAATACATTTTTATCAATAATTGTGGCCGAGTAAACTTTCGGCCCTTATATTGCCTACTCAGCCTTCTTCTGTTATATTAAAGATGGTAACAGAAGAAGATGAAAACAAAGCACATTAATGAGTTCACATAAAGTGAGAGCAGATGTGCTAATGTATGGTTATAATATAGCTGTGTTATGGATCTGTAATATATCTGGAAATTTCTTCTTCTTCGATCCTTAACCACCGACCGTCAAAGCAGTCAGTGGCCATCACGCCTAGTGGCGTCTTGTAGGGCAACAACAAATTGATTCCACTTTGCTTGGTCGGTGGCCATCCTTCGTACAGTGCCCCAACTCTGGTTCATTCTTTGCATCTCAGCCTCCACAGTCCGCCAAGTTGTTTTTGGTCGGCCTCTCTTTCGCTTTCCTTCAGGGGTCCAAAGCATAGCTGTTCTTGTGATGGCATCGGGGTCTCTTCTGAGGACATGACCAACCCAGCTCCAGCGTCTGCCAGCTATGATGGTGTGCATGTCCTCTTGCTTGCTACGAGTAAGCAGATCTTGGTTGGTGATGGTATTCGGCCAAAAGATGCAGTGAATTTTTCTTAGGCATGTTGTGTGAAAAGAGGACAATTTTGACATTTCCTTCTCTGTGACTCTCCAGCATTCCGCACCATAGAGAAGCACAGAAAGCACGCAACTCTGGTATAATCTTAATTTTGTGCTTGTGCTGTATTGGGAGGACTTCCAGATGTTATTTAGGCTAAAGAAGGCTGTTCTTGCCTTATTCATTCTGATGTTGATGTCTTTGCCTGCCCCACCGTCTGGTGTTACTATGCTTCCTAGGTATGTGAAGGTATCTGTCTGTACCAATTGCTGATTCCTTACTGATATGGGCTCAGGGTTGCTCACATTGAGCGTCATGACCTCAGACTTCTTTAAATTGATGTTCAAGCCCACCTGCTGGCTAAATTTATTAAGTCTATCCGTTTTTTCCTGGATGTGTTGATGTGAATGTGCCAGCAGTGCAATGTCATCTGCATATTCCAGATCTTCCAATGTAGAAAATGTAGTCCATCTTATTCCTCTTGGACTGCCCTCTGTTGTCTGGCGCATCACCCAGTCTATGACTGTTAAAAAAAGAGTGGTTGATAAGGGGCATCCCTGTCGTACTCCTGTCTTCACCTCGAAGGTTAGGTTGCTCTGCCCAACACTACACGTAAAGTTGGCATAGAGGCTTTTTATGATTGCCACTATGCAGCTTGGAATTCCATAAGCCCTCAGTATTTTCCATAAACTGTCCCTATGTATGCTGTCAAAAGCCTTTTCAAAATCAACAAAATTTATGTAAAGCTGTCTTTGCCATTCTGAGCACTGCTCTATAATGTTCCTGAGAGTGAATATATGGTCTACACATCTTCTGTTCTTTCTAAATCCTGCTTGTTCTTTCCTCAGTTTGTAGTCTACTGCCTTTGAAATTCTCTGTATAATTATCCTGCCTAGTATTTTGCTGGGAACTGAGAGAAGAGTGATTCCTCTCCAATTATTGCAGTCTGCAAGATCTCCCTTTTTGGGCAATTTGACAATTATTCCTTTGTTCCACTCTGATGGTGTTGTCCCCGTTTTCCACACTTGTGCAAATAGTGGTTCTAATAGTTCTGCTGCTAGCTCAGGGTCTGTCTTAAATAGCTCTGCATTTAAGTTATCATGGCCCGGAGCTTTACCGTTCTTTAACCCTTTGATTGCTGTGATGATTTCTTCTTTTCGTGGAATGTCTGTATTTACATCTAGATCGTTTTCAGCCTCAGGAACATTCAATTGTGTCTCTGGTATTTCCTTGTTCAGAGTTTCTCTGAAGTGCTCTGCCCATCTTGTTTCCTGTCCCTCTGCTGTCTTGATGAGATTTCCTTGCTTATCTCTTACTAATGTAATATTGTTTGCACTTTGTTTTCCGCTGATGAATTTAGTTATTTTGTATACTGTGCTTTGATCTGGAAATATAGGACAGAAGTATTAGTTGGAATCATGTGTGCATCTAGACAGAATGTCAGCCATCACATTATCCGAACCACGGATAGCTCGTACCGTGAAGTGAAAAGGTTGAAGAGCAACTGCATATCGAGTAGACCTCGAGCTCTTCAAATTCTTACTCTGTATAGCCGTAAGAGCTTTCTGGTCGGTTTCTACTATGAAATGTGCGCCTAGAAGGAATCTTTGTAGTTTGAGAATTGACCAGACCATAGCCAACAGTTCACGGTCTAAAACCGAGTAATTCATTTCTGCAGCATTAAGTTTTCTGGAGATATACATTACAGGATGCAGAGTTCCAGAGTACTCTTGCATTAGTGCCGCTCCAATCCCAGTGGATGAAGCGTCACTACGAAGAACAAATGTCTTATCTTTATTAGGTAACACTAGAATAGGTGGTGTTGAAAACATAGTTTTGATCTTATCCAGCGAGGATTGGCATTCCTGAGACCAGTGAACCATATTAGGAGACCCTTTCTTTAGTAGTGTAGAAAGAGGTGCCATGATAGAGGATAGATTCGGAGTGAATCGTCCATAAAATTGTATAAGACCTAAGAGACTTCGCACTTGCTTTTTAGTCTTAGGAATAGAGATGTTAAGTATCTTAGTGATATTATGGTCCTCTGTCTTTAGGAAACCATGACCAACTCGATGGCCTAGGAAAGAGATTTCGCTAAAACCAATGCAGGCTTTAGAGGGTTTCGCTGTCAGGTTATGCTCGCGTAAAGTAGACAGTAATTCATTTAACCCCGAATAATGATCTTCCCAAGTATCGCTGAAAAGACAGATGTCGTCTAGGTATGCAATGACATCTGACCGATAAGATAGGATTCGACGCATCATGCGTACGAATGTAGCTGGTGCGTTCATAAGGCCGAAAGGCATGAAATTCCATTGAAAAAGGCCTCTAGGTGTAGAAAAAGCAGTAAAAGGTTTGGCGCGTTCAGATAAAGGAACTTGCCGCTATCCTTTAGACAAATCAAGTTTAGTGAAAAAATGAGATTTAGAAAGCCTAGTAAGTAGGTCTTCTAGTAAAGGCATAGGTTCAGCATCGAACTTCGTAACTTGATTCAATTTGCGATAGTCAACGCAAAGACGTATGTTATTGTCTTTTTTCCGAACAATAACCATCGGAGAAGAATATGCAGAAGTGGATGGTTCAATTATTTTTAAATCTATCATCTCATCTAACTCCTTCTCAACCTGTGTTTGAAAATGTATAGGAATAGGATAAGGTCTGACTCTAATAGGAGTATGGTCAGTTAGAACAATGTCATGTTCAATGAAATGAGTTTGTCCATGGATGTCAGTGAGGACATCCTGAAATGTTTGTAACATAACCAAAACTTGTCGCTGTTCTCCTAGAGATAAATCAGGAGAAACAGTAACATTTTTCCATGATTCACTAGAATGAAGTGGAATCATTGGAAGCGGGAGATTTACATCCGAAAAACTTGTTTCCTCATCCTGTATTACGGACAGTGATGAGTAATGACCATGTTGGACTGGAGAATCGTCCGTTGCCTGGAAAATAGGCTGTAAATAATCAGGACGTTCATGGAATTCCGTAAGCATATTGATGTGGAAGGTTTTATGCTTTCCATCAATATCGACAATGTAGTCAACATTGGAAATTTTCGAGATTATATCGTACGGACCTTTCCAAGAAATAAAAAGTCTGTTTTCCCTACAAGGTAGCAAAACAAATGCTTTGTCACCAGGACAAAGTTGTCGTAAGGTTCTTTTCTTATTGGCAAATTGCCTTGCCTTCTGTTTGGCAAATTCAGAAGAAGAAGTTGCCAATTTGCATGCTTCGATAATCTTTTGTCTCAGCGCGATGACATATTCGTAAGAGGATTTTGTGTCATCGGTAATATTATCAGCGGTTATGAGATCATGAAGCAAAGACATAGGGCCGCGCGGTCACGCGCCAAAGACAAGTTCAAAGGGAGAAAATCCTGTATGTTCATTGGGGACCTCTCTGTAAGCGAAGAGGGCTGCAGGTAAAACCCTGTCCCAATCTTGAGGATGATCCTCAGTTATTTTCCCTAATAAGTTTTTGAGTGTTCTATTTAGGCGTTCGACCATCCCATTAGACATTGGATGATAGATACTACTCAAAGATCTCTCTATCTGTTGAGTAGACATCACTTGAGACATGGTATCCGATATTAGTTGGGTGCCATGATCTGACAATATTTCTCCGGGGAATCCCAGACGAGAAAATATTAGCCAAAGAGTGTCTGCAACATCGGCAGTGGAAATGCTCTTCAGAGGAACAGCCTCTGGCCAACGTGTGCACATGTCCACACACGTTAAGATAAACTGATGCCTCTGGCAGATTTGATCTTAAACGGACCAATAATGTCTATTGCCATTTTCTGAAATGGCCGAATAGGAATGTCTGCAGCCTGAATAGGTGCAGCATGGCGTGGACCTTTGGATTTGACCTCTTGACATATTTTACAAGATCGACAATAAATCCGTATGTCCTTGTTTACAAAAGGCCAAAAGAAAGCCGCAAGAACTCTAGACTTCGTACGGGAAAAACCCATATGTCCAGCACACTGAGAGTTGTGAGCGTGCTGCAAAATTTTAACTCTCAAATTCTTGGGAACAAGAATCTGAGAATGACTTGACTTAATGGAGTCTTGAACCATACGTACAAGTACGCCATTCTTTATTGTAATCCAAGATTTACGATTTGTATCTTTATTCGGATCACCTTTTGTTGCAAGAGTGAAGAATTTCTTTAGAGTCGGATCATCTTCTTGCTGTTTTATAAACGAGTCACGAGAAATTACCAAGGGATCATCTTGGTTATGCACTTCATTATCTTCAGTAGATGAAGTTTGAGGCATATTAAGAGCTTGAGCTCTAGTGACTACAGCATTAGCAATTTGCATATTTTGTTTTTCCCAAACGGAAATCTGTTGCGGAGTGCATTCTTTGACTCCGTGAATACGACCGATGATAAGATCAGCGATCGGATTCGGCAGAAGACATGCGTGTACATCTCCAGTAAAGAAAGGAGTAGCAATCCTAATGATAGCAGTAGAATATTTCTCTAAGGTGCCACCAAATGTTACACATTTGACTACTTTTCCTGTAGCACGAGAAGGATCTACGAATGACTGCCTAACACCAATTGTGGTGCACCCAGAATCAAAAAGAACTGAGACTGGATTGTCGTTTACTAAACCTTTGTGTAAGACAAGAGAACCTCTTCCATCATGCGCTACTGACGCAGGAAGAGCGGAAAGAGGATGGCCACAACTTAAAGTGGACACCGTAGTTGGTTCAAATAATGTTTTGCATTGGGGGCACTGAGATGCTCTCCCAAAATCAAAAGCGGAACATGCCATATTATTAGCGTCATTATTATCTTTATTCTGTTTATAGGCTTCATGTGACTCTTGCTGTGCAGAGTTTGCCTGATAATGTGATTTATGTTTTTTGTGTTGTGATCTACCTCGATTATTATTGCCTCTATAATCATTATTGTATCCTCTATTGTAACCCATATTTGGATTTGAGTCATAGTTCTCATGGTTACCATTATCATATTCATTATAATGAGTATCTCTATACTTATGATCTTGTTGTCTCCATGACGGATAACTTGGATAGTTTCTATAATGACTTCCTCTGCGGAAATTCCTATAATTGTGACCACCCCTGAATCGAGGGCTGTCGGCTCGTCTCCAGTTCTTCGCAGAAGAACCCTGAAATGATTGGTTACCTTGGTTTTGATAACAATTATGGTTACCCTTTTTATCAAACCTGTTTTGTGGTCCCTGAAATTTGTGTGAGTAATTAGGGTTGTATGGTGTTGCTGAAGCAACTGGCATACCTTCCTTAACCTTAGCATTGCTAAAAGCTACGTCCGGATGTGCAGTGACGTACTGGGTACAATATTCTTCCATTTCTTTTAGTGTCTTGGGTTTACGCTCATGTAGGAATTCAAGGAATGGTTTATTTACACTTGACATAATCTTGTCTCTGAGCAACAAGTCCATAAGAGCTTCATATGTCTTTTCTGTTTTGGACAATTCAATCCAACGATTAAATGTAAGACGTGTCCTTGCAATGAATTCTGAGAATTCTACCCCTGATTCAGGTACCATTTTCTTAAACAAAAGACGGTAACCTTCCTCTGTTAATTGACATTTTTTTAACAAGGCTGCTCTGATAACATCATAATTATTCTGATCAGCCTCTTCTACCAAGCTTAAACTAGTCAGAGTGTCACCTTTCAGTATCTCAGATAACTGATTAGCATATTGTGATCTATCCACATTATGATTTCGACAAGAATGTTCAAATCTATCTAGCCAAACTGTTATATCGTCACTGGATGGATTAAATGCTGGTAGCTTGATCTTGTAAATAAAAGGTTTAGCATTACCACCAGATGACTGATTAACATTACTCATGTTTGTCAATTTCAACTTTTCTAACTCCAATGCTAAAAGTTTTTCCTGATGTTCATGTTCCATCTTTGTTTTTCTCTCGTCAGCTTCTCTATCTAATCTCTTTTGTTCAGCTTCCCTGTCTAATCTTTTTTGTTCAGATTCTCTATCTAATCTCTTTTGCTCAGCTTCACTGTCTAATCTTTTTTGTTCAGATTCTCTATCTAATCTCTTTTGCTCAGCTTCAGCTTCTCTATTTTGTTTTTCCATTTCCATTTGGAATCTCTTTTCGTCCACTTGCATCTGCAATTTCTTTTGTTCAAATTCTAATTCCAATCTTCTATCATCAGATTTTTGTTTTTTCTCTTCAGCCTTCAGTTTATCAATTTCCAACTTTTGTGCTTTTTCATATTGAGCAGTTGCATATTCCTCCAATTTATCACCTGTTTTTCCAAGGGATTTACCCTGCTCAATAAAATAATCAAGTGTAGACATATTGTCTAATATTATGAGTCACAAAACCTGAAATAATTAACTATCTTATTTCAATCTTAATAGTAACAAGTCTTAAATCAAGCACTTGGATAATCACACCACATTATATTATCCCAATCTCTGTGGGAAACAAGTCTATGCCCAAGAACTTGTATATGAACCTTTATAGAAATATCATCAGTCAATTCTTTATAAGTGCACTTCCCATTCAATAGTGCATGACACTATTCATCATTTATATATCATCAGTGTATTGATAATAGTGCATCAGTATAATCCATTAATTAATTACCATAAGTGTAACTACTAACAAATGTAAACAAAATCACAGTGTAAACAAAACTACAATGTAAACAATAACAATGTAAACAATAACAAAGATCAGAAACAATACGAAAACATTCGCAGGAATCAACTAAAGATACAGCGAAAAATAAAGAACATATCACAAAAAATGTGATATCTGCGAGAAAGTTAAACAAAACACATGACAACACAGTGTATAAATATAAATGGTGTATAAAACTAAACTATAGAAAAGAGGAGACCTACAAGTACAAACAAATCAAAACTAAACTAAAGAAAGCGAAAAATAACGAAAACAAAACTGCACATATCGTCACAACTAAACAAATATAGCAACAGTTGTCGCTAGCAGATTTTCAATTAAGAAAACCGCACCTATAGAACACTAATACAAGACCTCTATCACGTGGTATATCTTATATTAGTCACACGCCCAACCTCCCACTGACATGTAAACATATAAATAAATAAATAACATATAAACATATAACAATATGAGAAGAAACAGAAGGCTCAGCAGAAGTATAAGGGCACAGTTCACAAACAAAACAGGCCACTTAACTTTAGCAGATCCAATCGTCAGTACAGCAAAAAACAAATGGCAATCAGCATCCTAAGGCTAGAAGATCCAACGTTGATCACACATCTGAACTTGCATCAAAACTGCCACGACGATGGTACTTGAGCTTCCCAATAATGCAACGGTAATGTAGATACGGTACTTGGCCTTCTCAATACAAGAACTCGATCCAATTCGGAACTTGGCCTTCTGAGTACAAGAACTGGCAACAATAAGGAACTTGGCCTTCTAAATAGCAGCAAGTCGATTCAACTGGCAACGTATGTCGCAACGCCGGGTACTGTCATTTCACTGGCATAAGTACTGCTACGCTGAAGTATCATTTCTTGTAGTTGAAGAATAAATGTTGAATGTGGTGGGTAAGGGACCCCGTATGTGCTGGCTACCAGACGAAAACCAGCTTATGGCCACCAAATGTTGAAGATGAATATGTAGAAATGTTGATGGTCATATAGGTAGTTGTAAAAGTGTATGGTCCACACAGGACGTCACATAAACTCACGACGTAGAAAGTCAATGAATGTTGTAACTGCTAGTGATGTTTCCATCATTTATTGGGACGCCACAATGACAAGATGTGTAGACATTAACATGTAGAACAGTCTTCATTATATCGACATAGTCAGTACAACACTTCACAGCAGACAGCATAATAATGGTGAATCAAATCATGGGCTTCAATGCATCATAAACGACTGTAAATATATTCAGGTGTGGAAACCATCATCCTTTTCTATAACAGTCAATATCTTTATAAATGTATAAAT
Organism: Oreohelix idahoensis; assembly: GCA_024509875.1. Lineage (NCBI taxonomy): Eukaryota > Metazoa > Mollusca > Gastropoda > Stylommatophora > Oreohelicidae > Oreohelix > Oreohelix idahoensis. The sequence continues at coordinate 123,266 of JAMPIV010008741.1, forward strand.
GCAGGAGATTAAATTCCTTCTCCTTCTCTGACCTCCAGCAAGACAGGCACGACTTCTGGAGTATCAAGTAATGTCCTCTGATTCCCTGTAATAACAACGGTATCAAACCTAGACTGACGTGGAACCGCCAGAGCAGCAAAGTCCAACAAGCAGATAGCCTTTAGGACATGCATCAACCCGATGCATAACAACATAGTGATTCGTGAGTTGAAAACTTCTCATAACGTCGACTTTTCCCGCCCAGGGAAAGTTGACAACTAGGCACAAAATGTCAATCATAAAAGTTAATGACAATGATAATCAATTGTAGAGCAATTACCTTCTCTTCAAGAATAACTACACAACTCACTCGCCTCCAGGCGCTTTGAATCACAAAGGGAAATATCATCTGAGATGAACACTATAGAGGACTTCCATTTCCCGAACAATATAACAAGACACACGCTGAAAATGCGTCTATCTCACTCGACAAAATCTGTCACACTGCCTGGGCGGAAGCTGGTGCAAAACCCACAACCAAACAACAGACATGCGCAGAACCATTCGATTTGAATACAATTCACACAACGTCAAAGCTATGGGCACATTCTAAGAACAACACTTAAAATCGAGCCTTATAAGGATAGGAAATAACTATCGACGCAAGTTAACAAACATTTACAAGAAAAGTGAGCCTGAGCGCTCCATAAATGGACATGACCCAACATCGGTCAACTTACAATAATACCTGGCAACCGAAGGGCATAAGAACAGGTCACCACCTAAAGTAAAACGTAACTCCAATTCCAAGAGTTATATACCTTGCATTAGAAAAAAATTGAGTACACAGATAACATAGTGAAATTCTTATGTGTAACAGCAAGTATGTATTTCATTTTATTTTTCGGAACTGGAATTTAATGATTCCTAGAGTAGTTCTAATTTTATTTTGTGTTAATCAACGAATCATCAAGGGTCAGTGTAGAAGTAGCCCAAAGTATTACGGACAGGAGGGTTCCCCTCAAGTTTGAATTGTTGTGACTCGGGGCTAGTCTAGGTGTAACAAAAGATTTAGGTCAGCCGGTCTGGGAGTTGATTACCAGACCGAGGTTTACGTTGAAATGGGATAGAGAGGGGACTGCGGGGTAGTTTGACCCGGGGTTAGGTAATATTTATGTATCGCTGGTGCGGGAATGGAGCAGGGGAGCTGCATTGATTTAAAGGGAGAAAGGAGTTTGGGTTAGAGATGTGTAACTTTTGACGTGTTATATTGTTATATAGCTGTTGTTGTTTGTTCCACAGCGAGTTCTCACGGCACATAGGAGGGGTAACCTGTCTATGTCCTTTACAACAGCAAGTTGTCATCTCAGGAGCAGAGGGCTCGAGATATCGCCAGAGGAGAAAAAAATACCATACGGTCCCAGGTAGCGAAGACAATCTTCAGCTGGGAACAGGATTTTCCTTAAAATCCAGAGCTCTTAGCTCATTATACCACTCCAACAACGGTTTGTGGCTGGGAGATTGGTCTAAAGTTTATACAGCCATAATAATGCTGTTTTCCCCTAAACCTTGAGCGAGTTAACGGGGCAAGTAAGAAGTTGTTCAGCAGCAGTGAAGCTTCTACAATTGATTCAAGTAACTCGTGCTTGATACCCAAGTCATCAGTGCAGTAATCAGAAACAGGAGACAGTGTTAACATTCCTGGTTCTGAATGTTAACGAGAGAAGGGGCGCAACGGAGACACCACATCAGCAGACGTCGAGAGTGTCAGAGGGACACTGAAGCAAGGCAAAGAGGAGAGGGAGAGAGAGGGAGAAAATAGCCGGGACCAGTAGGGTCTTATACTATCCTTAGAGGATAGCCTTTGAGCCATAGATGTAATCAAAGTCTACTAGTGTAGCAGTCCAGTGGTGTATTTTAGTGGCGTGTATATCGCCTAAAGAGCTTGGAAGCTGAGTAGACAGTTGTGTAGGCAGCGTCAACAGAACAGTGACAGTAGAAATATTATTTTAGTAGGGAGTGGTGGCTAAAGTGATGTGACATTTGTTGTGGTTAAACCATTAATCATTCTATTGTTCCCCAGCAGGGTGAAAGAAGGAGTGACAGTGGTCGTTTTTTTTTCTAGTGTTTATCAATTTAATTGTTTTTCAGGTCTGTGCAACATTGCACGTTATTTATTTTCCTGTGTGATATGATTTTTTGAGTTGTTTTAATAAAACTATATAAATGTTCACTGGATCAGTCTCTCTAATATATATAGCTAACTATACTGTGCATATATATTTGTCTGTATAGTGTGTCTGTGGTCCTTATTTAAACCTTATCTCCTTTATTGGCAGTAAGAGGTGGTGAGACTATAGCTATACAATAAGTCACAAGTGGCGAGGGAGAGTCAATCTCAGTTCTCATCCCTCGAAGCCAATAGGCCCATCTGTCCACATTCACTATCATTTCTCATCTAAATCTATCTTCTCAGTCTCTCTCATACTAGGGTCTTGTCTATACACTGGACACACTCTAAACTTAAATCCACTTCGTGACAGTTGAGCAGTTCCTAGTCTGAGCAACTCTTTCAGTTGTTCTTTTGATTGTAAGCAGGTAGTGATCACTTCCAATCTCTGGCCCCCTCCAGACTCTAGCATCTCGGACATATTTGAATGAGCTCCTCCTAACAATGGCATAGTCGATCACTGACTTCTCATTTCTTTGTTGGTTCACATCTAGTGTATGCATGTATGCGCTTATGGGGGAACTTTGTGTTTGTAATGATCAGATTCTGCTCACTGCAGAATCTAAGGAGTCGCTTTCCATTGTCATTGAGAGTATCTTCTCCATATCTTCCGATAACTCCACCCCATCTAGCATGGTCATTTCCAACTCTGGCATTGAAATCTCAGAGCATGATAATTTCATCTAGGCAGTCATCCACTGTCCTTTGAAGCAGCTCGAAGAATTCCTCCTTGACCTCTGCTCTCTCATCCTCATTTGGCCCATACACTATGACCAGGTTGACTATGGTTTCTCCTTCTTTTAGTTTTACAACCATAATGCGCTCTGAGACAAAGTTCCATCCCTTGATACTATCTTTTTGGTTTTTGGCCACAATGCAACTTTATCTCTTTCAAATGTGGGTACACCACTGTAGAGCAGCGTGTTGCCATCGAGATCCATGACTCCTTGTCCCTTTTTCTTTGTTTCCGTTATAGCCAGGATTTCTAGTTTTGCTTTCCTCATCTCTTCCACCAGCTCCTCTTCTTTCCCATTTATACTTCTTGTGTTCCAAGTTCCATAAGTCGGTCCGTTCCAGTTCGTCGCCTTTAGAATCAGTCCGGTTTTCTCTCTTGTAGTTCGCATAATTATGATTTAAAGCAAACAGGTGATTGGCCTGTTGTGCCTTTGCATGGTGGAGGGGCTGCTTCCTTACGGCCTCCATGCAGGCCGCCCTCCTCCTTTTTCAGCCGGGCTTGAGACCAGCCTTGGCGGAGTTTGTTGTGAATTTGCCTGATTTAATTTGCAAGGTTTGTATGGGATTTTCTATGGAACAATTTTCTCTAAAATAACAACATAAAAAGACAGAGAAGTTACCTCTGGTGTGCAATGAACACATAAACTTGGCAAACGCTTGATCTACAAAGAAACTCTGGGTCATAAAATGAAATCAATCAAACTGTCAATGGAGATGCCTCATGGAACACTGTATTAGATACTGCTTTTTCCGGTTTAAAACATGTTCCTATTCAACATTACATTTTTTAAAAAGTGTCCATCCACTTACAGAGAAACATGTGTGTTTTATTCTATATTAATCACACTGAGAAATAAACAGATGGAAGTGAGAAAGCTTAGACAGATACAGAAAGATTAAAAGAAATGTAATGCTATTTAAGAGCCAGAGATGCATGACTGGATATAAGCCAAGACAGTTTCAAATGAACTTTAGACTCTCACTATCAGTAGAAGAGAGACATGCTACAGTTAAGTGCAGCAAATGGGCCCAAAGTACATGATGAATATATGTAGAGTACAATAATGAATGTATACTTTAATTCATTTAAATGAAGACTGTTGTTATTCATTGTGCTATATCTCCCTCTGTATATCTGCATGTTTTATTCTGTAACATAGTCCTACATTTACTTAAATTCACAAGCCTTGATTTCACATTATACTTTTGCATTAAAATATTTAAATATCTGTGAACAAGCAATGGCAAAATAACAAAGTTACAGACTTTCACAAATGGTTACTTGCAGAGTATTTGACCTGGTTAGCAGGGATGGATTCTTCAAAATTCTCCTGAAAATAGACTGCCCCTCTAAATTGCAGGAAATGATAGTCACTCCATAAAGACATGAAGGTAACAGTAAAATACACTGACACACATCACTGCCCTTTGAAATATGCGGTGGCGTCAAACAAGGCTCTGTCCTGGCTACAGCCCTCTTCCGGATCTTCTGTGCCTTACTCTTGAAACATGCATTTAGGGATGCAACCGAAGGAATAAGCCTTTACACTTCGTCAGATGGCCGACTCTTAAAGGCTGAAGGCTAAAATGAAAATCAGAAGGGTCACTATAAGAGACTTGTTGTTTGCCGATAACACTGCAATCGTCACTCAAAGTCAACAGGAGCTCCAGAGCTTGATGAATAAATTATCTCATGCATACAAGGACTCACCGGCGTGATGCTGACCACATCACCCATAGAGTGCCGATGGTCAAGAAAATATGGGCCTAACACCATATTCCCAATATGCCTCAATGGGCGTGTAGCAGGATCCTTTCCCTTTCCTTTCCTATGCAAGGACTCTGGCCTCACAATAAGTCCAAAGAAAACAAATGTATTGGCCCAGGATGTGGATGTTGAACCATTTATTACTACTGATAGCAATGAATTGGCAGTGATGCATCACTTTACATACCTGGGGTGTACCATCAATGGCAAACTCCTTCTGGACACAGAAATTGACAGCCGCATTGGCAAACCTGCATCCATCTTTGCTGCCACAAAATGCGTGTTTGAGGAAACTCCAAATTCACAATGAAGACCAAAGCTGTGGTATATAATGCTTGCATCACCAGCATGCTTATATATGGCAGCAAGACATGGACAACCTATTTTAAGCAAGAATAAAGGATCAATACCTTCCATCTACGATATCTACACTACATCCTTGGCATTTGATGGAAGGACAAAGTGACAAATGTCGAGGTGCTGGCCTTCAAAGCATGTATAGACAGTGCAGACTATGCTGGCTTGGCCATATCCACCACATGGAAGATGGTCACATCCCCAAAGATATTTTCTACGGACAATCGGCAGATGACAAAAGAACAGCCAGACAAACGAAGCTGCAGTTCAAAGATGTGTGCATCAGAGACATGATGTCAATGGACATTAATCAGCAACTTAGGAGAATGAAGCTGCTGATCACACCAAGTGGCAATGCTCCCTATGGCATCACCTCAAACTGGGCAAAAAGAAGCTCTTACAACCAGCAGAAGAGAAAATAACACCCAAAAAGGAACATCAGGCAAAAAATAGCATCTTCTTCTTCTTCTTCCTCGTTTGCCCTGAAAAGGACGGTGGTTGCGTTGTGTCTGTTTACGCCGTAGCTGTGATATCTGCACCTTTCGGTCGACACATCCGACTTCAGCACGGCATTTTTTGGGACCGGGTTTGCCTTCCCTCTTCGATCCGTACTCGCTCAGCCAGACTGCACTGCTGCAGACTGTTTCCAGGACCACCACGTGGAGGTAGAGTACGGTCTTGGTCAGCTCTGGTTCGCTGACCCTGATGCAAACAGTCAAGCTATGGTTCGCTGACTGCATTCTCTATTGCTGCATCTTTTGGTCCCAAAATAGCATCTGAGGGCTATCACCTCAAAGGCACATCACTCACATAGTCAGTTGTGACTGAAGGAGACTATTACTTACTTATTTTACGTCGTGCATAGAATAGAAGGATTAAAATAGTGTAAAAAGGTCAATAATGTGGATCTGATAACAAGAATAAGACAAGTGCAAGTGGAACACAAGATGGGAAAAAGATGCCTGCAAAAACAACAAGCAAGAAACTAAAGACTTTTATAAATGGGTGCTTGCGTAGAATAGAAGGACTGAAATGGAATGACAAAGTCACAAATGTGGAATTGGTGACAAAAACCAGACAAGTGCCAGTGGAACAAGAGTTGAGAAGAAGACGCTGGCGATGGATAGGACACACATTGAGGAAACCTGTGGACAGCATTACAAGGCAGTCCTTGTTCTGGAATCCACAGGGAAAGAGAGGCAGAGGTAGACCAAAAAAACACATGGAGAAGAGAACTGGAAACAGAGGTGAAAATGATGAAGAAAGCATGGACAGAACTTGAGTGGATGGCACAGGACATGAAGACTTGGCATGTGTTTGTTGAAGGCATATGCTCCTTGGGGAGCTAAAGGGTATTGATTGTTTGAATAGCCTTGACAAACAGTGAGGAAAGCCACTGATAGCATTAAACGGCAGTTCTTTTTCTGAAATTCTCAGAGTAAGAGAGGTCATAGGAAACCAAAAAACACATGCAGAAGAGAACTGGAGACAGAAATGAAAGGGATGAGGAGGACATGTAAAGACCTGAAACTTTTGGCACAGGACAGGAGGATTTGGCATGAGTTTGTTGAAGGTCTATGTCATGTGACATGAGGACTTGGCACAGGACAGGAGGATTTGGCATGAGTTTGTTGAAGGTCTATGTCATGTGACATGAGGACTTGGCACAGGACAGGAGGATTTGGCATGAGTTTGTTGAAGGTCTATGTCATGTGACATGAGGACTTGGCACAAGACAGGAGGATTTGGCATGAGTTTGTTGAAGGCCTCTGCTCCAGGGGGTGCTGAAGGGCAATGACAGTGATGAAAGGCAATAAGAACATAAATTACAATTTAATGTATTGTGAACGACACTGAAGAAACACCTGGTTCAACCGTTTGAATCTCTTCCCAGTCCTCAGCTGTGGTAACAAGACTAGGCCTTGTGGGTTCTTCTACATCATTTCTGACATCTCCTGTGGTCATGGAAGCTGTGAAAGTCTGGCATACAAAACAAATAACATGAGTGTAAACAATGCCATCCCTTGAGACCTCATCTGTTTTAAAGAACAATGTTTGCAATGCTAATCCTACCCTAGACAATTATATTCAACAAAATATACAGCTCCATGAAATTTACTAAAATATAGGGTTACCATATGTCCTGATTTGTCCGGCTTTTCATGCATGAACTATGCGTCGACCAGATGTTTTTTAAATGTTGAAATGTCTAGCTTTTAGGCAATTTACTAACATGAAAGATGCCATTTCGAAAATTCCACATTTGAATTTCAGTTTCAATGACTGAATAAAAGTTGTAATCTCCACAGAATCAAGCAGATAAGTTATCAATAATCCCCTGAACTTTTGTGTTGTTAGATTCTTTACAAGAGATTATATCATATTTTAACTTAGGTTTTGTAATTTTCACTCAGTTTGTTTATAGCCACGTGTTACGAAAAAATGCACTTTGAATGATAAGACAGTATTAGGTTTAGTTAATTAAAAGCTCGTCAGATGTTGCAAATTACAAATACTTTTAACTTTGATATTGAATTAAACATTAATTTAATAACATTATACTTGTTTATTTACCACACAAACCTACTCTAAATGCCAAAATGAAAGTGCGTACCTTATCATCTTAATATATCAAGGTGATTTGATGAACAGGAAATGATAAAGTCATTTTCTGATATGAAAAAAAAAATAAATTTCTCTGTCATTTATTAATTGAAATAAATATGTCCTGCTTTTTTGCCCTCCTTTTTCAGTATATTGTCCTTCCTTGTCCTCCTTTTCATGACAAAAAATGGAATGTTTTCCTCCTTTTTGTGCTGAATGATATGGTAACCCTACTAAAATAGCCATATGCATGACAAAAGTTTAGAATCAAACAATTATTTACATGACATACTTGTGAAACACAAATAAATTATTTGTATTGTATGCGGATTCCGAGCAAACCGAAGTACTCAAGACCTAATCTTCACACTCAGACTGCTGAGTGAAAAGGCCCTTGAGTATAAGAGTGAGATCCATCTTTGTTTCATAGATCTGGAAAAGGCGTTTGACAGGGTCCCTTGGAGCAAACTTTGGGACTGTTTGGCAAGGAAGAATATTCCAGCACCTCTGATTCATGCTATACAGAGCTTCTACAAGTCTTGCAGAAATTATGTGAGGACAGCAAACCATAAGTCAGAAGAGTTCAGGACCACCAGTGGTGTAAGACAAGGTGATATCCTATCACCTTACCTCTTCATACTCCTTATGGACGATGTCATCAAGGCATGTAAGGAGAGAACAAGAAAGTATTCAGTGGGGTACTGGAAGATGAGACAGGTCTATATTTCAGAGCTGGCATTTGCTGATGATGTTGCCCTGATTGCTAAATCAGAGGCACATCTCCAATCCAACCTGCAAGTCTGGAAGGAAGAGCTGGAGAAGAGAGGGATGGTCATAAACAGCTCTAAAACAAAATCCATGGTGATATCGCGGGAGGAAAGAGGGCATCAGATTGGGCTGGGAGAGCGGGTCCTGGAGCAGGTTGACCACTTTAAATACCTCGGAGCTATTGTAGACCGAGGGGGAGGCATCAGGGAAGAGTTGGCCACTCGAGAGGCAGCAGCTGGGAGACTTTTTCGGGCCGTGAATCGAGGGTTCCTCAGCGGGAAAGAGGTTGGTGGGAAAACGAGGGTGGCTGTATGCCGCTCCACCTGTGTCCCGGTCTTGGCATATGGATGCGAGTCATGGGCGGTGACTGCGGCCCATAAAAGCCAGATCCAAACCTCAGAAATGAGGTATCTGAGGAAGGTGGTTGGGGTAACGGGAGGAGACATGGTACGCAACCAGACGATACGTCAAAGCCTAAAATGCCACCCCCTACAGACCCAAGTAGAACAGTCCCAACTAAGATGGTTTGGCCATGTCTGCAGAGTGGGAGAGGATCACCTGCCGCGGCAGGCATGGGAAACGGGGAGCCAAGGATCCAGACCCCGAGGACGACCCAGAGTCCGCTGGGAGGACAACATTAGACAATCTTTGAAGGACCGGGGACTGGGGTGGAACCAGGCCGGGAGGAAGACAGCTGATAGAATAGTCTGGCGCTCTCTCTTCCAAACCTCTACACCTCACGGTAGAAGGGGAACGACTAAGTAAGTAAGTATTATGAAGGGCAAACAACAACAGCTAAACCTATACTTCTACACTGAAGCTTCTTTTCTATGTATATATATATATTTTTTATTCAACACTGTGTGAACCAGAAGTTTGAAAAAAAGAAAAAGAAATAGTTGCTTCGTTGATATATATATATATCAGTACAGGAGGAAATGACACCAGATGAACTTGCTAATAACATCAGAGATGTATATATTACAAATGCACAGAGGTTAATTCCTAAAAGAAGTATAAAGAGACGAGAATACATCTCAGACGAAACACTGAAGTTGGTGGTAGAGAGAAGAAAAATGAAGTCCAAAAAAGATACAGAAAATCAGGAGTTGTACAAGGAATACACAAAGCAGATTAAAAAACGAGTCAGACAAGACAAACAACAATACATAAACGACACCTGCAGGAAAATAGAGGAAATGCGCGAACAGGGATTGAGTAAGAATATGTTTTCTGAAGTAAGAACATTGAAAAACAGCAACTTTAAATCATCACCCCGAGCAATAAACGACAAGAAAGGCGACACTCTAACAGAACGTAAAGATATTCTGAACAGATGGAAGGAGTACTGTCAAGAAATGTATACGGAAATAAACAAAGCGGCAGATAACAACGTCATGAATGAAGTGGAACGTGAACCAGAACCTACCATAGAGGAAGTCCGGAATGCAATCAAACACTTAAAAAGTGGAAAATCTCCTGGTTGTGATGAAATAACAGCTGAAATGATACAGGCAGGAGGAGAAGGCAGCGCTCGTATATACCATGCATTATGCTGCAAGATCTGGCAAAGCGGAATTTGGCCCAAGGAATGGAAACGATCAATTTACATACCCTTGCCAAAAAAGGGCAACCTGAAACTGTGTACAAACTACAGAACTATAGCTCTTATAAGCCATGCCAGCAAAATACTTTTACAAATCATAATGAAAAGGATGCAACAAAAGCTAGAAACAGAAATAAATGAAGTACAGGCGGGTTTTCGACCAGGTAGAGGCACTAGAGATCATATATTCAACATGAGGATCATCATAGAAAAGTGTAGAGAATTCAACGTTGACCTACATACTTGTTTCATTGATTACACCAAAGCTTTCGATTGTGTACAACATCAGCAGTTATGGGCTATTATGAAAAATATGGGATTTCCAAACCACCTTATACAACTCATCGCACTGCTGTACCAAGAACAACAGGCAGCCGTAAGAATAGAGGGGGAAACATCAGAATGGTTTGAAGTACAGAAAGGAGTAAGACAAGGCTGTACCCTTTCCCCTTACCTGTTTAACATTTATGCCGAGAATATCATGAGAAACGTAAGAGATGACCAAGAACACACAGAGTTTGACTCATTTAACATCGGCGGGTACCAGATCCCGGAAATCAGATATGCTGACGACACAGTCCTCCTATCGACCAACCCAAAAGGACTTGAACAATTACTTCTGTCCACCAAAAAACACAGCGAGGCCCAGAATCTATACCTAAACACCAAGAAGACCAAAGTATTGACAACAGACAAAGTAAAGACCAAACCAGAAATTGAAATTGATAACGAAGAACTGGAAAGTGTCAATGAATTCGAATACTTAGGATCAATCATTAACAGCTCTGGCGACTGTGCAGTAGAAATTAAAAGAAGACTTGCAATTGCTTCACATAAGCTAATACAGATGAAAAACCTATGGCAAGGCACAAGCAAAGAAACAAAGTTACAACTGATCAGAGCATGTATATTCCCAGTAGCAACATACGGCTGCGAGACTTGGACACTCAATAAAACAGTTGCAAAAAAGATTACATCATTCGAAATGAAATGCTACAGAAGGATGTTGAGAATACCCTGGACAGAAAAAAAGACCAACAGAGAAGTACTGCACTCACTAAACGTACAGGAACATTGGCTCCTAAATACCATCGCAATAAGGAAGCTGAAATTTTTCGGTCATATAAAAAGACATAATAGTCTGGAAAAAACAGTGATGGAAGGCATGGTCCCTGGAAAAAGGGGAAGGGGTCGACCTAGACGACGGTGGACCCAGGACATCACAGAGAGTCTGAACTTGTCTTTGGCTGATGCAGGTCGACTTGCCCAGAATCGTGATGCGTTCAGAGCAGCTGTAATGGAGACAACGTTCTGGAAAGAATACGTCACATGATGATGATGATATATATATATATATATATATATATATATATATATATATATATATATATATAATATATATATATATATATATATATATATATATATATATATATATATAAAATATATATATATATATATATATATATATATATATATATATATATATATATAGCTGTATTGACAGCTGTGGGTGTTAATAGATTGCTCATTAAAACCATCAGGAAAAGACAAATGAAATTTATGGGACATATTAACTGAAGAGGAGGAGTGGAGGAATTAGTCTTATGTGGGAAAATACCAGGTAGGAGAGGCAGAGGAAGGCAGAGAAAGATGTATGTAGAAAGCTTAAACAACTGGGCAACAAACAACAGCATGGGCAACAACAACCTCATTAGACTATCAAAAGACAGAGAAGATTGGAGGGTCATGATCGCCAATGTCTGTTCCAGACCTGGCACCTAAAGAAGAAGAATATATAGCTGAAGGCTATCACCTCAGGGGTGCACTCCCATAGTCAGTTATGACTGAAGGGGCTATTATTATATTATTAGTACTATTATACAGCTCCAAGAAATTTGTTGAAATAGATACACATGTAAAAGTTCAGAATCAACAATTATTTGTCTAAAATATCGATCTCTCACTTGTAAATCACAAATGCTTAAAAACAAAAATAATAATACTGATGCAGCACACAAATATTGTATAATGATACTTATGATGCTGACACATATCATGAAAAAATGTTAAGTTACAATATATGCTGTTACAAGATGCTGTAAAAATAACTTCCTTCTCCACTTTGAAAACATTGAAAGCTTTGGTTCATGTGCAGTGTAACTTAAGAATGCTCTTCACACACAAACAAAACCTCTAGTAGTTAAGAAATCTTACCATATTTTGTTGGATTACACTCACTGAAAGTTTCTGCTGTATATTTTTGAGGACAGGTTCACTTTTTGGAGACCTATCCTGAAATAACTTCTGATCATCCTTTCCGTTTATTCCAATTGTCTTACTTGATGTGTCTGCTACACTGTCTGTTTTTGAAAAATCTGGATTACTACTTTGGTGATTTAATAAAGTATTCTGATTTGTTGACATCAGAAATGTATCTGAATTTTTATGGAACAGAGTCAAGTCCGCAGAAACATTACCATAAGAAGCTAAAATTTCTGGCTGAAACTGACTAGAGCAAACTGACGTTAAATGTGTGTTAATGTTTACATTACTTTCCAAATATTGCTTTGCTGCGGACATTTTACTCGAAACTAGCTCTGCATCTGTCTTAACAGGTTGAACAGAGCTTGCTGTTACTGATGGAGGTGCCACTGGTCTTTCTGGGACCTCAAATTCAAATTCTGAGTCATCTGAGGTATTTGCTTTTGAATTTTCAAAAACAGATAAGGATGCAATGTCACAGTCTAGGGCTTGTATGAATGTGTTCCTTCCTTGGGAAGCAGTGTTCTTCATGTCTGTACCATAATGCACTGGAACATCATCACGAATGTCAATCTGAAGACAGAATAAATGTATCTTCATTTCAATAAAAAGAAAAAAGCTAGGCAAGCAAAACAAGTCTTAAAATACACATTCACACTCTCTCTCTCCCTCTCTTCCCCCTTTTTTCCAATAATATATTTCTTTTTAATATCCTTTCCTGAAAATTCTTACCTGCACTAATTCTTTGGCAATAAAACATTCATTTCCATCCAAATCCATGGCATTGGAAATCTGAGCATTCGGGTTATAATAATCAAGTTCAGTGACATCAGTGCTATTTTTGTCTCCAGATTCTTCAGATATTTTGCCCTGTTTTAGGCTGTCACCTTCAATAAACTCAACAGTCAATTCATCCAATGATATAGCAACATCAGCTGAGGTATCCATCTAAGGAAATAAAATTTTGAAGAAACAAAATTATCCCACTGAAACTATTATTCAATGACATGAAGGTGGGTATAGAACTTACTCATTATAGCATTCATACTTTCCTAGTAAGCTGAAACTGGACATGTATTATAACAGACACACAACAGGTAAAGCTATACTTCTTACGAAGCTTCTTTGTTTTGCTATCCATGTTATGATTTTTTATATTTCCTAAGTTGCCGGTAGTTTCCAAATATTTTCATTTCCTACTTTTTTTTTTTTGTTTTCTTTTTTTGATTTGCTTGCATCTTGCAGCAAATTTACTGGGTTTTGGGTTTGAAGCCTGGTAGCACAAAGCTCCATTTTCTGGTTTCCTTTAGAGTTTCAATACCTTGTTCAACCTGCTGTGAGATAATTAAGATATATTGTATGAACATCCGACCCAAGGTGCCCCACCTTGAAGTGGTGGGTTGGCTTGAGTGCCTTGATGATATTGTGAGCTACATCAGCAGGAGCTTTTGCTCCTGGTAGGTTCAACCATGCTGAGCAGGTCAAAATGGAAGGGACAGACGAAGTTGGCAAACCCCCCCCCCCCCCCCTCTCCAGATTAAAGAAGGTTGAAGAATAGTGCTGACAACCCTGCCAGAAAAACCTATTTGTCACAGAAACTGAAACAGTTGAGGAAAGAAATAAAAGCCAGAGTCAGGAAGAACCCTCGTAAGAGGGACATATGATGCAGAGACCTAATGAAAGCTGGTCAATGGAAGTCAAGCTGCTGACACCACTTCTAACGATGAAGGCAAAAATTAGAATAGGCACCTGGAACATACGGACAATACAAGAGGCCGGAAGGACAACACAGGTAGCTGGAGAGATGAGACGATATGGAATAAAACTCTTAGGAATAGCAGAAACGAGAATAAATGGAACTGGTGAATCCATAACCAATACAGGGAAAAATATCATATATTCCGGACACGAGGATGAAGACCACACACACACAGAAGGTTGCCATTATGATGTCCCAGGAAGCCAGAAAAGCACTAATAGAATGGGAATCAATATAACTCAGGATAATAAACGGCAAGATTCCAGGGAAAAGGAAGAAAAATCACCATTATTCAGTGTTATGCCCCAACAAACATTGCAGCTGAAGATACACAGCAAGATTTATATAATGAACTCCACGGAACACTGGACAAAACACACAGGAGAGACATTAAGATAGTAATGGGAGATTTAATTGCAAAAGTAGAAGTAGATAACAAAAACTGTGAACTAATAATGAGAAAGAATGGCATAGGAAACAGAAATGAAAATGGAGAACTCTTTGTAAACTTTTGTGATCTGAATGACCTGGTCATCAGAGGAACTATCTTCCCATACAAAGACATACACAAGACCACATGGAACTCCCCAGATAGGCACATGCAAAATCAGATAGACCACTTCACCATAGAAAGAAACTTGAGATGCTGCCTAGAGTAAAGAGAGGAGCTAACGTAGACCACCACCTTCTCCTAGCATCACTGAGGATAAAATTGAGGACGCACAAAGACAGAGCAGAAAGAGCAAGCCCAAAATATAATACCCAGAACCTTATGAACAAAGACACAAGAGTTCAGTTCAACCTAAAGTTGAGAAATAGATTTGAAGCACTGGAGAACCTTGAAGAGGAAAGTATAGATAATCATTGGTGCACAATTCTGGAAGCATACAGTGAATACATGTGAAAAAGTTCTTGGCAAAAGAAATTAACAACAGAAGGAATGGCTCACAGAAAACACATGGAACCTCATAAGAGAAAGAAGAGACATCAAACAACAAGTAAACAACTGTAAAGATGCAGAACATAAAACACAACTCCTCACAATATATTGGGAGCTAAACAGGAAAGTGAAAAAGAGTGCCAGGCAAGGTAAAAGAGAATTTATGGAAAAACTAACAGAGGAAGCCGAGATTGCGACAAAAAAAGTAGACTTGAAAACATTATATAATATTACTAGAACTTTATCTAAGAAACAGCTAAACCACAATATAACAGTGAAGAGCAGAGAAGGACAAAGCATTAGCAATGAAGAGAAACAAAGGGCCAGATGGGCTGAATATTTTAAGGAAATCCTAAACCAAAACCAACCAATACAGCAACCCATCATAGAACCAGCAGAAGAGCCACTACAGTGCAACATGAACCCACCCACTAAACAAGAGATCTCTCGGGCAATAAAACAGCTAAAAAATGAGAAGGCTGTAGGACTAGATGGAATACCACCAGATGGCAGATATACCATACACTACAAAGTTGCTACACCAGCTCTTCAAGAAAATCTGGGAAAAAGAGGCCATCCCAAAGAGCTGGAAAGAAGGCCACATTATCAAGCTGCCAAAGAAAGGAAACTTGATTGTATGTGGCAACTGGAGGGGTATAACACTGCTGGCAGTGGCTGGAAAAATTTTGACTAGAGTTTTGTTGGACCGTATTTAGAAGGTGGTGGATGACAAACTCAGAGAAGAACAGGCAGGATTTTGTGCAGGAAGATCATTTACAGACCAGATAGTAACACTCAGAATCATCATAGTACAATCAAATGAATGGCAGACCCTCTTATATTTAAACGTTGTGGACTTCAAAAAAGCTTTCGATAGTACTGTGAAATGGAAAATCCTGAGACATTATGGAATCCCACAGAAATTCATTAAAATCATCCAAGATTTCTACCAGGAGGCCTCAAGCAAAGTAGTGCACAAAGGAAAACTATCAGAGTCCTTCACAGTACATAGCCAGGTCAGACAGGGATGTCTGCTATCACCAACAATTTTTCTCATGGTCATAGACTGGGTTATGAGACAAACAACAGAAGGAGAGAAAATAGGAATATGTGGACATTCAACAAACAGCTGGAGGATCTTGACTTTGCCTTCTATCACATAGACAGCAAGATACACAGGAGAAAACAAATAAATCGTGACAGAAGCAGCAAAGATGGAACTACACAAACATGTAAATAAAACAAAGGAAATGAGGATAAATAATAGGCACATGGACACGATGAAGATCTATTGTCAAGTTATTGAAGAAGTAGAAAGCTTAACATATCTGGGGAGTGACAAAGGAGGGGGAAACAGAAGGTGACGTCTGTTCTAAGATAAATAAAGCCAGATGCGCTTTTAATGCCCTTTGACCAATATGGAACTCCTGAGCTATATCCAGAGAGAACAAAATCAGAATCTTTAACTCAAATGTAAAGTCAGTCTTGCTGTATGGCTCAGAGACATGGCATGTCACAAAGAGTATCACCTCCAAACTACAGATATTTGTAAATGTCTCCGACGGATCCTCCATATAAGATGGCCAGATGTAATAACAAATGAAAAGGTAGGAAAAGATGAGGGCAACAGCCAATACAACTGGAAATTAAGGTAAGAAAGTGAGGATGTATAGGACATACACTCAGAAGAGAACAATCAAGCATAGCCAGAGGTGCCCTTGACTGAAACCCACAAGAGAAAAGAACGAACGAACGAACGAACGAACGAACTTTATTTTCGAAGGGTTGAGAATTGGGCACGCAGGCCCGTCTAACATTCTGCCCTTTCACTCTCATTAATCTTGCATACTATATCCTTTTATTCCCACGTATTACTTTAAGCATTAATTTAAAGGCATGCAACATTATAAAGTTAACATAACAGCATTCATTTACAGTATACAATCATAATTTTTTTTTAAATGAGTAGCGTAGGTTTTTTTTTTTTAAATAAACAAGATAGTGACTGAAGAAAAATAATAATAATAAAAAATAAAATAATATAAACAAAACAATAAATAAATAAGTTATGTATACCGACACTCACTTATGCGGTCAAAACGTCTAATGTAGTATTTTTGAATGTGTCATCAATCCTCAATACAAAAATTACAAAAAACACATTCTTGCTTACATCCATACATTCTTGGCGGAAATTGAAATAATAATAATAACACTTTCTTGCGCACTTCTGTAGCAGAAAAAGTCTTTCAGCAGTTTAAAAAAAAAAAAAAAAAGAAGAGTGGGGAGGCCACGGAGACCCTGGAGAAGAACTGTGGAAGAGGAGGCTAAGGAAATTGGAATGACTTGGGCACAGCTGAAAAAGACAGCCCAGAATAGAAATCGATGGAGAGCAACTGTTTCAGCCCTATGTTCCACAGGGAATGGAAAGGAATGATGATGATGTATGAACATCACAAATTCTACACAGCTGTAAATATGTAACTGACTCTGATCTCGAGTTAGAAAAAGCAACAGCAATGAGACAGGGAACTGTCACCCCTTTCCCTTCACATAAAGCTGGATGTCCTTGTCATAACACTGGCACAACACTCTGGAACTGCCACATAAACTAGTGTCTTATGATAAATTATGAATCACACAACAGAAATTCTGCTATAACTTTATGGTTATTGGCCTGAACAGGAAAATTCTGTTGGGATTTGAACAGCAACTACTAATACATGTAATTATGCAGTAGGAAATCATTATCTTTGGTATTTGATGAGGAAATTATGATTGTGTCGGTAAATTCACACAGCAGCATTGAAATCCCACGAAAGTTTTCAAGAGGAAAAGTGAACTCAGGCGCTGACCTCTGAGAAAGCAATAGTTAGACCTGAGATTAGGTATGTAAGCCCGGTCTCAGACACAGTTCCTGAAATCACTTCTAGATTTGACATAGCTGAGAAGATATCCAGAGGGCTGACTCTTATACATTAGAAGTCTTAACCCATAACACAACAAGATAACTGAGAAGAAGCCACAACTGACCGCTATTGTGAGCGGTTTGTAGATCAAAGCTTCTAACAGCCACAGAATTCAAAGTACCACTTTTCTTAGGGTATGTCTGAATAGATCGTTAAGCTTATAAAAATATCTCAGTGAATTAATGTACGAGGGGCGTTCAGAAAGTAATGCACCACATCGTTTTTCTCAGCTAATAATGAAGATAGAAGCATGAAAGTTTGCACACTTCAAATATGGCATGTGCCAATTGTGTGCACCAAATTGCACCGCAACTGGCCAAATAATACGGCTGCCCTAAACCGTTGAAATGGAGCGTGTTAGCAACTTGCGTTATAAACAGCGAATTGTGATAGAATTTCGCGTTGCAGAGAAGGAAACTGTTGTGAATATTCACAAGCATCTATGTGATGTGTATGGAAGTTTTGCAGTCGACAGGATTACAGTCAGTCGCTGGGTTCAGAGAATCAAAGAATCAGGAAGTGGAGATATGGAGCAGCTTGATCGGCCGCACTGTGGACGTCCTGCCACAGCCACCAACACAGAAATGTTGAAATGCGCTGAGGGCATTATTCTTACTGATAAGGCGAATCACTACTCAACAATTGGCCTTACAGCTGTCAGTCAGCATTGGTAGTGCAAATGCAGTTATAAAAACTCTCGGATTTTCTAAGGTTTGCGCAAGATGGGTTCCTCAAAGTCTCACAAATGACCACCGATTGCAAAGGAAAGCAATTTCTTCTGAATTGTTGGAGCGTTTCAATGCTGATGGAGAGAACTTTTTGGCTAAGATTGTTACAGGTGACGAAACCTGGGCACATCATTTTGAACCTGAGACAAAAAGACAGTCAATGGAGTGGCATCATCTGCAATCACCAAGAAGAAAGAAATTCAAGACAATTCCTTCAGCTGGAAAGGTCATGATCACTGTCTTTTGGGACATTGAAGGTGTGAATCTTGTGGACGTTATGCCAAGAGGAGAGACAATCAATTCGCAAGCTTACATTAAGACATTAAAAAAACTCAAATCAATGTTTTCGCAGAGTTCGGCCGCACAAGAATCCAGCAGACCTGCTTCTCCTTCACGACAATGCACGCCCTCACACAAGTCTGGCAACACGGGAAGCAATCACCAAATTGGGTTGGACTGTACTACCCCATCCACCCTATAGTCCCGATTTGACACCCTCTGATTTTCATCTATTTGGTCCACTTAAAGATGCACTCCGTGGGACAAGGTTTGAAGATGATGAAGGAGTGATTCATGCAGCGAAGAAATGGCTACATGATCAAGACAAAATCTGGTACGGGCTAGGAATACATGCACTTGTTTCGCGCTGGCATAAAGCCGTACAAGTTGATGGGGATTATGTTGAATAATACCGATGTTTACATGACATATCCATGTATATTGTGTATAAATTTCATGCTTTTTGAATAAACAGCTCCTGAGAAAAACGATGTGTTGCATTACTTTCTGAACGCCCCTCGTACATTTAAAACTGATGAATATTTAAAATTAATTTAAAATTTAAAATAAATCCTCATGTCTATATCTTGCATTATGCCCGAAGGAAGATGGCTTCCACCACTACATAACCTCAATCCTGGACAGCATTGGCTGATCTAGAAGTCCTTGTTGGGACGGATCAATGCTTGCAATAAAAGTTTCCTTTTTCAGGCTTTGCTTTTGGGTGCTGTGCTCAAAGAGTTCCTCTTCTTTTTTCTTTCATTTTGGTGCATTTAGTCGATGTACTGTATGGGAACAATTTTGCTAACTTTGGCATAATGCTTAGCCAAAGGGGAGTAATCGTGACTGGGGTTAGAAAATGACTTTAATTGATGTTAAAATTTTTTTATGTATTGTATTGTTGTATGAAGTACTGCCTTTTGACTGACTTAACCACAGCCTCAAGACAGTGTTGTCAAAATGAGCAATCTGATCAACAGTGGCCAGTCAGCATCAGAGGGGTGTCTTGGTTATAAACCACAGATACCATAACCTGGTCATATTTTGCAGGTTCAACTAATGGTGACAAACGTGACACAGTTTAGTCCATTTGCCTTTGTACTGTTTTATAGAGGAATGGGAGATTTCTTCCCGTTCTCCATATCGCAGCGTCATCTGCAAACTGGGATAAGTTGTTTTTTAAGTCTTTAAACTCGTCGCCTAGGTCGTTGACCATAATCGTAAAGATAGATGGTGATATTACTGATCCCTGGGGAATTCCATTCTGTTGCTCATACACCTCAGATCTATCATTGTTTATTTGTACCGTGAAGTATCTATCCTGCAGGAAGTTTTCTAGATAATTGTAGGTTCTGCCTACTATACCTAATTTCCTGATTTTGTGTAGTGCACCCTCCCTCCAACACTCATCATATGCTCTTGCTACATCAAGGAATACTGCTACTGTCTTTTCATTCCTTTTGAAGCCTGTTTTAACATCATGTTCCAGCCTCAACAGTTGCTCTATTGTACTATGTTGGCTTCTAAAGCCTGCTTGGGTTGGACTGTACAAATTATGCTTTTCTAGATGAAATTTTAGTCTGCATTAAAAACAATATAATTGACATAAGCATTAATGAGCAAAAAGTATGCACAGCAAAATCAACTAGATTTCTGGGTATGGTATTAGACCAGCAACTAAACTGGAACAAACACATAGACCTATTAGTGCAAAGCAGTAGGGGACTTATTAACATGCTAAGATATATGAAAGGAAGTGGTTGGGGCGCCTGCAATAAGACCATGTTAACCTTCTATAAATCATTTATTAGGGGCAAACTTGACTATGCCAGTGTTGTCTATGCATCAGCCGCCCCAAGCAATAAGAAAAAACTAGACACAATCCAAAACCAGGCACTGTCAATAATAGCAGGTGCCTCAAAGGGAACATCAGCAGAGGCACTAGAAGTAGCGCTAGGCATTATACCCCTGGAGCTAAGGAGAAAAGAACTGAGATTCAGCTACTGGGCAAGAGTGGCAAAAGATCCAACTCACCCAGCACATAAAACCTTTGATAGGGGTAACCAGTACATGGGCCACATTCCATTAAACCATAATAGATACCCGTCAGGGTGGAAAACAATGGATGAAGTGGATCAATACCCAGACCTATTTAATGCGATAAACAGTAGTGCTCTGTATAAAGCAAAGAACCCACCATGGGAATTAAAAGTGCCAGAAACTGACTCCCACTTAACAAAGATCATAAATAAATCTAACGACATAATCTCAGCAAAAAGTAGAACACTAGAGTACATAGAATGGTATATAAATAATAGCCTAACTATATATACAGATGGGTCAAAAGATGAAGAAGGACAATTAGGAGCAGGAATAGCAATACCAAAATTAAAAATTTATAAAAGATACAAAGTAACAGGTAATACATCCATCTTTACAGCAGAATTAGTGGCAATCCTAAAAGCTTTAGAAATAGCTGCAGAAAATCCACCAAAAAAAGTAACCATTCTCACAGATTCCCTATCATCAGTATTAGCTATCAGAAACAGAAATGAATGTAGCAGGCCAGATATTATAGAGGAAATACTACAGGTTAATACATATCTACAAACTATAGGATGCAGTGCAACAATAACATGGATACCATCACATGTGGGGATAGCAGGAAATGAGCTTGCAGACAAAGAAGCCAAAGGGGGGAGAGCTAGCCATAACAAAATTGAAGTAGGCTTAGGGAAGTTTGAAATTAAGAGCTTAATTGCTCAAGCAATAACTAAAGAGTGGATAACAGCATGGGACCAAAGTAAAAAAGCAAGACACTCATATAAAATCCTTAAAAAACCAAGCAAAAAATGTCAAATAAAAGATGAACTAAAAATACCAATTAATAAAAAATTGCTGAGGCTCAAGCTTGGAACTGAATATTTCATGATTGAGGAACCCACATGTGAAGAGTGTCAAGAACCAAACACAATTAGACACTTTCTGGTGGACTGCAAGAAATATGACCAACAGAGGCAAAACATTAAGACATACTGTAGTAACCACAATGTAGAAATGAGGGTAGAAAATCTCATAGGCACAAAGACCCCTTCAGAAATGCAAAAGTTAATAAAACACTATATTACAAAAACTAAAGCTAACATATAAAAAACAAATAAGGATTTGAGTCAGTAGTCCAAACTCGTGAAAGACTCGCCACAGATACATACAGATTAACCAAAGAAACCATCCAGTGAAAATTAAAAACATACTAACTTAGAAAATAGCATATTTTGGAATTTCTTTTAAAAACCATGTTGAACTATAACTACAAAAGGAAAAATACCAACTAGAGATAATATAGTATAAAATAAATACAAACAAAAACATATTACAATAAAGGAAACACGTCCTGATATAACCAACAACTCCATGTACATGGTAGATGGTTGAAAGGGGCGTGCTACAAAGATAAGACTATGATAGGAAACTCTTTACAGAGCGATACAACAGGAAGCAATCTGATCATCAGAAGAAGTCCCCCCGTCCGACAAGTATTTCGGCCCTATATACTCCTTTACACTCTAAGGGGGGCGGGCCCACTTGGGTCATGACTCCCAAGCGTCTCAGCTTCCTGTTGTCTTGCATCGAAAATGAACCCATTTCACTTATGGCAGCAATTTTAATTCCACAACTCCGCCAGCCGTGGAGGCAATTGTGAAAGTAACAAAGAGAAGACAAATTATTCCGTTCATTCCGTCGCACACACTGAGACACCAGCGCGAAGTCAACGAGTCGCCACTGCGCGTTCCCCACTGGACTATTGATACTGACACCCCTTATAGTATACACCGCTTGTCGCCCCTGAGTCGCAGCCCGTTCACTAGTCCACCACAAACCTCAGCGTATTGTGGACTTAGAAAAATTCCTGGTGTTTTCTGTACCGCAGCGTTTATTGTTACGATCTCCATTCCCCATTGCGGTTGTTCCACAGCCAGCCTGATGCCTTTTCGGCAGTTTCACTAGGCCTCTTCAGGGCCCTTGTTCTCGACTGTCCCCTCAGCCCCAACAGTTTCAATAGATCATACACTGATGCAGCCACAAGCCCTCTTGCGCCCACTTCAACAGCCATGACCCTTGCAGTGAACCCATCGTGTCTCAGATCCGCGGCCAGATCACTATACTTGGCCGCTTTGAACGAATGTTGCTCATCTAATCTGGATTCAAATGGCACGGTCAGTTCAATCAGTATGACCTGAAGCGTTGCTGCAGAATGAAGCACTATATCCGGCCGTCTCCGCGATTTTCGGATACTCTCTGGATATGCCCCTCGTTCAGGTAGGTCTACCGCCATCTCCCAATCATTTGCACAATCAAGAAGAGATGGTAAACTGCTACCAGGTTTATTCGGTTTGGGGTGTGCTGACTTTCCTGCCCTCAGAAAGTATGAGTTTGCGGTGTCTGGCCGGACTTTGCTATTCGCCTTCATTCTTGCCAGATCTATTGTCGCAGCAAGCTCATTTAGCACTTTGTTATGGCGCCAAGTGTATCGCCCTTGCCCTAATGACACCTTACACGCTGAGAGCACGTGTTCAAGTGTCTGCCTCCCCTGGCACAGGGGGCACTGCTCATCATCCGACTTTCCCCATTTCACAAGGTTGGTGGCCGATGGCAGCAGGTCATACAGTGATCTGACAACAAAGCTGAGCCTAAGAGGTGCCATATGCCATATATCATTCCATGTCAAGGACCTCTGCAGGGCTCCTTCCCATGTAGTCCATTGGCCTTGTTGGACCTGCTGCACTGCTTTTTGCAACCTCTTATCATTCTCAGCTTCTCGTATCTCCTGAACTACCATGTCTCTGCGCTCCCTGCTTGATGCCTTGGACCACCAGCGGATGTCTCCATGACCAAATCCCCGTCTATTCGTTTGTGTGTATCCGATTACCTCCCTCAGTTTGAGTGACTCTTGGGCAGCATCAACAGCTTCTTCCACTTTCCACTTCCTTCCCGTTTTCAGTGTGGGCTGAATGGACTTAACCACGTCATCAGCTGACTCGCGTAGCATCATTGCAAGCCTTGCCTTTCCAACTTTGTACTCTTCAACAACTGACTTGAAAGGAAGCAGAAGTTTTGACTTTTTGCAGTACAGTGCTACATCTGACAGACCTGGTGGTACTCCTAGCCATTTTCTCATGAACTTGTTGACCTTCTGCTCTATGGCTTCCACTGTACTTGTGCTTATTTCATATATAAGCAGTGGCCACAGCAACTTTGGTATCAACATGAACTGGAGGCACCACAGTTTGAACTTCCCCAGGAGTCTGCTTTGGTCTATGATCTGTAGCCCTCTGTCTGCCATTTCTATTGTCTGTTGCACTGCCTTTGAGTCTTTTAATGAGGCATCGTACACCCTGCCAAGACTTTTAACAGGTTCCTCAATGACAGTAGGGATTCTTTGGTTGGAAACCGTGAATATGACCTCTGCTATCTTCCCTTTCCTGACTGATAGGCTTCTCGACTTCTTGGGTTTGAAGCTCATTCTGCACCAGCTGACTAGTTCATCCAGGCGTGCTAACATCCTCCGGGCCTGATGTTCATCTGATGTCAGAATTGTTGTGTCATCCATGAATGCTTTGAGCGGTGGCATGAGACACATTCCACCGAGCTTTGGACCTATAGCCATTCCTTCAGCCACATTGAGGATTACCTGCATAGCCATCACGAATAGTATCGGAGAGATGGTACATCCCATCGCAATTCCAACTTCAAGGCCAATCCACTTCGTTGTGTACTCTCTGGTTGAAAATCTGACAGCAAACCCTGCAAACACATTAATTAAAAAAAAAAAAAAAAAAAGACACAGTTTAGTTTTAGAAATTGTGAACAGTGGAACAACACTGTTCCTGGCATAAGTATAGGGTCTTCAATGTCCACATATTTCAACGACCAAGGGAAGTCAACTACTACAACATGTCAAGTAGCAAGTTAAGTAAAACTTAATGTGAAAACAAAAACCAAGACACCCAAGCCAATAACATGAGGAAACTGACCAACCATTGACAATATACTTTTTTTTGTAAATTATGTAAAATCTTAAATCTAGTAAAATCTTGTGTAAAATGGTACCAAGGTGCTAAATTTTTACTATACATCATTAATCAGTAAAGTACATTGATTTGTTTATAACTGCAGTTATTGAATTATTCAAATGTCTGGTTATAATTTTGTTGTGGAGTCAAAGAATATTAATAATTTAAAATTGGTAGGGAATAAATATGAGCTGTACTCACATATTTATACAGGCATCATTGGAGCACAGGATAGGTCTAGCAAGTAAGTGACTTACTTCACAGCTCTCTTCTACAGCTACCATCTAGACCTGTGCAGTTAACTAACTACCTGACTTATCCTGTGTCATCCCTACCACTAGTTCAGCAGTTGTCTTCTCCAGTTCTGGGAACTATACTTTCTAATTTTCTATGCAACATCCATCTTGCCACACTCGTATAATGAACTCTCGAATTCTTAACTCCCTTGCAGCAGTATCTGCTATGGGACTACCTTTATCTTACTTTCTTTTTACTTAAATAAAATGCTGTAAAATAACAGTGTATCATCATTGTAAAAAAAAACAAAATTAAATAAATAAAAAATAAGAATAAACATCAAAAACCATCAAGTCTAGCTCATATTTCTCACTATCAAAACATGGCATATAATTAAAACATACAAAACTCTACTAAGTACAATGAAAATACAAGGTATCATATACCTGTTATGATTAAAATTCATAACGATTATATCAGTATAATAGTTGGCTCAACAGGGCTCCTTTTCTGATAATTTTATACAGACTTACTTATTAATAAAGGAAGTGACATCATGCCGATATGGTGTAGAGGCAGACGTGAACATTTTGAAGCAGAAGTGAGGTGATCGTCTGCAAGAGAGATGCGGCTTGTGTTTGAATGTGAGCGGACGGATGTGTATTGAGCTCCTGCAGTATACTGTGTTTTTCCTGCATCATTCCATCACTAGGACATCAATATACTTAGTTGAGGTGTCCCTGGTTTATTATATTCAGGAAAATTATATCTATTCATGAAGATGTCCATTGGACTATGAGAAATAAAGTTTGTATGATTGCCATTGACCAGCGTTTGATAGTGAACGGACTGGAAAACTACTTATAACGGCATTTGCCATTGGGCTAGAACTGATTTCATGGAGCTTTCATTCATTCATAACCCTCCACTCCAAAAGGAGCATAGGCCTTCAACAAACACATGCCAAGTCCTCTTGTCACGTGCCATCATCTCAAGTTCTTTCCACGTTCTCCTTATCATTTTCACCTCTGTTTCCAGCTCTCTTCTCCATGTGCTTCTTGGTCTACCTCTGCTTCTCTTGCCCTGGGGGTTCCAGAACAAGGACTGCCTTGTAATGCTATCAACAGGTTTCCTCAGTGTGTGTCCTATCCATCGCCATCGTCTTCTTCTCATCTCTTGTTCCACTGGCACTTGTCTAGTTCTTGTTATCAGTTCCACGTTGGTAACCTTGTCATACCATTTTAATCCCTCTATTCTATGCAAGCACCCATTTATGAAAGTCTGTAGCTTTTTTGTAGTTGTCTTTGTTGTTCTCCATGTCTCAGAGCTATACAATAGGACTGACTTCACATTTGAGTTGAAGATTCTTATTTTCGTGTTGGATCTAATTTCTCTTGATCTCCATATATTTCCCAATGCAATGAAAGCTCTTCTTGCTTTTTGTATTCTTATTTTGATATCACTGTCTGTCCCTCCAACTTTGTCTATATTGCTGCCAAGATATGGGTACGATTCTACATCTTGTTTTGGTGCTTCTTCAAGTTCAACCCTGTTATCATTACCTGCATTTATTCATGGAGCTTTGTGTCAAGTATAATAAACTGCGTTGTCACGAAGTGGATTTAAGTTTAGAGTGTGTCTGAGTGTAAAGACCCTAGTATGAGAAAGACTGGAAACATAGATTTAGATGAAAATGATAGTGAAAATGTGACAAGTTGAAACTATTGGCTCCGAGGGGTGAGAACCGAGATTGACTCTCCCTCGCCACTCCGGACGTCTTAGATAGCTATAGCCTCAACCACCTCTAACTACCCTAAGGGGATAAGGTTAACCAAAGATCACATACAAAGTTTATTTACACACAAAAAATCAAATACATGTCAAAGAAATAAAGTGTGTGTAAGCACACCTGAAAACAAACAAGCACAGTTAAAACTGATTTATCATCAACCCAACCCCTCACCCACAAGTTACACCTATATGGGGGAAAGAAGTTAAGATTAAACAAAACCACACTGAACTTGGTGGGGTCTCAGATTTTGAGCCTCCACTCCAACTAGCTATTCTAAATTAAAATTCTAATTTCACTGTCAGCTGGAAATCCTACGAACTGTCTACACAATCTCTGCAAAGACTTCGTTTCTACACAGCCTATTCTGAAACTCCCGAACACTACTCCACAACTAACTTCCTCACTAAAACTTCAGCAGCTGTCCTCTGCTATGATCTTTAACAAAACTCATTATCAGTTCTGTCTTTCTACTCTAACATCTGTAGAGGGTATTGTAACCCTGTTTCCCTCCACAACTTCTGTAGCTGATGACTAGGGTTTAAAGACTGGATACTGGACTTGAAAATGTAGCTGTTTCACTACTGACCAATCTGGATTCACCTGCCCAAATAACCCTCTCTGGGTTTAGGGCAATCGGCGTTATTATGGCTGAATTTACATGAACCCAACCTCCAGGCATTGTGCCTCCTTTGGAGTTGGTATAACGAGCTTAGAGCTCGAGATTTAAACGATGGGGACTTCACTGCAAAGAGAACTGTTTCGTTCCTTCTGATGCCCACTGGTTTGGCGCCAGTACTAACGCATCACCAGTTCATTTTCGCCTCTGGCATTGCCTCGTCTCTTCTACTCCTGAGAAGAACGATCTTTCTTGGCAAGCTGCAAGGTCAAAATGGCACCCGTACTTGCGTGCCGTGAAACCGTTTTGCTGTGGGACAAATAATACAACAATTATTCCACACATCAACTTAACATGTCTTTAACATCTATCTCCCTTACTTCCTAAACTCCCCCGTCTATTCCCTCTCCAGCAACTACATAATATTATGCCCCAAAAAGTCAGCTCCCCCCCCACACACACAACTCCCTTCTCTTTTCTCTACCCGATTCCAAAGTAAACATCACCCAGGTAATACCCTCTCTGGTAATCAACTTGCAGACCGGCTGACCTAAATCCTATGGTTCTGCATGACTAGCCTCGAGTCACAACACTTTTTCACTGAGGACCTACCTGTCCAAAAATACTTTGGACTACTATTACGCTGATCCTTCATGAATCAATGATCAACACCAAAATAAAATAGACATCTGTAGGAATCATTAAATTCCCGTTCCGTAAAATTAATATCCCAAAATGTAATAAACAATTATTCCTTTATCAGAAATAAAATTTCACCTCTCGTCTTCTGATTACACAGTACAACAATGCACAATAAATAACGTATACCATTTTACGCTAGCATATACATACTGCCAAAAGTTATACACAAAACCCAGTTATAAATTAAAACCCCGTAGTTACAAACACGTGCTCCCGCATTCTCACAAAGTTACTTCACTCCTCCTCATCCATCTGAATATCGTCCCGAATTAATATTCATTTAATAACAGCACCCACGTGCTTACAATTTCACAACTCCACTCCCGTGTATTTGTTGAAGACGATGGCGATGGATAGGACACACACTGAGGAAACCTGTTGATAGCATTACAAGGCAGTCCTTGTTCTGGAACCCCCAGGGCAAGAGAGGCAGAGGAAGACCAAGAAGTACGTGGAGAAGAGAGTTGGAAACAGAGGTGAAAATGATGAGGAGAACATGGAAAGAACTTGAGATGATGGCACGTGACAGGAGGACTTGGCATGTGTTTGTTGAAGGCCTATGCTCCTTTGGGAGTGGAGGGTTATGAATGACTCCCGTGTGTATATATATATATATATATATATATATATATATATATATATATATATATATATATATATATATATATATATATATATATATATATATATATACAGTATATATACAGTGTATATATACAGTGTATATATACAGTGTATATATACAGTGTATATATACAGTGTATATATATATATATATATATATATATATATATATATATATATATATATATATATATATATATATATATATATATATATATATATATATATATATATATATATATATATATATATATATATATATATATATATATATATATATATATGAGGGACAGTCAAAAAGTAATGCCTCGTAATTTTTAATTTCATTCAATAGGCAAGAAAACATAAAATTCACATTGAAATGTAGCCCCAAGTCTGAACTTCAAAAATTTATTTCTCAATGTAGTCTCCGTTATTTGTTACAGTTTTTGTCCATCTTCTCACAAGTGCATGTATCCCCGCATGGTAAAAATTTGTGTCCTTTTTCCTAAACCACTGGCGTATGGCGTGTTTAAGGGTCTTGGTGTCCTCAAAGTGATGTCCGCGAAGATCTTCTTTCAGTGGTCCAAACAGATGGAAGTCAGAAGATGCAAGATCGGGACTGTAAGGGGGATGTGGTAATAATGTCCAGCCAAATTCTGCAATCGCATCAATGGTGCGTTTAACGGTGTGTGGCTTGGCATTATCGTGCAACAGTAGTGCAGTTCTCTGATCTTTTAATGGGTAAAGTCGCCGAAGACGACCTCTAAGCTTCCTCAGTTTCAATGTAACGGTCTGCATTCACCGTGTTTCCCTGTTCCAAGAAGTTGAGAAGAATCACACCCTTCTCATCCCAAAACACGGAGGCCATGCCATAACTTTCCCTACAGATGGTGAACTTTTGAACTTCTTTCTTGTCGGCGATGTTGTGTGATGCCATTCCATTGACTGCCTCTTGGATTCTGGTTCAAAAAAATGAACCGAAGTCTCATCACCTGTCACAATATTCGATAAAAACTCTTCTCCTTCAGTTTCGTAACGGTGCAGGAGGTTGATGGCTATGGTTTTCCTTGTTTCTTTATGTCTGTCTGTCAACATTCTGGGTACCCACCGTGCACAAACTTTTGAATAACCCAGGTCTTTAATGATGTTCTGGACACTGCCTTTACTAATGGACAACATGGAAGAAAGTTCATCCAGTGTTACCCGACGGTCACCACAAATGATGCCATCAACTTGATGAATGTTGTGTAGAGTCACTGCGTTAGACGGACGGCCAGTCCGCTTTGCATCAGCCATTGAGGATTGACCTACTTCAGCTTCATCACAACGATGTACCCAACGTCAGACAGTGCTAACATCCACTGTTGAATCTCCATAAACATTCTTCAAATGTTCGTGGATGCGAATTGGGGTCTCGACTTCAGCACTGAGGAATTCTTTGACATAACGTTGTTTTAACCGAACGTCTTTGGCAGCCATTTTTAAACTGTTACAGTGGTGCCACCTGTTACTGAAACAGGTTGGTAATGCTATACAGTGCAGAAGAGTGCATGAGGAATCCTGCTAAATTTACAAATTGCACACCGATGCAGTATTTACATACATAAAAAATAGGAGGCATTACTTTTTTACCTTCCCTCGTATAACTTATCAGAATTAAACTCTCAATGAAATACAATATACGCGCTCCCGAATATTCTGTGAATTAACATAAATCAGAGATGCGGGTTTCTCCACAGACCTACTTAGAAATAATACAAAGCATGCCCTTAATATCTCAACTCTTAGTCCCTCCTAGATACTGCTATTCCTTCTAGAAAGAATTATACGGACCTCTTACATTCAATACTTTCTCTAAGAACATAATTGATGGCCCTACACG
Source organism: Oreohelix idahoensis (assembly GCA_024509875.1). NCBI lineage: Eukaryota > Metazoa > Mollusca > Gastropoda > Stylommatophora > Oreohelicidae > Oreohelix > Oreohelix idahoensis. Next base: position 154,162 of record JAMPIV010008741.1, read on the forward strand.
TTTAATTTAGCTTTAAAATTAACTACCCAAAGAAAACTTACTGATCGGGCTAGGCCTCTATTAAGATCAAATAAAAGTACCAAGCTAATAACTAATGGCTTACCCAATTCGAATTTCCCACTTTAAGAGCAATAGAAAATTGACTATGGCTACATGGCTGGCAATTTCATCAGAGAGACCTGGCTATGAATCTACGTGAGTATATATAATCAAAAACCCCCACGCTGACCTAGCTGACGTCAATGCGTGCCTTTGTTCTAAGCCCAATGATCGCGCTGCATTTCAATACAATTTGACCTCGGCCAATCAAAATTGTAACCAACTCTGACTCATGTCGTAGATTTTGGATAGGAGTATTAAGACTTGGGTTTGGTCCCTTCTGAATAGGTTGGAATGAGTGATAGTCACGGTGAGAGTTAGAAAAATGAAATAGATTCCACGAGTGGTGAGATGATAAACTGTGGTATAGAGGCTGTCGCTGAAAGCGAAAAGAATTCTTCTCCCTCTCACCTATCCTCTACGACGGCTTTTAAAGAGTCCGACAGTCTAAACCACATATATATTACATATAATTCTATCTACTCACGGACACGCACATACACGTGACGACAGTTAAACACACAGACTTGAACAATCTATAACAATGATTATATAGATAATTGGGATCGAGCTGACCAACGCACTGATTTTTTTTTTTTCAAGAGAGATATTTTAATTATCATATCAAAATTTCTCACAACACCAAAAATTACATCAAGGAAAAAAACATATACAAATAGTCATAAAATTTAGGAAAATGCTACAAGGATGATAGCCCGTTAAAATCTTACTCTAGGTTTAGCCCACAGCCCCGTTAAGAGAACAGATGATGGCCCAAAAAGTTATAGATACGTAGGGTTGAGGCTAAGAGTTTTTCTTCTTTTCTCGTAAATGTATGCACAGAGTTGAATAATCTGATTTAGCCTAAGAAGTAAAGAAACTCTAGCAAATAGTAACAAATTCTGCAGGTTAAACAAAAAGAATTAAGACAGTAAATGGGTGACAATCTATAACTGTAAAATAACACTCTGATCTGCGTACACTCATTCATTCAGCCATGGCCTTTCTCACACATATATACTCACAACTTTGCTCGCTGCCTCTGGGAACATACTAATTCTAGGACCTTCACACAGACCCGAAGATGCAGTCCTTGACCAAGAAATCCCCAGTTCCAAAAGACGTACTAAACTCTCAGGGAACGATTCCTTGGGGGTTCTAATTTTTTCGAATGTCTGATTAAGTCCATAAAATTTGTCCAGGCACGAAAGTTAGCAGAGCACAATGTCATTAGCTTTGGATTCTAGAATTAAGGAATGTCAGATCGGTGTCTACTTCCAGGAAGGTACTCTATTTGGTCACCACAATACTAGTCACAATCTGTCGGGATGGTTTAATGTTTCTTGTAATATTCTCGCCGCCAGGCAGCATGTACATTTAAATTTGTGGAGCAATTTGAACTGGCTCAAAAGCCCAATATATATTTCTAGTCTTTAGAAACCGTTAGTGGGATTGCTATTACTGTCTCTCTCTGATGGCATATGCACTGTCAGATCCAGTGTTACTTGAAACATAAAAAAAAACCCCACGTGGTTAAAGATAGGAAATGTCTATGCTTCTCACAAATATGTCTCTCAGGCTACTAAACGCTGACAAGTTGGGTACCACCGTTTCACTATATAGAAGAAAGAACACATATCAAATAATTTACATATATGTACTCATTATAACTTACATTTTAAATAGCAAACCTACAGCTTGACTTATATTTAAAACTTCCCGTAAAGTAAGTTATATAAAAATCAATCATCAGGAATATCTTCGTATTCCGTCAATATTCACTGATGTCGCATCTAGCATTTATAAGTTAGTTATTAAAACAGTTTCGACTGAGTATTTAACAGTTAATTTAAACTTATTTTAGCTACTTGTTTAGTAAGCTAAAAATATAATTTATTTTGTATTTCCACTGCAACTCGACGATTTAAGAAATAACAAACTATCAAAATATTCGCTCTGCACACAGAACTAGTTTAAAATGGAATCGGCGATTTAAACACTAAATCACTTCACAAACTAGATATCTATTATATATAATATTAATATACCTCAACCAAAGAATTACTAAGAACGTTAAACCACTTCGACCAAACTAAGGCCATCTCTATTTACAGAGATTATTTAGAAATCGAACGAAGGTTGTTCTAGTCTAACTGCAAAGTTACTGAGTGAAATGAAATAGTTTCAAACGTGGGTTAATATTTTAAACCAGACAAAGGATGAACTATCTCCCCCGCGCCGATCTCTCCCCCTTCTCATAACAGCTACGTTATACTTAGAGGCGTGTCGTAACTGCCACCGGGCGATTACGCACCTGCGTTGACAAACTGACCGGGAAAAGCGCTTGTCAGTTGCAAATCTCAGACAACCGTCTACAACTGCGTCGTACAGATGCCGGGTTTGACACCTTAAGCTAGTGACAGGTGAAAATGGTAGACCAAAAGTCTGCTCTATGTCCAGCGAAACGAATTTCTCACACCCCAGGCCCAGAAATCAGGTCGGGCCGTGCTCTGACCGGGGAAACTGCAGACGTATGTCTGGCGAGAACCGTATATTCACAGCTATCTGCGCGACTGACATCTGATGCAATAAGGTTACTAGTCAGTATGAGAAAGAAAAACGATGATGGGAAAGAAATATATTTTTCGCAACGAATGATGCGAAAAAATACAGGAAAAACAAGTACGGAAAAATAATAAAATGAAAGGATTAGGGTGAGAGAATAGGAAGAAGATGTAGGTAATTTAATGATATAAAGACCCACGTGACAGGACGTCCCCCCTTAAGATATGGAAGCACTCCATGTCTACGTTATGGAATTAAATTTCCTATAACCGTAGCTTCGGGGTGTCTGTCTTCTTCCTTCTCATCTTCCCCCTCCCTCTCTCTCCAATTCCTACTCAAGTCTACTCCCAAAGTTTCCTTTCTCTGGAATGTTTCCCATGCGCGCTTGAAAGAGCGTCGCCGCTTCTGACATTTTTGAAAGATTTCCTGTGATAGCGGTGGAATATCCCTGCCACTATCGTCATCTTCGTCAGTTTTGGCGATCGTCAGGAGATGGTCGGAGGTTGGCACTGGTTTTTCCAAGTATCTCTTTAAGAGATTTAAATGGAAAACCTTCTCCTTTCCTTCAATAGAGATCTGGTAGTTAGCCTTAGAAATCTTTTTCAGGACGGTAAACGGCCCTTGCCATCCGATCTTCAGTTGGTTGTTCTCGGTAGGGAGCAACACCAAAACTTTCTCTCCTGCTTCCAGTTCTCTCTCTTCCGCGACTTTCCTGTATCGGTTAGCGTGCTTGGTGCGTGCTCGCTTAAAGTTAGTCGTTGCTAGGTCCCACCCTAGTTTCAACCGTTCCTTTAAAACCGACACATATTTACTGGCTGAGACAACTGTCTCATCAGCCTTCTCGTCTGTCAGAGACTGAAGTAAGGCTTCAAGCGGGCCCTTAATGGGTCTGCCGAATAAGAGTGTAGCTGGCGGAAATCCTGTGGAAGTATGAGGAGATTCTCTGTAGCCAAATAAAGCTCCAGGAATACAAAGGTCCCAATCTTCAGGTTTCACTTGTGCCAGTTTACTTAGCAGCATGTTGAGGTTTCCATTAGCACGTTCCACGAGCCCATTTCCTCATCCATCTTCTTCTGCTGTAAAAGACATTCCTCCGCTTCTTTCCTCTCCGCTGCTTCTTTTTCCTCTTTAGCTTCAGCTGCTTTCCTTTCGTAAAAGCAAGGACTTAATAGCACCGTAGTTATTTGCTATTGATGGGTCAGCATTTTGAGAAGCCGTCAATGGTTCTCCAACCAAGAATTCATTTAACTTGAGTACCCATGACTCTTCGGGCAAATGATTTGTTTTGCAAGTCTGTTCAAAACGTGACAGGAATGATGAAAGGTCGTCCACGTTTAAGTTGAAAGTGGGTAATTTAAAGTTGTAGAAATGTTTAGTTTGGCTGGATGACGATCCATTTTGTGCGTTATTATTCTGGTTTGCATCAGCACTTTGTGCTTGTAATCTTGCTGTCTCCAATTTAATACGCGCCAATTCCATTTCTTGTTGTAAAATAATTTCCTCTCGTTTCAATTTATTCTCTTCTTCCTGTCTGGCAATTGCTCTTTGCTCTTCTCTTTCACGTTGAGCAATCTCTCTTAATCTATTTTCCTTGGCAATTTGCTTCATCTCACGTTCTGCTTCCTTTCTTTAACGTTCCTCCTCCTCTTTCTTTAATGCAACCTTTTGTTCCTCTTCCTCTTTCTTTAATGCAGCCTTTTTCTCTGCTTCTTTTCTTTCACGTTCCTCCATTTCTGCTTTATGTTTTTCCAGTTCTGCCTCAGCAAACTGACGAAGTTCTTGAGATTTATAACCATATTCTTTACCAATTTTAACGAAATGGTCTATAGTAAGCATTTTGACTTTTATCTGGTAAGTAATTATTGATAATTACTGATTAAAATAGTCAATAGTAGCTTCAGAGTAATTATTATACTTACTCAACTTAGGAATATTCAATATAAATAATCACAATAGTACTGAACTCTTATGTCTAAGTTCAACTAATAGACAATATTTTGTAACAATATTGTATCTAAGTACTAACTATATCATAAATAGTTATGATATCTGTTAACTATAATGTAATTACATCACACAGTTAATCTTAATATCCAATAATGTTGGGCATGATTCCTAGTAATTATATTGTTCAATGTATTAAGTCACTCTCTTAGTACCAGAAAAGTATATTAAATAATATACAATGGGTCTATTACCTCAAAGGTAGACTATAAGATTATTTTATTTGGTCAATATATATATTATATTATTATGCCCTAGGCATCTCTTATAAATTGTAGTGCTAATTTCTTGGACTATCACTGCATAATTATGCAATGTCCCATATTAACCTTAAATATCAGAAAAAATTAATTAAATTAAATTACAAGTGTATTATTGAATATAATATCATATTATTAATGTAGTATTTAATATATATCATGAGGACAAACAAAACAATGATGCAACTAAAGGGTAAAAACAATGTCAAGACGCAAACAAGACATTTTCACAATTAAAAATGAATTTATGAACTAAATAAAACAAGCGGAAGTGTCACAAGCCAAATGAAGGGTCAAGGACTGACCCGAGGTCAACTTAATATACAAAGTACACAAAAAAAAATGAATGCAAAAAATGATGACATCACAGGACTCATAACGGACAAACATTTAACAATTATAAAATAAATTGATAGTAAGAGTAGACTGGACGAAATAGTTAACGAACATGATACAAAACTGAATAAAAATGTGAACTTAGTACAAATAAAATACGCCAGTTATCTACGGAACGGCACAGCTAACACAAACCGTCAAACGATAGCAGATCTGGACAGGCAGTCCACCGGCAAACCTCAATGGGGCTTCCAAAAGTGCAATCGTTTAACTGCCCTAAGACCGACTGAAATCTAGGTGGTCAGCTGTTCACGACATTCCCCAGAGATTTCAGTTCCCTCCAACCGGCCCGCTAATTAACAACACATTAAAACAACCAAAAAATACATGAAACACATTCAGAAAAAACATGCCTATGCAGGCAAAAGGCATGGACTCAGTATTACTGTTTGCAATGACGACAGTTAAACAACTAGACTTATCTTTTCCGTTGCTTAGATCAGTGCTAGAGGTCGTCAACAGCTAGGCTAAAGCCCCTGACTGTCTGCTCCTGTAGTCCATATTGTGTGTTTGCTTCAAATGGCTCATGTTTCCCCCGGTTAGACTTAGAAAACGGCTTTGGTTTCTCCGACAGTTCACCTACACGACCTTCGGTGACGTCACGTTGTTAGGCATTATAATGAGTACAACGTCATCTTCGACTGGATCATGTGATCGAAACTTGATCGTAAATATTGTGGTTACCATGTGCGTAAGGAACAGAAGTTTGTTTCTTTTTTCTGTCGTTCCCAACAATCGGCCGCCACTTTGTTGCTGAGTTATTTGCCGGTTGAAGATCATGTGCTGAGTATAGTTATTTTAGTGATTTCTTGTTCATCGTGCTTGTTTTATCATTACGCGAATTAGGGTGAAGCGTTCATACAACTCAGTAGCATGGTATGAAGAAGTAACATGTAATACTTGAACTCAGCAACATTAATGAAGTAATTAATGCCTTCAGGTTGAGTCCGTAATATTTAATCACATGTACACACAGGATGATCATTTCAAATATGAGCAGAACATAAGTCCGTATAAGTCATGCATAAATTAATCAATAACGTAGACTGCTGGTTTACGTGTCAATGTCCGTTTAAGGATACAATGCAGTATTGTCGTCAGAACATCACAGCTATATGCACGCGCAGATAGACATGGCTACCTGCCGACAGTGAGACTGCGAGTCTGAATATTTCATACGGATTGGACGATTATTCTCCTCCTTCTGAGGATTCTAGTTAAACACTAACCTCCATAAGTTTCCTCTCATATAGAGTTCTAGGACTGACCCTGGTCCATCATAAATGCACATATAAATGGCTATATCATGCCATTGAATTGGAAGGTTAGAAAACGCAGCTATTCAGCTTGGCGGTCAAGTAACAAAGGGTAGCGTCTCCTAGTTACCGACTGTGACCCAAACAACGCTAGACACGTCATAATCGATCGTGTATGGAGCGTTCAATAATTGAAACATCTATCGTAATATATTAAATGTCTTAACCTTTACAATTGCACGTCTGCTAACCTTTAGCAGACGGCGTTAATAACATATACCGTAACAGTGGGTTAATATTTTAAACCAGACAAAGGATGAACTATCTCCCCCGCGCCGATCTCTCCCCCTTCTCATAACAGCTACGTTATACTTAGAGGCGTGTCGTAACTGCCACCGGGCGATTACGCACCTGCGTTGACAAACTGACCGGGAAAAGCGCGTGTCAGTTGCAAATCTCAGACAACCGTCTACAACTGCGTCGTACAGATGCCGGGTTTGACACCTTAAGCTAGTGACAGGTGAAAAATGGTAGACCAAAAGTCTGCTCTATGTCCAGCGAAACGAATTTCTCACACCCCAGGCCCAGAAATCAGGTCGGGCCGTGCTCTGACCGGGGAAACTGCAGACGTATGTCTGGCGAGAACCGTATATTCACAGCTATCTGCGCGACTGACATCTGATGCAATAAGGTTACTAGTCAGTATGAGAAAGAAAAACGATGATGGGAAAGAAATATATTTTTCGCAACGAATGATGCGAAAAAATACAGGAAAAACAAGTACGGAAAAATAATAAAATGAAAGGATTAGGGTGAGAGAATAGGAAGAAGATGTAGGTAATTTAATGATATAAAGACCCACGTGACAACTCATACTGTTACTGCTCGCCAGTATTACGTGCATGGGTAAAGGTCACTACCCCCATCTCCCATTTAAACAATGAATGTACTGGAGTTTCGAATGATCTTCTAACCGTCAGGAAATAATGCTCAGCCCTCTACTGCTTAATAAAACAAAAATGACCTCAATTATTTAAATCCCGAAAATACGTCTAATTGCATGCAATCGCTTTAAAGAGAAGAAAACTAGTGCAAATCTGAACTTAACCTTACCATCATCGCTATAGAAAACAACTGCAATAAATTCCCTACAAAACAAGACTAAACTCCCCTACTATTCATAGAGAAGAAACATAGTGCAAATTAGATAAAACTCCACCATAATCCCTCCTTCTGAAAAAAACGAAAGTAATAGAAGGAGAAGAAACATGGGGTGGATTACATGTAATCCCTCCTAGAAATAGTGAAAAAAATGCAAGGAGAAGAGACATGGGGCCTATTGAAAAAATAAATTACAGTATAGTATCACATGCGTATTTGTGAATTGTGAAGGAGGTGTTTGTCAGCTCACTGCAGTTATGCTGATTCATGTTGTTGGACTATCCCCTAACGTATACTTTGGCCACAGAGACCTTCTCCGGAACTTTAAATAATATGACACACATCAATACCTCACCAGATACCTCCATTAGAACTTATACTACCATCCACAAAGGAGATATTCTGGGTACCCCAGGGTGTCTGGAGCATGCCATAATGATGTAGGCAGCAAGTAAAATCTGACAGAATAAGTCTCCAAGTAATCTGGCTGGATCTAGATATCATATATGGATCAGTACCATGCCAGATGTTGTGGCAGGCTCTTTAAATGTACCATGTGCCACAAAAAGTTGCAGCAATGTTGTAGCCGTATTTTACAGGGTTCTCAGTCATATTTGCCGTGAGAGATTAATATAAGTTGGAATTATATTTGAATGTACCATTTCACCTATTCTGTTAATGATGGCTACGCAGGTAATTCTCACAGTGACTCAAGGATTTGTGAGAAGTCCAAAGCTCAACGGACAGTGTCACATGCCTCCACTTAAAGCATTCGTGGATGACATAACAATATTGACAACATATGAATACCAGATCTGAAGATTGTTAGCATGCCTAGAACAAATTAGCTGGTGCAGAATGAGCTTCAAACATAAGAAATCTAGAAGCCTATCAGTCAAGAAAGGGAAGACATTTTAGGTCATATTCGTGAAATCTGTAAATAGTCTTGGCAGTGTGCATGATGCCTCATTAAAAGACAAAGAGGCATTTAAAAAAATAAGAGAAATGGCAGCCAGATTTTCAGATGTAGGGCTGCACTTTTGTCGTTGCTACAGATTATAATGAATGAGTGAACAGTGCCATTTGAATCCAAATAAGATTAGCCAAATATATTGATATGGCCAACGAGCTAAGACATAGGAATTCAAAGCAAAGTCAGTTTTTGAAGTAAGTGCAAGATGTCTAGTAGCCACCTCAGTGTATGATCTACTGAGACAATTGGGCCTGAAGAGTCAAGAACAATGGCACATAAAGCGCTTGGTAAAAATGCGGGAAAAGCACTGTACTGGCTAGTCATACAACCACAGTGGGATATGGAACTCAGGAAAGTATTTATATAATTGACAACTGTATCTTTCACAGATGTCTCTAGTTAGCAGAATGTATAAAATCAAAAGTGAATTTGGAAGTTGCAACCAAGGTGCAGCAGGTTAAATTTCCAACTTAGACAGGAATAAAAAACAACAACTGGAGGCTAACACTTCGGAGTAATGACCTAATTGAAAAATAAAAATGTCAACTGTAAATATACAAATTAGTGCCATAAATATACATGATACTCAACAACATCATCAACCATCATAGCTCCCCTAAGAGTATAGACCTACAACAAACTTAGGCCAAGTTTTTTCTGTCCCATGCCATCAGCTCTAGATTTTTTTCTATGTCTTCTTCATCCCCTTCACCTCTGTATCCAGCTCTCTTCTCCATGTGTTTTTTAGTCTTCCTCTACCTCTCTTACCCTGGGGATTCCAGAACAAGGATTGCCTTGTAATACTATCAACAAGTTTCCTCAATGTGTGTCCTATCCATTGCCAGCAATTTTTTCTCATCTCCTATTCCACTGGAGTCTGGTTCTTGTCATCAGTTTCACATTAGTGATCTATGAATGATATTGCCATTTTTTATACATAATTTTATTCATAATTTTGTCAGTGGTAATGAACTCTGTTTTAATTTTGTTTTAGCCAACAGAAGATGGTGGTCTGATACAACATCTGCTCCTCTACATACTTTCACATCATGCAATGATGACCTAAACTTCTTACTTATGCATATGTGATCAATCTGATTCTCAGTTCTGTGGTCTGGTGATATCCTTGTTGCTTTATGTATTCTTTTATGTGGAAATATGCTTCCTCCTATAGCTAGTTGATTTGAAGCACAGAAGTTTGCTAATAGTTCCCCATTCTCGTTCATCATACCTAATCCATGCTTTCCCATGATTTCTTCAAAGCCAGTGTTTTCCTATTTTCGCATTTAGGTCCCCCATCAAAATTGTGATGTCCTTTCTTTTCTTATTGTCCAAGACATTTTGTAGTCTGGTGTAAAAGTCTTCTTTCACAGATTCTTCTTTATCATTTGTTGGTGCATAACACTGGATGATGTTTATATTTACTTTCTTTTTGGCTGACTTAAACCTTGCTGTTATAATTCAGGGGCCCATTGCTTTCCATTCTATAAGTGCCTTCTGTGCTTCCTTGGACAGCATTAGAGCCACCCCTTCACTGTGGTGGGCTCTTTCCTCCTCATGTCCTGAGGACAACACCATTTCTCCTGTGATCAATCTCCTCTTCTCAATGCTTTTCCACCGTGTCTCGCAGAGACCCAGGATATCAATCCTGTAATTTGTCATTTCTGCTGCTACCTGTGCAGTTTTCCCTTGTTCACACAGAGTGCGAACATTCCAGGTGCCAATCCTGGAGATTTTCCTAGATGAAAAAAGGTTAGTCGGCAACCCAGACTTCTTTCAGCTTTCTCTAGGTTGCTTCATGCGGACCTTCTTCTGTCTTGGGTGGCTGAGTTGATTTATATTCTTTATTTGACTTGTCCATGTTTGTTGAAGTTTTTGTGGTAAAAAGTTCTTTACGGGATGGTGTAACCAGCCCCATGCCCAAATTAAAACTCAAGAAATTTACAACAGCATATAGCTATAGACAACAGTATAATGTGGGATATCTAAGAAATCAGGAAATAAGAGAAAAATTTTCAATCACAGTATCCAACAAATACCAAGTACTCCAACAGCTGGAAGATGAAACAGATACGGAAGACCACTGGCAACAAGTAAAAAATATATGGAACGAGACATGTGAAGAAGTACTGAGAAAAAGAGAACATCAGCATAAAGCATGGATAACAACAGAAACCATTAGTAAGATAGAAGACAGGAAAAACAAGAAAGCAGATTTAAACAGAAGCAAAACCAGAAGCTCCAAAGTCAAGGCTCATGAAGTGTACATAGTAGCAAACAAAGAAGTAAGAAGAAACATCAAAAGAGACAAGATGAAATATATTGATGATTTGGCAAGGGAAGCAGAGGAAGCTGCAGCCAAAGGAAATATGAGGGACCTGTACAACAACACAAAGAAGCTAACAGGAAAATATAAGCAAGCAAATGGCTTCATAAAAGATAAGATTGGAAAATTGCTTAGTAATATACAAGAACAAATGAAGAGATTGACAGAACATTTTGAGGAACTTCTCAATAGACCATCTCCAACTAATCCTCCAGACATCCAGCCAGCAGAAGAGGAGCTACAAATCAGCTGTGAACGTCCAAGTAGAGAAGAAATAAAGAAAGCCATAAAGCTTCTGAAAGATGGAAAAGCAGCTGGTCCAGATTGCATTCCAGCAGAGGCCATCAAAACAGATATTGATACCTCTACAGAGATATTATACAAACTACTTGGCAAAGTCTGGGAGAGAGAGGAAATACCAGCAGAATGGAAGGAAGGTTATCTGGTCAAGTTGCCTAAGAAGGGAAATTTACAAGAGTGCACAAATTATAGAGGAATAATGTTACTATCAGTACCAGGAAAAGTATTAAACAGAATCATCCTGGAGAGATTAAAAGAGTCCATAAGCAACTGAGAGATAAACAAGTAGGTTTTTGACAAAACAGATCCTGTACATACCAGATAGCCACATTGAGAATAATAGTTGAACAAAGTCTGGAATGGAATTCACCACTATACATCGGATTCGTGGACTATGAAAAGGCATTTGACAGTGTAGACAGAGAATTGCTTTGGAAATTGATGAGGCATTATGGAGTTCCCATGAAGATCATTAACTTAATAAAGAAGACCCATGAAGACATGACATGCAGAGTTCTTCATGAAGGACAACTTACAGAACTATTTAGGATTAGAACGGGAGTGAGACAGGGATGCCTCTTGTCTCCATTTCTTTTCTTACTTGCAATAGATTGGGTTATGAAAACATTGACATTACACAACAGAAATGGAATCCAGTGGAATCTGACTAAACAGCTTGATGATCTGGATTTTGCAGATGACTTGGCTCTTCTGTCCCATAACCATAATCAGATGCAAGAGAAAATGAAAATTTTTGATGAGAGGTCACAACAAGTGGGCCTGAAAATACACAGGGAAAAGACAAAGATTATGAAAATAAATGCAACTAATGATAACAAGGTTGAACTTGAATAAACACCACTAAAAGATGTAGAATTGTACACATACCTTGGCAGCAATATAGACAAAGTTGGAGGGACAGACAGTGATATCAAAATAAGAATACAAAAAGCAAGAGGAGCTTTCATTGCATTGGGAAATATGGAGAACAAGAGAAATCAAGTCCAACACAAAAATAAGAATCTTCAACTCAAATGTGAAGTCAGTCCTATTGTATGGCTCTGAGACATGGAGAACAACAGAAACGACAACCAAAAAGCTACAGACTTTTATAAATGGGTGCTTGCGTAGAATAGAAGGACTGAAATGGTATGACAATGTCACAAATGTGGAATTGATGACAAGAACCAGACAAGTGCCGGTGGAACAAGAGTTGAGAAGAAGACGCTGGCGATGGATAGGACACATATTGAGGAAACCTGTTGATAGCATTACAGGGCAGTCCTTGTTCTGGAATCCACAGGGAAAGAGAGGCAGAGGTAGACCAAAAAACACATGGGGAAGAGAACCGGAAACAGAGGTGAAAATGATGAGGAAAACATGGTAAGAACTTGAGCGGATGGCACAGGACAGGAAGACTTGGCATGTGTTTGTTGAAGGCCTATGCTCCTTGGGGAGCTAAAGGGTACTGATTGATTGATTGAATGAACTCTGTTAAGTCTTGATTTGTTGACACCTGATAAGTGATTTTTTAATGTTTTGTAAATATTTAAAAACTGAATAAATTACACACAATAGTTAAACAATACTGCAATTTTGAGTTAGCCAGCTGATTCCTCAGCTCAGCATGTATAAATTTGGTAATTGTCATTTAGTCAGCAAAAACCAAAAAAAATTATGAATTTTTAAAAAACTTTGAAAATTATATTAAATAAATTATTAGTTTCGGAAGTTCAGCAGGGGTTGAACGACATATGTGTCTTCATAAATTAATATTTAAAAAAACAAAACGGCGTCACAAATAGTAAATAATAATAATAAACTGCTTGTCTTTCTTTAAGCCTTTCAAATTTTCTCATCTCTGTTTCCTGTTTGTTACTGTGGCTTATGAAGGTAATCCTGAAACTACTGTGTTTCTAATGGATTGTTCGTTTGCAAAACTATAGCACGTTTCACTAGCTTTGCCCAACTTCAAAATGCTATATCTCAATGAATATATAACACATATAAGTGAAATTTTGTGTGTGAATTTGAAATGGTATAGACCCTATGAATTAAATTTTTCATTAAAATGCGGCCATTGGTTTCAATTTTCGTTTCTTTGCGATATAATATCAAAATCCTACTTGCCAACACACATCACACACACACATATTGAAATGTCTACAGTAAATTATATGACCTCATTTGCACATGATTGGTTTATCAAACAATTAGCATGATTTTAGCGTGAAATTGCGTGAAATTGCACTTCTTGAACATAAAACAGTTTATATTCGGTGTTACGCACACATTGTCAGTTAAAGGTGTGTCTACAAAAAGTATTGTGTGGTTAAGTAGGAAAAATGAGTCTGCGAGTACATTTTATGACATTACAGCAAATCACAAATAGGATTTTTAAGTATTTCTGCAATGAAGCTACTCGAGGAAAACTATATCATTCTATTTCAAACCCACAAAAGAGGACTATTCATGCCTTGGGGATAAGCAAACGATCATTGCACCGCTGGATAGCGACATCTGAAATTTCTAATTCCAGTGTTTTACACACAAAAATTAGGCCAAGAGTGGTGGATAATTTTGACAGAGAATTGATCCGCAGAGAAATCTGCAATATGTTTCACAATAATGAGGCAGTGACTTTAAGGGAATTGAAAATTTGGTTAAGAAAGAATAATGACATTGATATTTCCAAATCTACGCTATGGCGGACTATTAGGAGTTTGGGATTCACTTTTAGAAAATATGTTGGTGGTAGAAACCTTATTTGTGAGAAGCCTCATATAGTTGCAATGAGATGCAAATATTTAAGAGAGGTCAGAGAAATGAGAAGAGATTGTTATGATTTTGTGTATTTAGATGAAACTTGGATCAATGCGCACCACAGTAATGAACGAGAATGGCAATCATCTGATGGGACAACTAAGAGACTAGTACCAAGCAGCAAAGGACAGCACCTAATAATTGCACATGCAGGAAGCAGCCATCATGGGCTTCTAAATAATACTGAACTCATATTTGTTTCAAAATCCACAGGTAATAGGGATTATCAAACAGAGATGAATGGCAAGATATTTCAAGATTGGATTGTGAATCATGTACTTCCTTCATTGGATAGACCGTCGTGTTTGATAATGGACAATGCTTCATATCACAACGTTGTGGCACAAGAAGATAAAGTTCCTAATTCATCAAGTACTAAAGATGTAATAAAGATTAGGCTGACCAAAAACAACATTCCATTCAACGAAATGTCCCTGAAGCCTGAATTACTTGGAATTGTAAATAAGACAGAGCATACAAAGATATTTCACATAGACAAGGCAATCCATGAACATGGTCACAGATGTTTAAGATTACCTCCTTACCATTCTCACTTAAACCCAATAGAATTAGTCTGGGCTAAAACTAAGGAACAGGTAGCAACAGAAAATAAAACGTTCAAATTAAAAGATGTTGAAATACTTACAAAAGCCGCCATCTCCAATATAGCCAGGGATTATTGGAAGAAATGTGAGAACCATGTGTTACAAGAGGAAGAGGAATAGGCCTATTGGACGAATGATGGTTTGTCCTTCATTCAGCCGAGATTGATTATCAATTTCTCAGAGACATCTGATTATGATTCGGATGAAGTTTAATTTCTCTAAAGATGACCTTACCGTTATTTACAAGCACAGTAGAGGAGCAACGTTCCATTATGATATTTATGAACCGCAAAGTGGTGATACCTACTGAAATAATTAGATCAATGAAGGTCCAGTTTGGTAGCGCACTAAATGTCAATGACAAACAATGTCACGAGTATCTCGCATGCAGATCATTTAAGAAATCATCTTCAACAGGTATTCATATGCAAACGTGATGGCCACATTATTGTAATAGTAGACACGCCTATGCCTAATCAATTCACAGAATCTGTGACTGAAGTGGTAAAATTTCTTTTCTCGATACACAATAATTAGTATGCCGACAAAGATCAAAGGATTTCATTCGTTTATGGGAACTAAACAAGATGCACAGATATAAAGTACATATTTGTTGGGTCTAACCCAATATAACATCGTATGCAAAAAATGGCATTAATACGTTGGACGGTTAATCAGATAATTACATTTGTTTGAGGGCAAAGCTAGTGAAACGTGCTATAATTCCTCATCCTTTTAGTAAACCTTGAGGACTGTGGAAAAAGAAACTATATAAGGGACAAATGTAGTTTATTTTCTTTCACATTTTTGTCGCTAAGCATCGTACTTCCTGAAGCAGTGATGTATTAGTGTCAACGTCGGTTTAAATAGTTCTTATCACGCTTAATGCGTGGATCTGTATACTAGTGTACTCACTGAATGAGTGGAGGAAAGCGTCCACAGTCACCATATAGGAACGAACCAGTTTAAAAGCTTGAACTGAAAAGAACCAAAACATATTTATTTGTAGTTTTCAATTGCTAACAACAATTTATTCATGTGACATAAAAGTTAATGCTTGGGAATATAAAAAAAATTATGTACAACTTTTAATATAGCTATAAAACATGATTTTTAAAACGCGTATTCTTGCGTTGGTGTAAGCAGCTGTGAGATATTTGTTGATTGTTTGGTATTTGTTTCACATTTTTTAAATATCTGTTGTCATGCACAGATTCGCGAACTGTATGCCAGATAAGCCAGAACAAATATATTGTGTATGAGAGAATTTAGGTGCGTGTATGCGAGCCAGTTTTATAAAAGTCAGAGGGAATTTAAAGTACATTATAGTACTATTTCATGTATACATCAATTGTTAGGTTTAGGCTATTGTCATCAAGCTTGTCTTTTTTTAATTTGATGCTGAGAAATATTCCGTTCAACCTCTGATGGGTTATAGTTAAGATGTTATATATATATATATATATATATATATATATATATATATATATATATATATATATATATATATATATATATATATATATATATATATATATATATTGTTTTCAATTCCAAATAAAATGAACAATTGCCGATACGTGAAAGTGGCATCCAATCATCTGTCATTTTATTGTAAAAAGGGAAAATAAAAATCACCAAATTTGCATGCAAATATATATATATATATAACATCTTAATTATAACCCATCAGAGGTTGAACGGAATATTTCTCAGCATCAAATTTAAAAAACAGACAAGCTTGATGACAATAGCCTAAACCTAACAATTGATGTATACATGAAATAGTACTATAATGTACTTTAAATTCCCTCAGGTGGGCTTGAACATCAATTTAAAGAAGTCAGAGGTCATGACGCTCAATGTGAGCAACCCTGAGCCCATATCAGTAAGGAATCAGCAACTGATACAGACAGACACCTTCACATACATAGGATGCATAGTAACACCAGACGGCGGGGCAAGCAAAGACATCAACAACAGAATGAACAAAGCAAGAACAGCCTTTTTTAGCCTAAACAACATCTGGAAGTCCTCCCAATACAGCACAAGCACAAAATTAAGATTATATCAGAGCTGTGTGCTTTCTGTGCTTCTCTGTGGTGCGGAATGCTGGAGAGTTACAGAGAAGGAAATGTCGAAATTGTCCTCTTTTCACACAAAATGCCTAAGAAAAATTCACCGAATCTTTTGGCCGAATACCATCACCAACCAAGATCTGTTTACTCGGAGCAAGCAAGAGGACATGCACACCATCATAGCTGGCAGACGCTGGAGCTGGGTTGGCCATGTCCTCAGAAGAGACCCCGATGCCATCACAAGAACAGCTATGCTATGGACCCCTGAAGGAAAACGAAAGAGAGGCCGACCAAAAACAACTAGGCGGAGGACTGTGGAGACAGAGATGCAAAGAATGAACCAGAGTTGGGAGCACTGTACGAAGGATGGCCACCGACCAAGCAAAGTGGAATAAATTTGTTGTTGCCCTACAAGACGCCACTAGGCGTGATGGCCACTGACTGCTTTGACGGTCGGCGGCTACGGATCAAAGAAGAAGAAAGAAATGTGCATGCATGTCAACAACACCAAACAAACACCAACAACATAGAGAGATCAAACAAAACAAGGAGAAAAAATTCAGACATTTGCTCTTGGTACAGAATGCCATTATTAAAATAACACCATTACCAACACCCTTCAGCTCCATGTGAAACATAGTCTTTCAACAAGTTCACAACGCGCTTTGCAATCCTGTGCGATCCGTTCAAGATCTTCACATTTCTTATCTATCTGTTCTAACGTGTTTGTTCTTTTTATGTTCACTTCTTCGTGTGTTCTTCTGTCCCCCTTTGTTTCTCGTACTGTGGAGATTCTAGAACAAGGACTGTCTTGTAATGCTATCAGCTAGTTTTCTTAATTAATGTGTATCTTAACCGACGCCAAAGTCCATTTTCCCGTCTCCTGAACTTATGTCAGATTTTTGTCATAAGTTCCAAATTCCTAATCTTGTCCTACCGTTTTAATCTTTCCATTCTGAGCAAGCACCCATTTATGAAATTATCACCTTCTTTTTGCCGTTTTAGTTGTTCTTTGTGTTTCAGGGCTACACAACAGTACTGCTCTGATATTCCAGTTCATAATCCTTATTTTTGTGTTGGAATTGGTTTATTCTGGCTTCCATATAACCTACTTCCCAAAGCAATAGAGGCCCCTCTATCAAAGAGAATAATGATGCGGTTCAAAATAACATGTTACATGTTTCCAGTATTAAAAAGGTATCAAAAACTTAAGAAAAAGACCTTCATTGAACGTGATAAGAATTGGAGCACCCGGAAAGCATCACAATAACAGGGGAAATGGAAACAACACCCTGTAGAGTAAGTAAGAAATTGCATGGAAAGAAAGGACAACAACAGAATTAACGTAAAATATCTTACTTACTTACTTACTTAGTCGTTCCCCTTCTACCGTGAGGTGTAGAGGTTTGGAAGAGAGAGCGCCAGACCATTCTATCAGCTGTCTTCTTCCTGGCCTGGTTCCATTCTAGTCCTCGGTCCTTCAAAGATTGTCTAATGTTGTCCTCCCAGCGGACTCTGGGTCGTCCTGGAGGTCTGGATCCATGGCTCTTTGTTTCCCATGCTTGTCGTGGTAGCCGATCTTCTCCCATTCTGCAGACATGGCCAAACCATCTTAGTTGGGACTGTTCTATTTGGGTCTGCAGCGGATGGGATTTTAGGCCTTGACGGATCGTCTGGTTGCGGACCATGTCTCTTCTTGTTACTTCAACCACTTTCCTCAGATACCTCATTTCTGAGGTTTGGATCTGGCTTTTGTGGGTTGTAGTCATTGCCCACGACTCGCATCCATATGTCAAGACTGGGACATAGGTGGAGCGGTATACAGCCATCTTCGTTTTCTTACCAACCTCTTTCTTGCTGAGGAATCCACGATTTATGGCCTGAAAAAGTCTCCCAGCCGCTGCTTTCCGAGTGGCCAACTCTTCTTTGATGCCTCCCTTTCGGTCTATAATAGCTCCGAGATATTTAAAGTGGTCGACCTGCTCCAGGACCTGTTCTCCCAACTTAATCTGATGTTTTCTTTCTTCTCGTGATATCACCATGGATTTTGTTTTAGAGCTGCTTATGACCATCCCTCTCTTCTCCAGCTCTTCCTTCCAGACTTGCAGGTTGGATTGGAGATGTGCCTCTGATTTACGTAAAATATCATTGATTGAAATATGTGAGTAGAAATAATAGCTACGCCTTGCGTCATAGCACTTGACGTAAATATGAGCAAATAACAGCATGAATGAAGACAATTAAAAATAACACAACTTTCATTGTCATGCCACATCGTTTATCTGGCAAACACAACCGTTAGATACATCTGTAATCAACCCGTAACGTATTGTGATTACGTGCGTTCGGAATGTGATCTGGATTCATTAGTCGAAGGTTAATATAAATGATCATATAATTCTCCAGTGCGCTAGGTGTAACTGTATCCTTTGAGAATTTCACTTTTATTGCATTTTGTCTCTTTCGGTTGTATCGTGGAAAAAATATCCCGTTCAAACTCTAATGGGTTATAATTACGGCATAAAGTTTCAAGATAAGCTAAACATTTAGATTATCTTGAAAATTTCTGGCTACTACATACTTATATTCAGAAGAAAAAAAATATAGATTTCCGACATTTTAATATGGCATCCTTATTCCTTTCGTTCCTCCAATAAGTCCAAATAGATTTTTTTTTTTTTTAAATTAATGAAGGAAAATATCCCGTTCAACTTCTGATAGGTTATAATTATGATATATAGGCTATTGTTTTCAATTCCAAATAATATGAACAACTGCCGATATGAGAAAGTGGCATCACACTTGTCAAATCATTGTAAACAGGGAAAATCACAACTACCAATTATGCCTATCTGTTTAAAAAAAAAATTCAAACAAACAAAAACAAACCAACAAAATCAAGAAGAAACTCTGAACAAGAATAATATTAAAGTGGAGGGGTGTAAAAGCCTGGTGGTTCCCGTTATATAACTGACTTTAACAGATATTTAATTGACTTTCATCTGTTAAAAGTCATATGCATTGTAAGAACAGCATCAGACCTTCACATTCCCAACCGCTATATATTAACCTTTGTTCGTGTTAAATATTGTTTGACTATATTATGCAGTTCCCTAGATCTGTTTATTCTTAACACCTCTTCTATATTTATAGGTAAGTTTGATGCCTGCAAATAATCTAATATTGGTATTCTCATTTGTTCATACCTCTTACATTTTAACAAGAAATGTTCTATATTATTGTCTAGTAGACATTCTGTACAGTAAGGTTCTTCTATTCTGAAATAGCCTTTTCCCAGCTGTAGTCTGAGAAGTTTCTTATTACTGGGAATTTTCAATTCCCTAGATATGACATTTTCTTGTTGGAGCCTTGAACATCTTATATGCACGTCTTCCTTTCAGATTTTTATCCCACTCTGCTTTCCATTCATCTGTTATTAAATCTTTAATTAAGCTCTTAATCTCTGATTTACTCATCCCTACATTTATTATATTTAAATCTTTAATTAAGCTCTTAATCTCTGATTTACTCATCCCTACATTTATTATATTTTTATCAGATCTACCTTTCTTGGCTTCTTTATCTGCCTTTTCATTTCCCTCTATGCCAACATGTGAAGGTATCCAAGCAATTAAGACTGAACATCCTCTGGAATATAAGTATGTAGTAGCCAGAAATATCTCCTCTGCAATATCAGGTCTACTACATTCTCGTAAGTTTCTAAGTGCTTGAATTGTTGAAAGAGAGTCAGTTAAAACTGTTGGTTTTTTGGGAGGGTCATTAGAGAATATTTCTAGTGCTTTTAGTATTGCCACCATCTCTGCAGTGAAAATGGATGTATTTTCCGTGATACTATATTCTTTTGCCATTTTCCATATTGGAATATATATTCCTATACCCAATTTGCCATCCTCTCCCTTGGATCCATCTGTGTATACAGTAATGCTGTCTTTTGATATTTGTTGTATATATTTATTGGCTGTGTTTTTTAATATTTTCTGTATTATTTGTTTGCTTAAGTATTTCTGCTAGGTGGTAGTCCGTGTCTGGTTTCTTGATCTCCCAGGGTGGAATCACCAGCTTGTATTCACAACTGTTATTAATTGATATAATTAATGTACCCAGATGGACAATTTCCTCCATACACTTCCATCCTGTAGGGTACCTAGTGGTATTCATTGGATTGGCCTGAGTTGTTAGTTGGCATCTGGTAAAAGCTGTATGTGCTGGGTGAGACATCTAACATAATCCAAATAGAGTAAAATGAAAAGTGTCAAATTGTGTGAACGTGCTTGTGTGTGTGTGTCCTCCCCTGTCCTACATGACAGTTGCTTACACATGTCATGTTAGCAAGGTGGAGGAGGGTGGGAAAGCCGGAGGAGGGTATCTGGGATGACACCCAATTCGCTATTCATCTGTCTTCAGTATGCATTACTAGAACCTCACCAGACCCTCATTTTCCTGCCATACTCTCACTAATCTTTTCTAATTTATATTTTTGAACGTCTGTCGGTTTGTCTCCTACAAAAACAGGGGACGCAATGGTTTTTTGTTTTTTTTTAAAATGAAAGTTAGACATTAATTGTACTGTTTCCCTTAACAATAACTTTGGGCAGGTATATCAATGGATTTCCCTTTTTTTTTTTTTTTAAAAAGATACAGCAAGATCAGGGGTCACAATTATTTTGGTTCGTTTACTTTTAGAGTCTTCATTACCGCACACAGCAAGAAACATCAGATGACATTCAACTTAGAACCTGTGGAGTTGGTGACCCACTAGCACTAAGAATGAAATATGGAAATGATCTTACATAAGATTTTAAACATCGGGTTGAGTTAATATATCATTAAATGGGTGGAGGACATAATTGAATTAGATGTGGTCATGAGCAGTACAATGGAGAACATGATTGGAGTAGATGTGCTGGAGGTGAGATGTATAGTTGTCATTGGGTTAATCCGAGAATTAACCATGGAGGGTTGGTCCTGGTTGCTCACAGAGAGAGGAAGGGCAGAATGTCAGACGGGCCTGCGTGCCCAATTCTTAACCCTTTGAAAATAAAGTTCGTTCGTTCGTTCGTTCACATACCAATGGTGGCTCAGAAGTACCTCAAACCAGATGATATATTAAAAGTTCTTTTTTTTTTTTGACTCGGGCAACGACAGGTCTATCTGCTAGTCTTTATATATAAATGTGTGTTCTCGTTATATACAAATCCATGAAAAGTAAATCAAATTCAAACCAAATAAATGTAGGGATGGGCAGAGCAGAGATGAAAAGCTTAATTAAAAAATAATAACAGAAGAATCTACTGCAGCTTAAGTTAAATTCTAAAAGTAAGACATGCATGTAATATATTCAAATCTGCAACGGGAACATAAATCTAAGTTGTCTGCATAATTAAACATTCCGTTCTCTATGCAACTGTTCAGACTACAACTAGGAACAATTTTGGGACATAGTTTGTTTTTGTTTCATTTATAACTTACGCAATAGCAAAGACTACTATAAAGGCTACATTCAAGTCCAAATGGGAAAGAGAGCACCTGGGCCATTTGAAAAATGATACATATCATCAACTATCCAGGAAAGAACAGGTCATCATTTTTCGGCTACGCACTGGATACAACAGATTGAGATACCATCTATACCACAAATACAAAATTGTTGCAACAGATCTCTGGATCTGCGGTACCAGCCTGATGACAGTCGAACACCTGCTGCAGTACTGCCCAACCAACAGAAATGAATGGAGTAGCATATGGCAACAACCCACTTCTGTCAACGAAAAACTGTTTGGAGATGTCGGGAACCTTGGGTTGACTACTGCCTTTATTAGAGTCATAAATGTGGAAGTCTGAAGGTGAACGAGGAAGAAGAAGAAGAAGAAGTTTCATTTATGAAGGCAAATATTCAGTTCAACATCTGATGGGTTATAATTAGGATATATAGTGTCTCTGATTCTGGATAATATGTTCATTAGCCAATATATGGTCCTGGTATCAACTCTCCTTTCCAGTTATTGGAAATAAAGAGTAAATTAATAGTGTCAAATTGTGTGGATATGTGTGCACATTGATTTTTATGTTTCTTAAAATGGTAGTTCTCTTCCCTCCTCCCCCCCCAAATGGTGTTAAAACAAAAAAAGGGGGGGGGGGATTGAAAGCTTGGGGTGTTTGAGATGATTCCTAAGTCACTTGTTATTTGTCATTATCAGTATGTATTACTAGAACCTCACTAGACTAACAGGCTACCACTTTCCCAAGTACAAATAAAAAAAGTGTAAAGATTTCTTTTAAGATAAAAGAACCTTACTGTTTAGAACAGGTGTACTCAGTGCAGTGCAGGCTCATTTATGTGCCTGCAGAAGATTTGCAGATGAAAGAATAAAGATACTGTCGTGGTTGAGTTAGAGTGTAGAGTATTTGTCGAGTTGGACAACAGTAGTGAAATCGACAAGGGATAGTGGACTGGCAGAGTTATAGATTACACTTTAGATAAGGTGTAAATAGGAGATGGACTTGAGACAACCTGGAAGAAGATTTATTCAAATGATCTCTCTCTCCAAGCCTCAACTCACTTATGTCTGTCTAAGCATCTCCTGCTCTCTCTCTTTTCTCTTATCATACATAGAGATTATAGTAAAGAGCTAAAAATACAAATATGGATGGAAAGGTCGTGAACAGCGTATTAATAAAGGTGTAAACTTTATTAAAGAAGAAAAAGCATGGAATTAATGCATATCATCACAACAACATAAAATTACATCAATAATCAAATAATCATCAATAGTCATCAATAATCATATACACCAACAACCACACACACACCACCATTCATAAAACCTGTAGAACACAGAGAGATGAAATAACTGAGTGTCAGCCCGTCCGTTTTCGGGACCATATGAAATAGCTCCAGTAAGTGGTTTTTTCGTACATATCCTCCATGGGTGATGGAATTAACCTGAATAAAATCACTGTATAGGTGCTATCATTGGTGATTCCTCCCTAATTGCGCGAGGTGGTCTGGAAGACTCTATTTATCTCCTGCTGATCGAATAAACAAACTGAACGACAGCCTGTCCATAGATGGCTGCTCATACGTGCGAGGTTTTAAGTATCCAGAAAATACACCAGAAGAAGTCACTTGAGGACAAAAAGTCCCAGGCGCGCTTATCCGGCGCAAGGCTCTGCTTGGCTGTAAATCCTGTTTAAACTGGTTTGGCTGTGGTTCGCTGAGTGCCCCGTTTAGGCACAACAAAGGCGGGTGATATGGAATTCTGCTATAGGCATGCTGGGCGGGTTTGATATTCTGGAAGCTGCGATGCTCTGGCTGGTAATCCAATAGGCGAGTAGAGAGCTACTACTGCATTTGGCGATTCCAGATTTTGCATTGGCTCCGTTGCACTGCGTGAGCTTAACTTGGCGTTGACAAAAAAAAGGTTTTGATTCAGGAACGGGGTTGACGATTCGTTGCTAGATGTATACAGAAACCCTCTAGATCGAAGAGTATATGACTTTCTTCGCCTGACTGAAGTCTGCTCTAGCGATTCGGTCTTCCTGAAACTGAGACCCAAAAAGAGACACCCTTTTACTTCAAGCAAATAATAAATCACACTAACTTTATACAGAAAGTTTTGCTCCACTATGGGATTAAATTTATTGTAGTTATTGCTATGATAGTTTAGGGCTGTCTTTAACCATGTCTCCTGTTCCTTAAAAATATCAATTATCAACACGCGCCCGCATAGGCTTAATATCTTTTGCACCCCCAGGTACCTGTCATTAAATGTTCTGACAGCAAAACTCTACTCCTCTTCTCCCAATCTCAACATACAGGAAACCTAACCTGTAGTTACAGTTAAATGAATATGCTTATTCATCTTACAACATTAAATGAATTTACATAAACAGATTACAGCATTTGACATTACACAAATAAATTGTATGTCCCCTTTTGGGGAAATAAAATATTAATATCCCACAAAATGAGTACAAAGAAAATGCAATGTTCTTGCTATAATAATACAGTTGTGGCTAAATCATAAGATATAATTATATCTATGCCTGGTGACTGCTTTCTGTGAAAGTTATGGACTAGTGCCTAGCCACACAAGTAAGCATAAAATGATCCTCCCTTGCCACTAGAAATATCTATCCAAAGGAATAAGTGACTATCTCCCATAATCCAGAATTATTGCCTGCATCTCACTATTCAGTTTTAAAGTGAACAATCCACACCTGACATTATCTTACAGAAATGACAGTTAATTTTTGCTGACTCTTAACCCAATGGTAAGCATTCGTGGACTGATTCTACGCCTAATATCTGTTATTGTAAGTTTAACATTTAACCCATGATAAACCGTAACAGTTTAAGCACCACTTAATAGGCCGTAGACAGCGCTACCTTATCACTGAATAAATTACTAGGAGTAGTCCTCAGAAATAAATTCACTTCCCTAACAGATATATATAAAAGCTAACATGAATACATCATATTATAATTATAAGATATGTCAACTCACCCCGAAAAATGACTAGAACATAGGCAAACACATTCTAGTACTGTGTTAAAGTTTGCCTTATCTCATGATGGTCATCTACGGGCCAGGAAAATTTACGAATGTCTTTGTCTATTAAAACCAGTCTACTCTTATAGATCACAAGGGACGCTCCCCCCGGACACCTGCATATTTCTACAGAAGTTCGGCGAAAGACGTAATCTAGAGTAAGACAAAAGAAATCGTGCGAAAGTTCCCCAGGTAGAGAAATGCATAACATTATGCTCTATCTTGTCTAAGGGGCGAAAACCCAAAGACTGACCGCGATTGTTATCTTCCCCTGAAAAAGATCACACTCGTTACCCAGGCCTCAAAGGGTACCAGCCGCTCGTCATCAAACGTTTTAAAGCGACCAGAGAAATTCCCCTGTTGGGACCACAGAGGGTACCCGCCGCTAACGAACCGTTTCTTTCACAGAAACCGTCTTTGGCTCGTTCTAACACTTAAAGCGGACCCGAGAAATGTTTCTCTGGTCGAACAGGTGCGTTTAGATAACATTACATCTAGCGTTAGCTGACCGCAGCTGGCCAGCGTAAACAACCTCGGGTGGGGTTGAGAAGGTGAAAAAATGTAGGTAGAATATGAAAGAAACGAAAATACAAAATGTCTCAGAAAACAGAACATTTAAGGGAGTAATCAAATTATGGACAAGATGGTAAAATAAATTATCTTTCACGTGACAGATACAATATTTCTTGCATAGTCAGAATTACGTACCTAGGTCACCTGCACATTTCTCCAGGATGAAGACAATTATTAATGAAGGATATTTCATTCTGTCACCACATATTGGCCACCTCCAAATACTCCTAGATGAGTTTGAAAGATGGCTTTAACAATTTATCTTTATAAAGCCAGTTGTAACCTTTTTTTCTTCAAATTCTTTCATTTGTCAAATAGACATGAATGACAAACTGCTTCATCTCTTGACAAACAACAGAAGACTTGAGTTAGAGATTTTGGACCTTCAAAATGATGCTATTTTAAAATAAAATTTATTTGATTCTGACTTTTGAAATATGGTCAAAAACAGTGACAATTCTTAAAAAGTATGGCATATAAGATACACTCGGGACCCCAAGATGCAGCAATAGTGAATGCAGACAGCGACCCATAGCTGTACTGCTTGCATCAGGACCAGCGAACCAGAGCTGGTCAAGACCGCACTCCACCTCCACGTGGTGGTCCTGGAAACAGTCTGCAGCAGTGCAGTCTGGCTGAGCGAGTGCGGATCCCAATGGGAAGGCAAACCCGGTCCCTAAAAAATGCCGTGCTGAAGTCGGATGTGTCGACCGAAAGGTGCAGATATCACAGCTTAGGCGTAAACAGACACAACGCAACCACCGTCCTTTTCAGGGCGAACGAGGAAGAAGAGGAAGAAGAAGAAGATACACTCATATTTTGGCTCAACGTATCTTTGTTTTATTTTCAACACTGAGCATTGTCAAATCTAAGTACAGACTGTGGCTAACTGATGCTCATCTTTATGATTGTTTGCGTGCAGGAATGTCATTATACACATGTAACTACGAAAAGTTGGCCAGTGACATGCTGTGCCAAAGATCACACTAATTAAACGTTTGACTCAGTTGATTTAAAGATCAATTGTATTTGTAATCCTGAATATTTCTTATGTCATTAAATGTGTTTACTCAGTCTCAAGTATTTTGTATATTGTTTTGTAAAATGAACCTTTTTATTATGTGAGTTGCGATACTTGGTTGGTGCCCACCACCACCTTTATAAATCTAAAATGTGCTCATGGTGCAAAAAAAGTTGAAGATTTAATATTTCACTTTGAACTTAAATACCTGCCTCCTATAGCTCATTGTTATTTCAAGCCAGCAGACCATTTTCAACACATTCCTTGTGTGTATAATTTGTTCGAGTTTTGTATGAACTGATGTATTTTTACAACAGCAAAATCTTTTATGTTCCTAACATATAATAAGCCTGGCAACTGAAATATAATACTGAATAAAATCTATTTAAACTCATAACTAAGTCTGCAGAATGGGAGAAGATCAGCTACCATGACAAGCATGGGAAACTAAGAGCCCGGGATCCAGAACCCAGGATGACCCAGAGTCCACTGGGGGGACAACATAAGACAATCTTTGAAGGAACTAGAATGGAACCAGGCCAGGAGGAAGATAACCGATAGGATAGTATGGCACTCTCTCTTCTTCTTCTTCTTCTTCGTTCGTCCTGAAAAGGACGGTGGTTGCGTTGTGTCTGTTTACGCCTGAGCTGTGATATCTGCACCTTTCGGTCGACACATCCGACTTCTGCATAGCATTTTTTAGGACCGGGTTTGCCTTCTCATTTCGATCCACACTCGCTCAGCCAGACTGCACAGCTGCAGACTGTTTCCAGGACCACCACGTGGAGGTGGAGTGCAGTCTTGACCAGCTCTGGTTCGCTGGTCCTGACGCAGGCAGTCAAGCTATGAGTCGCTGACTGCGGTCTCTATTGCTGCGTCTTGAGGTCCCACTCTCTCTTCTAAATCTCTACACATCACTGTAGAAGAGGAACGACTAAGTAAGTAACTAAGTCTTTTAAATAATCTTTATAACTTAAACTTCTCTTCAGCTTTCTGTGTTTGCATAATTTACTATTATACTGTGTTACAGACAGCTGTTTCTGCTTTTTTTTTTTCCAGGCCCAATGGGCAGGAGAGGAAACATGAGAGGCCGGCCTGGTTTTCTTTTTATTATCGTGTTTGCTGTGTGCCTGGCAGTATTCTATTTCTCATGGAGATCTTTGATGTCACAAGATGTCAGAGATGCATATTCTGTGCAGAGACAGAGTTTGTTCACTGAAAGTGGGAAACTGAGAAAGAACAATAAAAGTCCTGAAAGATTCAATGATGGAAGCCATGGCCAGGAATCTGATTATGACTTAGACAAAGCAGTCCTTAAGAAAAAAGATACTGCTGTAGTTGTGCAGCAGCATGCATCAGCTGGTAATAAAGAAGAAATTACTAGTAAATCTAGCATCATCAAGCCACAAACACTATTTGCCAAAGGTAGCGAAAAACAAGCACTCCAGACTGATACAGAGGAGTTCTATCACAACTATCGCAATCCAAACAACTTGGTTGTAACAACTGTAGCATCTATGGAGCGGTTTGTCCATATTGATCTTAAAGGGGCTGCACCAAAGATGTCCTATCTAAGATTATTCATACCCCTGATAAAAAGATTAGGAGGTACAGGCTTGCTTATAGAATATGAAGACATGTTTCCATATACTGGAATGCTTGAACAAGTGCGCGCTAGAAATGCATACACTATGGACAATATAAAGGAACTTCTCAGACTTGCTGAGGCATCTAAATTGAAAGTGATGCCCCTGATACAAACCTTTGGCCACATGGAGTTTGTTTTGAAATCAGCATTTAGTAAATTAAGGGAGAGTTATTACACTCCTCAGGTCATTGACATTACCCAAAATGCATCATATGCAGTGATCTACGAAATGATAAAACAGGTAAGATCCAGAAGATAATTAAATTGATTTAAATGACATTTTCTTAAAATAGAAGGTTCTGAATTTGAACATTGCAACAACATAGTCACAGCTGGAGTCCTTTATGTGTCATATAAAACTTTCTTTTACATACATTATGACAGTAACCTTTTTTTCCCTTTTAGAGATATACAATTCTTCTCTCTCTTCCCCCCCCCCCTCCCCATCTTTCAAGGATGTTTTATGTTGTCTTCGCCCTTAATTGAGTAGGTACTTAAATTAATTCATGGATAGCTATAAGATTAATCATCTGTGAGTTACCAGGGAAAAACTTCAACAAACATCATGGACAGGTCAAGTAAAACTCAGCCATCCAAGACAAGAGAAAGTCCTCTGGCAAAGAGGCGCATGATGCAACATAGAAAGCCGAAAGAAGTCTGTTTTGCTGACTAACCTTCTTTCTACAGAATAGGCACCTGGAATGTTTGGACATTGAATGAACAAGGGAAAACTGTACAGGTGGCAGCATAAATGGGGGTCTACAAGATCGATATCCTGGGACTGTTATCCTAATTGTAAGAGAGGTAGAGGAAGACCAAAGAACACAAGTAGAAGAGAACTTGAGACAGACTTGAAGAGGATGAAGTCATGGAAAGACCTTGATCAGATGGCATGGGACAAGAAGATTTGGCATAAGTATGTTGAAGGCCTCTTCTCCTTGGGGAATTGAAAGATAATGAATGAATGTTACCAGGGCCCGAAAGGGGAGCAGTGAATAGTAACACTGTAACCTACCCCATGCATATTGTAAGATGTGACTAAGAATGGTTGGACATGGGATCCGTCACCCCATCTTGTAGAAACTTTAAGCCACTAAAACTCCAGCAAGCAAGTGAACTAAAGAAAAATAGATCAACTCAGCCATCCAAGACAGAATAAGGTTCTCTAGTAAGGCAGCTCATGAAGTAACCTAAGGAACGCTGAAAGGAGTCTGGGTTTTTGACACACCTTTTTTTCTGGAAATAGAAATGACAGGAATGAGATGACATGGAAAGACCTAGCACTGATAGTATGGGACGGGAATGAGATGACATGGAAAGATATAGAGCTGATGGTATGGGACAGGAATGAGATGACGTGGAAAGACCTACAGCTGATGGTATGGGACAGGAATGAGATGACATGGAAAAACATAGAGCTAATGGTATGGGACAGGAATGAAATGACATGGAAAGACATAGAGCTGATGGTATGGGACAGGAATGAGATGACATGGAAAGACCTAGAGCTAATGGTATGGGACAGGAATGAAATGACATGGAAAGACCTAGAGCTGATGGTATTGGACAGTAATGAGATGACATGGAAAGACCTAGAGCTGATGGTATTGGACAGTAATGAGATGACATGGAAAGACCTAGAGCTGATGGTGTGGGGCAGGAATGAGATGACATGGAAAGACCTAATGATATGGGACAGGAATGAGATGACATGGAAAGACCTAGAGCTAATGGTATGGGACAGGAATGAGATGACATGGAAAGACCTAGAGCTGATGGTATGGGACAGGAATGAGATGACATGGAAAGACCTAGAGCTGATGGTATGGGACAGGAATGAGATGACATGGAAAGATCTAGAGCTGATGGTATTGGACAGTAATGAGATGACATGGAAAGACCTAGAGCTGATGGTATGGGACAGGAATGAGATGACATAGAAAGACCTAGAGCTGATGGTATTCGACAGGAATGAGATGACATGGAAAGACCTAGAGCTAATGGTATGGGAAAGGAAGATGTGGCATGAGTTCTTTTAAGTCCAGTGCTCCGTGGGGAGCTGAAGGATAAAAAGATGATGATGATGATATAAGGTTAAGAAATAATGTGTACTTTTATTTTGCTTCTAAAATGATTTTTTTAACAATCTGAAGAACAGCATAACTTATTTATACATAGGTACTGAATGCTCACCCTGGTGCAACTCACTTACATATTGGCTGTGATGAAGTTTTTGAATTAGGAAAAGGAGCAAGTGCTGTGGAAATGCAAACCAAGAAACTTAGTGAGTCTCAGATATTTTTGCAGCATGTTCAGCGTGTTGCCAGAATTGTTAGAGGAGAAACCGGTACCAATATCATACCTGTCATTTGGGATGATGAACTTCGGAAGATCCAATCAATTGATATAGAGGTAAACTAGATGGAATGCATATGGTATTTGCATTTGTTTCATCACTTTTCAGCTGTTTGTAGAGCAGAGTCCTTGAACCAGATTTTTCTGAGCCATCCTGACCTGGCACTCAACACCAGTTCTTTCAATGTTTTCTTTGTCTTTTTTTTCTGCTTCTAGTTCTCAAGTTTATTGATGAAAGAGGAGTTATGAATTGGGCTGCTGTTCTCTATTTAGCATGTCATTAAAAGCAACTAAAGAAGGCACACTCATAGAGCTATGATAACTTAATGAGCTACAGAAACATCAAGCAGTTCAAACTTTTTGTTTCTGTTATGGGCATGAGACCTAGCAATAATTACAGTCTTTCATGGAAGTGCAATGCCTTGTGTAGTTTCCAGAGATCTCCGAGGAGACAAAGAAAGAATAAGATTGCTGCTCCCTCAGAGCTGACTAATATGAGGTTGTACATGAGGCTGGCAACCTCATCATGTCAAACTAAGTGCTGCATAAAATACAGCTGCAAGAGCACATGAATGTTTTTATACAGGATTCCTGTAAGGGGATCAGCTGCAGTGGTGGAGCCATGCTCCATAAGGAGCAAAGGGGAAAATAATAATGCCTGGAAATTATTCAGACAAAAGTTTGAAGTCTGTAAAATTAAAATGATAATTGACATCATGGGTTGTACATGGGACCCAAACTGGAACAGAAAATAGCAATTAATTTTAGAAAATTAAAATATTGGTGCTGTATATAGAATCTTAATCTTGTAATTGTTTGTGCTACTTTCAATGTATAGTGTTAGTACATGGCTTTTCTTATTTTTTTAAAAAGTGAAGGACCACTTTAACAAACACAGCGATTTTCTAAAAATTAGCCACAAATCAGTGGTATGACCACTCTTTTTTCAAATATGGTTGTTTGTACTTAAAAACGGCCTGTAAAGCTTCAATTAGTCACACCCTTTAGTTCCTTAAGCAGCACAGGACTTCAACAAACACATGCCAAATTCTCTCTGTCGTCTGCCATCAGCTCAAGTTCTTTACATGTCTTCCTCATCATTATCATCGATCTCCAGTTCTCATCTCCATGTCTCCAGTTCTCATCTCCATGTCTCCAGTTCTCTTCTCCATGTCTCCAGTTCTCATCTCCATGTCTCCAGTTCTCTTCTCCATGTCTCCAGTTCTCTTCTCCGTGTCTCCAGTTCTCATCTCCATGTCTCCAGTTCTCTTCTCCATGTCTCCAGTTCTCTTCTCCATGTATATTTTGGTCTGTCTCTGCCTCTCTTACCCTGGAAATTCCAGAACAAGTACTGCTTTGTAATGATGTCAACAGGTTTCCTCAGTGTCTGTCCTGTAAACCATGCTGCAAACATTGGGGGGGGGGGCGCATATATGGTTAAAGTAGGTCACAGGGTAAGGGTGGCAAATTACAGAAGTTTAAGAACAAACAATAATTTTCATTTATTTTGACAAAATTTAAGAGAACGTGTTAAATTGATTAATTGTGATGTATGTGGTAGTGGAGGCTGGTCGTGAAATCTGTCTTCATGAAAAGTCACATTGTTAAAATCACCCATTTGCTGCTGAGACCCAAAAGGGGAACAAATATTTGACAGTTCAGTAGATGCTGCTCATATGCTGAGAGCTCACCACAGAAAGAAGAGAATGATTGCTGAGCTTTTTAACAATCATAAACGGCACCTTTCAATAACTACAGAACACATACAAACTCTTCAACCTGCCATTGGCTGCGTAAGAGTGATGAGCTCAGCACACCACAAAAACCAGGTATGCCATAGAAGGAAACTAAGGAAGTCTGGGTATGAGAATGGATATCCAAACCTGTAGAAACTTAGAGCCAAGAAAACTTAACATCATGAACAAGTCATCCAAAGCAAGCAATTCAGGAAATTCAACCCAGCCATCCAAAATTGAATAAGGTTCTCTATTAAGGAGTTTTATTATGCAGAGAAAGCCAAAAAAGAATCTGGACAGCTGTCTCACATTTTTTCTTCTAGGGGAATCTCCAGACTTGACACCTAGAATATACAAAACCTGAATCAACAAGGGAAAAACTGCACAGGTGTCAGCAGAAATGTGAAACTATAAAATTGGCATCCTGGGACTGTGCAAAACAAAATATAAGGGAGCAGAAAAGAAGAAATAGAATACATGAGAAATGGTGCTATCCTCAGGAAATAATGAAGAAGTGAATATGTGGCTCTAATACTATCTCAGGAAGCACTAATAAAATGGGAAGGAATGGGACCAAGACTTATACCGGCAACAAAAGTGTTAGAAAGAAAATAAAGCCCAATATTACCCAGTGCACGGTACCAAATAATGACAAAGAAGAACTTATGAAAGAAGAATTTTACCCCAAAATATCATGAATAAATAAAAAATTACAATTTTCATTGGAGACCTCCATGCGGTGATAGGAACAGGCATTATTGACTCTTCAAAATCATGGGAAAATGTAATGTAGGACATTAAACGAAAATGGAGAAATAGTCATAAACTTCTATGATCCAAGTGAACTTGCTGTTGAAAGAACCATGTTTTCACATAAAAGAAAGCTAAATCAATGTTGATATCACCCGATCACAGGACAGCAAATCAGACTGATCATATATGCATTAAACAATAAGCTTAGATCATCATTCATCATCATCTCAGCCCGTAACCCGTCATGGGTCGTAGGGGTGCCATGGTGGAAGCATCAGCAGACAGGGTCCTCCACTGCTCTCTATCCTCAGCAATGCGTACAAGTGTGGAAAAACCGTGTCCTGCCCATTCTTTGATGTTATCAGCCCAGGATTTTCTCTGCCTTCCTCTTCTCCGTTTACCTTCGACGGTTCCCTGAAGGATCGTTTTCGAAAGGGAGTCATGACGAGTTACATGCCCAAACCAGGCAAGCTTTCGACGTTTCACTATTGACAAAAGTGGTTCTTGGTGGCCTGCATAGGTGTTTATCTTCTCTCTAACATAGACATTTGTTTTGTGCTCTTTATAGCAAATGCGCAAAATTCTTCTATAACATTTATGCTCGAAAGCCTGAATCCTTCGCTCCGTATCTGCAGTGAGTGTCCAGCCCTCACACCCATACAAGAGAATAGATAATACAAGTGATTTGTATAATTTGATCTTCACAGGAAAACTGATGTTACTTTTCCAGATCACATTCAACCTTGTCATGGCAGCTGAGGCCATCTCAAGTCTTGTCTTGATTTCTTTAATTGATCTTCCATCACTACATATAGTGGACCCGAGATATTTAAAGGTGTTAACTTCTTCTAACGTTTGCCCATTTAACGTAATGTTGGTCGGAACATGTTTCTTATGGCTATTCACCAATATCTTGCTTTTTTCTATATTAATTTCCATCCCATACGTTCTTGTTACTTTCTCCAGTCTAGAGGTAAGGTCTTGAAGTTCTGATTCTGATCCAGCTATCAGATCAATATCATCAGCAAAACGTAGGTTGCACAGAGGTCGGCCTCCAATCGATATGGTTGATTTATAATCGTAGAGAGCCTCCTGCATAATATGTTCTAGATATATATTAAAGAGCACTGGTGACAGGATACATCCTTGGCGAACTCCTACAGTTGTTTTGAAAAATTCTCCAATGTCGTTGCTTACAAAAACAGCACTGCTTGCGTCCTTGTATAGTGCTTCAATGATATCTATGATGTTGGTATCAAAATTGAATTTTCTCATTACTTGCCATAAGCCTTCATGCCAGACTCGATCGAAGGCTTTTGTGAAATCGATGAAGTTATGGTATAAATCGTGTTGATGTTGGAGATGTTTTTCAATAAGTAATCTAATATTGAAGATTTGTTCTGAGGTACTTCTTTTTGGTCTAAAGCCAGCCTGTTCCTCTGACAAGATTTCTTCTGATTTCTGTTTTATTCTGTTCAAAAGTAAAACAGAAATCAGAAGAAATTGCTGTTTTTGTAAGCAACGACATTGGAGAATTTTTCAAAACAACTGTAGGAGTTCGCCAAGGATGTATCCTGTCACCAGTGCTCTTTAATATATATCTAGAACATATTATGCAGATCATCATTACATGATGTAAAAGTATGTACAGGAGCAGATGTGGCATCAGATCACCATCTTCTGTTAGCCAAAAAAAAGATGAAACTCGGAAGGTCTACAACACACACACACACACAGCTACAGACAGAGATGCAAAGGAATTTCATTTCTCATGCATGAATTCCAGGGTTACACCACTAATCAAGACCTCCATGCTGTGCATCCTGGAAACAGGCAACCTGTGAATTATCTGCAACCAAGTTACAATAAATGAGTAAAACAATACATTTCTTACTAAAGCTTAGTTCAGTTTTCAGTCACCAGTGGCAGGCAATTGGAACTTTCGAATCCCATTTTCAGCCACTTGTCTCAAATTTTTGGTCACCAATTTTGTAAAGCCATGCTTGAAGTTACATAATATTTTTTGTTCCAGTATAAGAGGCTATAGAAATGAGAAACTCATTAAGGTTGAGGACATAAGAGTTTGTAGACTTAAAATAAATGTAACAATATAATGTACATAGTGATAAAATATACCACGTATAATCCCTGGGGTTCTCTGAAGAGACAAAGAAAGAATAGGACTATGCAACCTAAGGCTTGTTGTACAAGGTACCTAACATGAATTTGTGCCTGGGGCTGGCAACTTCATCATGAATGACAAATTACCACAGAAACTACTGCACCTATAGTAGTGGCTCCATGATCCGTAAGGAGTGCAAAGGAACATGGTGATAGGTCTTATTTTCACTGAGAGTTCAAAATTAAACTTTGATTTGCTTAAATACCTGGGGTGCTAAAGTGATTTATTTAATTACCTGAGGTGCTAAAATATTGTCTGCCTCTTCACTTCAAATCTTGCTTCTTGTTCTTGGTTTTGTTTGCAGAATTATGGACTGCCATCTTTGGTAGAGATTATGGTGTGGCAGTATTCCACCAATGTTCCTCACTTCATTAATAATGATGTGTGGGAAAAGTATGCAAAAGTGTTCAAGTCAGTTTGGATAGCATCCTCTTTCAAAGGATCCACAGGACCAAGACAACTCTTCACAGAACCCAATAATCACTTAAAGAATCACTTAAGGTAATGCATCTAATATTGTAGTAGAGTACTGATCTACAGTCATTACATTTTTCTCACAGTATCTTCTTATACGAGGGGAAGTCAGTAAGTTACAAATGATTATGAAAAAAAAAATGAGATACGAACTTGAACACCATGTATTATTGCACTTAATTTCCCATTTATTTCTCAACATAATCTCCACCAACATTGATACATTTATCCCATCGCTGTATTAGTGCTTCGAAACCTGCAGCATAGAAGTGCGTGCTCTGCTGTCTCAGCCACATTCGCACATCACGTTCAACCTCTGCATCACCCGCGAAATGTTTACCACCAAGGTGAGCTTTTAGTGGACCAAACAGGTGAAAATCACTTGGGGCTAAGTCGGGACTGTAAGGCGGATGTTCAAGAATTTGCCACCTAGTTGTTCAATTTTCTCATGGGTTAATCGAGCTGTATGTGTCCTGGTAATGTCGTGATGGAGCAGTACTCCTCTAGTCAGTAGGCCTGGGCATTTTCTTCGAATTGCATCCCGAAGCATCAACAGAACTTCACAGTAAGATGCAGCATTCACATTCTCACCTTTCTTTTGGAAATGGGCTAACAGCACTCCGTGAGAATACCAGAACACTGTTAGCATGACCTTCCCTGCTGATGGCGAAAACCTTGAATTTCTTGGTTGAAGGTGAACAAGGATGTTTCCATTGCATTGAATTACGCTTCGATTCAAGTTGGTAGTGATGCACCCATGATTCATCCCCAGTTGTGTACCATAAACAGGAAACATTTCCTTATGAATATCCTTTGCAGGAAGTCCTTTTGCCCCAAAAACCACACAACAGCGCGCTGTTCTTCATTTGTACACTCCACGAGCACGGTCGCCATTTTTATCTGCTCTGCACATGAGCATGCGACAGCTAGACTTGTGGACGTTAATTTTATTACTATTAATGTCTCACTTTTGCATACTTGTAACTTCTGGGGAACATTATTTTAAGGCACGTTTTTTTTTAGAAAATGAATTGGAGAGATTTTCTGGTAAAGGTTTTAGACATGGCGGTCAATAGTCAAATTGTACTAGGATAATGCCCCTGTAGAATGTGAACTCATAAATGTTATTGGCATCAATACATACAGAGTTGGAGGAATGGATATCTCCATAGGATACAGAAGGCAAGAGGGGCTTCTGTTGCATTTGGAAATATATGGATATTGAAGGAGATCAAAGTCAAACATGGAAACATGAGTCTTCAATTCAAATGGCAAAGCATCTCTGTTGTTTGGCTCTGAAATGTGGAGAACAACAAAAACTACAACCCTAAAGCTACAGACTTTTGTAAATGGGTGCTTGCACATAATGATTAAAATGATATGACAGGATCAGCAGTGTGATGGGAGAAAACCTGGCAATACCATTTAAACAAGAAGTGAGGAAACAGTTTGACATTGGTTCATAAATTGAGGAAACCAGCTAACAGCATCACAGGGTAGTCCTTGTTTTTAAATTCCCAGGGTAAAAGAAATAGAGGGAAAGAAACAATACATGGAGATTAAAACAGAAGATGTGAAGTTTATGATTCACCTTAACTCCAGGAGCTATGCTAGCAGTAGCTACCACCCAAGGTCTCCCAAGCCAGACAGGTAGAAGGGTAGGGATTAGACAAATGAAGATACAACCTGCTGCCTTGCAGGCAGGCCAGGAACAGTCAAGGGCTAAAGAAGGCATACCGAACAGAAATGTATGTTGAAATCAGATGCAGCTGGACCATAGGTGTAACAAACAGTACAATGTAGTTATTTGATGAAGAATTCATGAATAAAAGTAAGCAGAATGATGCTCATCCCATGGAGTCCTGCCAGATGATGAGAATGCTGCACCTGCTGTCTTGAAAAAGTTTACCCTGTGTTGTGAGGAAGTCACTTTCCCCTATTCTTTGGAGTGAGGGCACAGAGGGAAAAGGGAGAGCTATTGACCTAACACCCAGAGCACTTAACATACTACAGTGGAATGCAAGAGGAGTCCTAAACACAGAAGTCCTAAAAAATCATCTATATGAAGATTAAATGGATGTGTTATGCATTCAAGAGACACGTCTCATCAGCAACCACAGATTTTCCGTCATAGGATACCGGACCTTCTCAATCAAGAAGGACACAAAGAAAGGAGGTGTGTTGATACTTATATGAAACTTGTTACCAAGCAGCAAAGTATTTGTGACCTTCAACAGTCAAGCATAAATCATAGGGTTTGAAATAACAGTAATGGTTCAACAGTCAGTTGGAACGCCTGGGACACCAAAATTCCTGCAGCAGAGGAGACTGGGAGATAGATACAAATCTCCACCCAGTCAGAAGGTGCGATAACAAACTCATATTATACTCTAGAAGATGGCACACCACTTCCACTCAAGATCATTCTCCACAGGAGACATCCTTCACAAAACTGACTGACAGATACTTGATCAGCTAGCAGGTAGTGACCACAGACCAATAATACTGGTAATAAATATGGAGTATTTCCCATGGGACTAAAACTATTTCCCCACTGGAACTACAAACAAGCTGAGTGGGACAGATCTACAGTGCAAACAGACAGGTTTTGTGAGACCATTAACATGCAAAACACAGCATGAAAGCAATGTTTAATAGCTTTAGCAAAGCAGTATGGCAAACAGCTACTGAGTCTATTCCCAAGGGAGCAAGAAAGACTTAAACTGTACTGGACTGAAGAACTACAAAAGCTTGAGGGTGACGTAATAAATGCCAGAAACACAGCAGAGAGAGAACAAACAACTGTAGCAAATATCTCACTCAAAGCCATAAATTTAAAAAAACTTAAAACAAAAATAGACTGCTGAAAGGAAATAACAGAAAATCTCAATTTAGACAGAGAAGGGAACAAACTATGGAAACTAGTTAAAGCCTTGAACATTGAAGGATCTTATAACAAAAAAATCACAATCAAACAAGGTGACAACATGCTCACATGGAAAAAAGCTGTAAATGCACTTATTGAACACTAAACTAGTGAAAACCACACTGATGTCCCAACAGACAGGGGAATATATCACCTATATAGCTCAGGAAATTAAAGATGCCTTCCAAAAGAAAAAACATACTCTAGTGGTTTGGGTGGATTTAGAAAAAGCATTTGATAAGTTTGGAAAGAGAAATTGAAAGTCCAGCTGCAAATAAATGAAGTGTGTGGGAGAATGTACCAGTGGATCAGCTACTGCCTTGAGAAAGAAAAACTACAAGACACACCAGCAGAAAGGTGATATTGGAGCAGGGTGACCCCAAGAGGAAGTTATGTTACCCACATTGTTCCTAGCATTCAAAAATGATATAATAGATAATATTTCAGAAAGAACCCACAATTCCTCATTTAAAGATAAATTAGCCTGGTGAATCTCTGAAGAAATATTTCGCCTCAGCAAGCATTCAGATATAGCAGATGAAGTGTTGAGGAGTCAAAATCATGCAGACCTAAATGACCTATGAGCAGTACTCTACAAACTACAAGGGCTATTCCAAAATCATCCTCCGATTGGCTGGTAAAAAAAAATCAAAAAATAGAGAAAAAAATCTTATTTCATACAAAACTTACATACATAACTGCATTACTTTTCCACATAGTCGCCACCCAAATTCAGGCACTTGTCATACCATGGCACCAGCTTTTGCAATCCCTCATCAAGGAACGGCGCCGCCAGGGTACCCAGCCAGTTGTTGGCTCCATCCATGAGCTCCTCGTTGGTTTCGAAGCGCTGGGTAGCCAGCCAGACCTTCATCTTGCCGAAGAGATGGTAATTGCTTGGCGCCAAGTCCGGGATGTAAGGGGGGGTGGTTGAAAATCTCCCAGTTGAACTACTCGAGTAAAGCCTTTGTGCAAGCCGCAGTGTGGGGCCGCGCATTGTCGTGCCAGAGAATGACGCCCTTGGTGAGCATTCCACGCCTTTTGTTTTGGATCGACCTCTGAAGCTTCTTCAGTGTTTCACAATAAACTTCTGACGTTATTGTGGTCCCTGGTGCCATGAATTCCATCAACAAAATTCCATTGCGGTCCCAGAACACTGTAGCCATTATTTTTCGGTGCAAAAATGTTTGTTTGAATTTCTTGGGCTTGTTTGAAGAATGAGTATGCATCCACTGTTTGGACTGTTCCTTCGTCTCTGCACTCACGAACTGAACCCATGTCTCATCCCCAGTCACGATTTTGTCGAGAAATTCGTCCCCCTCTTCCCGGTAGCGCAGAAGGAACGTCAAAGCTGAGCCCATTCTTTGAGCTTTGTGAATGTCAGTCAGTTGTTTTGGTACCCACCGTGCACAGAACTTGTGGTAACCCATTCTCTCTGTGACAATTCAAAACAGACTAGTCCTCGAAATTTGAGGAAATTCAGCAGAAAGATCTGAAATCATGAAATGACTCTTCACCCACGACTTGGTCAACTATTTGAACGAGTTCATCTGTCACAATTGAGTGTCGTCCTTATCTCACCTTGTCATGCACATCTGTGCACCCATCCATGAATTTCCTGCACCAATCCCTCACAGAACTGTCACTCATAACGTTATTATAACGTTATCACCGTAAACACGACACAATCGATGATTAATCTTGGCGGCGCTGTGTCCTTCTGCTTGCAGAAAACGAATCACACTACGGACCTTACAGCTGGCGGGAATGGCGATGACAGGGTCCATGTTTACTCTGTCGCTACTCATGAACAACTGAACAATTGGGACTGTGGGTTTGCGTGTAGTGAGATAACACAATACTGATTGCTGCAGGCAATGCGCCGTGTCGTTATGGCAACCAATTTATTTTTACCAGCCAATCGGAGGTTGATTTTGGAATAGCCCTCGTATATCAGCAACTTCAAATAGTTGTGGTACAGTTTATACAATCTCATTGCAACATCCCTGGCAATGAAAAGGCTGGCAGATTTGCAAAGGAATGTGAAAGGCTACTCTGCCTGATATATGAAGAGGCCAAGAAGTTTATCAGGAGCAGATACAGTATGGTTTTAAGGACCATCTTCATTGCACATGGACAATACCATCAGTGCTCCAATCTCCTCCCTTGATCACACAAGCAAAATCTCAGCACAGTGCACTAACGCCATAGCACCAGCAAGGATCCCTATGTGTGTATACAGGAATCACACAGTCTATTAATATTTTTGTGGTATGTAGTTTTTCTTAGTTTTTAAATTTTGCCAGGGCAGCGGCCGTATGGTCTACTCTTTACGATTTCCAACTGCCAAGGGATTTTTAATGTGCGCAACTTGCACGTGGACCTCCTAATATTTTGCCCTTATCCAAGAAGGCTAGGAATACGATCTCACTACTCAGGAGATCAGGAGGGAGTATAACATCATTAGGAACCACTGGGTCTGAAAAAAAAATCCATCAATTATATTCCCTGAAGTGGAAGCAAACCCGGGACTTTTAGAATTAGAGGTGGATGCAATACCACTTAACCACTCTGACCCCCTCCACATGGATACAGTATTAGTGGGAAATGGAGCATCATGTCACCAAAAAATATTGTACACTACCAGCTGAACAGAAGGGAAAAATAAGTAATCTTCAGATACCTCACGGGCTTCAGCAGACTGAGGTACCATCTGTTCAACAAGCTAAAGATAGAAACTTCTGATAAGTGTAACTGTAAAACCAATAAAATAACCACTGAAAGTGTGCTGCAAAACTGCTCAACATATGAGGAACAGAGAAAGCACTTTAGCCATCACCAATACCATTGTACTAGAATAATACAAAAACTGCAGCAAAACTAATACTGATGTAAAGGTAAAATATATGTATGTTAGTTATTT
The DNA here is from genome assembly GCA_024509875.1 of Oreohelix idahoensis. NCBI lineage: Eukaryota > Metazoa > Mollusca > Gastropoda > Stylommatophora > Oreohelicidae > Oreohelix > Oreohelix idahoensis. The sequence goes on from JAMPIV010008741.1 coordinate 196,172, forward strand.
AGCTGCAGATGGCCAGACATCATATGTTAGTTTTTTAGCTGCACAAGACCAGATGGCATCATAGTCTGTTCTTATCATTATGTTTTGAATTAGCTCATGATTAAATAAATGCTAGCTCATTTCATGGACATCACCACTCACCTCGCTTAAATGGTGAAGTGAATGTATTTTGTTTGTCATAAGTCCAAATGCTTTACCTGTTTTATATCCTCAGCTGGTTGGATGTGATTGCTGCAAACAGGAACCAACTGAAATTCAAAGGTGTTGCTCTGACAGGATGGCAGCGCTATGATCACTTTGCTACATTATGTGAATTGTTGCCTGTGGCTGTTCCCAGTTTGGCCGTGTGTCTAGCCACAATGTCAAATGCAGGATTTACAAAGGTTTGTCAGACCCTTTCTCTCATGCTCTTATATTGTTAACTTTTGAAAAGAACAAACATGAACTGTATTCAGCATTTTGTTGGTTATGTTGTGGAAGTCTTTGGTCATATAATATTTTTCAATGTATGTCAGTACGCGTTGGTTCCTTGCATGTTTGTACATCATTGGAGGCAAGGCCATGGATAAGGTTTGTCTGTCATTGGATTTATTTTCTGGACTCCACCATGTGGATTATCACTTGTGTTTCCAGACATATTCCTTTTTCAGTTCAATTTTATTATGTTTCTTGCCCGAGTCCTTAAAATGTTTGAAGCAGGTGGTCAACAAAACTTTCAACCTCATCATGCTTGACAAGGAGACAAGAGATCTCTTCTTTGGTCCCTGGATCAATCCTGGCCTTGGTTTCCAATTGTGTGTCAGCTTATTTCAGGCTTTAAAACACAGGTCATTTTCACCTCCAGAACACTTTTTTAAAATGTGATTAAACTTCTGTTGAAGTTGAGAACAGAAATTATACACCACATATTGACACTAGCTAATTATTGACAAGTGACTTGTCCATACAGTTATTGAAGTTTTTGTGACTTAAATTTTCTACAGAATGGTTCAGCTGGCCCCATGACCAACCCACCTTATCAGCTTTTACAACTGCTTGGTAGATTAAAGTGTTATCTTTGTTACCCTTTCAGACCTCAGTAGCTCATGGGTAAGAGAGGCAGAAAGAGAAGAAAAAAAACACATGGAGTAGAGAACTGGAGATGTAAATTAAAAGGATGAATAAGAAATGGAGCTGATGGCATGGGAAGGAGGACTTGGCATATCAAAATTTATTGCATCTGCAGGCTGGAGTAGCTGTTTTATGAACCGATTTTCACTGTCTCTTTGCCAACGCACAAAAATTGCATAGAAATTACCAGCAGCTATGGAAGAAAACAATTCTAGCTTTTCATAATTAAACCATCAAATTTTTATTTTGACTTATAGTTGGATCATTCATTTTGGAAGCTTTGTAAGTCCTAAAGTCTAGAGGTCAACTTATAGTCGGATCGACCTATACTCAAGTACAAATGGTATATTGAGGATTGGTGAATGAGGAACATAATCAGGTCAAAATGAGCTTATTTTACCTTTATACTTGTCGTAAATTTGCTGACTCTGAAGTTAACATGGCTCCAAGTTCCTGTTTTATCCGCACCATTGTGATTGTTAGTATACAGTTATCCTTGAAACTGAAGCATGCTGGAACTGAAGTTGTGAAACTACTTATGTGATTATTGATTATGTGTCCTAAGTGTGAAGTTAGATGTTCACTACCTGAAAAAAAGATCATGTTTGCTGGAGAAAGAAAATGACATAACTAATTCTGTATCTTCTTCACTGTTGCCATCAGATGTGATGGAAAGATTAACTTATGTAGCATTTTATATGATTATGCCACGATTCTTATATCCTTTGGCCATTCCATCAATTTTTCGACAGACTTCCGCTTGTCATGTATCTTGTTGTTCTAATAAAAAGATCTTGTAGTACCATTTGGTTTGTGTGTATGCTGCAGTGATAATCTGGATAGAAGCAAGGCTGGAAAATGATATAGAAAAGTTAAGATGATAGAAACATGGATACCGAACATTTAACACTGGATTAGAACAGAAAGAACCAGGTTTGCACCATATGCTTGAAATATTCAGCGTACTTAGATGAAATCACAGATTGTATGTATGTCATTTCACGCCTGATTTATGTTTCCTTCAGGAAATCCACGTGGCAACAAGTAAGCTGATTTACTGTGACTATCCAATAAAACTGATCTTCTCAAATCCTGGCTTTAAAACTCTGAAAGCTACTGTTGCTCGTAACTGCAGGTGAGTAAAATATTCCGTCAGAGCTGCTTTTTCAGCAATGAGAAGTCATTTTTAGACACAATGAAAGTCTGTTGAAATGAGGTATCTTTATATAATTATTTTCTCATGAAATTGGTTTTTCAAATGAGGAAGGATGTTTGTAGTGCTCAGAGTACTTCTATAAAGCCATAAAAATCACTTGTTGAGCCGTATGTTGCTACATATCTGTGGGTTTATTTTAACTAGTGTAAGCTGTATTTGGTCAGTCAAGCTAGCTGAGTTGTAGCTTTTGGCATTTAATGATTTTCATATTCTTAAAACAAAGTGAATGTTTTTTGGACTAAACTTCAACTACTAAATTGTTTTTGCAACGTAAAATTATTAATGTCACTCTGACCTCTGCAGACCATGGTAGATAAGGATCTGATGTCACTTAAAAATAATAGTTGTCAAAAACATGAATTATGGAAATACCATAGATCTGACATAGTATTTTACCATAAACATGAACATTAATAATTTGTCAAATTCTAACACTGCATTTTATTTTGGAAAAAAAAATTATCAGCCACTTTCATTAATGCTATGCCGGATGGCGTTGTGATCATTCCTATGCAGCATACCCAGTATGCATTAATAATAAAATGATAAGCTTTGGATCTGAGCTCACAGTTTAACCAAGTCACAGCCATTATTTTTTTAGACATTCATATAAAGGGGCTCTTGGGCTGTAATGCTGTTTTGTGTTAATTAAGCAATGCTGGCTTAATTGCATGAAGGCATAAATAAATCTTTAATTCATTCTCACCCACGATCCATATAGTAGCAAAGTTACCCTATAGATCTACCCGCTAGCGCATGGTGTGCCCGCTTGATATGAGTTCTGAATTTGAACGAAAAGTTAGAACATAAGTGGCCATAGCTTGTTCACATCATGCAAACACTTCCTGTGGACCATGTGTTTTGAACTGGTAGTGAAATAAGTTTTCTGGTGCTTAATTGTTGCATACTTTTATCAATTAATGATGTCGTTAGGCAGTTTGTTTACAAGTACCGTAGTCTCATACATAGAAGTCATAAACTATCAATGGATCAACCACAGTAGATTATTTTTAAATGAATTTCAGCGATATCGATAGTGATTATTTCCTATTTTCCATTCTGAGAAGGACGTTTAACAAATTTGATATTTTTAAGTAATAAATTAATTAAATTGCATGGGATTGGACTGTGTAAGCGAGATTCCTGTTCTGCAATATGTGACTTAACACACAAAAATTAGAACTTTCATTTGTTTTTGATCAAACTTCTTGGATTAATTTTCAACTGGATTTAAGTTTCGATTCCTAGTTTTTTGCCACCAAGGAATTGTCTTTTTGCTTAATTAACACAAAACAGCATTACAGCCCAAGAGCCCCTTTATATGAATGTCTAAAAAAATAATGGCTGTGACTTGGTTAAACTGTGAGCTCAGATCCAAAGCTTATCATTTTATTATTAATGCATACTGGGTATGCTGCATAGGAATGATCACAACGCCATCCGGCATAGAATTAATGAAAGTGGCTGATAATTTTTTTTTCCAAAATAAAATGCAGTGTTAGAATTTGACAAATTATTAATGTTCATGTTTATGGTAAAATACTATGTCAGATCTATGGTATTTCCATAATTCATGTTTTTGACAACTATTATTTTTAAGTGACATCAGATCCTTATCTACCATGGTCTGCAGAGGTCAGAGTGACATTAATAATTTTACGTTGCAAAAACAATTTAGTAGTTGAAGTTTAGTCCAAAAAACATTCACTTTGTTTTAAGAATATGAAAATCATTAAATGCCAAAAGCTACTACTCAGCTAGCTTGAAATATTTATGTTAAGTTCACAATTTTGATCATTTTTTTGTTTTCATTTTTTATGGTTGCTATACTTTGCAAGACATAACAAACAATTATTACATCACATAAGAACTCAACATTGTTTCCCAACATTCTTCGGCTAGTTTCCTAAAGTTTGATACATAATACATATATCTGCCAAATTAATATACGAGGAACGTTCAGAAAGTAATGCACCACATCGTTTTTCTCAGCTAATAATGAAGATAGAAGCATGAAATTTTGCACACTTCAAATATAGCATGTGCCAATTGTGTGCACTAAATTGCACTGCAACCAGCCAAATAATACGGCTGCCCTAAACCGTTGAAATGGAGCGTGTTAGCAACTTGCGTTATAAACAGCGAATTGTGATAGAATTTCTCGTTGCAGAGAAGGAAACTGTTGTGAATATTCACAAGCGTCTATGTGATGCGTATGGAAGTTTTGCAGTCGACAGGAGTACAATCAGTCGCTGGGTTCAGAGAATCAAAGAATCAGGAAGTGGAGATACAGAGCTGCTTGATCGGCCGCGCTGTGGACGTCCTGCCACAGCCACCAATGCAGAAATGTTGAAATGCGCTAAGGGCATTATTCTTACTGATAGGCGAATCACTACTCAACAATTGGCCTTACAGCTGTCAGTCAGCATTGGTAGTGCAAATGCAGTTATAAAAACTCTCGGATTTTTTAAGGTTTGCGCAAGATGGGTTCCTCAAAGTCTCACAAATGACCACCGATTGCAAAGGAAAGCAATTTCTTCTGAATTGTTGGAGCGTTTCAATGCTGATGGAGAGAACTTTTTGGCTAAGATAGTTACAGGCGACGAAACCTGGGCACATTATTTTGAACCTGAGACAAAAAGACAGTCAGTGGAGTGGCATCATCCGCAATCACCAAGAAGAAAGAAATTCAAGACAATTCCTTCAGCTGGAAAGGTCATGATCACTGTCTTTTGGGACATTGAAGGTGTAATTCTTGTGGACGTTATCCCAAGAGGAGAGACAATCAATTCGCAAGCTTACATTAAGACATTGAAAAAACTCAATCAACGTTTTCGCAGAGTTCGGCCGCACAAGAATCCAGCAGACATGCTTCTCCTTCACGACAATGCGCGCCCTCACACATGTCTGGCAACACGGGAAGCAATCACCAAATTGGGTTGGACTGTACTACCCCATCCACCCTATAGTTCCGATTTGGCACACTCTGATTTTCATCTATTTGGTCCACTTAAAGATGCACTCTGTGGGACAAGGTTTGAAGATGATGAAGGGGTGATTCATGCAGCGAAGAAATGGCTACATGATCAAGACAAAATCTGGTACGGGCTAGGAATAGATGCACTTGTTTTGCGCTGGCATAAAGCCGTACAAGTTGATGGGGATTATGTTGAATAATACCGATGTTTACATGACATATCCATGTATATTGTGTATAAATTTCATGCTTTTTGAATAAACAGCTCCTGAGAAAAACGATGTGGTGCATTACTTTCTGAACGCCCCTCGTAAATGTCTACTGCCTGTTTTTAAAACATCACTTGTAGAAATAAAATGCCTCCATTTTGGGGCCTGGTTAAAACCAGAAAATGGCCTGGGTTAGAATGAGTTAATCTGAAATTGCATACTTTATTTTTTGTAGTGGGTGACACTCAGTGAGCGTTTGTTTGTTCTGTCCAAAAAATATTTTGAGAAAAATGACAATTTTTGTTTGTTGTTACATTAGAAGTTTTAGAAGATGGAACAAAATTATTGAATTCTCGTACAGATTAACGAGGGGTTCAGTTATCATGAATAACACGTTACATGTCAGATTTATTATGCCCCTTTCTATTTATAGTGATAAATTCAAAAATGCAAACAGTGGAGTTAGAACATACAAGCACTCACTGCTCGATATAGTCTTCTGGAATAATAATTATGTCTTTTCTTATTTTGCTGTTGTAAGTGGAAAACTACTCTCCCCCACCCCCAAAACCATTATTCTTATTCCTGGAAGCATATTGTTGTACACAGATTTCTGCTTTATTTCTATATAGCCTTGTTCTTCCTAAACTCAGAATGTCTAGTTTATCCCTTTACTTCTAATATGTGGCTTTTTTTTTTTTTTTTAAACTACTGGTATTCCTCCAATTTTTGCTCAGACTAACTTGGTTTTGTAAGATTCACATTGTAGTAGTTCTCTCTTCTATTGTAGAGATTCGATCATTGCTGTTGTCTGAACTTCATGTTTTAAAAACTGCTTTCTTTCATGAAGAATTTGAAAAGATTACATTCTTAACACCAGTGAAGGACAGAAGAAATAGCAGGGCCCAGCAACAAAATTCAGAAGGCTAAGCAATCACCCAGTATGCCAGACTATAAATAGTCTGAGTAGAAGATGGCTCAACCAAAGCAACTTTATAGAATCGGCAATAGCAAACATGAAAGCAAATCCCATAAATGCTGTAACTTCAACCGAATCCATCCATTCTGGCAAGTTTCCTTTATGAAGAAGATAGAGCTTCCCTGAGATAAAAGAATACATTTCCAGGATTTTAAAAAAAACAGCCAGACGAAAGCACAATGAAAAACTCTAACCATAAAATATATAAAGGAACACTACACAAGCAGCTGCGAACCCACAAAAACACCATTGGATCAGCAGCTAATGAAACTAAAAAATGAAGATGGAGGACTCTTTCTGATGCAAAACAGAAGTACACAAAAAAGGCTGTCATTATCAACACACAGATGTTCATGCAGTTTCATAGTAGAGGCAAATGCACTGAAAATTTCAGCAGAAATCTTATTAATAGAGAAGTGTAGTGAGAGAATTATTATTTTTCCCAGACATCGTCAGTATCAAGAGCCAAAAATTATGGGGGAGGTGAACACCTTTGCTCTTGATAACAGTGACACACTTGCTGTTGCCACCAATGTAGGCACACAAAGCAAAAACTTTGACTATGAATGAATTTCCACTGTGTACACTGCACATAAAAATCAGTCAGCACAAAGACTGCTGAGATTCAGTCTCGACACAATCGTGTCAGCAATGACAACTGCACAGCAGACAATCTTGGTGCCTGAAAATACCAAAAGCAAACCTGGCTCCTTTGTTCCACTGTCTTTTCCACACTCTAGAACACACCTGCATCCTTTGAAATATTTCATGAACTCCCCTTTCACAAATTGTCTCATCTATCAACCTTCAGCACAGTAAGACTTCTCCCACTCAGTCATAACCTCTCAATATGTTACATGACATTAAGACCATAGCTCAGATGCTCTTGAGCAAAAATATCACCCAAACTCACAAAGCTTACCCCATTCACAACAGCTATACAAAAATGTGATATGTGGTAAACAGTTTAGATTAATCTCCTTGCATTCACATGTACCAAAACAACTCAGACAGCCATACCTGTATGGCCCTGAGGGGGACATATAACCACAGCATCTTCTCATAAACATGCCCTGACAGTCAGCAACAACAGCTGTTGAGCATCATCAAAACATAGACCTAAATATCCTAAGAGTAACGCTCAACAAACTGTGTCAGCAATTACAAAATCTTGTGATGCAGTGGATTCTATCTGACTGCAATATCTCTTAGAATAAAAATGCTTATGGACTGGCAAAGGAAGGTGGAAAATCTACCTCATACCAATACATGCATGATATATGAAGAAGCCAAGAGACTTATTAAAAGCAGATGTAGAAACACGTGGGAGACAGTGCATCCATGCTACCAGAAACATGATGCCTGTCACCAGGTCAACAGAAGAGAGCAGGTAATCTTCAGATTCTGTACAGGCAATAATAGAGGTAAACAGGTAAAGGTACTCCCACAGAGCAGATACTGCTGGTAGGAGAGTCAAGTTTTAGAGGCTTCACTATATAAGGTTCAGCTTTATGAGGTGGGGTGACCAGTTCACTTCCTTGCTGCCTTTGCCTTCCCTAACTCAAGAGTAGTCAGGTACCCATTTACAGTTGGGTAGAATGGAATGTGACATTACGATACCTGTCAACCTCATGAGACGAAAACCTATACGCCAGACTAGTAAAAACATGTAAAAACCTTCCAAACAACCTTACGCAAAAAATACATTAATATATTATACGCGATACGGTTTTAAAATGACAAATGAACTATATTAATTAATTTAACATTTGAAATAGTGTGATATAAAACATACTAATAAAGTCTCATGCTGTTCTTTATGTGAGTGATAATCATTTAAAATGTGTGTTATATCCTTTAAGGTTATCACAGCCTTCATAACATGGTGATGTTTGTGTTAGTTTTGTAAAGTGCACGAGAAAATCAATAATTTTATAACAGAAGTCAGATTATAACTATATCTGTGGTGATGATATAGGTGCTACATATATATATAATAATGTAATAAAAATGAAGACAAAACACTACCATGTTTAAAAGAAAAAATTTCCTAGTAGTTGTTATTTGAGAATGCACTGCCCTATCATTATTCCAATGAAAAAACGGTCATTATTATGCTAGTTTTAAGTTAAGGAATTTATCTCTTGCATAAAATACTGAGACTACTACCACAACCTCTGACCCTATCTATGAGCTTTTGTTTCTGAGTTCTTTTTTAAGGCCGTATCGAACAGATGGCCCTCTGTCCTTCATTTCAACCAAATTTAGAGATGCAATAAAAAGGGGAGGAGTCGGGGGATGCAATGGGTTAGGTTTAGGAATCATATACCTAACTCTATATCCTATCTACAATTCTGGCCCTAATGGCAATGGCATTGAAGAACTCATCCTACTGTTATTTATTTCCACCAGAAAGGTCAAGTACACCTTTCTCACCGTTTTGCTCAGCATAAAACAAAAAGAAAATGGAAAATCTTATTTACAGCTTTTTCACGCGTAATAACATGCACAAGATCGTGCTAATGTAATAATAAAAAATGAATTATTTCATTTTTAAAAACCAAACAAACACAGTAATAACAGACGATAATCACACGCACGACCATGCGCAATTGACTAATTTAACAAAAGTGCCTCGCGTAACTGTATTTCGCAATTTCATCTCTTGACGCATATCCCTGCGATGCACATCAAGAAACACATTACATTAGGCTAACATTAACCCTAAACCTACCTATGTTCCCAGCTTATACACAGATAATATCATGCAAGAAAACGCTAATTTCAGACTTTAAAAAAACCCAGCAAAAAACAAGCAATAAAAACTATAACAACAGACAATTATGCACCCACCTACAGAATCGATTTCGGCGCAATACCATAGTAATCTACACATAAGCCTGTGTGTCGCCGCCTGTTTTGTTTGTGGTTTCATTGTCAACAGTTAGAATGCACATACAAGGGGATTGACATAAGTCTGGGGCCTGACCATGAAGGAGTCACAGGAGGAAGATGAAACTTGGCACATTTAAAGTTCATCATATTTGCACTGAATGTGTAAAGTACGCGTTTGTTTCTTCAATGGGTTTTCCCCGCTACGGTGCACGGCGCAATGTACCCTATTGACCGGATCTGCTGCTCCAAAGATTTGACAGAACAATGGAAAAGAAGGAGGCCAGAGCTGTGATAAAATTTCTGATGTTTCAGGGAAAAACACCTACAGAAATACACAGGGAGATGGAACCAGTGTTTCGTGATTCTTGTCCTTCATATACTTCGGTAAAAAACTGGTGTCAACAGTTTAAGTGCGGCCGCTCAAAAGTTGCTGATCTGCCAAGATTTGGTAGACCAGCCTCAGAGTGCAACGATGAAAATGCAACAAGAGTGAAGAAAATTATTGACCAGGATCGAAAAATGACAATTGTGGAGATAGCTAGTAGAGTAAAACTAAATGAAAGAACAGTTTATAGAATTTTACACAACAGACTGAACATGAGAAAAGTGTGTGCACGCTGGGTTCCGTGACTGTTGACACGTGAACAGAAGCAAACGAGGGTAAATTGCTGTCAACAGTTGCTCAAAAAAAAAACCAACGGGCTGATCACCCGTTTGCCAGTCACTTCGATTACGGAAACAACAGCAAATGGATTGATTTGCCGTTGCCCTAAAGACGCCAATAGGCGTGATGGGAAACAATGGCAAAGAAAACCTATCTGCTGTTGCCCTAAGACGCCACTAGGCGTAATGGCCACTGACTGCTTTGACGGTCGGTGGCTAAGGACGGAAGAAGAAGAAGAAGTTGCTCAAAAAGTGTCAGTCCAAAGATTTTTTGGAGACCATGGTGACAGTAGATGAGACTTGGGTACACCATTATGACCCCGAATCCAAAATTGCCAGCATGCAATGGAAAACCCCGGCTCCCCAACACCTGTCAAGCCGAGAGCGCAGAAATCTGCAGAAAAAGTGATGCTGGCTGTTTTTTGGGACAGCAAAGGTGTCCTTTTGAAAGATTATCTGCCTCGTGGCAACACGGTTAATGGACAGTACTATGCAGATCTTCTCACCAAACTAAGAAAGGTTGTGACCAGGAAACGAGGGATAACGCGCACTCAAAATCTTCCTTTGCTTCAAGACAACGCGCCCTCTCACAAAGCTCGGCTTGTGCAGCTAGCAGCCAACGATTTGAATATTGAAATTCTTCCACACCCACCATATTCTCCAGATTTGGCTCCATCAGACTTTTTTCTATTCCCAAATCTTAAAAAAACAGCTAAAAGGAAATCATGTTGACAGCGATGAAGAGGTTATGCTGGCATGTGATGACTGGTTTAGTTTGAAAAATAGGGTGTTCTACTCCCAAGGTCTTTTCAAGGTCAAGCAGAGATGGCAGAAGTGTGTCAATTCAGACGGTGGCTATATTGAAAAGGAATAAACACTATACAAAATTTCAGCTCTCTGTGACATATCCTTCATGGTCAGGCCCAAGACTTACGTCAATCCCCTTGTAAGCAAAGATGTTGCCTAACATTAATCCTAACCCTATCCCTTTCCCATCATATTGATACATAACAAATCCCAAAAAAGAAAACCAAGACAACATCATACGTAAAAATAATGAACAATAAACTTCCAACTTACCCATTATAAATCCGTAATTGAATTCTTACCAAACAATAGACATCTGGGCATATTGGGCTAAAGACAACCACATGATCCTTGGTGCTTCATTTCAACCACCAAATTATGAACACAATATCAAATACTTAGCTGTTTTTTTTAAAATGACATCTAGGGGTAATCACAAGCATGGTTGATAAAAGATAGCGATTAAAATGCTTTTTTTGTCTTGCTGAGAGTCCAAAAATATTTGAGAGACTTCAAACTTACTGGCACAATCATAAGGAATTAAAAGATTTGATTGGTTGCTGAGAGAGTTTTAAAAATGGATGCCGAGATGTCCCAGAATTTAAAAAAAATGGATTGAAAAGACATGGATTAGCGAATGTTTTTTTTTCTAGGAAATCTGTACAACAACTTTATACGGGTGTACACAGCTAGAAGTGTCAATTTCCTGTACATTGTATGGGAATCCCATATAGGTTGACAGGTACACGTTACCAGGTTTTAATCCCAGCCAGATCCTGGTAACTTTGCAGTGAGAGACATGCGCTTGAACTGCTTAACCAATCATTTGCTGATAACAGAGATATAATCAGTTAAATAAACTCAATATAGAAGCTGTTACAGATGAGTGTACAGGTTGATAACCCAGAATCCAAAATGCTTGGGGATGGCCATGTTTTCGAAATTTGATTTTTTCGGTTTTCTGATATTGCCAAAAGTAGCCCAAGTTGCTCAAAAATCAGTTCGAAAATCGCCCAAAAGTCGGCCCAAAAAAACTTGATTTTTGGAATATTTCAGTTTTCGGATTCTGGTTTACCCACCTGTACCTGTGGCTCAACATTTGCTGCAGGCGTGCCTAACAGAGAAATATGGCCATCACCAATACCAGTTCAGGGCAGCATTCTCTTCTTCTTCCGTCCTTAGTCACCGACCGTCAAAGCAGTCAGTGGCCATTACGCCTAGTGGCGTCTTAGGGCAACAGCAGATAGGTTTTCTTCGCCACCGTTTCCCATCACGCCTATTGGCGTCTTTAGGGCAATGGCAAATCAATCCATCTGCTGTTGTTTCCGTAATCGAATTGACTAGCAAACGGGTGATCAGCCCGTTGGTTCAGGGCAGCATAATAAGTAATAATAAATTTGCATCTTTCACCTTTGTATGAATTGTATAACTTAACTATGTATTATTGTTCATAGTTGCAAAAACTTTTCCCAGGTTTCCTGGAAATGAATTATACTACATTATTCAAGAATTGTATGGATACAAAATGAGCAACTCAGCTTCTACATTTGATGGACTTGATGGATGGCTGTCAGACTATCAAGTAGCACATGGCTTCTCTAATCCAGGTCAGCTGAGAGTTCTCAGCAGATCACTTACAAAACAAATTTCAGATTATGCTATGATGTCCATTCCCTTGAGAAGGCATTTGGCTGTTATTTATTATGAGGATACAGTGGAAGAATGGATGGATGAAAATGTTGAAGAGAGAGTGAGTCACATCAGAGGGCTGCTGAAAAAGATACAGTCTTTGCTGAAACGCAATTACTGGCCACAGCGTCCTTTATTATTAGCAGCTGTTGATAGAAGGGACAGCAGTCAGGTTGTTTATTCTTACACCAAAAACTACTATCAGAGCAATCACTCTGAAAATGGTCTGAGTAGCCCCTTAGTTTCACAGGCTGTGAAAGACAAATTCCAAGATACAAATCCCCAAATCCTGGAGACCCAATCTAGTCAGACCTTTCCAGTCAATAAATCTGCACTTTTATCACTAAACCAGTGGAATCAGCTTTATAGAAACCAAGTGAAAATGGACCCAGACCTAGAAATATTGCTTAGTTCTAAAACTACAAATGGGGGTAGTGATTTTGAGAAGGTACATGAGAACAGATTTGATGGAGAAAAGTTCAGAGTTGACAAAATTGAGTTATCACATCTAAAGAGTAAGGACAAAAGCAAGGAAGAAATAAACTTAAATAGGAAAGGATTTAAGGATGAGAAAGTTTCACTTCTTGATAAAAATAATATGGAAAGCAAAAAAATTACCAAGGTAGACAGAAGTAATATAAACCAAAATGATGACCTGAGAGATGAAGAGAAAAATGAAAGTGCAGATTTAATACCAAAGAGATCAGTCGCAGATTTAAAGACTGTCCAAACTCCAGAATTGCCAGATTTGGACAAAAACTCTGACAATCCACAGATGGATGAGGATGACAAAATGAGAAGGGACAAATATAAGATTAAGATGGTTGTGAACAATGTTGAGAATTTCCAGACTAAGCAAGGGCAGTCTCAAACAGAGTTCCAGAAATCAGTTAACTTAAGATTACCACAAGCTGGAAAAGCTTTTAAGAGCAATCCAGAAATTTCAGATGTAGTTGTTTGAGTCCATGCACATAAATGATGATAGCTCACCATATCTTAAGGAGAAGAGCAGTGTCCGTAGGCTCGGCAAACCAAATCAGAAGTCACCTGTGACTGACTATTCAGAAAGTCGTATTTTGAGTCATTGATTTGGGTTGTTTGTGATCAAGTGATATAAAGTGAATGGAAGAGAGATAGATGAATGAATGAAAGAATATGATCAAGTTAAATAAATTGAATGGTAGAGAGATAGATCAATGAATGACTGTGATCACTAGTCTGCACCCACTCAACAGAGCCACAATCATAATTATATCATAACACAGACAGCATGCTGAGGACTATGTTCAACAGTAAGATGAGCAAAAATATGTGTGTTATACCATTCTTTTTTCAGGTATGATTACATTGTCTAAATGTTTACTTACTTTCATGTGATGTTGTCACTCTGAATATTGATATGTACTTTTTTTATTGCTTGCATCTTGCGTTAACTCATACATTTGTATGTGTGCATGTGATATTTTCAGTGCCAGTTTAGGTGAACTAGGCAGTCACCTAGGGCACAAAATTGGGGAATAAAAATCAAATTGACAATTGGTGTAACGAGAAGAGTCATGATTGCAAGAAAAAAAATTTTTTTTTTTTTTGGGCCCTCCTGCAACTTGTAAATTATCATTTATACATGCAATGGTGTTATTCACATTTATTTTCATGTTTTGAGTGTGTCTCTCTCTCTCTCTCTCTCTCTCTCTCTCTCTCTCTCTCTCTCTCTCTCTATATATATATATATATATATATATATATATATATATATATATATATATATATATATATATATATAGGCTTACCATTTACCATATGTCCCGGTTTGACAGGGACTGTCCCAGTTTGAAGGTATAGTCCCGGCGTCCTGGCCAGTTTGTCATTTTGTCCCGGTTATTTGGAAAAAATTAAAAAGTGCCGAATATACACGAAGTCAAAAAGTGCAGCCTCGGAAAATGGCAATTAGGCAACACTAAAACTTGACTTTAACACTGGCCTAGTATGCAGTGTCGCAAGTCAGTTGCGCAGCCGCCGCGCATGCGCAATCTTAGTTGAGTTCTGTCAGATTGCATAGGTAATTTACTCGAGTCAGTGTTTGTTTTCGGCATGTTGTTTGCGATTATTTTGTACTGTACATTAAATTAATTTAACCCCCAAAATGCCAAAAAGAAACTCTGTATTTACGGACAAATTAAGAAAGGATTATCCGTTTTTTAAAAAAGTTTGTGGTCATATTGACAAAGTGAAATGTGAACAGTGTTCTTCAGAATTTTCGGTGGCTCATGGAGGGCGTTCGGACATCAAAAATCACGTGAAATGTGCGAGACATAAGGCTAGTCTAGCAGTGGCAGGAACTTCCTCAAAAATATTGTCATATTTTAAAAGTGCCGATCCATGTGACAAAGAATTTTTAACAGCTGCTAAAGAAGCAACTTTTGCATTTCATGTTGCTATTCACAATCTCAGTTTCAAGTCTGCCGATTGTTCATCTAAATTGATATCAAAGTTTTTTTAAACGAAGTTTAGACTAGCCAGAACAAAATGTGAAGCTGTCATTGTTAATGTGATTGAGCCACTGTTGTTTCAGCAACTTTGTGAAGATTTAAACAAAACAAATTTTGTGACAATACCAATTGATGCTTCCAACAGGAAAGAAATTAAAACTCTGCCATGTGTTGTGCGGTATTTTGTACCAGATTGTGGAGTAAAAGTTAAACTTTTAAACTTTCAATCAGTTCCCGGTGAAACTGCAGAAATATTGACAAACTATTTAATGTCAGTTATCAAAAACCATAATATAACAAAAAAAATTATTGGATTTTGTGGAGATAACTGCAATACCAATTTTGGAGGTGTAAAACGGAGAGGAGAAAACAATATTTACAGTTGAGTGAAGAAGGAACTAGGAAGAAATATTGTGGGCATTGGTTGCGGTGCTCACATTGTTCACAACTGTCTTCAAACTGCAGTTGATGTTTTACCTATTGAAATAGAAGCTTTAGTGGTCAAAATTTATAAATATTTCCACATTTATACAGTTCGAGTAACTCAACTAAAAGAATTCTGTGAATTTGTAGATGTCGAGTATAAAAAGGTTCTTCAACATGGCAACACCCGTTTTCTTTTGCTACTTGAAATCTATGAGGGACTGAAATCATATTTTATTTGACAAGAACACCGTCCAGTGTTGATAAAACAGTTCTTTGATAATGATTGTGGTGAAATGTGTTTGTGCAAGGGCAACTCACATTGTTTAACAAATCTACCTTGATTATGGAAAGTACAAAAGCAAGTGCAACTGATATTGTCATTGAACTTAGAAAATTGAAAAAAATCTTGAGGAAAGGCGTGATAATAAATTTATACCTCAAGAAGCAAAAACGCTTTTTAGAATACTGGAAAATAATGGAAGTATTAATATTAATACAATCCTACAAGAGTTTACAAAATTTTATGACTGATGTCTTTCTTACATTGAGCTATGGGATAAAAAAGTTTTGGTGGAGCAGAATCTTTTATTTGGATAAACAACAATGAATTAACATGGTCTGAAATTGAAGCATCAGGTGAAAAAATTAATGAAACTCTTGCAAATAGTGCAATAAACTTGGATGAACTGTTTGATGAAGTGGTGATTGCAAAAGGTTTTTGGTCTGCAAACTATGACATTTGGAAAAATACAAGTTGCGAATAAAAATGGACACAACTATTCAGTCATTTCAAAGAAAAGAACATTTCATTGCCCAATCTTGTCCAAATTATAGAATACATTTTCAGCCTGCCAGGCACATCTGCACCTGTTGAAAGGATATTCTCAATAATGAATAACATATGGTCTGAAGAAAGAGGTAGAATGGCTGAATCAACTGTAAAAGCTTTTGCGCTGCAAAGTTAATTGTGAACTAAATTGTAGTGAATTTTTCGACGCGATTAAAAATAACAAAGAATTTTTAAAGAAAGTTCATGCTAGTGATAAATATTAATAACTTTTTAATAATAAGTTATGTTCAGTTAAGAGTAATTAAAAATTATTACTACATAATTGTTGTTTTTTGTTAACCACTCCATTACTTAGCCTTTTTGAATCATAAGTACTTAGCTGAATATACTTCTCTTTCTAAAATTGCATAGAAGGCGCTCACTTTCTGTTTCGAGCAAACTCTCGAAATTGTCCCGGTTTGAGAAAAAAATATTATGGTAAGTCTATATATATCTTTATATATATCTTTATATATATAAAATCGAACATCTGTTACCTCATAACTCGAGTACTGCTGAACCGATTTTGTTGCGGTTTGCTTCAGCGTATTGGACATTTCTCCAAAAAGGTTTTAAACTATACACCATCAAGGTACATCATCAGGAGGATGAGCAGTGAATTTTTCGTCACTCCATTCATTCTTATCTCAAGGGACAAAGGAAGTAAAAACTTTACCGTTTCTTGGGTAAACGGCCTGAGCTTACAAACTATATGTCATAAATTTTATCCTATTTCGTTAAATTTAGAAGAAGTGCGTTGGTTTCTGTTATGTAAGTTTTCTAAACCAGGATTCCTGACAAGGAAACTTTGAATAATATTCAGCTTTGTAGAGTTCTTACTTAAATAAACAAGTGCATTGCACTGTTATGCAAATTTTTAAAATCAGGATTCATGACAAGGAAAGTTTAATTAATACTCAGCTATGTAGAGTTGTTACTACCAATTTCGTCTACACAGAAGCCTTCATGTAAATTATTTGTGCTAGAAGATTTGTGTATGTTCTGACAATAATTTGTTAGTGATTCATTTGGATATGTAGAAAAGGCAAGTAGCTTTAGTTTTTTTTTTCAGTTACTATTCTGCTGGGGAATATTAGCTACCTACCTACATAATAATTTTCACAGTTCATTATTAAGTTTATTTACTACTTAATAAGTTTACTATTTAATTATTTTCAGTTTTCCTTTCATTTCTTTGTTATGTTTTTGTCTTTAATTATATCATAGACAAGGTTTGTGTGCCTCTTTTAAAAACACGTAAGATGCTGCGCTGGTGTAATGGTTACCACACTGCGCTGGCGATCAGGTGATCCAGGTTCAAGCCCGGGCGAGGACATTTGAACGAGTGTCGTTGACCGGGACTTGAACTGGATTAATTCGAGCCCTGGCGAAGACATTTGAAGGAGTGTCGTCGACCAGGGACTGGCGGCTCCTGAGCCGACCCAGCTCTAATGGGTACCCTCCGAAGACAGCAAGTATCTGCCTGAATGGCGAGTGGACACCTGTCAGTGTACAGGAATAAAAGGGATACTCACATAAAAATCAGTCTCAGGTTAGATATACTAACCGGAGATTCTTGCCTCGAGTAATAGCAAGCGTACGTTTAAAAAAAAAAACACTTAGGTTTTTTATTTAATCATTTTTAGGCATTATAATCCCACTTCTCGGAAATAGTAGGTTTCCTTTTCTTAGGTTTTTTTAAAACATAGGAGTATTTATTCTTAGTTAGGTACTTTAATTTAATTTTTGCTTTACTCCACGCCTATCACATCGTCCAACAGAACTTTATCACTTGGGAGACAGCAACAGAGCAAAGAGAATGAGAAGGGAAGCGCAAAAAATTTTTTGAATGAAAAAATTACTTTATTTTATTTAGTACTATTCTCCTTCCTTTTTATGTTCTTCTTCTTCTTCTTCTTCCTCGTTCGTCCTGAAAAGGACGTTGGTTGCGTTGTGTCTGTTTACACCGGAGCTGTGATATCTGCACCTTTCGGTCGACACATCCGACTTCAGCACGGCATTTTTTGGGACCGGGTTTGCCTTCCCTCTGCGATCCCTACTCTCTCAGCCAGACTGCAGTGATGCAGTCTGTTTCCAGGACCACCACATGGAGGTGGAGTAGGGTCTTGGTCAGCTCTGGTTCGCTGACCCTGATGCAAGCAGTCAAGCTATGGGTCGCTGACTGCATTCTCTATTGCTGCATCTTTGGGTCCCCTTTTTATGTTCGAGTATGCATGAGAAACTACACGTGTGTGCTTTTATATGTAATGCATCCCCTTACAGCATTATTGTATAGAGGAAAGGGCATTAGTAGTGTACGTGCATACATTTCAATACATAAGAGTGTGTGTGTGTGGAGGTACATAAGTGCATGAATACACGTATGTATGTGCGTGTATATATACATATAGATGTATATAGGTGCAGATTGCATGTACTTTTTCTCTTATTTATGTCTGTTCTTAAATGCTTGGACTTTTTACGATAAAATCTCATCCTTGGAATAAAAAAAGCAGACTGTGGTTGTGGTTGCGGGGAGAAAGTCTGCATACCAAGAATCTCGATGATTTGCCTGCATCGGAACACTTACATGTCAAGTGACTGTAATACCAATGTCGTCTACAAAGAAGCCCTTACTTAAATTTTTACCCTTAGAAGTTAGAAGCACACCTCAATGCAACAGTACAATTAAAAACAAAAAAAATTTAAACCTTCCTAAAACGATTTGCACCAAACCCGACTTGCACTCATTCCGACATGGACCCAGGCTGGGCTGGTATCACCGCTAGTATATACATATATATGAGGGCGCCAAATACGCTGTTTGCCTTAGGTGCCAAATACCTTAGCACTGTCTGTGGGTATTTTGTGTAACTAAGGTAAGCGCTCTTAGTATTTATTTATTGTAATGCTCAGTTTTTCATCATCGAGGCGCGTCCTGTTCAACCTAGTCGGTTATATTAGGGTGCATGTCCAAATATAAAAGACCCTTAGGTCTGAGATTACCTATGTTATATAAGTACACTCCTTCTTCCTTTCGGTCTAAGGTCTCTCCATGCCATCCTTATCTCTTTCATGTTCGTCTCCAGTTCTCTTCTCTGTGTGTTTTTTTGGTGGGCCCTCTACTTCTCTTACTCTGTGGATTCCAGACAAGTGTTTTTTTCCTCAGTTCTATGTTAGTGGTCTTGTCATACCATATCAGTACTTCTGTTCTGCACATGCACCCATTTATGAAAGTTTGTATCTTTCTGGTCGTCATTTTGTTTTCTGTGTTTCAGATCCATACATGGAAACTGACTTGACATTCAAGTTGAAGATTCTGCTTTTTGTGTTGGACTTGATTTCTTTTGATTTCCATATATTTCCAAATGTAATGAAAGCCACTCTTCTCTTTTGTGTTCTTGTTTTGGTATCATTATTTGTTCCTCCAGCTTTGCCTGTGCTGCTGACAAATAAAAAGCAATGTAACTATCTTGGTCTAGTGCATGGTATAGCAAAAATTTTGTGGAAGATTACACTCTAATTAGTAACAACAGTTTGGTTGTGTTTATATTTTTACTTTTAAGTTTCTCAAATATACTACTGGACAAAAGTTAAGTGCCGCCATTCAGTTTAGACAAGGCTTATATAATTCTTCCTGAGCAGGGTCGATTTTCCAAATGTCCGGTAGCTTGAAATCTCTCAAGAAGTCTCTGAATGGTAGAGTGGGACACTGCTAAACGTCTTGCAACATGACGAACAGATTGACCATCCTGAATCCATGCCATGGCTCTACCACGGTCTACAGTGCTGAGACTTCTCCTTGGTGGCATGGCTAATGCAGTGATCATTTCGACCACTTGTCATACTGATTTATTGCATACCAACGGTGAACACTCTTTACCGATGATCATTTTCCATGTGCATTCAAATTCAACTCACTTTTTCACCTTTTGAACTAGTGGGGCGTGTTGCAAAAACCACGAGTTTTTGCAGCAGGCAATTTTCACGTGCGGGTTAAAGTGACCCAGTTTTTGGACATTTAAAAAAAAATTAACCTAGTGCACACAGAAATATATACACATTTCTCTGAGCTCAGTTTTAATGACATTTTCACTTGTCTTTACAGTTTGCCAATCAATTATATAAACCTTGTCTAAACTGAATGGCGGCCCTTAACTTTTGTCCAGTAGTATACATAATATTAATAATTGTTAAAGTTTTTTTTAAATACACTATTGTTTATAACACTCATGTGGTTTCTTTGGGGGCCTCAGAGGAGATCAAGAAAAAAATGGGACCATTACTTCTTGAGACATGCCATAAGGGATAATTTATGTGAGGTTGTGTTGCTGAACAGATTTTTTTCTTTTAATTTAGCCTGATTGAATGTTTCCAAGCAGGTGCTGGATGGCATATTTTAAGTTTTTGTCACATTTCCAATGTAGGACTCTTAAACTCAATATTATCATTTCATGCACTAGCTCGTTTGTGGCAGACATAATAAATACCCTAAATTAGGTCTGCGAAATAATTAGGGAGATAATAATTTCAAAAAATTCTTTCTGGGAATGAGCTGTCCTGATGGCTACTAGCATTTTTAATAAGTGTATATGACAGCAGACACCTTCACTGCAGTACTCACTCAAACTGAGTCTTTACAACTGATATATACGATCATTTTTCCTAACACATTTATATCACTGAGCTAGAGGAAAAAACAAATGAATAAGGGAAAAGAAGGAACACTGAAACCAGGGTTGCCAGTTTGGCTTTTTTTAAAACTAAGATTCCACAAATCTGGCTTTTTTTATAATTGGCGTCCGTCTTTTGGCTTTTTGTTGTTTTTCTGGCCTTTTTTTTTAAATATACCGGTATGCATTAAAAAAAATTCATTTGGCTTTTTTTTTTTTTGGCTTCTTATTTTTTTAATTCTAAAATTGCTTGCACTGAAAGAAGTATGCATTTATTTAATTATATCAAAGAAATACTTAACATAATGGATCAAGCTAATATAAATTGCAACCCATTATGAACAGTCAAATAGACATCTAGGCTACCGTTTCAATCCCCTTATAGACTTACTGATTATTAGCATTTTTTTATATCTGGTTGTGAAAGGGGAAGGTATGTGTTTGTCGCAGTATAGCCACGAAAGCGATCAGAGTCTGACAAACTGCACCAGTTGGTGCGTAAACCAATGTTTGTTGTAATAACTCAGTGTGGTCTAGATTGAAAGATGTCTCCTCTCTGTGTGCAACTGTATTGTATCTGCCATTCCTGACTTTGTGCGCAACTGTATTGTATCTGCCATTCCTGACTTTGTGCATTCAACATGTAGTTTCCACACTACCATCACATATCGGATTTTAATTGTCAGAAATACCTAACTAGCTTCGCCATAGTGAGTTGAGATGACAATCGTATAAAGAATTGTTTTGCGTTCTGAACACAGCTACAGAATCTGTACCTGCTCGAGCTGCTTCTCTCCCATTTGTATAACCATCATCTACTAGGTGGCTCGTACAGGAAAAGGTTATGATTAATATTTTGATGAACTGGGATGAGCTGAAAGCTTATTTCATTTCTGCTGAGATCGGCTTTTAAAGGAAATTTTGTCAGACCACAAAAACTACATGTGCTTTGTTTGCTACGCCTGTTGTACAAGAATTTGAAAGATTGGATGTTCTTGTTCAGCAGAACAAACCATTCAGTCTGTACCAAGAACTATTCTTGCACCAGCATAGTCGTCAGATGAGAATGTGTGATGTCAGTGGGCAGAAAAAAAAAGCATTCAAGTTGATTTTGGTGTTAAGTTCTTAACGGAATGGAATAGGTTCCATCAGTAGAATATGGACGTTGAGGCCCATTAAGAAATAGAAAATGTCATGGCAAAATGTTTGTCTATGCAAGAAGAATTTCAGTCAAGTTAGACGTAGACTTCCTTCAGCTAGAGATATTTTTCAAGGCCTGTCAAAAGTGAGCCATGTGGTAATTTTGAACAAGGCTTCATGGCTCCCATTTTCAGTGTTACCTTTTACACACATTGCAGAAAACTATACTGTTCAAAAAAAGAAACGCATAGCTATCCGAGGGCGCATTTTTATGAGTTTGTAAGTAAAATCTGGTGCTAGGGTATATAAAAACCAGCCTCAAACGTTCTTTACAGTGTCAAATGCTCGTGTTGACCTGAATTGTGTTCGTTTTTGTAATCGTTACAACGCAGTGGTCAATTGTGTTTATGACGCAATTTTTGACCACAGCTCATGTTGCGCGCACGTGAAAGCAACACAATTTGGAGTGAACACTATTCGCTGACTACGCAACTGAAACCCTATAAAAGGATAACGCTATACACAAAAAATTCAGTTCATTTTCAAGCAGACATTTATGGCGTCTCTATCGATAAATTTAAGGAACATTGCTATTGGCCGACTGCATGCAGGCGAAAGTCAAAGTCAGGTTGCCAGGCATCTAAACGTGCTTCAGAGTACCATCAGTCGACTTTGGCACCGGTTCCAAGCCACTGGCTCAGTTGAAGACCGGCATCGCAGTGGACGACCCAGTGACAACAGCAGCGGAGGATCGCTTTATTCGGCTTCGTCACCTCAAAGACAGATTTACAACAGCTTCCTCAACTGCCCAGTCATTGCCTGCAGGATGTCATGTGTCTGATCAAACTGTCTGGAATAGACTGCATGACGCTGAACTTTGGGCACAACGACCTCACCGAGGACCCGTCCTTACGCGCCACCATCGCCAAAATCGACTTCTTTGGGTCAACCAGCATCGTCCCTGGGCAGCTGACAATCAATGGAGACGTGTCTGGTTTAGTGACAAATCTTTCTTTTTGTTGCAGCGTCATGATAGACGGCGTAGGGTCTACCGTAGGCGAAATGAACGTTTTGCCCAAAATTGCGTTGATGAAGCTCCGCCGCACGGTGGTGGAGGTGCAATGGTGTGGGGAATGATCAGTTACAACGGAAGGAGTCTATTGGTGCACATTGAAGGAGGCTTGAATGCGCAACGATACGTCAATGAAATTCTTCGACCCCATGTCCTTCCACTTTTGGCTGCCCAAAGGTCTGTGTTTCAACAGGACAACGCCACACCCCATTGTGCACGGTTGACCACACAGTTCCTGACTGCCAACAACATTCTCACCCTTCCCTGGCCATCCCTGCCTCCAGACATGAGTCCGATTGAGCACCTGTGGGAAGAGCTGCATAGACGTGTTTGTCGCCAAGACGTTGCTCCAGCCAATCGTCGTGATCTGTTCCAGGAAGAGTGGGCAGCCATCCCACAGGCCCACATCAGACGTCTGATCGCATCCATGTCCAGGAGATGCCAGTCGCTGATCGATGCAAGAGGAGGCCACACACCATACTAACGGGAAAGCCCGTACGCCAAAAAACTCTCGTGACCCAGATGCAAAACAACTGTCAATTGATTGGTTGAACCCTAAGGTATTCTTGTGTGCAATTTGAACAATTAACTCATTAAATTAAAAAAGTTATTGAATGTCAAAATTATGGATATGCGTGTCTTTTTTTTTGAACAGTATACATCACATTAGAATAGCAATACAGAAAAATAACTTTTCTTGATTGGAGAGAACCACAATTTAAGAAAGATGGATTCCCCACAGAACTGAGAAAGTGAACTGTTTTTGGATTGTACTCCAAAATAAGGCATTTAAAGAGCTCGCCACATGTGCCCTTACATGTCTAATAACCCCAGTGAGTAATGCTGTAGTTGACAGAATATTCTCTTGTACCATGTTAAGATGGAAAAAAACAGAATGCAGCTGCATTTGCTTGACGATATTGTGAGAATCAGAGCATAACTGTTGTTTTCAAATAAATGTTGTAAGGACTTCACTGCTTCGTCAAAAATGTTAAAAGACTATACTTCTGACAAAGTATGTGGTGAAGGTTCCAGCGGACATGTCATTGATGACCTCAATCTGGAGATTTTTATGTGATTTGAGTATGAATAATCTATTGAAATAGTTTGGCTTTTTTTTGTGAATGTGTTTGGCTTTTGTTTTCTTCACAATTTTCATCTGGCAACCCTGCCGACAACCCATAACCACTTATAGTAAGTTTGACAGTGAATATATTGCTGGTATTATATATCTTTTTCTTAATGACAGTGCACGTTCACATGTCCATGATGTGAATACAGTAATAAATAACTATTTTGTAGTTTTGCATTGCTCAGTGAACATACATCAGTTAAGCTTTTCTTACTGTAAATTGGAATTTCACTTTTGGGAAAACTTGACAATGTAGATTAACTGATTGTTAAAACTTGGCATGTATGTACATTGTATCTTATAAATGTTGACAATGTAAGTAAATAATGAAGGAAACCTGAGGCCTGAGTAGTAAATGTCCAACGAGTGCCTAATAATTACCTACATTTATTTATTGACAGTGTAAGTTATTTTACACCAACTAAACATCACGGGTATCAGTTAATGGTCCTGCTTACCAGTAAAAGACAAACTGGATTTTTTTCTCAAAAGTATTTTTTAAGAATTTCCACAATTTGTTTTTTTCCAAATGGGAGAAGAGAGGGCAATAATTTATTACTGATATACTTGTCTAGCTATCCCTTTTCATTAGAAACATTCCCACTGAATTTTTTTTCTTTGGTATTATGTAATATTAAAAGGTGACTGGAATGGTCAAATGCCAGGATGTGAATGTACCATTTATTTGTCTCTCTTACAGACACAAGACAATATTATTATATGCTACATCACCATTTCTTACTGCTTCATGTTTATTATACTTGTGATCTTGCACTTACAATCTGCAGTAATTATTCTAAAATACAGGTTTACCCCGCTATCCGAAAGTAGAGCATTCCTATGAAACCTTTCGTAAGCTGAAATGGCGTAAAGCGAAGAAGCAATTACCATTAATTTATAATGGAACAATTTTTTAGCGTTCCCAGACCCAAAAAATAACCTAGCAAATCATACCTCGCCTCAAAAACCGATCAAACCACCCATGACTACCTTTAAATTACACTTTCATCACCATTGTCCAGTGCTTTCTGTTTCAGCTTATTAAAGACTTGACTGATTTCTCCTTAAGTAAAAGATAACTTAACGGAACACCACGCTTTGTACACCCATCAATCTACTCAAGCAATAGATTTTCCATTTCTGGATGCCGACTAAACGAGACCACTTTGCTACTAGCAGAACCAATAGTAACTTCGGCAGCTTTCAAGATTCTTTCTCTCTGCATGTAAATAGTACGAATGGTGGACGCAGGCAAGTTCAACGCATGCACAATGTCTTTATTTCATTCACCATG
The DNA here is from genome assembly GCA_024509875.1 of Oreohelix idahoensis. Classification (NCBI taxonomy): domain Eukaryota; kingdom Metazoa; phylum Mollusca; class Gastropoda; order Stylommatophora; family Oreohelicidae; genus Oreohelix; species Oreohelix idahoensis. The sequence goes on from JAMPIV010008741.1 coordinate 221,772, forward strand.
ATCGAAACGCTTAATTATGTCCAGTTTTAAGCTAAGCGTAACACCCTTACGAGCTCTCTTAGGCTTTTCTGATACCTTAGGACACATCTTGCTAGTGGATGCACAAAATAAATCGAGATAAAGCACAGATGCTCACAGACACAGTTCAAAGCTATGGCGGCTTGATGCTGAGTGTAGTTCCCGCTTGTTGTAAAACAAACGCTGAACGCTATTTCCGCTTTTCACCTTTTTTCGTAAAAGCGAAAATCCTTTTCGGATTTCTTTGGTTAGCGAAAACAGGTACTAATGTAGGTCTTTCGTAAAAGCGAAGTAGCGTAAAGCGAACTTTTGAAAAGCGGGGTTTTATTGTATAGTGTTTGTGCAATTATTCACTTACAGTGGTGATACATTACTGTTTTTTTTTTAAAAAGTGTATGTATGTGGAACTTTGACAGCTTTGTCCAAGTGTGAAAGTTTAATGGCGAGATCATTTACTGACTTTTTAAATGGCATTTGTTTTCATTTTTTTTATACTGCAGTTTCAGTATTATTATTTTGTGAATTTATCTCAAAATCAAATCAAACATATTTGTTTGTTTCTTTCTTTCTTTGCAGTCACAGAATTGTATTTTTATCCATGTCTAGTCAACAGAACTGAAGAAAATGTGTTCACATTTGTGATGTTTTTACTTTATGATTATTTTTATTGTTGGGAGTTTTCACATGACCAAAGTTGGTGTTCATTAAATGAATATTCCACATGACAGGTGATATCGTTTTCTTAAATAATAAAAATTCATTTTATGTTTGTTAACAGTGTCTTTTTTGTAGAGGTATGAACTTTAAGGACCTACATATGATAAAAATGTGAGTGAATGGAAACCCATAGCTGGTAACAGTTTGGTTGTTGCCAGCAACTAGGAGTAAATAACCCTGGTGGGGATAATTTTACGGTTTGGGAGAGGGGTGTGTGTAAAGATTAGTAGTGCAAGTGCCAGTTTAGCCATTAGATTAGTTATGATCAGAATGAAATTATCTAGTTTTACCAAGTTTGTCAAGTATATAAATAAAACCTGGTTTTTCGTTTGTTTCCATCAATACTAGTTGTAGTTCCTGTCAGTCTGGCTAACGGCAATGTTGACATTGGATACTGGTCAAACCTGGTTGCTGACCATTGCAGTTTAGTCACTGTTGTGAATCCTCTAAAAGAAGCTATGACAACAGCTTCCCATGTCACCCCCCAATAGCACAAGGGTAAAGAGTGAACACTCAAACCTCTGGGGTTTGAATGATCTTCATTTCTGTTTCCAGTTCTCTTCTCAGTGTGTTCCTTGGTCTCCCTCTTCTCTGGGAGATTCTAGAACAAGGACTGCCTGAATCAACAGGTTTCCTCAGTGTGTGTGTCATATTTATCTCCATTGGTGCTTGTCTGTTCCTTGTGATCTTGGTATGACTTGTCTGTTCCTTGTGATCAGTTCCACATTAATGATCTTGGTATGACTTGTCTGTTCCTTGTGATCAGTTCCACATTAGTGATCTTGGTATGACTTGTCTGTTCCTTGTGATCAGTTCCACATTAGTGATCTTGGTATGACTTGTCTGTTCCTTGTGATCAGTTCCACATTAATGATCTTGGTATGACATGTCTGTTCCTTGTGATCAGTTCCACATTAGTGATCTTGGTATGACTTGTCTGTTCCTTGTGATCAGTTCCACATTAGTGATCTTGGTATGACTTGTCTGTTCCTTGTGATCAGTTCCACATTAGTGATCTTGGTATGACTTGTCTGTTCCTTGTGATCAGTTCCACATTAGTGATCTTGGTATGACTTGTCTGTTCCTTGTGATCAGTTCCACATTAGTGATCTTGGTATGACTTGTCTGTTCCTTGTGATCAGTTCCACATTAGTGATCTTGGTATGACTTGTCTGTTCCTTGTGATCAGTTCCACATTAGTGATCTTGGTATGACTTGTCTGTTCCTTGTGATCAGTTCCACATTAATGATCTTGGTATGACTTGTCTGTTCCTTGTGATCAGTTCCACATTAATGATCTTGGTATGACTTGTCTGTTCCTTGTGATCAGTTCCACATTAATGATCTTGATATGACTTGTCTGTTCCTTGTGATCAGTTCCACATTAATGATCTTGGTATGACTTGTGTAAGAAAGTTAGAGGGTGACCAACGAATACATGAAGGAGATAAAGAAGACATGGGGCAGGAAGACCTGGTTAAGTTTGGGGCCTATGCCCCATGGGGAACTGATGGGTGGTGAAGATGACAACTACTAAGCTAGACAAGAAAATAGTTCACTATCTAGAAACACATACACAATATAACTGCTGTTTACAAATACAAACACCTTTTTTTTCACATTTTATTTGTTCTCATGTAACTTTAATGTGTAGACAACAGGAAAAAAAAAACACAAATAATGTCCTATCAGTAAGCTGGGTTCATAAGAGCATTGCAATAAAATAAATCTCAAATCTGTCTGAACTTTGAACTTCAGGACATAAACTAAAACTGCTCATTAAAGGAAAAAATGTCCACTGTCATCTCCAAGAAATGATTAACTCTAACAATCTGATAAACAAAAATTGAGTAAAACATGAGACTTGTTTGAACTGTCTCACCTTATTCCAATGCAAGTTTGACCATGCTGACTGACAAGTCATAAAATTTCTAGTTATTTTAATGTAGCAATAAAAAAGGAACGCTCCTGGAAAAAAAACAAAATGCAACGACACAACATCAGAAAGCACTGTGCTTGCATTACTTCAGTCCTCTGTGAGAAGGTGCTGATGCAGTAGGAGGTGGCGGCGGCCCTTTCTGAGCCAACTCATCAATGTGAGAGATCAGAATTTTTCGTCTTTCCTCGGGAACACAGTCAAGAGTCAAAAACCGCTTGTCATTCTGTGGACAATTGAAATTACTTATAATACGACATACAAGAATTCTATACCGTGGTGGTGGTGGTATTTAATGTTAACTAGAAAACTACTCTTGCACAGCTGTCAATTAGTGATTTAGGCTTCTTCGTACACTCTCAGACGTCCACTTGAATGTTTTCAAAGAAAGCAGTAGTCAGTTTGAAGCTATTTGAATCTCCGTAGAGCTTTTCCATGAATGGTACTGGTGTCGGCCATATGAGCTTTCTCTGTTCCGCATATGTTCGGCAACTTTGAAGCAAATGTTCAGCAGTCATGTTATTAGTGCCACTGATTGATAGTTCCTATCTTTAGCTTGTTGAATAGATGGTGTCTCAATCTGTTGTGGCCAGTGCAGAGTCTGAAGATTACCACTTGTTCTCTTCTGTTGAGCTGGTCGTATGCATCTTTTTGTGTATGATGTTTGTATATGTGATTTAGGCTCACAATATATATTTAGAAAATTCTTGGAATATTTACACCACTGCTCTCTCTGACAAAGATGTGTCCTAACCAGGCTGTACTGAGATCACCACACTCCTCTTATTATCAAACATGCAAAATAATTATGTCACTTAACTCTTTCAGTCCCAAGCAAAAAAGTGGGTTTGGCCCAAGCAAAAATGGCCACCCCAGTGCGTTTTTATTGTTGTTGTTTGGAAATAATTTTTTAAAATGTTCATATGCATAAATAACTTTGTTGTTGTATATGAAACTGAAGGTAATTGGATGAACTTTACTCTTGTGCTACAAGTATAAAAGCTTTCATTGAAAAATGATTAGTTATTCAAGGTAAAATGGAGGATATGCGCTTAAAAAAAATGATTAGTTATTTAAGGTAAAATGGAGGATATGCGCTTAAAAAAATCGCTTTTAAAAATCTAAAATAAATATCTCAAAACAGAAACACGTTCACTCTTAAACATGTGCGGTATTTAAAAGAATGTACTTGCAGTCGGAAATGACATTTTGGGTGGTTTGTGTTAGAAAGTCTCAAACAGAGGCACATATACTAAAGGCTTTTTAAAGTCGATTGGGCCAAGCGCGTCTAACCCCTGAGCCTTTATAAAGTCGATTGGGACTTAAAGAGTTAATCTGCAGAACAAATTTGTTAAGCAAACGTTTAAAATAGGAGAGGAAGTAATCTTCCACATTTGCCAGTAAGCAATGTGGGGAGATAATACTCCATTTTATGTAACTTTATGAGAATGACTGGCCAATCTGTCACAGCTAAGTTCCTCATGGGAGACTGAACACAAGTAAATGTTACTTTTTTCAAACATATTAATACTTACCTCAAGCACCTTTTCAATGTCATCTAAATGACCTTCATTCTCCTCAACAATTTTCTTGGTCCTGGACAGACAGTTAAAAAATAATAACTGGTTGGTTTAAACTGGATAACCATACACAACCATTATGCTATTTAGTTTCCATCTTATGACTTCTTAAGTGTCGTGTGTGTGTGTGTGTGTGTGCATGGTTTTTTTCTTCTTATTTACAAAAATCAATTCAACTTATTTTATATATATATATATAGTGTAACACACACACAAAATCACAAAAGAATTTAAACACCAATTTTTTGAAAACAAAATACAAGCTACTACATACCACAAAATGGTCAAATATGATTACAATAGATAGAATCTTTGTTTTATAAAATACTTACTTGTATGTAATGACTTTTGTCTCCCTTAAAAGTTCTCGAAAATCAGCCTTGGCATTCACAAATTTCTCTTGCATGTACTCTGTGAATTCCTTTTCCCTTTTCTATTGAAAAAAAAAAATTATAAATAACGATAATATGAATGAACAAAGCCACACAGAAGGCTTTGAATTAGTAAATACAAAATTTTTTTTTAAAGTAAATATATACTGTTTTCAATCAGTCGTTTTGGTCAAGTTTAAAATTTAACAGAATTCCAATATAAATATGATAATTAACATCCCACTGGAAAAAATAACGCCCACAAGTAACTAGAAGATTAAAGAATTTTTACATCAATATCCTAATAACATTTAGTTAAGATTGAACCCGTTCCGTTTTTCTTTTTTTAAAGGCTTCATCTGTCCAGTACAAGAATGTCAGATCTAATGAAAGTTAAATTTCTAACAAAAACATGAACAAAACACCTTAAAAGAAAACATGTACATATGTCAGCTGTTTATTCTATTTGTACATTAAACTGTGTGATTGGCTCAAACTCCATGAAATGTACAGAATGACATCAATTATCATGTCTTGCCATCCTTGTCTCTATAAATTGTTTTGGAATGTTCCAAGAAACCAAGCTACTAATGAGTTGGGGGGAGCCCTCATATGAATACAGATTTTCTATTATCCCCTACACTTTGTGGCCAAAAGGTGTTTGCTAGTGCCACCTATTCACTTCAGTTACAGACCTTGCTGACAGTTTTTGTAGCTTCAAAAAGTCTCTACATGCTCAAGTCGATGCAACAATGGGACAGAAGCAGTGTATAAACAAGTGGGCTGTAATTTTCCCTCTAAGCTAGCAGGTACGGATCACAAGAAACACTATCATACTTGAACACACTCGGTTCAAATGAACATTCTCCTTCCCCACCTTCCCACTTGTCTATGACCACTATGCCCAAATCTGTCCCTTCAGCACTGTGGGTAGAATTAAGCATTCGTTCCTAGTATAATCAAAGAATTTTCCATCCCTCAGCAACCCTACATGAAGACTTACTCGGTCGCTGGATGAAAACTTGCTGTATCTTGGATCCTCCTTGATTTGTTTTTTAACTTCTTTCCATGTGGATGTCAGTGAAGTCTGGCGACAATAAGACAAAGACCAAAAAGATTTTAATTCCTATTCTTATAAATTAAAAAAAAAAAAAAAAAGCAAAACAACAACGAACAAACAAAAACACTACAGCAGTCAGGATATATTGAACACACCTATAAATTGCTATACATTTTAAATGCTTGAATACTGAACTGCTAATAATATTTTGTACACTGTGACTTTAATACAATTTTGTGTAGGCTGAACTAAGATAGCTGGTGTATGCCAAACAAACTGAGGCTAACACAGCAACAAGCAAAGCATAATAAACAATTTCAAGGCATTAGATTAAAGTAGATTTGAAGAAAAGAATGGATAGACAGCCGAGAAATAACCTGAAAGAGGTGAGAATTATAAACTGGACAGACACCACTAAGGATAGAGAAGAATGGAAAAGAACTGTTTTAGCAGCAAACAGCCTCAGTTAGCTGAAGAAGAGCTGCAAGCACTACAGTAAGTACACTAACCTACATTTCTACCAACTACTACATTCAATTAGTGTTACTTCCATACATCAGTTTCATCCAGTAAGGAGTGGAACATTAATTTGTTCCTCTTGTGAAGTCCCTCAATGTGAGCCTCAAACAATTTCTCTTTCTCCTCTCTCTCAAGGGAATCTGTCAACTCCCATCGATGGTCTTTCCGCAGCTGTTTTCGGGTATCCCGCCAGGTAACTTCAGAATTTCTTACCTGCACAAATAAAAGATTAAAATGCTTACAAAGGCTAGAGAGAGAGAGAGAGATTGTATGTTTACTTACAAGACAAGACACTTCATTTACAGACAAGAAAATAACATTTGTTAAACAAGTAAATATAGTAAGATACCATCATTCATACATCACCATAATCATTGTCCACCATACAAGACACAACAGTATTTTTCCTCCTTATAGGAAGCCTTCACCAAAGCATTTATGTGTGCATGCAGTGATGGTTTCTGTAGCACACTTTTATATCATGAAGTATATTTTTGTTTAACTAAGGCTGCTGAGCTTTATGCTCTTTTGCAGCAATACCAAGTTGAAGAAGAGTCCTTGGCATTATATACTGTAGATCTAGACTTTTCCTGTGGCTTTTCTGCCATTCTGAAATGTGTTGAGTTGACTTCATCAGCTCCAGTTTCTCCAGCTTGGCTTGCATTTAAAGGATCATCACTTCTGATCCCAAGGTAGGAGGAAGAAGCATGTGGCATTCTGCACATTCCCTGCCTTCCAAGGGGCTCTCCAAATATGCAGAGCTAAAATACTGTACTCTGGTTCTGGGCTCTTCTAAGGAATTGTCACATTCAACACAAAGCCACTTCTCAGCTCCTCTTGTCTATCATGGGGCCCATAGTGAGATCCTCCTGCATGCAGGCAACCAGGTAAAAGCCAGAGTTACATCTGGGGCTCAAGTGACTTCTCCAAGCTTAGTGTGCAATGCTGGGTTCTCAACATGTTTCACCACAAGGGGAATCCCTGGAAGTGCTTGGATGATTTCAAGAGTCAATGAGGATGTAATTAGCCTCACATACAGAGGTTCACATCCAAATCTACGAGGGGCGTTCAGAAAGTAATGCACCACATCGTTTTTCTCAGCTAATAATGAAGATAGAAGCATGAAATTTCGCACACTTCAAATATGGCATGTGCCAATTGTGTGTACCAAATTGCACCGCAACCGGTCAAATAATACGGCTGCCCTAAACCGTTGAAATGGAGCGTGTTAGCAACTTGCGTTATAAGCAGCGAATTGTGATAGAATTTCTCGTTGCAGAGAAGGAAACTGTTGTGAACATTCACAAGCATCTATAAGATGTGTATGGAAGTTTTGCAGTTGACAGGAGTACAGTCAGTCGCTGGGTTCAGAGAATCAAAGAATCAGGAAGTGGAGATACGGAGCTGCTTGATCGGCCGCGCTGTGGACGTCCTGCCACAGCCACCAACACAGAAATGTTGAAATGCGCTGACGGCATTATTCTTACTGATAGGCGAATCACTACTCAACAATTGGCCTTACAGCTGTCAGTCAGCATTAGTAGTGCAAATGCAGTTATAAAAACTCAGATTTTCTAAGGTTTGCGCAAGATGGCTTCCTCTAAGTCTCACAAATGACCACCGATTGCAAAGGAAAGCAATTTCTTCTGAATTGTTGGAGCGTTTCAATGCTGATGGTGAGAACTTTTTGGCTAAGATCGTTACAGGTGACGAAACCTGGGCACATCATTTTGAACCTGAGACAAAAAGACAGTCAATGGAGTGGCATCATCCGCAATCACCAAGAAGAAAGAAATTCAAGACAATTCCTTCAGCTGGAAAGGTCATGATCACTGTCTTTTGGGACACTGAAGGTGTGATTCTTGTTGATGTTATGCCAAGAGGAGAGACAATCAATTCGCAAGCTTACATTAAGACATTGAAAAAACTCAATCAACGTTTTCGCAGAGTTCGGCCGCACAAGAATCCAGCAGACCTGCTTCTCCTTCACGACAATGCGCGCCCTCACACAAGTCTGGTAACACGGGAATCAATCACCAAATTGGGTTGGACTGTACCACCCCATCCACCCTATAGTCCCAATTTGGCACCCTCTGATTTTCATCTATTTGGTCCACTTAAAGATGCACTCCGTGGGACAAGGTTTGAAGATGATGAAGGAGTGATTCATGCAGCGAAGAAATGGCTACATGATCAAGACAAAATCTGGTACGGGCTAGGAATACATGCATTTGTTTCGCGCTGGCATAAAGCCGTACAAGTTGATGGGGATTATGTTGAATAATACCGCTGTTTACATGACATATCCATGTATATTGTGTATAAATTTCATGCTTTTTGAATAAAGTTCCTGAGAAAAATGATGTGGTGCATTACTTTCTGAACGCCCCTCGTATATACTTTAGAATTGTGCTTAGCTGGTGGTCATATAAGGATGACTCCAGATATTCCTCCATGAATGTCATGAGGTATAGCAAGTTACCAGTCTGGACAAATAATTTCACAGAAGAGAATAATGATCAAATCTTACCTGCATTCAAACAGAGTAATTATAATTGATAAAAACTGTTGTAGAACTATTAGACACAGCAATGATATAGCCATGGAAATAAAATATTGCTTTATAGATTAAACATGATAAGTGTTTTAAAACAAATACCAAAACTTTCCCATTGTAGCTAACCTCTCAAGATGATAGGACATTACAAACAAATAAAGTACTTCAGTATGAAATATGAGAGAAAACATACATTCCCACACTGTGCTAATGTGCGAACACACACATAAACCATAGTAAGGTTTGCAAGTAGCGATAGATCCATTGGACATTAATTCAAGAAGCAGTATTCTCCCACGTGGACAGGTAAACAACATCCAACCAAACGAACAAACACTGATCAAGAGACTTACCAAGTCGGCAAGAAGAGCATTGAAGTGCTGGATGGCCTCATCCTTCTTGTGCTGTTCTCTCTCCTTGTCTCTTTCCCTCAGAGAGGAAGACAGTGACTGTTTAACTTCTTCCTCTCGTTTTTTAATGCTGGCTTCAATTCTCTCCTGCTTTTCTCTGTCTTTTCGTTCTTCGTCTTCGGAAGTGGGCTATAATGGGGGAGAAAAATTTAAACAATAGTGAAAACACAAGGGAGATTGACTTATTTAGAACACACTGTCAAAATTAGTTTGTACACAGATTAGCATGTTAGTTCATAAGGATCTGTGACACATACAAGGGGATTGACATAAGTCTTGGGCCTGACCATGAAGGAGTCACAGGAGGAAGATGAAACTTGGCACATTTAAAGTTCATCATATTTGCACTGAACGTATGAATTACGCGTTTGTTTCTTCAATGGGTTTTCCCGCTACGGTGCACGGCGCAATGTACCCTACTGACCGGATCTGCTGCTCCAAAGATTTGACAAAACAATGGAAAAGAAGGAGGCCAGAGCTGTGATAAAATTTCTGATGTTTCAGGGAAAAACACCCACAGAAATACACAGGGAGATGGAACCAGTGTTTCGTGATTCTTGTCCTTCATATACTTTGGTAAAAAACTGGTGTCAACAGTTTAAGTGCGGCCGCTCAAATGTTGCTGATCTGCCAAGATCTGGTAGACCAGCCTCAGAGTGCAACGATGAAAATGCAACAAGAGTGAAGAAAATTATTGACCAGGATCGAAAAATGACAATTGTGGAGATAGCTAGTAGAGTAAAACTAAATGAAAGAACAGTTTATAGAATTTTACACAACAGACTGGACATGAGAAAAGTGTGTGCACGCTGGGTTCCGCGATTGTTGACACGTGAACAGAAGCAAACGAGGGTAAATTGCTGTCAACAGGTGCTCAAAAAGCGTCAGTCAAAAAAATTTTTGGAGACCATGGTGACAGTAGATGAGACGGGTACACCATTGTCACGAAGTGGTTTTAATTTTATAGAGTGTGCCTGAATGAAAGCAAGACCCTAGTATGAGAAAGTCTGAGAAGATAGAATTTAGATGGAAAATAACATGCCTGTGGACAGGTGAGACTATTGGCTCAAGAGATAGACCCAGGATTTGAATCTCCCCCTGCCGCTTCGTGACTAAAAAAAATGGCTATAGTCTCCCCACCTCTGACCGCCTTGAAACACAAGGAGATAAGGTGTATAATTACGACCACAAACACCACTATACAGACAACATAGAGTAAGTATAGTAAAGAATAGACGCTGATCCAGTAAATAATATATGTATATATTTATTTACATACAAGAAAACATAAAATGGCATCATACGTCATCAAGTCAGTCAATAGCGTGCACTGTTTCACGGCCTGGAAAAACCAAGGTAACAATTAAATTGAGAGACACTCAACCAAAAAAAAACCCCAATCACATTCACTCTTCCTGTCACCCTGCTGAGGAACAATAAAAATGGTTAGTGCTTTAAAGTGCTTTGATCTTGTGGGGCTGTCAACTTAGCCTCCACTCTCTAACATTAATAAGCTTTCTTATTGTCTCAGTCCTGGTGACTCTTCTTCAACGAAACTCTACACAGCTTTCTACTTGTTAGGCGATATGCGCTGATAACTACACCACAAGAAATGCTAAAAATAATAGACTTAGTTTTACGAACGCAGACTCAGTGTCTATCCGTCCAATGGATACTGAACAGACCCTAATGGTCCTGTCTATTTTCTCCCTCCTTCTCTATCTTTCTCTCTTGATCTCAGTGTCTCTCTAACACTCGAGGGCTGATGATGCGGCGTCTCCGTTACGCTCTTCTCTTGATTTCTATCAGGACCTAGGTATGGTAACCCTGTCACCTGTTCCTGATTTTGGTGATGACGATGTTCGGATATCAAGCATGAGGGACTTGATTAACTGTAGACAAAACTTCTCTGCTGCTGAATAGCTTCCCTCTTTTAACCCGCTCCGGAGTTAGAGGAAAAAAAAAACACAGCCTTGATTTCAGGCTGTACAAAAATGAAACCAGTCTCCCGGCCACCTGCCGTTGTTAGAGACTATAATAGCGATGCTCTCGGCTGTATGTTAAATAAACCTCGGTCCAGCTGAAGCATAGGGACTTCACTGCCAGAGACCATAGGGTAATTTTCTTTTGCTCCTGACGATACTCGAGTACTCTGACCCTGAGATATGTCTTTTGCCGTGGATAATTTTATTTGACAAAATTATGCTCCCCACTGTTTCCGCCGTGACTCGCGATTATCGTTTGTTTTTCCCACGGTGGAGAACGATAATTACGACGTCCTACGGCCAGGCAATAATTTTTCATAGAGACCGAATCCCCGTTTTCTGTCCCATATATACAAGAGCAACCGCCCACGCGGATTTCCCTTCCTACGCAAATCCCGGACCAATGGGAGCGCTAGAAAAATTAATACTATCAACCCACGCAAACCCCGCGTGCTTCCGGCCGCGTGTTTCCGGCCTCGTCATATCACGTGCCGGAAATGGCGATTATTTCCGTAAACAACGAACTTTACGGGAATCGCGAAAAATCAGAAGAAAGTAAAACTGGCCGAGTGAAAAATAAACCTACCGACCTAAAACGAACCCATTTAAATTACCTTCCCAAAAGTACCGAACACGATATATTCACATGCGAAGAAATAAAATGGTGGAAAAGCGGGCCCGAAAATAGCGATTTCCGTAAACAACGGAAAATCGCGTGATCAGAAGAAAATAAAACTGGTGAAAATACAAAATAGAACCACAGAATCGGGCCTGTTAAAAGTCAGAATTACAGTGTAGCGTCACATAAGTCCCCCCTTTCAAGTACGGGAACCGTGCTCAATCACTGAAATCTCTGGGTTTCATACTGGCCCGTATCTAGATCTACCTCTCGATCTAATCACTGTCATAATTAGCATTATCATACAGGCCCATCTCCATATCCTTGAGAATCTTGGCAAGCCCTGGATTCACCAAATGACGAGCGATGATACTGGGGTAAGTAAGCCCGCTGTCAAACAAACACGTAGTGGCTGTCCCATTCACTACGGCTGGTCCACTGTTAGAGAACAACTTCTCTGCCTGGACTGGTTCCCATTTATTCCCTTTAGTCCATCTCACCGGTCTTAAACAAGCTGCATGGTGAGCTGGGGGTTTGTTCATGCACCGAGATGTCCAGTGGGAAGTGGTTCTACAATTCTGACAATACCTCTCATGATCTCCTCTGTTCCTAGCGGGTTCCTGAGAGGTTGTTGTCGGTGCTCTGTTATGCTGCTGGGGGCGCAAGTTATAACCAGAATGAGGCTCCTTGCGAGAAGGTCCTGGTTGCTGATAAGCTGGTGAAGTAGCCGGCTGCGATGATGAAGCTTCTTTGTCTGCGGCTGGCAGGTCTGGGTTTTTCCGTTTCTGTCCCAGTACTTCGGCCTGTGCTGTCTGGTACCTTTCCGCGAACACGATAATCTGATCAAGTTGCTGGGCACCCTGCTCTGCCAGATATCGCCTCAAGTCGGGGGACATGTTTGCCTTGACTTGTTCACACAGAACTAGCTCCTCCAACCCTTCAAAAGTCTCCGCCAGTCCTGACAGTTCCCTCCACCGGGTTAGGTAATTTCTCACCCGCTCTGCAAACTGTGCGAAACTCTCTCCCTTCTCCGGCCTGCTCTCCCTGAACATGGTTTGGCATTTCCGGGGTGTCCACTGAAATCTTTGCAACAAAGCATTTCGCAGTGCCTCAAAGTTGTTCTGGTCATCTAGGAGCATCTTGTTGTAGACTTCATACGCATGACCTTTGAGGTATTGTGATAATTTCAGGCACCAAAGACTCTCATCCAACCCGTATGCCTTTGCCATCCGTTGAAATTTTTCTAAAAACACGTCAATCTTTTCATTCCCATTAGGGAACGAGTCAAATGGGAAGCTCATGGCGGCCATCCGGGGTCCTCCGTTTCCTGAGGTGTCTGTCGCTCCTGCTCCGGGTGAATCTCCATTAGCTGAACTGCCTTCTGAAGCTCGGTACTGCAGTTCCAGAGAACGCAGGGCAAGTTCATGCTGTCTCTCCGCTGCCTTCTCCCTCTCCTGTGCTTCCAATTTCCGAAGTTCCATCTCTGCTGCGGCTATCCTTTCCTCTTTTGCTGCTTCTGCGGCTGCTGCCCTGTCCTCCTTCTCTTTCTCTCGCTGAATATGCCTGTCAGTTTCCCTTATCAGGTAGGCCTTAGTCTCCTCCTTATCCATTCCCATGTCCTGAGCAGCCTCTCGCCAGGCAGCTCGTAACTTGGCCATATCCGCCATCTTACCTGTAAACTGCTGTAAGTTCACAAATACAGAGAAATGACAGAAAAGGAAAAGAGAAGGAACAACCTGTTACGAAATATAAAATACTCCCTCTATAACCGCTGTTCCAAAACCCGAACTCAGACTAGCGTCAAGTCTGAACAATAACCTGAGAAAAAAATTTAGTTAAGAAGCTACCAAAAACTAAATTACCTTCCTGTTAAAGAAAAATATGTCGGTATGCCATCAGTTACCTCTTAGTCATATAAATCAAAAATACCACAAAAATCTATTAGACTGCAACCTGTGGAAAAACTTATACTGGATCAGTTCTAGTAGCTCAAGTCTAGGGGATATTTAGAGAAATTCTATTCTCAGAAAACTTTCTAGAGACAATCTATGAATATAGATCACAGAATTGATCTCCACAGAATGATCCACCGGATGATTGCCGCCCACTTGTCACGAAGTGGTTTTAATTTTATAGAGTGTGCCTGAATGAAAGCAAGACCCTAGTATGAGAAAGTCTGAGAAGATAGAATTTAGATGGAAAATAACATGCCTGTGGACAGGTGAGACTATTGGCTCAAGAGATAGACCCAGGATTTGAATCTCCCCCTGCCGCTTCGTGACTAAAAAAAATGGCTATAGTCTCCCCACCTCTGACTGCCTTGAAACACAAGGAGATAAGGTGTATAATTACGACCACAAACACCACTATACAGACAACATAGAGTAAGTATAGTAAAGAATAGACGCTGATCCAGTAAATAATATATGTATATATTTATTTACATACAAGAAAACATAAAATGGCATCATACGTCATCAAGTCAGTCAATAGCGTGCACTGTTTCACGGCCTGGAAAAACCAAGGTAACAATTAAATTGAGAGACACTCAACCAAAAAAAAACCCCAATCACATTCACTCTTTCTGTCACCCTGCTGAGGAACAATAAAAATGGTTAGTGCTTTAAAGTGCTTTGATCTTGTGGGGCTGTCAACTTAGCCTCCACTCTCTAACATTAATAAGCTTTCTTATTGTCTCAGTCCTGGTGACTCTTCCTCAACGAAACTCTACACAGCTTTCTACTTGTTAGGCGATATGCGCTGATAACTACACCACAAGAAATGCTAAAAATAATAGACTTAGTTTTACGAACGCAGACTCAGTGTCTATCCGTCCAATGGATACTGAACAGACCCTAATGGTCCTGTCTATTTTCTCCCTCCTTCTCTATCTTTCTCCCTTGATCTCAGTGTCTCTCTAACACTCGAGGGCTGATGATGCGGCGTCTCCGTTACGCTCTTCTCTTGATTTCTATCAGGACCTAGGTATGGTAACCCTGTCACCTGTTCCTGATTTTGGTGATGACGATGTTCGGATATCAAGCATGAGGGACTTGATTAACTGTAGACAAAACTTCTCTGCTGCTGAATAGCTTCCCTCTTTTAACCCGCTCCGGAGTTAGAGGAAAAAAAAAAACACAGCCTTGATTTCAGGCTGTACAAAAATGAAACCAGTCTCCCGGCCACCTGCCGTTGTTAGAGACTATAATAGCGATGCTCTCGGCTGTATGTTAAATAAACCTCGGTCCAGCTGAAGCATAGGGACTTCACTGCCAGAGACCATAGGGTAATTTTCTTTTGCTCCTGACGATACTCGAGTACTCTGACCCTGAGATATGTCTTTTGCCGTGGATAATTTTATTTGACAAAATTATGCTCCCCACTGTTTCCGCCGTGACTCGCGATTATCGTTTGTTTTTCCCACGGTGGAGAACGATAATTACGACGTCCTACGGCCAGGCAATAATTTTTCATAGAGACCGAATCCCCGTTTTCTATCCCATATATACAAGAGCAACCGCCCACGCGGATTTCCCTTCCTACGCAAATCCCGGACCAATGGGAGCGCTAGAAAAATTAATACTATCAACCCACGCAAACCCCGCGTGCTTCCGGCCGCGTGTTTCCAGCCTCGTCATATCGCGTGCCGGAAATGGCGATTATTTCCGTAAACAACGAACTTTACGGGAATCGCGAAAAATCAGAAGAAAGTAAAACTGGCCGAGTGAAAAATAAACCTACCGACCTTCTTCTTCTTCTTCTTGTGATCGCATCTTTGATGATTACACCGTCAGACTGAGTTCTCATGATGAATTCGACTGTTGTTTGAAGTTCCTCTTTAACTCCATATAGCTTTGAGTTTAGTGTTGAGTCATTCGGCCAGTATATCTTTCTTAACTGGTCATACAGAGGACAGTCCTGTAGAACATGCTCAGCAGTTTGTTCGTTTAATCCACATGTGCACAGTGGTGAAGCAGACAATCGTAGCTTGTGCATGTGTTTATTCCGTTTGTTATGCCCTGTCCTGAGTCGAAAAATAGTTATCTGTCCCTGCCGGTCGAGAGTGTGATAGTCGTCTTTGGGTTGGTTCTGTTCTCTTCTGATAGTCTGGATAGCTCTCTTTTTCTCAAAGTATGTGACTTCATTATCTTCTTGTTCACATTCTCCTCCCTTTTTTGCAAGTTTATCTGCCTTTTCATTTCCGGGTACACCACAATGAGATGGTACCCACTGAAGTATGGTTCTCTTTTTGGCAGCTACCTTGTTTAGTTCATTTCTCAGATGCGGGAGTTTACCACCCTTGAGAGCTTGCAGGACAGACAGTGCATCTGTGAGGATGACTACCTGGTGGCAGTCAGAGTTGGTGTTATAAATCATATTTGCAGCTTGCTCTAGAGCTTGAACCTCAGCTGTATAGTTGGAACAGAATTTACCAGTGGGAATGTGCCTAGTCTCATAGTGGTTGTCAGGATATGAGATAAAGATACCGGCACCTCCATTCCTAACAGCATTAGTTGCTGATCCATCTGTATAGGCATGTATCCATGATTGATCGGGATAGCTTTCTTGGATCATACTCAATGTAGCAGTTCGTTTTTGCAGATCATTATACTCACATCCACTTGTGAGACCACTGACTGATGTATTAATTTGGAGGGCACTGCTGGCCTGCTCCCATGGTACAGGGTATAGGGTGGGCTTCAGTGGTGTTGTCTTCATGGATAGGTCTTCTTGATGCTGTCTTATAAGTCTTTTCCCCCGATGCACAAAGCTGCTACGCTTTAGACGTCCCAATGCCAGATCATCTAGTCTTGCCTTCATTGGGTGCATTGGCATACTGTTGTACTTTTCCATCTGGATCATGGTTTTTGTGTCTCTTCTATGGGACAATGTCTGTAATCCAGCAACCTTCTGCATCTCTGTTATTGGTGTAGTTTTCATGGCTCCTGTAATGAGCCTGAGAGCTTGATTTTGCACCTTGTCCAAAGACTGCAGATGTGAGTTAGCAGCTGATGACCATGCTGCTGAGCTAAACTCTAAGTGTGGTCTTATTACTCCATTATAAATCTTCTTTAGATTTCGTTCATTTGCTCCCCAGTTGGTACCTGCTAATTTTCTGAGTATGCCTAGTCGTCTTCGGGCCTTTCCTTCTGCATTTTCAATATGCTTATTCCATGTAAGCCTTTGGTCAAATGTCACCCCAAGATAGGTGGGGTAGCTTTCTTCCTTGATCACGGTTGTCCCTAGGTGTATGTTAGCTGATTTGTCCTTGGGGGCGAGGGAGAACAGTGTTGTGGAGGTTTTGTCTGTGTTTATTGTGATAAGCCATTTCTCTGCCCATGACACTAGCATGTCTGCTGCCCGCTGCATTCTATAATTTGCTGTGGTGACATTTTCATCAGCGCACCAGAGTACTAGGTCATCTGCATATAAGGCAGCTTTAACTCCTGCAGGGAGATCTTTCACCAGGTCATTGATGTAAACAAGGAAGAGTGTTGGGGAAATTACTCCTCCTTGAGGTACCCCCTGATGGAGCAACACTTTTCTGCTCTGCAGACCGTCAAGAGTGACTCTAGTTCTCCTGTTATGCAAGTATGACTGGATCCATTTCATCATGTTGCCTTGGATTCCACTTCTCCTAAGTTTTGCAATGAGGCCATCTTTCCACACCTTGTCAAAGGCCTGCTTGAAGTCGACCCAGATCGTTAGGACCTTTTTCTTCTCCTGGAAGGCATCTTCTATTGCTTGAGACAAGTAAGTAACTTGGTCTTCTATACTGTAGCATTCTCTAAATCCAGCTTGTTCCGGCACCAGGATCTGCTCAGACTCTAAATACCATTTCAATCTGTGGTTGACTATTCGCTCCATAGTCTTCCCAACACAGCTTGTGAGACTGATTGGCCGGTAACTTGCAGCCTCGGTCTTACATTTCCCTTTCTTTAGTATGGGTATTGTGATGGCTTCTCTCCATACTTGGGGTACCGTTCCTTTCAACCAGCTGTGGTTGAATATCTCAAGCAGTTTTGTCTTTGCTGCTGAGCTCAGATTTACTAGCATTTCGTTGCTGATTTTGTCTGGGCCGGGTGACTTTTGAAACTTAAGCTTGGAAATAGCCTTCTGTAGTTCTCCTAGTGTGATGGGTTCCCTCATTGGGGCAGGAGTATCTGTCTGTCCCATGGTTGCCAGTATTTCTTTTCTTATCTCTCTCTGATGATCTATGTTAATGGGTAAGTTGCTTTCTGAACTGTATCTTCTAGCAAACAAGTCTGCAGCTTGTTTTCCTCTGAAAAGTTTGCCACCTTCATCCAATGTGATAGTCTGCCTAGGTGAGGAACGCTCTTCATTTAGAGACTTGACTAATCTCCAAAGTTTCCTGCCGTCTTTCTCAAGGTTCAGCGATGCCGTTTTAGTTCTCCAGCTTTTCCGTTTTTCTTCTAGCTTTGTTCTCTGAAACTCTGCTACAGCCTTTTTCCATTTGTTGTGAGTTTCAAGTGAAGGCTGAGACTCTGCGTCCTTTCTAGCCCTGTCCATAGCTTCCTGACGTTCTTGGAGTGTGCTGGACCAGTATGGTATGTAGTTACGCCGGCATCCTTTGGGAATGGTTTCTTTTGCAGCTTGTAGTATGCATCTGTTGAAGTCTTTTACCACTTCATTAATGTCTCTGTTCTGTACCTTGAGGGTAGACAGCAGCGTGTTCACCTGATGCCTGAATAAACCCCAGTTGGCTTTTTTGTAGTTCCATCTTGTAATGGCTGGGCCTGTACTGAGAGTTGCACTCTGGACAGTAAGAAAGATTGGGCGATGGTCGCTTCCCCCTAGTTGGTCTCCTACTTCTCTACTAATAGATCCAGCTATATCTGGTGTGGAGAAGGCAAGATCTGGTGTTGAAGTTGTGTGCCATCCTCTGGAGTAGAAGGTAGGAGTATCTGTGGCATTATTGACTAGGATTAGGGAGTGATCATCTTGCCAAGTTTCAACCTCTTCACCTCTGTGATCCAGATGGTTATAGCCCCAGCTCTGGGAGTGGCTATTAAAGTCTCCAACTGCTATAAAGTTGGTGGCTGGTACCTGTATAGAGCTGAGACTCAGGGGTTTGTTGTTCGGACAGTAATAGTTCAGGAGTTCTATTTCCATCTTGTCTACCTTTATCTGCAACAGCTGATATTCTGCTCCATCCATGAAGGTTTTCCTTTCGTGTGCAGGAATGTTATTCCTTACAAGAGTAAGTACTCCTCCTTTTCGTCTATCTTTTCTGTCGGATCTGAAGCATTGATATCCCCTTATTTTAAAGGTTTGATCTGCTTTCAAGTGAGTCTCTTGGATACAGCAAACACTGACTTGCTTCTCATACAAGATGTTTTCCAGCTCTGTCTTTTTGCTGTATCCAGCCTGCTTGCTGTTCACTCCCTCTGCATTCCAGTGCATCATGACAAGTGGCACTCTGGGTTTCTCTTTTTCTGTTTTGTTTTGGTCAGTAGTTCTCCTCCGCCGTCTGCTGACTCCACAAGACGGTCTAGAGGGTCCTCCAGTAGCTGAGGGTGGGCTCTGTCGAGGCTCAGAGCCCGGCACTGCACCTGCCTGGTGGAGCTCCACAGGGCGAGCACCAGTACGAGATTTATTTGACGGTGTACTCTCCATAGAAAAAAAAAGCGAGTTGCGTGATACTGTGGTTTCCGGTGCGCCTTCTGGCCCAGTATCTATGACTTTAGCACCTGTTCAACGGGAGAGTGGGCTCATCCCTAATCTGTTTATGTTCCCAGTAGTAGACTATTCGCAAGCAGCCTGGGGGTGTCACTGCTCTGCGCGGACCTTGTTTACCGAGGCGGCGTCCGAGCTCGTATGGTGAAAATATGGTTGCATTATCTTCAAAATAGCCCTGTCTTTCCTGCCATCCTGCAACTTTGAGTTAGGGAGTTCTGAGCTCCAGTCTCTTTCCCAGGCATTTTATCCTGGCCTGGCACGCATACAGAGGACCCCACTTCTGGTTCTAAGTTAGCAGTTGGGGATAGGTGGGGTAGCACACTGTGCATTCCCCGTCATCCAGGGGGCTCTCCAACTATGCAGAGCTTGCACAATGCTGTGCTCTGGTTCTGGGCTCACCCAAGGAATCCTCACGTCCTGCACAGAGCCACTTCCAGATACCCACCACCTGCCAACCCCTCATTGTAGAAATCTCCTGCATGCGGCCATCCAGTCAAGAGCCAGTATTAAGTCTGGTGCCCAAGTGATCCCCCCAAGCTCAGTGTGCAATTCTGGGTTCTCATCATGCTGCAACACAGGGGGGATTGTGATGCTCAGCCATCTCTCTCAACTCTGCACCGATAAATGACATCGGGGACTTAACTGTGTCTCAGTACTGGGAGGCCCCGTTTCCGGGTACACCACACACAGCCAGTTGAGGCAACGGTCGCCGTGGGCGTGTCTTCAGTGGGGAAGTTGTGGAGTCTTCCTGTCCATGTTCTTGCACATCCTAACACTGCCCGCAAGACATCGGAGGTTTGGAGAGTGGCCTTCTCTGCTTTTTTGAGCCGGGGTGGGCTCCCCGGGCAAGTCTCGATGGGGATCGGGACGTGTCCACGCGCCAGTGGGCCCAGCATCGGCCACATCTGTTGGAGGACTTGCTCTGCCAGGTTTGAGTTAGTAAATTCCAACTTTGTCATCTTCTTGGCATTGTGATGCTGGGGTGCCTGTGGATTTCCTAACGCCCCGGGTAGAAGCCAGAAGTGTACTGTGCCAGCTCTGGGGGAGATAAAGGGGGTGTTTCTGCGTCTCCTTGTGATACGTAGCCAAGGTAGGGCTCACAGTGCTCTTTCCCCGCCACCAAATTGCCTGCTGGTTACGCCGAGTTCTCCGAGGCTCTAGGCATGTGACCAAGAGTTGAAGGCAATAGGATCGTCACGTCCTGAGTCTCTGTGCCTGTACGATGGGTTCCGATCTTCAGGGAGCAGTCCACACTCGTTCCCACTCCCAAGACTTGTTCAGTATCCATCTGGCTCCTTCCCACCCACAGAGGGCGTGTACGGTGTAGTGCACCGGTTTTATTATCGAGGTTTGCTCCTCTAGATCCGTTGTGTTTAGCCTGAGGATTCGCACCCTCAGTTACCAGGACTACCTCGAGGAGGGTGTGGCTCTTCACCACGCACAACGATCTTGGGGTATGAGAGGTTTTGCTAGGCCAAGAGACTAACACCGCAATGGTCGCTCCTTTCATGAACAGAATTCACTAGGCCTAGGGTGAAGCAAGGGGGGAAACCCACTACCCACAACACCAGCACATCATACCCCCTGTCTGTAGACTTTGCCCCCCTACCGACCTAAAACGAACCCATTTAAATTACCTTCCCAAAAGTACCGAACACGATATATTCACATGCGAAGAAATAAAATGGTGGAAAAGCGGGCCCGAAAATAGCGATTTCCGTAAACAACGGAAAATCGCGTGATCAGAAGAAAATAAAACTGGTGAAAATACAAAATAGAACCACAGAATCGGGCCTGTTAAAAGTCAGAATTACAGTGTAGCGTCACAACCATTATGACCCCGAATCCAAAATTGCCAGTATGCAATGGAAAACCCCGGGCTCCCCAACACCTGTCAAGCCGAGAGCGCAGAAATCTGCAGGAAAAGTGATGCTGACTGTTTTTTGGGATGTCAAAGGTGTCCTTTTCAAAGATTATCTGCCTCGTGGCAACACAGTTAATGGACAGTACTATGCAGATCTTCCTTTTCAGCCTAGCGTGATAGGACTCAAATGCTTCGCCTTCAGGGAAGTACCTAAGTTTTATTTATTTTTTTATTTATTTATTTTTTTATATTTATTCTTATATTCATTTAAGTTCTTATGTCTCCTATCTAGCCTTCACTGTCTTTCTTTTCCTGACGAAGGCCTTGTGGCCGTAACGTAGACTATTTTCTTTGTCTCTTGTCCTCGTAAGACGAATCACCTTTTTTCGATTTTTTTTCAAAACCCATCCATCACCAAACTAAGAAAGGTTGTGACCAGGAAACGAGGGATAACGCGCACTCAAAATCTTCCTTTGCTTCAAGACAACGCGCCCTCTCACAAAGCACGGCTTGTGCAGCTAGCAGCCAACGATTTGAATATTGAAATTCTTCCACACCCACCAAATTCTCCAGATTTGGCTCCATCAGACTTTTTTCTATTCCCAAATCTTAAAAAACAGCCAAAAGGAAATCATTTTGACAGCGATGAAGAGGTTATACTGGCATGTGATGACTGGTTTAGTTTGAAAAATAGGGTGTTCTACTCCCAAGGTCTTTTCAAGGTCAAGCAGAGATGGCAGAAGTGTGTCAATTCAGACGGTGGCTATATTGAAAAGGAATAAACACTATACAAAATTTCAGCTCTCTGTGACATGTCCTTCATGGTCAGGCCCAAGACTTATGTCAATCCCCTTGTAATTCATAATACAAATGCAATGCTTTCTTTCTACTTGACAGCTAGTGATTATGGTGTGCTCAGGGCAAGTGACTGACAATAATATAATTCTTGCTGTTAAACAGTCCCATGTTTATCCTGCCCAAATAAGAGTTTTAAAAACAGGCCACATAATGCATATGAAAGAACACACCTGGTTTTCTGTCTAACCATCATTTTATTAAAATGTTTCCACTCCTGTCCTCAGAAAATTCCTTTTTATTGTTGTGGCTCTTACTAGTTCCTCTCTTTGTCATGAAATTCTGAAATGAGTGAGAAACTGGTGTGCTTTTCTGGAAGGGCCATTAATATTTAGGAACTTTCCCTTTTAAAACTGCTTCCACTGAGACCTGTCAAGTTTTTTTTCTATCATAAACTTACATCTGGCTGTTGCTGTTTCATTTTCAATATCAGCATAAACAATGTCACTATTTCTATCAATGTAAATGACAAGGGACAGACATTTTAAATGAAATATCTACATTCATGACAACAAGTCGCTTCTGACTATTATAAATGAGTATAGTGTTGAGGAAATCTACCCATCATAAACATATTAGCTGTGACGACATGTCATAGCAACAACAAAATAGAAACTACATGCACCCAACAACAAAAAAATACACTTAACAGTAAACTTATTTCAACCTCCTTGTATGATGGCAACGGTCATATAAATATTTATTAAAACAAATTAACTACAATGGCATTTTTCCGGCCCTTTAAAGAAATGATGGCACTCAGGGTCAAACAGGAGTTACAGAAACCAATATCTCAATATACGTTACCAATGTTGGACCCCTTCACTAACACTTAACTGGTCAACAAGTTACAAACACACTGGACGGTAATACTGGTGACTGCTAACCCCTAATTGTAAAATGTGTTTCACACGCTAAGAAAGGTTATTAAAATGTACGTTATATAAATGAAATTATTACTATATTTTAACTGACCTCATCCAAAGTTTTCACATAATCCTTGAACCAATCTTCCCGGCGGGAACTACTGTCCACAGCCTCATATCGTGGATCTGAGTTTATTTTTTTCTTTACGTCACTCCAACGTGAGTTGCGGTCAATGCCTGACGCCTCCTTTAGCAATTTCAGGAAATCAGACTTCAACTGAAAGAAAACAGATTCGAACTGAAATCATATAAATGGAACCTGGAGCAGTAAATTTCAAGATGCAAATAAGAATGGCACTGAATAAGTTGTCTGAAACAAGCAAATAAGCCAAGTGTGGGAAAAAAAAGGCAAATTATAATTACAATGTTCAATGCTGAAACTTTATCCATTTCAAGAAATTGTCTGTAAATTACAAGAATCACTGCTAAATCACATTAAAAGTCACAAACAAATGTAACACTTTCTTTCCACTGTCAGTGTAGCATCAAATAGTTGATCATATTATTACAATTACACACTACTTTTTAACCAAGAACAAATTATTTTAAAATTGCTATCACATACACATAAATAGTAAAGCTAGTCCCATAGCAGATACTGCCGTAGGTGAGTGAAATGTTAGAGACTTCACTATACTAGCTCTCGGCTTTATGGAGTGAGGAGACTTGTTACCTTCCTTGCTGCCTTTGCCTTCCCTAACTCTAGAGCAGAGTCAGGTATCCATTTACAGCTGGGTACACAGGAGCATGACGCTACCTGGTTTTGAACCTGGTAACTTTGTGCCTTGAGAAGCAAACACTCTACCCATCTCTGCCACTCGACGCTCACCATGTATTAATCATTTGACATCACAACTTAATATGCCTCATGTTTTGTTTTTTTCACTTGTAAAAAACTTTTATCAAAAGTAACAAAATAAGAGTAAACTTATCTGTATCACATAAACGCCTAACATGCAAAGTAACAGAAATAATATTATTTTATCTGTCTTTACTTGGATAATGAATAACTAAAGGAAAAAAACCTCTCTTCTAACATAATTTACTCATAACAAAGATAATGCATTTTTTCCTCAACCTTAGAAGTCTTCTCTATTTTTACTGAGCTCCTAAAGGAACAGGCATTAACAAACTGTGAGCCAGTCAAGATCAATTCCAAGTCCTTTGTGATTTCATGGTTCTGCTTTTTATTTCTCTTGGTTCTTCCTTGTTTCTCCAGCCACCCTGAGAGCTTTGTCCCAAGACCACAGATGCATTTTAATATATGATCTAGCCACTTTCATCATTTGTTTTCAGTATCATCAATCATGTTATTTAATTCAATGGGTTCTTCTCAGGCACTATTCCTCCAACCTCCTTGAGCAGCTGTAATTTTCCGTGCTCCTGCCAGACATCTGCTGATCTGTACAGCAGGGATCTAATGAACAGCTGACTTTTAGCAACAGATTAATTTTCCTTTTTTCTTCAATTTATTTTAAAAGATGCCTCTTGTATCCAATGATTTAAATGCTGCTGCTACTATTTATATTCTCAGGCTGACTTCTCTTTACTTATACTTTGGTGAAATGATTGTGAAGAACAATTCATCTAAATACTCGAATTCTGTCTCTTCAACCTTGACACATTGCAAAATTGTGACATTTATCTCCATGTTTTCTTCTTGCTTCTATTTTCAATTCAGCTGCCTAGCTACGCTTACAAGTTGAGGAGCAATATATTTCTTCATCTCAGATACAAATTTAAATCCAGTAATAAATATAAAATCTACAAATTCTACGTTCCATTGACACTCCTTAAGGAGCATGGGGCCACCAGGGCAGTGGCCTCCTTACAGGACACCTCCACCAAAGTACTTCATGTACTCTTGCGTTGGAGGTTTTTTTTTCTTATACAACGCAACTGTTAGCCAAGCATAATGCTCTTTATAGGCCTTTTATTATGACATGCTTGGTAGGGCAGCACATGTACTTTTTTTTTTGCACCCCAATAACAGGCCCTGGAATCAATGACTGCTTACAAAAAAATATGTCTCCAATGAAACTGTATTTCACTCTAACAATGCACTAGAGAGTTGCCATCTCATTTTTCAGAAATGTCTTTTCATCAAGGGAAGTCTCATGTAATACATACAATGAAAACAGACAAGTGATTAACAGAAACAAACATGAACAACATCCATTCACACATCGTGAATAAAGGGAGACCATAGATTAAACATAATAATACATCAGTCCTGCATCAGTTCAACTAAAAGGAAAAATTAGATTTTGTTTCAGCACTGTTATCACTTATATTCAACTGTTCTGATGTATGAGATGGCAAAAGCACAACAAAAGCAAAGTACACACTTGTATAAATGTGTGCTGCTCATTCTGTAAAATATTCATTACAGCAGACAAATTATACTATTTTATGACATAATACTGCCATTACATTTTAGGGGGCCTCAATGTGAAAATAAAATTTACAGGGGATCTTCTAGGTAAAATGGTATAATAAATACAATTTTTGAGATTGTTGCATAAAATGGTATAAACAAGCATAACTTTTTAACTGCTCCTCATCCAGCAGTTAATAAGGGATAGATATTCTATGCTTTTTTATGTGGTTTTTTTTTCTATTTGTACCTCCTGAATTTTAAGATTCATTGCTAAATCCCAACCACACATTAAACTACACTTGCTTAAAATCCACCTTGCTTTTGTCATGTGTCATCTCCAGTGCATAAACATTTCAAATGTCCACAATTTAAGCTACTCTTTGTGAAAACAGAAGAAACAATGAGTAAGAAAGACAACTGTGGACATGGGAAATGTTAAAGGATGACAAAGAGAAGGTAGAAAGAAGTATTGCTGCTATATACCAGGTCTGACCACCACACAGTGAAGACTAGGATTTCCGCACCAGGGTCAAATTGCACTGGCAAATGACCAGGAGTCATGATATCAATCACACTGTCTACAGCTTCCCGACGCTTTCATCCTCTTCTTCCATGGGGGAACATAAAGTTCAACAATATTAGAATATCAGCCAAAGCAACTTTTAAGCTTTCTAGCTTTACTTTGCAAAACTTTTAGTGAATTATCCCGGATCAGTTCTGAAAGTACAAACTTCACAAAATCACCAACAATATTTTTATTATCTAAACAGCTTAACTTTATGAGCAGTAATCTGTTCTCTTTGCTTGATATATTTATGAAGCTTCAAAAGAGCAATTTCAGGGTTGATCTAGAACAGTTTATTCAGACTTTTAACTTTTCTTTAAATTTCTAAAACCACATAGAGATCAGCAAATTTTAAATTTCAGACCTAGATATTGTAACAATTGGCTATAGTTACTGATAATTATCACAAAAATATTATTTATACAAATGACATTGTAAATTTCAACAGGTCTTAAAGCTCAGTAAGTATCAGTACAGTACTAGGCTAATGAATATTAGTATTACTGTAATCAGGACTGCGTACATACTGCCATTTGAGGAAGGAAAAACATTATGTTTTCAATTCCAATCTTGAATCATATAAACCTGTGACTTTCCTTTCTTAAACCCCATCAAAGCTACAGTATACTCAACTGTCACTTTTAACATATCACATCCAAATACTAATGATATCAAAGATACTTATACCAAATGTAGCTGAGCAACTCATGAAAAAAATTTACACTGCTTACTCGGCTACACAGGAATACTGATGGAAAGATTAGAAAGAAAGCAGTAGATTGCACCTCAACAGGCTTGTACTGATAATGCAGGTCAGCAGAAGACCAAATATATATATATCAGCCAGGAGACTGAATGTGCCACTCACTGGCAGTCTGGGTAGACATGGAGAAAGTTGGTAAGATCTGGAAAGCTGGGATAATCAGAAACTACTTAAATAGGAAGTCTGTGGACATACACGCATTTGGTTAAACCACATCCTCCAAAATGCATGCCAAAGACATCTAAGCCACAAACTGTAATTAAAACAAAGAGTACCCAAATATAGCTTGATACTGCCCACACTGTACCTGGTCTATATCAGTGACACAGTGGACAAATATCAAAGAGGGTCCATTGTTCGCTTAGCACTGACAACCTCGCACCATGGATAGCAGAAGAAAATATCAAAACCGCAAACAGCAGAATACAAAAAACCTTCCAAATATCAAGATAAATGGACATAAGAATGGCTGGGCTGCTAAAAATAAATGAGAGGAAAAAAACTTACACAATTTTAACACACTCAAACAAGGAACAAAAAGTTGCACTAAAACTGAACAGACATGAGCCTCCAGAAGATAAAGTTCATTACACTGCAGATTGACATGGAAAAATCATATTGGTAAGTGTCAGCAAAATGCTAGACAGCAAATGACCCTGAAGAAAAAAAGCTAGCAAGAAATGCTAGGGGAACAGAACATCACATAAAGAAAATGTATACAGGAAAAGGTTAAGTCCGACAATATGGAATCCCAGCCTGGGTAACTGCTTCAAAATCCATCTTTTGACAGAATACAAAACCATGCTGCGAGATTCGTTATCATTACAACAGCACTGAAATAAAACCCAACAAATGAAACTGACAGATGGAAAAACTAATATCCATTAATGACATAAGAGACTGCAAACAGGCAAAAATGTTAAAGACTCATACTCTACCCAATATATGACAGAACAAAAGGACATGGAAAGGGTGAACTCCAGAGAAGCTGCTTCGCATATATAAAGCTGAAAAAACTTGCCTCAATTATACCACACCTTGCATAGACAGAGTGCCTAATAATAAGCAGCATGTTCCCATCTCGAGGGGGAACAAGATTCCCAGAATTTGTTGACAACATGCCTGAACTGATGAAAAAAGGCAGCCACATGAATGCAAAATAGGAAGCATATAGCTTTGGGATACATAATAAAAGACACCCAACACAAACTGGCCGGCATATATAACAAAAAGGCAGAACAGCAACAAGAGCTATTAAAAAATGGAGGAAGAGGTTCTACACAAAATTAAAGAATGGACAATGGAGGTCCATGTCTCAGTAGCCACTAGAGAATTTTCAAACAACTTTAAAGCTGAGGCAGAGAAACTAAAAACAGTGGCAAGTCATCATGGCAAATAGAGAAAATGTTAAAGCTAAGATATTGTTCCTCAAATGTTCTCTGTCAGTCACAACTGCCTTAGAATAGCGGGCCCATGAATAGGACCACAACTGCCTTAAAGAATTAAAAAAACAATGGATTATGACAGTCACTCATGAAAACGCTAACAGATTCAACAAAGTGAAAGTAAAGGGGATTCCTGCCCAGTGCAAAATACATACATGGAAATGAAAAAGCAGACAGACTTGCCAAAGAAGGAGGAAGCAAAATTCAAACTGAGGACAGGACACCATAAGAAGAGATAAAAGCAATAAACATAAATATATCCAAGAAAAATGGCACATAGAACACCCAGAGTCAGATATAACAGAAGCATAATATTAATTGCCAAGAAGAGAGATCATTTTTGGGCTGAGAACTGGCCATTTTAGACTCAAATACCATCTGTTCAACAAATTAAAAACTGGGCAGACAAACATGTCCATGGGGGAAAGAAAAACAAACAGTACAATGTGTCCTCCAAGAATGCTGACTCCATGAGAGGAGCAGACAGACAGTTAGCTTCACCAACCCCACTGACTGAAAAAAACTGTTATCGTGCTGAGAGAAGCCTGAGAAGGAAGACTCCCACCTTTTTGAGAGAAACAAAGAAATAGAAACAACATCCAAATACTAGTCTCTTCTTCTCCCACATCTCACTGTATGTACTCTGCTTAACTTTCATTATATTTGTCCACTCAGACTGGAATGAAACAGCAGTTCATTAAACTTGTTTTAACAATACACATTGCATCACAGGTGAAAGTAAACTATAAACAGTAGAAAAATAATTGTATGCACATCCACTAAAAAATCAGATATAATATGTATATCTTATAATTTTATTCATCATAAATAGATTATACCGTAAAAAATAAAACTCGTAATAAAATTCTTAATTATGTGATAAGTTTAAACTAAGCAGTTTAAAAGCGCAAAATGAAAATGCCAGGATTAACTTCCATCCCACTGTGGAAAAAATACTGTGGTTATTTATATTAGTACAGAAGACAAGACAACTTTGCCATGGGCATAAAGACTAAACTGGATAAGAAAGAAACATGTAAATGGTATGTAATACAATCAAACAAACATTCAGTCAATGTTAATAATAATCTAACCTGCTCTTATTAAATAATACACTCTATCGGTTAGTACTAATAAAAACCTAATCTGCTATTTCACTAAGCAGCAAGGATTAACTATTAAAAAATGCAACCATAAAAGGTGAACTTTTCTTTAAAGTCAATTTGATGGCACCAAACAAATATTTTATATGTAACACTAAACAGGTAAATATTCTCCACTTGTCAGCATCAATTTTTAAAAGTGTTGCATTCACATTAAGACTGCTGCATGCTTTGATGCTTCTCATGGCAACAAAAAAAACAAAAACAGACACATTCATTCATTCTTCCACTCAGCATAGTAAATATACATAACATAAACTGTGCTGAAATAAAAGATAAGGATGAGACAAATCATATTTACACAGACATAAACAACAAATGGTAGATTCATGCCATATTCATAAATATTTCATCACATGGTCAAAATGGGTATGAACTCACTATAAATAACATTATAAAGCTGTTCTAGAGATATGAAGACCTGCTAGCTTTAATGTATAACTAACTTTGCAACAGACACCTATTATTTCTTAATAAAACTGAGCACAAAGGCCTTTAAACAACTATTTCTGATAAATCAAAGGAGTACAAGCAACTCAGGTCATTACCTTTCAAAATGAATCTGAAACCAATACAATTTTGTGAGACTGAATGCACATGGTGACTGAAAAGTCAATCCCTATTTTTTAAGTGTTTATTTCTTCACTTCTATCCAACAAATTTATAATAAACAAATGTCAGAGTAAAGAGGATTCACCACAATTTTATCACATAAAATGCTATGTCATGTCAATATTACAGCTTAATGTTTGTTCCATGAATATCAATTCAATAGAAGTGAGGATATGCAAATTTCAAAATAGGGAGTTACCTAAATCACCATGTAATGTATCTAAAAATTCTGCTCACTGAAATATAATATTAAGAAATGTCCTGAACTGCAGAACTCTTGCAAGATTACTTGCACATCTTAGGGAACAAAATCAATGTTTAATAACATAAACAGATGAGCTTAACAAAATATTTTTTTAATTAAAAAAAAAAAAGGCATGGCATTCAGCAATCAGTGTTGTGAAGGCACTGACTAATTCTTGCACTGTGACAAATGGATGGGTTTCATACTTTTAAGAATGATCAAAATTGCTTTTGAATTAACTTTATAAATGATGCCACTAAACAACTCATGCGGAGTATACCACTGTGATTTGTTTTCCAATCAAATCCTGTAATATCACTTTGTTTTATTAAGCTATGCTATGGATACACTAAAGGTAATTCTTTCAAATGAGCTAATAATACATACATTTTTTTTTTTAAGAGGAACAAATCAATAGCAACAAAACTCCTTGCACAAGTTGGTATGTTGACACTCTAAAGTAGGGTTTCTCAACCGGGGTTCCATGGAACCTCTAGGGTTCAGCAGGAGGTTGCAACTGTTTGTGCTTGCAGTGGTGCACAGTGACCAAGCAGTCCCTCAGTGCACAACAGGACTGTGTTCATTCTTGCACATACCATATTTCATTAGCATCTTGTAGAGTAGAGAGAAGGCTTTAGGCCTACTTGGATAAGGTTAAAAAAAAATCTAGTAGGAAATTTAAAAAAAGAAAAACTGAAGTTTCTTCTACCTACACTGCTGACTTGCATGAGAGGTGATATTCTTTGTGGGGAGAGGGAACCACACATAAAGAGTAGGCTAATTTGGTCAAAATAAACAGATCCACAGAAAAACTCATTCTCTGTTCAAAACAGCATTGACAATTTGTATTGGATTATTATATTTACAACTTACTGATCATACTAAGGTACCATGAGCTGCAGATATTAATTTTTATGCATCGGTTCCCGGAGACCTGAAAATTATTTCAAGGGTTTATCCAGGATTAAAAAGTTGAGAAAGGCTGCTCTAAAGTGTTCAACACATTAAGACAGAACAGGAAGAAAAAAACTTCAAATACATCTTTGAGGTCTAACTGACAAGGTATAACACTTCTGGCTGTCACTGAAAAGAAAATTTTTGACCACAGCAATTTTTGACCATTTAAGGGAGGGTTTTTATAGAAAAACCACAGGAACAAGCAGGATTTCTGACAGGAAGAGTATGTATATATCAAATAACAGTAAGATCACACAGCAACCAAATGAATGACACACACAGAGTGTGATATCATCTTCTGTCACCAAGAGCTGACGCTCAGTAACAGTGGATCAAAGTCAAGTCAAGTCATATTATCTTCTGAGAAAGCTTATAACAGTACAGACAACACAGTAATATAGAAAATTCTGAGGCATGGAAACAAATTTATAAAGATCATACAAGATTTCTATCAACAGGCCACCTGCACTGTTGTCTACAAAGGCGACTTTCATTTTGTGGTCAGATAGGGATATCTGATACCAGCAGTCTTTCTCATGGCTATAAAATGTATGATGCACCATGGTCTTCTATATTTGTTTCATCTTCTAGTTCAGTGGTTCTTAACCTTTTCTTTACCACGGACCCCCTTTAAATATCTTTTGTTGCCGCAGACCACCAAGACTTAACTCAAGATTTAAAACCCTAAAGTGCATCAAATATTTATTTAAAGTCGCTCATCAAGGGTCTTCAAATTTGGAGAGAAGGGAGAAATAAGTAAATGCACACACTCCTATTATAATATTTTTATTGGAATGATTCCATACAAATTTAAAATAATAATAATAATACCTGAACACCGAACCATGGCCTAATATTACTTGTTCATTTTAATTAATTAATTAATGAGAAGGCTGGTGCTGCATTTCACTTACAAGCCTTGTTATATCGGGCTTAATAGCCGAAACTTGTATTCTGAGTTCTGACTACGTTTTTCAAACGGTTTCTATACTTATTTTTAAGATAAACGAGAGCAGAGAATGATTGTTCACACAAGTATGTCGTTACGAAAGGCATCAATACTTTCATAGCTCTCTTCGATAGTTCCGGAAAATCTGCTTGTAAGTGAGCCCAGAAATTTGGAAGGGACTGTTCCTTGAACTGCAAATTCAGAGCACCATCCGTGGATATTTCTATGAGCTTGTCTTCCTCTGCTGCAGTGAGCCCCTCTAGGTCATACACATTAACTGAAAATGGATATCTAATCCAGTGTTTGCTTGCATCAGGAACAGGAAAATATTCACGGAAAATATGCTGCAAATCTTTCAAATGTCGTGTGATAAGTGATGTGTCCTACACAGACAACTCTTCATCGGTGGAACCAAGAAAATTTGTGAGGTTTGGAAATGTCTCATAGTTTCGGTTCGACAGGCGATGATGCCACAATTCCAACTTTTTCATCATTGCTTCGATCTTGTCTTCAACTTGAAAAACTCCATGAAGGTTTAAGTTAAGCATATTTAAATGGGTGAAGATATCTGAAAGATATGCTAATTCAGGAAAAATCTGTCAAATGATTGCTGAGGTGAAATTGCTGCTCCATGAGGAATAATCTTATCTCGTCTCTCAATTCCCAAAAACAAGACAAAACTTTACCTCGTGATAGCCAACAAACTTCACAGTGTAGCAAAAGTTGATGGTGTTCACTGTCCCTATCTTTGCAAAGCTGCTCAAAAAGTCTTGAATTCAGTGATTTGCTTTTTATAAAATTGACAATTTAGACTGATTCATTTAAGGTCTGTTTTAGTTTTTCTGGTATCTTCTTAGCAATTAGAGCTTCCCTATGTATGTAGCAATGGTACCAAGTCACCGACGGTATGATTTCCTTAATCCGTGCTGCAACTCCAGTTAGCTTTCCAGACATTGCTTGTGCCCCGTCTGTGCTAATTCCAACGCATTTCAACCAATCCATGTCATGAGATGTTATAAACGCGTGCTGTTAAATACTTCTTCAGCTATAGTGTGTACCAACGAGGAGATGAACAGCAAGTCTTCAAAAATATTTATCTCGTGCTCATATCTAACGTAGCACAATAAGGTCTATATGTTTGTTATGTCTGTGCTTTCATCCAGTTGCAGAGCAAAATAAGGGGACATGCGAATTCTTTCTAATAACTGTTCTTTGATATTGGCTGACAAACTGTCGATTCACTTCTTAACTGTGTCATTTGACAAAAGTATTAAGGAAAGGTCCTTGGCAGCTTTCTCGTTGATCAATGCATAAACCATGATTTTTGCAGCAGGTAATATAAGTTCTTCAGCTATTGTGTGCGGTTTTCGGGTTTTTGCTATTAGTTGAGAAACTTCAAATGAGGCCCTCACTGCATTTTCATTGTTACAACCAGTTGCAGTCTTTTTTACCATTTTTTTACTTTCCCGAAGCTCCTGCTCCTTACTTTTGAAAAGAAATTAATGCTCTTTGTGGCATGTTCTTTAAGTTTAGTATCGAGATGTCTTCGCAAATTTGATGGTTTCATGACCTCGTTGGACAATATATCGTAACATAACACACACTGAGGTAGTTGCTTGTCTTCTGTGCCTGTACACATGAAGCCAATTGACAGATATTCCTTGCTATAACAGCGGCACTTTTTAAGATGACTGGAAGAAGCTTCATTTTGCTTTGAACAGGATGCACCCTCATCAACAACATCAGTACTTTTACGTTTCAAATTCAGCAAGCGATCCATCCTGAGGTTCAGCCAAAATGTATTGTTACGAAATTCACCGCGATAACATCGAAAGGTCACTTTACCCGACAATAACCAAATGCTTTTATTCGCAGAAATCGAAGAAGAAACACGATCATTTTGACTGACTCTGACTCTTCCAGCGAACACGGTCTTCCTTTTATACATGAATTTCTTAGTGAACATTCTCGACACAGCTAGAGAATTATAGGAAACAATAGACGTTCCGAGAATGTGGTGGCACAACGTGGACAACACTAGAGTTCGTAGCAGTTATGAAGGTGGCTTCTGGCTGTATGAGCGGTAGCAAGAAATGTCACTTGCTTTCTAAACTCAGCATCATTCACTTGCATGTTCTCACCGCATGCAGAAGGATCAAGTGCTGAGTACATTTTTTGCTATCAAACAGTTATTTTTGTTTGTTTTTAATGGAGGCGGTAGTTTAGAAAAGCCAAGTTTTACACAAACAAGCGAGAGAAATTAAGATTTCGTTCTTCGTTTCCTTTTCTTCCTTTCTTTCATTCATTCATTCTTTCTGTCTATTTTAACTGTAAAAGCTCATAACATTTCTTCAAGCCTTCGCGGACCCCTGTGAGGACATCGCGGACACCCTGTGAGGACATCGCGGCCCTCCGGGAGTGCATGGACCACAGGTTAAGAACCGCTGTTCTAGTTGTTTAAGCACTTGGTTCTTGATGGATGTAGTAACCACAAATGTTTCTTGATTTCTGAGATAGATCACACTTAACTGCTGACTTTAGCCATATCCTGTTGTATACCTTCTGAGTTTCATCATTATTTTGGCTAACAGAAGATAATTACCTGACACCACATCTGCCCCTATACATACTTTCTATTCCCTTCTATCTTGTTTTACACAGTTTCAGGATGTCAGATTTACAGTCTCATTTCTGCCATAACCTGAGTAGTGCTCTCTTTGTTTGTATGTTAATCGAACATTCTTTGTGCAGAATCTGGAGATTTTCCTAGAAGAAAAAGGCAAGTCAGCAGTCTAGACTCCTCCTGGCTTTCTCTGGAGCATGTCATAAATCTGAATAGCTGACCTGCTTCCATTTTGGATGGCAAAGTTCAATTACCTTAACTGCTTGCTTTAAACAACTTATTCATGTTGTTTAGGCTTTTTTTTTTTTTAAACTTTTAAATTCTACAGGATAGAGCAGCCAGTCCCGTGTTCTACCCTCGTCATGTGCTATGACATGCCTAGTAAGGAATAGTGTTACTATTCTTTGCGCCCCTTTCAGGTTTCGGTTAACACACTACTACTAATATTCGCCTTTTACCCTGGGGTGTAGAGGTTTGCCAGAGAGAACTTCATACTGTCCCATTGGCGGTCTTCCTCCTGGCCTGGTTCCAATCTTGTCCTCGGTCCTTCGGGAATTGTCTAATGTTGTCCTCCCAGTGAACTCTGGGTCGTCCTTGACGTCTGGATCTCTGGCTCTTAGTTTTCGGTTAACACATGAGTGAGCTTTCTCCCAGGAAAAGAAAATCAGTGTTGTTCAACAGAAATGTACATTTACTGAACTCCCTGGTTCAAAAAGATGGCATTTCACCAAGAATGAAAATGGTAAAAGTACCCTTAGCAGAAAATGCCATTAGGGAGTGAAGTGTTAGAGACTTCACAACACTAAGTCCAGCTTTTTTATGATGTGGGGTGAACAGTCCCTTTCATGCTTGCCTTTGCCCTCCCTAACTCAAGAGCATAATCAGGTAACTATTTACAACTGGGTAGACTGGAGCATTACGCTACTAGGTTTCTATCCCAGAACCCAGTAACTGTGATGCGCGAGGAAAGTGCCCTAACCACTTAGCCAATCAGATGCTACCTAAAATACCAAAACTAAACTTCAGAACTTCACCAACGATGCTTCTATCACACATCAGAAAGCCTGAAGCAGTAACAAAAACCTGCGAAGGAGAATCAGACAACAACCAATCCATTTGGAGAGAAAAGAGAACAAATGAGCATGGACAGGTCATTGCCTCTGGAAACAATCAGTGTAAGAAGACACCATTTACTGGAACTCAAAAGGGACGAGAAGAACAGTGGGAATATGGTGTTAGGCCCATATTATCTTGACCGTCGGCACACGAGGGGTGATGTGGTCGGCATCACGCCGGCCGCCTTAACCTTCCCAGAGTTGCTCTGGTACCCATTTGGGGCTGGGTCGACCCAGGAGCCGTTTGTGGCCTAAAAAATTCCCGCCTCATCTGGGGATCGAACCATAGACCACTGCGCTAGGAAGCCAGTGCACTAACCACTATGCTACCGCGGCTCCCCAAATGACAAATGCAGCCTTTTTCTTTTTTTTTTTACACAAGGAATGAATAGGACCAAAAACGATCGTTTAGATGTGAAACAGTTAACTTAAACCAGCAATGTCATTTAACTTAAACCAGCAATGTCATTTAACTTAAACCAGCAGTCATTTAACTTAAACCAGCAATGTCATTTAACTTAAACCAGCAATGTCATTTAACTTAAACCAGCAATGTCATTTAAAAGAATGGCAAGACAAGACACTAAGTTACTGGTTCAAATCGCAGACATTCCACCTTTAGAATGTTTCTTCTTTTATTTTTGTGCACTAGTAGTCAAAGTGTAGTACAAGGGGCGTTCAGAAAGTAATGCACCACATCGTTTTTCTCAGCTAATAATGAAGATAGAAGCATGAAATTTTGCACACTTCAAATATGGCATGTGCCAATTGTGTGCACTAAATTGCACCAAAACCGGCCAAATAATACGGCTGCCCTAAACCGTTGAAATGCAGCGTATTAGCAACTTGCGTTATAAACAGCGAATTGTGATAGAATTTCTCGTTGCAGAGAAGGAAACTGTTGTGAACATTCACAAGCGTCTATGTGATGTGTATGGAAGTTTTGCAGTCGACAGGAGTACAGTCAGTCGCTGGGTTCAGAGAATCAAAGAATCAGGAAGTGGAGATATGGAGCTGCTTGATCGGCCGCGCTGTGGACATCCTGCCACAGCCACCAACGCAGAAATGTTGAAATGCGCTGAGGACATTATTCTTACTGATAGGTGAATCACTACTCAACAATTGGCCTTACAGCTGTCAGTTAGCATTGGTAGTGCAAATGCAGTTATAAAAACTCTCTGATTTTCTAAGGTTTGTGCAAGATGGGTTCCTCGAAGTCTCACAAATGACCACCGATTGCAAAGGAAAGCAATTTCTTCTGAATTGTTGAAGCGTTTCAATGCTGATGGAGAGAACTTTTTGGCTAAGATCGTTACAGGTGACGAAACCTGGGCACATCATTTTGAACCTGAGACAAAAAGACAGTCAATGGAGTGGCATCATCCGCAATCACCAAGAAGAAAGAAATTCAAGACAATTCCTTCAGCTGGAAAGGTCATGATCACTGTCTTTTGGGACATTGAAGGTGTGATTCTTGTGGACGTTATGCCAAGAGGAGAGACAATCAATTCGCAAGCTTACCTTAAGACATTGAAAAAACTCAATCAACGTTTTCGCAGAGTTCGGCCGCACAAGAATCCAGCAGATCTGCTTCTCCTTCACGACAATGCGCGCCCTCACACAAGTCTGGCAACACGGGAAGCAATCACCAAATTGGGTTGGACTGCACTACCCCATCCACCCTATAGTCCCAATTTGGCACCCTCTGATTTTCATCTATTTGGTCCACTTAAAGATGCACTCCGTGGGACAAGGTTTGAAGATGATGGAGTGATTCATGCAGCGAAGAAATGGCTACATGATCAAGACAAAATCTGGTACAGGCTAGGAATACATGCACTTGTTTCACGCTGGCATAAAGCCGTAGAAGTCGATGGGGTTTATGTTGAATAATACCGATGTTTACATGACACATCCATGTATATTGTGTATAAATTTCATGCTTTTTGAATAAACAGCTCCTGAGAAAAACGTTGTGGTGCATTACTTTCTGAACGCCCCTCGTATATTAGATGTAGTGTTGCCGACTGAAATTTCCTGGTTCAAATCTTTGGTATGCTCTTCTCACTTTTTCCTCTCATATCTTTGTGTGCTGTTTGTGTTTCAAGTAGCACAACCTACAGGTACAAGCACACGCTCTTGCTATTAACTTTTAATTTACAGCTTGAGCTGCATAATTAATATTACATTTTGTAAAGGGTACTAAAAGAACATTACTTTATATATTCATACAATATAACTGATACTTAAATGCAGTTCACAGACAAAATCATTGTTTAAGAAGGGGAACAAAAACAAAACAAAGTGATATTTGTTTATGAATGTCAATGCCTTCCTCACCGGTTACATTCTAATCCTTCAAAAAATAATTCATGTAAAAATACACTCAAGTATTTAATGAGAAAATGAAAGATCCATCTAACCTTGTTCATTACAGTCACCAGTGAATGAATTAGAAAATGAAAGGTTCATGTAACCTTGTTTGTTTCCTTTATTTCATTATCAGTTGTTGAATATTTTTTAATTATATTATTTTTCAAAGGATTAGAGTCCCTGCAGCATATACTACTATAATAATGCCAACTTACCTTTTCTTTGTGCGCTGATTTATCCTCCTTCTCTCTTTTGCGAAGCTCACTGATGAAGTCAAGAAACATAGACTCCCTGTCACGCATCTTATCAATCCCCCTGAAGCGTTCATCTTTTCCATACTTGGCAGCAAAGTCACTGAATGAGGACCTGGGGGTTGAGGTTGAAAAGAATGAAAGATTTATCATTAAAAAATTCAGGATCCACATCAACGCAAAAATGCAACTGCTCATTCAGCATTTCCTTTATAGAATGGTTTAGATTATGTAAAACATAATTACATACTTTCTTCATAACGTAATGTTCTTTCATTCTTGAGTTTCTCTGAAACCGACGATTCAGAAGTCATCACTTCAAATAAAAGTTCACGTGTTTTATAAATCACACAATTTTATCTGTAAGACTGAGGTTAACTGCTTAGTAAAGCTTCTTCACAAACTGTGCATGATACAAGACAAAAAACTTCCGGAAATTAATTTGCTACATGTATTTAGCATATTGCAGTTCTGGAGAACTGGAAGAAGGGGTGGGAGGTTTGTGTGCGCATCTCTCTCTCTAATAAGACAAGGGAAGAATAGGCTACAGCTCCCTCAAGTATGTCACAAAAGGTAACCAATACGAGATTTCGCATGGGGATGGCAATCTCATCTTGTGAAACAAACTACTTTAGAGACCACAGCCACACGAGCACATGAATACTTTGGTGCAGGCTTCCTGCAAGAGGAGCAGCTGTAGCGGTAACCCCATGCTCCATAAGAAGCACAAATGGAAACGATGGTGATGCTGATATATATTAACGCAAATATGAGCTGCTGAGCATGCACATTTCAATTATATGCAATACATTTTCCCCAAAATATCTCTTGCTGGCATCTGTCATACACAACTGTATAAAATTTTCATTTCATAATATTTAAGCAATGTGACCACCACTTACTTTCCATTTAGCTTGCTTTCTTCCATCAGCTGTCTGAAAGATTCCTTCTTTTCCTTGATTCTCCTATGCTTTTCACGGCGCTCTTCCTCTGCTCTCTCCTTCACATACTGTTCAAAAACTTGCTTGCGCTCTCGGGAGGTTAGCAGCAAATAGCGCTGATCAAAAACAATCTTGTGCAACTCCTTCTCCCATGTGGAGAATGCAGAAACCTATGGAAGGTGAATAAAGTAAAGTTTAAAAAAAAAAAATTTAACACTTTCAACTGCATACACTTCAGATTTTTTTTTCCTATACATTACTTTCTTCTCTCCACTTGTCCAGTTTAAAAACCCATCCATATTTCCAACGCTCCAAATTTTTAAATACCTTAAACTAACACCCTCCTTTTGTACTTTCATGGTAGTGCATAACACGACAACTGTTGGCTCTTGTACGTTTATGCATGTATCAACTATAGCTAATCCGTAAAAGCTGTTTATATACATGTCACATGAAACACTTAAAATCTCAAGCGGTGCAATACTGATGCTCACCTCCTTTTCAGCAAGCATATCTCGGAACTGTTTCATCCTGGTTTCCAGTGGAACTATGGCTCTCTGACGAGCTGCCTGGACCTCGGCCTCAATTGCTGCCTCTTTACCAACATCAATCTGCTTGGGACCTCCATCTTTTTTGTCTTCCTTTACCTCAACCTCTTGCCTGTGAGGTGAGACAGTGGGGGAAAAAAATGATAACATGAAGAAATATGACTCATGATATAGCTACAAAAAAAAGGCATTTAATTTTTAGTCATAGTTTACTCACTTATGAAATCTTTTTTTGAATGGTCTACTTACGTAGTCATCTTGCTAAACAATGCATTGCACGTGACTTCAGTGTTCCAGAAAACTTACAAGCTTTGGATGCCCACAGAAGATTCCTTTATTAGTTATAATAATAAAAAGGGTTAAATACATCATTCACTCCGACAAAGGGACCCATTACATCAACCAAGGTATACAGAGAAAAAAATAAGTTCCCATTGTTGTATCTACAACTAAATGCCGACTCCTACCATTATCATCTGCACACTGCTTTATAAAATTCATTATTGATGAACGTATGGGGCTAAAAACAAAGGCAATAAAGTAACTATGATTCTGATATGCATGTGGGCTGTGTAAAATTTAAACACAGCATCATTTAATTTTAGCGTTATCACACGTTTAACAAATAAACTTAAATAATCTAATATTTCAGTCACCCTCTTAGAATCTCGGCTGTCATGTATATGCATTCTTATAATATGTAATATATTATTATAAAACTATGACCAGACGACTTACTTCTTTTTCTTGGCCTCAGGCTCATCATCATCATCTTTTTCCTCTTTCTTTTTTTCTGAAATGAAATTTAAACTTGTTTTGTTTTTTTAAACTGATACAATAAGAGTATGATACACTCATGTCAAGTGCCCAGAAACCACACTGCTAAAATCTCTGAAGATTTCGGAGATAATTTAGACAAAAGCAGCTCTAGGTCATATCTAACTCTTTAAATGTAAATCTTATTTTAACTGTCAATACACTTTTAAAAAACACATATGTTCGTTTGCCTGAAAGTCCACTATCAAAGATCTATTGTTCTCAGTTCAGTTCTGCTGTTATCAGACACATCTTACTCTAATCCTCATCTCTAATCTTTCTTACAAAAAATTTCTCTAATTGTTCTACACTAATGAGCAGAAATTGATTTAGTAGGAAGAAAACAAAAAGGCAAATGGGGGGAAAAATTGAAACTGTCTTAATATGAGCAACGGACATATTCCTGGTGTGAGAACTGTTATCAACGCTTGAATTAGCGTTGTCAGTCAAACTATTGTAAAACTGACAGGAATTTTTAAACACCCGCTGCGATTCTGTATTTTGAAAAAACTGTATAGTAATTTATTTAATTTTGTTGGAAACTGAATGAACTTCATGGGCAGCGTATTAAAAACATTTATCACACTAATTCTCTGAAGTATAGTTTCTGGGGATCTCTGAGGATATGAAGACAGAACAGACCCACTGATATGTCAATGGTGTTGGCAACCTCATCATGTCAAACAACCATTACAAGAACACAGGAAGTG
Source organism: Oreohelix idahoensis (assembly GCA_024509875.1). Taxonomy (NCBI): domain Eukaryota; kingdom Metazoa; phylum Mollusca; class Gastropoda; order Stylommatophora; family Oreohelicidae; genus Oreohelix; species Oreohelix idahoensis. Next base: position 263,345 of record JAMPIV010008741.1, read on the forward strand.
CTTTGAATATGCTTCTTGCATAGAGGTCAAATGCAGTTGTGACCTCAAGCTCCTCAAGGAATGTAAAGGCAAACGATAATGATAATGATGAACTCTCTGAAGTTTTACATGACATGAAAAGCATAATTGTTTTTCCCCTGCGCAAGATACTCTAACATTAGCAAAAAAGGACAAAAATATGTGATGGATTTCAACAACTAAAGTGTTATAGATCCTGGGGGTTTTGGGGAGAAAAGAATGTTGTTAAGAGGTAACTATAACTGAATATGCTTGGGGCTAGCAACCTCATCAGGTAATATAAAGTGCTACAGAAACCACTTCTGCTACAGCTCATGAATGCTTTGGTGCAGGCTTCCAACAAATGGAAGCAAAAAAGGAAATAATGAAATGAAAGTGATATTGTTGTAGTTTTAGTAAAATCATTTAAACAGTATTTTTAATATATAAAATTTCATAGTAAAGTTCAAAAATATTTTTAAAATCAGTTTTTTTTTAAAAACAGCATTAGAATAACAATAAATTATATCATTTTACGGAAACTATATATTTTTGTTATTTTCCTACTGAAGGAGGTGCCTGGCACTGCCCGCTACAAAGTGTAGTTGAGTGAATAAAAGATAAATAGTATGATACACAACAATAGACTGTGGACTGTAATACTCGACAGAGATTGGTTCAAGGATTATATTAACACTCTGGATAGTAATAACTGGGTTATACACAAAATGCTGCTTTCTTTGTGACATTAGTTAACAAACTGTATCAGCAAGTAAATAGCTTGAAACAGATGACAGATTTTTTTTTTTTTTTTAAATATCTTACCTCCTTTTTTAATGCCTGTTTGTGGGGAGAAAAGCCTAACATACTAACTGATTGATATATCAGCTATTTTATTTTATACTTCAGAAAAAGTTACAGACACATAATAAATGTTGCCCACGATAAAAAAAAATTTACTGTTGGTACCTTCTTTGATCATAGTGCAATAAATGGTAGCTTTAAGAGTTTAAATATAGTGTACCAGTTAATTCTATGGTCTAACTACTCACCAGCTTTTACATCTGGCTTGGACGACAACAGCTTGTCTACATCTGGTCGGTTCTGGAGCTCCTCTGGTTTCTCCCATACTGAAAGGCGCTGGCTTGGGTTATAGAAGAAACATCTTCCATCACCAGTCCAAACTACACACCTGACAACAACAAAATAAGACACAGCTTCATATACCGATCACTTTATATGTATTCTACCTAACCAGCTAAGTAAAATACTATTTTTTATGTGGGATGAACAAAAATTTAATGTGTTTAAAATTCACACATAAATCCAAAAACCTTAAATATTATAATTACTTCTTTTCTGATTACCCCTTGTGGAACCCAGGTCTTCAACCAAAACTTTTCAAGTCTTTCTGGCCTGAGCAATGCAGATCCTTTCTTCTTTCTTCATTTTTCCCTTTTTCAGTTTCTAAATTTTATTTTCCATGTAACGTGATTCTTCGTTCTTTATTTCCTTCCAGCCTTTCTGTAATAAAATTAACTATGAAAGAGAATAATCAAAGCAATGTGAATAATATGTGACACTGTCTGCCTAAAAGAAATTTTCAACTAAAAACTTGTAAAGCTAATATATGAGAGCAAGATCACTAAGAGATGGACAAATAATTCACATAATTGTTTTTAAAAAAACACCAGAATCAGAACAGACAACAACATCAATTCCAAGATATGAATACAGCATAGATCCTGAAATCCTTGGCATCATCCCTTGGTACTTTGTATGCACATCTAAATGTACAGCACAAGTTGGTCAAAAATTAATTTTCTTTACATACAATGGAGAAATTGACTAAAAAAAAAATATAAGTGTACAGTAGGTGTGTGCGATAGGCATGGCAAATGCCATATACATGTGGCAAATTTTAATCTGTGCAGTTATAAACCCTGAATGAATACTTGTGCCATGCCCATATGTTCTATTACATCTTTGTCTTAACTTAAAGCTTTTACCAAAATTTCTGATTCACTATTACTTATCTGCTTCATTTGTGTTTAAACTATCAACTTCACTGTTGTCATCACGAACAAGTGGATACCTATACTATCATGGAGAACAGAAACACTATCATCTAAACTAACCCTGCCACTGTCATGTTTTCACATCGAGCTGGGTGCAGCTACTTCTACACATTGCTTATTTCGACGGTTATGCCTCTGAATCAAACTTACAGACGCTCTGCCCTCTGCACTAAAAGCTGTCTACAAATACATTATATTACATAATGTTGAAAATCTTGGGTGTAATATGTTGTACCCAATCCAATAGATTTTATGATGATGGAGTATATGTCATGCCCACTGGTAGTGCATTAGGTAGCCATGGAATACTGTATCACGCCCCATCAGCAAATCATTTGGCAATGATGGACTGTCATGGCCTGTCTCACGACTGCTTCGCAGGGAACAAAGTCTAAATATCAATCTTATTGACAGGTGTTTAGTAAAAACTCAATGATAGTGTGCCAAGACTATGTTTTGACTCATGAACATGTCTGATCAGGTCAGATGACTGGGACATGTGACCCCCAGATCCTGAATGGATTGGCCTTCTACATAGGCGCAAAAAGAAGGTAATGACATCTGGTATTAGCCAATGCTGGGCTGTGACCAAGTTCAATTCGTAGACCTTATCTCAGATTCTTTGCCAGAAAAGTTCCTGTATTATGGCTGTGTGATTTTGTCTGTGGTCAGAGGAGAGTGATTTTCAGCGTCTGTAAGTTACACTGTATTTAGGCTCAATGTACTGTGCTGTGCATAGGTGTTATTGTGATTGGTGGTGGAGTGAATAAAAGACAAGATTGTAGGAATGCGTGCCCTTCCTTTAATTTATATGTCCCTAGTGTGTGTGTGTGTGTGTGTGTCCCTCAGCACCCACACGAGTCATGTTACTATTCATTTATATCTACCACAGGCATGAACAGTCTGGTTATAAAGCATACATACTCTAGGTATAAAGACCCTTTTAGCCTTTTACATGGACTATTAAATCATACCCACCAGCTCAGCATTTGGTGGTGAAGAAATATTATGTCACACACAGCCTAATGATAAATAATAGCATAGAATGAAAGAAAGTACCTGAAGAATGACAAAGCAATATGACAATGAAACCTGGTAACATCTATTATCACCACTGAGCTATCAGTGCCAGGACCTGGACATTAACCAAAGGAGTTTAAAAAAAAAAACTTGTAAATCAAATGTCTAAGAAAGCATCTAATAAAACATAAAAAGGCAGCATAAGACATATGGAGATCAGCATCATCAAGAAGGAATACAAAGAATAAGTGGGTTTGGACTTTGTGAGAATGAGTCTCAATCAAAAGGAAGCAGGGGCATACAATTAAAAAAAAAAAAATTATAAATAACAATAAAGCAATCAATCAACCAATACCCTTTATCTCCCCAAGGGGCATAGGCCTTCAACAAACACATGCCAAGTCCTCCTGTCACGTGCCATCAGCTCAAGTTCTTTCCACGTTTTCCTCATAATTTTCACTTCTGTTTTCTCATTTCTTGTTCCACTGGCACTTGTCTGGTTCCTGTCATCAGTTCCACACTGATGACTTTGTAATACCTCTTCAAATTATGTGATCAGGTAAAGAGGAAAACTCAGGAGAAAGTGGGTCTAGAGTAGCAGACATTTAAAGAAATACAGCATGACATCACATTACAGTATAAGCACTAGATTGGAACCAATAATCAACTCAACCTGCAAAGGCAGTAACCAAAAGAAAAGAAAGCAAAAAGTGAAGCAGAGGTCTTCAAACGAACTCCATGGGTCCTGACCTGGACAGCTTCACCACAATATTTTCAAGAGTTTGTATGCAACTTTTAAAAATCTTTCTGACTTCAGTTTCCTATTATCTCGTCCACATGACCTGAAATGTTCATCACTTTTAAAGTAAAATTTATTTAAGTCTGCCAAGATATAAAAGTGTTTTATACCATGGTGTTCCAGGCACTGGGGTACTTGACACGGGTCTCGACTTTTCTGCTGCTTTCTGCTCTTCAGTCATCTCTTCTTGTTTCTCCTTCTCCTCCTTCTCCTACACAAATTAATTAATTTCATTAAATAGAATAAAAAATAAATGAGTAAACTAATTACACAACAAAACAATTGCTGCTGTATCTAACAAATATATTCAATCACACTGGTATACGATCCTACTTGGTAGTGGCTTAACTCTTTGACTCCACAGCAACGCTCTGAGCGTTGCAAAATTCAACACGCCGTGCCCCAGCAACGCTCAGAGCGTGGTTTTTAGTTTATCACGAATAAACCCTAAAAATCGTCCGCTTAATGCAGTTCATATATTAAAACTCGTAGAATGACTTCCGCTACTATTTAAACAACTAATTTGACTTTAGTTAATCAGCACATGTGCGTGTTTTGATGTTATTATCACAATTTTTGTGAAGATTCGCGTGTTTACGTTTTTCGTTGTTTTTGCTAGAGAAATATGTCACGCTTTATATTTACATTTTCTAAGTCTCCTAAGCAAATAATTGTGTCAAACTACTTTGAAACATTGCTGACATTGATGATGATTGTTTGGTAGTCACAGTTTGTTGTCAAAATACGGAATTGTTGCAAGTGGAACTTATGGAAGGGGAAGTAATCTTTAGAATGGTTTTTTAGACATATTAAATTTCGAGTTGCAACGCTTGATTAAGCGGATACTTGTTTGACTTTAGGATAGAATTATCTTTTCCTATTTTTCGGGTGACAGAGTAGAGAGAAGCGTGTGAACGCTGTTTAATGTATTTATTCTGTACTGTTTTGAGTCATGTGAATAGCTCGCTAGTCTGCATGTGTTATCGAGAACGGTGTTCAAGACAACCGAATCTCGTGACGGGTTTTTGGCGGGACTAGTGTGTGATTGAGGGAGTTGTGTTTTGGGCGTGGACCGTGTAGGTCGAGTCCCAGTGTTTTTGGATAATGTATGCCTACGTAGGATTTGAGAAAATGTCGACTTATATATTTCGCTGTGTGTACAGCCTATGTGATACACTGCAGTGAAGATTTGTAGGCCATATTTTGAAGATTATTGAAGCTGCCGTGTGATGCAGGCTTTGCTATGTATTGAAGTACTTTTGTAGGCCATATTTTGAAGATTATTGAAGCTGCCGTGTGATGCAGGCTTTGCTATGTATTGAAGTACTTTTGTAGGCCATATTGTGAAGATTAATGAAGCTGCCGGGTGATGCAGGCTTCGCTATGTATTGAAGTACTTTTGTAGGCCATATTTTGAAGATTAATGAAGCTGCCGGGTGATGCAGGCTTCGCTGTGTATAAGGTACTTTTGTAGGCCATATTATGTTTAACTGCAGTATGAAGATTTGTGAAGCTGTTAAGCTATTATAAGTCCAGGATTAGGACAGGCCATATTATATATTAACTGCAGTGTGGAGATGTATGAAGCTATTAAGCTATTATTAGTCCAGGATTAGGACAGGCCATATTATGTTTAACTGCAATATGAAGATTTGTGAAGCTGTTAAGCTATTATCAGTCCAGGATTAGGACAGGCCATATTATATATTAACTGCAGTGTGGAGATGTATGAAGCTATTAAGCTATTATAAGTCCAGGATTAGGACAGGCCGTATTAGGTATTGATGCAGTATTATATTATATTGACTAGTGTATTGCTAGCGAATGCGAGTACATTTATGGCCAGTAATAACAGTAATAACATTTCAGACTGAAACCATCAGTGTATCAGTGGTGGTTTTCAGTTAACAGGATCTGACATCTACGACTATTCGCGTCGATAGCCTAAGTGGCGTAGTTTTCGTATCATTGGATATGATTTAAGATGTGCCTGAGTGGCGTATACGATTAAGAAATTGTTACCTCTACAGTGATATGTACTTGAAGCAAGAGGATAAAGTGAATCAAATTTTGTCCACCAGACCATAACATATCTAGAGGATCAGTCACTACAAGTTGAAAATAATACATATGACTTGCACGTGACAAGAGAGTAGAACACTTGACTTTGTTATAATTGACCTTATGTAGGCGTGGCTTGAATCTCCTGTACTTCAGAACTGTGACCTAGTTATTATCTGCCTGGGTGGCGCATTTGAGAAACAACGCACGCTTTATTTGGTAGAAGGCAACTTTACAACAGTAGCAATTGACGTCCTATTTCATGCCTATAGACGACAACAACGTCTGCAGTGGTCAAGGAAGTTCAATTAGACTTGGACAGTATTTGTACCAGCATTTGTACGGGTTGTGACAGATTTCTGCAATATTCGAGTTACCTGTGCCAGTTATCACCATCACAAGTTCAAGATGTTATGATACACGGAGTTGCCGTGTACATTTCAGACTACAGAAGAGTCAAGAGTTGCAGTGTGTGCTGTATTATGGTTCCTGTCAACTTGTGCATTGTTAAGCACATATCATATTGACGAAATTACCTGAAGAGAAACGAATCAAGGTGCAGTGCTTTCCCGCAGTGGAGGTTTTAGCAGTCTATGTGATATCCAGTGTCGTGGCGGAAAAGAAGCGGGATCATTGACAGATAAGTAATTGTGTCTTGTGTAAATTGTGTCACTTCATATATGTCGCTAGGCCTCCCTAATTGCTCATTTTGTTATTATTGTTGTTTATGTCTAATTTGACATATGATTAAGATTTGATGCATAGGTGTTAATGGCTGTTGACATATGTCGATTTTCCTGATAATGATGTGACTTGATAAAGGTGCTATAAAAAGGAATTGGTGATACAGAATTGAGGAATAAGCTCATTTCTTGACAGATACTTAACTTTGTGAGCTGGAAGGGTGATTGTCCCAACTTTTGTAGACAGTAATTTGTCATAACTATATGTGATTACTAGATATATTGATTTAAGTAAGTGAATCACTATGGATGATGATGAGATAGATCCTGAGGATATGAGGCCTATATTGGCTTATTTGTGGGAAGAAGGTAGAGATTATCAACAATTAAAAGGCCCACAGCTTGAGGAACATGTGATAGACAGATTTTTGGTCAATGCGTCAAGAGCGCTAAGATATTTTGCTGAGGAGAATTTTCACTCTCATCCTCATCTAAGGATGGCTAAAGATTTAGCGCAGTTACTGCTTATGGATCTTCGATTGTTTTCGTACCACTATATGGGTGTTGAGCGCGATCAGATATTGAAGAGTATACGTAAGATAATGCGCAACGACATTTCTGTTGATCAGAAAAAGAGGTTAGAAGATGAGGAATTAAGAAGAAAAAAACAACAAAGGGAAAACTTCTTAGAGAGTACCGCTGAAGTGAGTAAAGTACATGAAACAGTGTCTAGACTTACGGGTGAATTGCAAAAGTCAAACTCAGAACTTGCTAGTGTGCAGGCAAGTTTGGATTTAGCATTGTTGAAGATAAAGCAATTGGAAGTCCAGATGAAAGATAAGCAAATTGAGGTAGAAAATATTACACAGGAGGTCCAACAAAATAAACAGATTTATGAGAATTTGAAAGTTGAGACCGATAAACGTGATAGAGATTATACAGAGTCACTTCTTGATTTAATGGATGATATTGCGAATCTTCGTCTCCAGCAGGAAGAAAAGAATGAGATGATTCCAGAAAAGATTGATGAGCTTAATGATAGCAATGATTATATTAAGAATCAGTCACTACAACTAGAGTTGACTCAGTTGAGAGCAAATAAAGAACAGTTAGAGAAAGAGACATTAGTGGAGTTGACGGCTGAGAAAGAGAAGGTCGCTAAAATTGAAAATTTACTAGCAGAAGAAAGCGACAAAGTTTTGGCTGTTAAGGAGTTAAATAAAAGGTTAAGTGAAACGATTTCACTTAAAGATAATGAAATTGCGGAAGCAAGGGAAAGAATATTTGGCTTACTAGATATGGTTTTGAAAAACAAAAGGTGCTCTTCTGTCAATGTTCACAATGATAGACAGAAAGTTGCGAAAAGTCAACCCCATACACTTTTTGCTCAGAGAGATTTCATTCATGGTAAAGATAGATCTTATCGTGGTAAATACAACTTTAAAAGTTCTAATATTACTGGTAGTTCCAGTAATAATTCTTGGCGTCAGACCAACAAAGATTCTTGTGTAACAACCAGTTCTGTTGGTCAGGAAAAGAAAATGATAAATTTCAGGTCAAGACTCATAAAAGCAAATATTTCTCGACTATTGGAAATACTCAGAAATTAATAGCGGGTGTTGAGACTATTACTACTTGTTCCAAAGATGAAACCCATATGCGGAACAATAGAGATACTATTGTTTCTGGCAGTTGTCAAACTCAGCATAGTCATTTTGAAACTATTGGTAAAGATATTCCCATAAGGGAGAAGAAAAACAGTTCTAGAAAGAGAGATAACCCCAAGATTAAACAGTACCAAGGGAGATCAGTAAATAATAATTTTCCTTCTCCTAGATACTGTAGACAATTTAACAAATCTCAAAGTTTTGATTGTAAGAATGTTGGAAAGTATGATAGAGATAATAGCTTTTCAAATGTTGCTTTACATCACCAGAATAATGTTCCTCAACAAAAGACTAAAGTGATTATTTGTAAACAAGGCAACGGTAATAATAAGTATTTTGATCATAGATCAAATAATAAGCGCAATTGTGCTAATTTTGTTCAACATGAGCCCAGAGTCATTTATAATCAAAGTAAACAGAGTAAAAATAACAGTGGATGCTTGAATACTATTGCCTGCTCTGGTTGTTGTTGTGAATATAACACTTTGTTTCAGCGTAAGGCAGCGGCGACATTCAAGGTCGGTCATGTTGTCCCCAAGAATTCTATGATATCTACATGTGATAGAGAGAGCTAGTGACATCGTGAAGAGACCGGGTTTTTACACAAGCCGGTACTGGGTAATTGTAAACGTGATTTCTACGTTTTTTTTTTCATTAAATTTCACTATTGAGTAAAATGGAAATTTTCATTTGTATTTGTTGACAGAAGCTACGTTGCGATAAGGGTCAAGGCTTCTGTGACATATTGACGGTCAGAAATGTGAGTCAACTTTCCGCTCGAGTAGTCAACCGAAACCTGTCAGCGTCAAACTAAAATCTGAGGTGTTGCTTTCTGAAGGTCAAGCATGTTTACAAGAGAGTGGGAAATTTTACGGCGTATTTTTTTTCCTTAGATAGTAAATATTTTTGTATTCTATATTAGTACATGACATGTGCTTGTTTTGAAATAACATATAATTTTGTTGTAATGATTATTTCTTTGCATCTTTTGATTGCCATAATTTTTATTGTTGTTATTTTTATGTCGGTAGTTTGATGTCATGATTAATTAATATATAGAACATACAGAGAAGATGTGTATTATCTGGTATGTTGTGAAATGTAATTTTGAAAATAGCTTGCATGTATCATACATGATCTTGTATTTGGATTTGTTAACTTTTTGTGAAACTTCGATTTTTCCAGACTTGATTTTCTTGCCAGTCAGGCATGCAGATTATTTTCCTAGCAGATTATTTAAAAAAAAAAAAAACTTATTTTTTGTAGATATTTTTATAGAACCTTTTTTATATTTCATATTAGCAACAAAGTGTAGATTTATTTATAATGTACATCTTATCGATTTGAATAAGAGATAGAGTTATAGCTAAATAGCATTTTACTGAGCTGAACGTAATTGTCAGCAGAAAGAACTTAAAGAATAAATTAAATTTACATGTGTTGATTTAAAGGTTTCTTCGAGATAGGATTTTTGTTTTATATTTCACTCATTTTGTTAAAATATTGATTTCATTATTAGGCTTTACTTAAAGTATTATTGAATTACTTAAAAATTAAATATTGTTTTTATGTAACTTATCGAGAAAAAAAAATATGTTTGTACGGTACTGTTGAAAAAAATGATTTTTTTTTTTTTTTTTGGCATTGTAATTTTTTGTTGGGTGTGCCCAGCATTTGACTTCGTGATATCATTGATATGTAGTTTGATTAGTTCTTGTAAAAAGTTGTTTTTTATTATGATGTATTTTTTATTTTTAGCGCTTGATTGTGCGTTGGTCGTATTAGTTATAGTAATGCTATTACTTGTTTGTTCGATGCCTATAATTTATTTATTTCAGTTTTGTATAACTCTTGTAACTTGGTTAAATTACTTATTAGGTTTTGTTTAGTTATAAATTATTTTTGGTGGTATTAGTATAGATATACTTTGATATTTTGTGTTGTGCCTTTCGATCATGTTTATATATTTTTTTTTGAATAGGTTATCTGATCAAAACAGTTATTAGTATGTACTGTTATTGACTTTCTTTGCGTTCGTGCCTTTGCTTTCTATCTGTCTTTGGTAACTATTCTTCATTTCATTCCTTCTTTTCTGTTGTCTTTTCGGTATGGATTTCATATCTTGTTTATACTTTCGTACCTCATCTTCGTTTTACTTGATTCTATTTGTATACTTTGTCCTTTCAACACTTATACCTCTATTCTTTGTATTGTTGGAGTGGTTATATGATTTGATATGATATATCTACTTATGATAGTTGTATTTATTTTACATGTAATTGTCCAACTTAATTATGAGTATATGGTATTGTTGAGATCTTACTTTCTTTTTTTTTTACAGATCATTCTTCTTTTGATTGATCTTGTGTTTTCTCTTTCGATTGGTTGTTTTCGGTTTGGTTTGTACTAAATATACGTAACTTAATTTTGGAACTGATCATATTTGTATATTTAGCTAATTACTTTTTATACTTAGCTGGTTATGCTGTATGCTTTAATTGCTACTTTACACTTTAATGCTGATATTTGTTGTAGATATAATTTTGATTTAAAATAAGATATTTTTGTAGGCATACGTTACAGCTTAATTGTCTTCTAAATTTTTCGTTTTTGGGAGTTAATTTTTTCAAAAAAAATGATAGAATCATTTTTTTTTCCCGGAGCGGGTGGTAACTGTTGCAAGTGGAACTTATGGAAGGGGAAGTAATCTTTAGAATGGTTTTTTAGACATATTAAATTTCGAGTTGCAACGCTTGATTAAGCGGATACTTGTTTGACTTTAGGATAGAATTATCTTTTCCTATTTTTCGGGTGACAGAGTACAGATAAGCGTGTGAACGCTGTTTAATGTATTTATTCTGTACTGTTTTGAGTCATGTGAATAGCTCGCTAGTCTGCATGTGTTATCGAGAACGGTGTTCAAGACAACCGAATCTCGTGACGGGTTTTTGGCGGGACTAGTGTGTGATTGAGGGAGTTGTGTTTTGGGCGTGGACCGTGTAGGTCGAGTCCCAGTGTTTTTGGATAATGTATGCCTACGTAGGATTTGAGAAAATGTCGACTTATATATTTCGCTGTGTGTACAGCCTATGTGATACACTGCAGTGAAGATTTGTAGGCCATATTTTGAAGATTATTGAAGCTGCCGTGTGATGCAGGCTTTGCTATGTATTGAAGTACTTTTGTAGGCCATATTTTGAAGATTATTGAAGCTGCCGTGTGATGCAGGCTTTGCTATGTATTGAAGTACTTTTGTAGGCCATATTGTGAAGATTAATGAAGCTGCCGGGTGATGCAGGCTTCGCTATGTATTGAAGTACTTTTGTAGGCCATATTTTGAAGATTAATGAAGCTGCCGGGTGATGCAGGCTTCGCTGTGTATTAAGGTACTTTTGTAGGCCATATTATGTTTAACTGCAGTATGAAGATTTGTGAAGCTATTAAGCTATTATAAGTCCAGGATTAGGACAGGCCATATTATATATTAACTGCAGTGTGGAGATGTATGAAGCTATTAAGCTATTATTAGTCCAGGATTAGGACAGGCCATATTATGTTTAACTGCAGTATGAAGATTTGTGAAGCTGTTAAGCTATTATCAGTCCAGGATTAGGACAGGCCATATTATATATTAACTGCAGTGTGGAGATGTATGAAGCTATTAAGCTATTATAAGTCCAGGATTAGGACAGGCCGTATTAGGTATTGATGCAGTATTATATTATATTGACTAGTGTATTGCTAGCGAATGCGAGTACATTTATGGCCAGTAATAACATTTCAGACTGAAACCATCAGTGTATCAGTGGTGGTTTTCAGTTAACAGGATCTGACATCTACGACTATTCGCGTCGATAGCCTAAGTGGCGTAGTTTTCGTATCATTGGATATGATTTAAGATGTGCCTGAGTGGCGTATACGATTAAGAAATTGTTACCTCTACAGTGATATGTACTTGAAGCAAGAGGATAAAGTGAATCAAATTTTGTCCACCAGACCATAACATATCTAGAGGATCAGTCACTACAAGTTGAAAATAATACATATGACTTGCACGTGACAAGAGAGTAGAACACTTGACTTTGTTATAATTGACCTTATGTAGGCGTGGCTTGAATCTCCTGTACTTCAGAACTGTGACCTAGTTATTATCTGCCTGGGTGGCGCATTTGAGAAACAACGCAAGCTTTATTTGGTAGAAGGCAACTTTACAACAGTAGCAATTGACGTCCTATTTCATGCCTATAGACGACAACAACGTCTGCAGTGGTCAAGGAAGTTCAATTAGACTTGGACAGTATTTGTACCAGCATTTGTACGGGTTGTGACAGATTTCTGCAATATTCGAGTTACCTGTGCCAGTTATCACCATCACAAGTTCAAGATGTTATGATACACGGAGTTGCCGTGTACATTTCAGACTACAGAAGAGTCAAGAGTTGCAGTGTGTGCTGTATTATGGTTCCTGTCAACTTGTGCATTGTTAAGCACATATCATATTGACGAAATTACCTGAAGAGAAACGAATCAAGGTGCAGTGCTTTCCCGCAGTGGAGGTTTTAGCAGTCTATGTGATATCCAGTGTCGTGGCGGAAAAGAAGCGGGATCATTGACAGATAAGTAATTGTGTCTTGTGTAAATTGTGTCACTTCATATATGTCGCTAGGCCTCCCTAATTGCTCATTTTGTTATTATTGTTGTTTATGTCTAATTTGACATATGATTAAGATTTGATGTATAGGTGTTAATGGCTGTTGACATATGTCGATTTTCCTGATAATGATGTGACTTGATAAAGGTGCTATAAAAAGGAATTGGTGATACAGAATTGAGGAATAAGCTCATTTCTTGACAGATACTTAACTTTGTGAGCTGGAAGGGTGATTGTCCCAACTTTTGTAGACAGTAATTTGTCATAACTATATGTGATTACTAGATATATTGATTTAAGTAAGTGAATCACTATGGATGATGATGAGATAGATCCTGAGGATATGAGGCCTATATTGGCTTATTTGTGGGAAGAAGGTAGAGATTATCAACAATTAAAAGGCCCACAGCTTGAGGAACATGTGATAGACAGATTTTTGGTCAATGCGTCAAGAGCGCTAAGATATTTTGCTGAGGAGAATTTTCACTCTCATCCTCATCTAAGGATGGCTAAAGATTTAGCGCAGTTACTGCTTATGGATCTTCGATTGTTTTCGTACCACTATATGGGTGTTGAGCGCGATCAGATATTGAAGAGTATACGTAAGATAATGCGCAACGACATTTCTGTTGATCAGAAAAAGAGGTTAGAAGATGAGGAATTAAGAAGAAAAAAACAACAAAGGGAAAACTTCTTAGAGAGTACCGCTGAAGTGAGTAAAGTACATGAAACAGTGTCTAGACTTACGGGTGAATTGCAAAAGTCAAACTCAGAACTTGCTAGTGTGCAGGCAAGTTTGGATTTAGCATTGTTGAAGATAAAGCAATTGGAAGTCCAGATGAAAGATAAGCAAATTGAGGTAGAAAATATTACACAGGAGGTCCAACAAAATAAACAGATTTATGAGAATTTGAAAGTTGAGACCGATAAACGTGATAGAGATTATACAGAGTCACTTCTTGATTTAATGGATGATATTGCGAATCTTCGTCTCCAGCAGGAAGAAAAGAATGAGATGATTCCAGAAAAGATTGATGAGCTTAATGATAGCAATGATTATATTAAGAATCAGTCACTACAACTAGAGTTGACTCAGTTGAGAGCAAATAAAGAACAGTTAGAGAAAGAGACATTAGTGGAGTTGACGGCTGAGAAAGAGAAGGTCGCTAAAATTGAAAATTTACTAGCAGAAGAAAGCGACAAAGTTTTGGCTGTTAAGGAGTTAAATAAAAGGTTAAGTGAAACGATTTCACTTAAAGATAATGAAATTGCGGAAGCAAGGGAAAGAATATTTGGCTTACTAGATATGGTTTTGAAAAACAAAAGGTGCTCTTCTGTCAATGTTCACAATGATAGACAGAAAGTTGCGAAAAGTCAACCCCATACACTTTTTGCTCAGAGAGATTTCATTCATGGTAAAGATAGATCTTATCGTGGTAAATACAACTTTAAAAGTTCTAATATTACTGGTAGTTCCAGTAATAATTCTTGGCGTCAGACCAACAAAGATTCTTGTGTAACAACCAGTTCTGTTGGTCAGGAAAAGAAAATTGATAAATTTCAGGTCAAGACTCATAAAAGCAAATATTTCTCGACTATTGGAAATACTCAGAAATTAATAGCGGGTGTTGAGACTATTACTACTTGTTCCAAAGATGAAACCCATATGCGGAACAATAGAGATACTATTGTTTCTGGCAGTTGTCAAACTCAGCATAGTCATTTTGAAACTATTGGTAAAGATATTCCCATAAGGGAGAAGAAAAACAGTTCTAGAAAGAGAGATAACCCCAAGATTAAACAGTACCAAGGGAGATCAGTAAATAATAATTTTCCTTCTCCTAGATACTGTAGACAATTTAACAAATCTCAAAGTTTTGATTGTAAGAATGTTGGAAAGTATGATAGAGATAATAGCTTTTCAAATGTTGCTTTACATCACCAGAATAATGTTCCTCGACAAAAGACTAAAGTGATTATTTGTAAACAAGGCAACGGTAATAATAAGTATTTTGATCATAGATCAAATAATAAGCGCAATTGTGCTAATTTTGTTCAACATGAGCCCAGAGTCATTTATAATCAAAGTAAACAGAGTAAAAATAACAGTGGATGCTTGAATACTATTGCCTGCTCTGGTTGTTGTTGTGAATATAACACTTTGTTTCAGCGTAAGGCAGCGGCGACATTCAAGGTCGGTCATGTTGTCCCCAAGAATTCTATGATATCTACATGTGATAGAGAGAGCTAGTGACATCGTGAAGAGACCGGGTTTTTACACAAGCCGGTACTGGGTAATTGTAAACGTGATTTCTACGTTTTTTTTTTCATTAAATTTCACTATTGAGTAAAATGGAAATTTTCATTTGTATTTGTTGACAGAAGCTACGTTGCGATAAGGGTCAAGGCTTCTGTGACATATTGACGGTCAGAAATGTGAGTCAACTTTCCGCTCGAGTAGTCAACCGAAACCTGTCAGCGTCAAACTTAAATCTGAGGTGTTGCTTTCTGAAGGTCAAGCATGTTTACAAGAGAGTGGGAAATTTTACGGCGTATTTTTTTTCCTTAGATAGTAAATATTTTTGTATTCTATATTAGTACATGACATGTGCTTGTTTTGAAATAACATATAATTTTGTTGTAATGATTATTTCTTTGCATCTTTTGATTGCCATAATTTTTATTGTTGTTATTTTTATGTCGGTAGTTTGATGTCATGATTAATTAATATATAGAACATACAGAGAAGATGTGTATTATCTGGTATGTTGTGAAATGTAATTTTGAAAATAGCTTGCATGTATCATACATGATCTTGTATTTGGATTTGTTAACTTTTTGTGAAACTTCGATTTTTCCAAAACTTGATTTTCTTGCCAGTCAGGCATGCAGATTATTTTCCTAGCAGATTATTTAAAAAAAAAAAAAACTTATTTTTTGTAGATATTTTTATAGAACCTTTTTTATATTTCATATTAGCAACAAAGTGTAGATTTATTTATAATGTACATCTTATCGATTTGAATAAGAGATAGAGTTATAGCTAAATAGCATTTTACTGAGCTGAACGTAATTGTCAGCAGAAAGAACTTAAAGAATAAATTAAATTTACATGTGTTGATTTAAAGGTTTCTTCGAGATAGGATTTTTGTTTTATATTTCACTCATTTTGTTAAAATATTGATTTCATTATTAGGCTTTACTTAAAGTATTATTGAATTACTTAAAAATTAAATATTGTTTTTATGTAACTTATCGAGAAAAAAAAATATGTTTGTACGGTACTGTTGAAAAAAAATGATTTTTTTTTTTTTTTTGGCATTGTAATTTTTTGTTGGGTGTGCCCAGCATTTGACTTCGTGATATCATTGATATGTAGTTTGATTAGTTCTTGTAAAAAGTTGTTTTTTATTATGATGTATTTTTTATTTTTAGCGCTTGATTGTGCGTTGGTCGTATTAGTTATAGTAATGCTATTACTTGTTTGTTCGATGCCTATAATTTATTTATTTCAGTTTTGTATAACTCTTGTAACTTGGTTAAATTACTTATTAGGTTTTGTTTAGTTATAAATTATTTTTGGTGGTATTAGTATAGATATACTTTGATATTTTGTGTTGTGCCTTTCGATCATGTTTATATATTTTTTTTTGAATAGGTTATCTGATCAAAACAGTTATTAGTATGTACTGTTATTGACTTTCTTTGCGTTCGTGCCTTTGCTTTCTATCTGTCTTTGGTAACTATTCTTCATTTCATTCCTTCTTTTCTGTTGTCTTTTCGGTATGGATTTCATATCTTGTTTATACTTTCGTACCTCATCTTCGTTTTACTTGATTCTATTTGTATACTTTGTCCTTTCAACACTTATACCTCTATTCTTTGTATTGTTGGAGTGGTTATATGATTTGATATGATATATCTACTTATGATAGTTGTATTTATTTTACATGTAATTGTCCAACTTAATTGTGAGTATATGGTATTGTTGAGATCTTACTTTCTTTTTTTTTTTACAGATCATTCTTCTTTTGATTGATCTTGTGTTTTCTCTTTCGATTGGTTGTTTTCGGTTTGGTTTGTACTAAATATACGTAACTTAATTTTGGAACTGATCATATTTGTATATTTAGCTAATTACTTTTTATACTTAGCTGGTTATGCTGTATGCTTTAATTGCTACTTTACACTTTAATGCTGATATTTGTTGTAGATATAATTTTGATTTAAAATAAGATATTTTTGTAGGCATACGTTACAGCTTAATTGTCTTCTAAATTTTTCGTTTTTGGGAGTTAATTTTTTCAAAAAAAAATGATAGAATCATTTTTTTTTCCCGGAGCGGGTGGTAACTGTTGCAAGTGGAACTTATGGAAGGGGAAGTAATCTTTAGAATGGTTTTTTAGACATATTAAATTTCGAGTTGCAACGCTTGATTAAGCGGATACTTGTTTGACTTTAGGATAGAATTATCTTTTCCTATTTTTCGGGTGACAGAGTACAGAGAAGCGTGTGAACGCTGTTTAATGTATTTATTCTGTACTGTTTTGAGTCATGTGAATAGCTCGCTAGTCTGCATGTGTTATCGAGAACGGTGTTCAAGACAACCGAATCTCGTGACGGGTTTTTGGCGGGACTAGTGTGTGATTGAGGGAGTTGTGTTTTGGGCGTGGACCGTGTAGGTCGAGTCCCAGTGTTTTTGGATAATGTATGCCTACGTAGGATTTGAGAAAATGTCGACTTATATATTTCGCTGTGTGTACAGCCTATGTGATACACTGCAGTGAAGATTTGTAGGCCATATTTTGAAGATTATTGAAGCTGCCGTGTGATGCAGGCTTTGCTATGTATTGAAGTACTTTTGTAGGCCATATTTTGAAGATTATTGAAGCTGCCGTGTGATGCAGGCTTTGCTATGTATTGAAGTACTTTTGTAGGCCATATTGTGAAGATTAATGAAGCTGCCGGGTGATGCAGGCTTCGCTATGTATTGAAGTACTTTTGTAGGCCATATTTTGAAGATTAATGAAGCTGCCGGGTGATGCAGGCTTCGCTGTGTATTAAGGTACTTTTGTAGGCCATATTATGTTTAACTGCAGTATGAAGATTTGTGAAGCTGTTAAGCTATTATAGGTCCAGGATTAGGACAGGCCATATTATATATTAACTGCAGTGTGGAGATGTATGAAGCTATTAAGCTATTATTAGTCCAGGATTAGGACAGGCCATATTATGTTTAACTGCAGTATGAAGATTTGTGAAGCTGTTAAGCTATTATCAGTCCAGGATTAGGACAGGCCATATTATATATTAACTGCAGTGTGGAGATGTATGAAGCTATTAAGCTATTATAAGTCCAGGATTAGGACAGGCCGTATTAGGTATTGATGCAGTGTGGAAATTATATACTATGATTCGTGTTTTGCTGTCGAATGTGTGTCATTTATGTCATCGTATCTGTGTTGTAACGGAATAAACAGTATCGAACTGTTCCAGTCGTTTGCAACCCTTCTTGACTCCTGCATGTACCCTTATGTACGTACTGTGGTGTGCGAACATATCAACACACACCCAGGTCAACATTCCAGACACAGTGACAGGTCAGCAGCACACATATATTGAATTAGCCTGTGTGGCGATGATATAGACCAAACCACTACACTCGCAACAGTGGGTGTAAACAGACTAATAACATTAACGTTTAATTACATTTATTGGAAATCAGAGTAAAAGGAGGGTGTATCAGGAATATATGCAGAAAAGCTAGACACACTAGATTTAGTTGATGAGTGGGCGTAGTCATATTCTGGCCGATCAAAAAGCAACAAAACTAGACCTACCGTAACATCTAATCACTAGTTCTTGGTAGAAGATGAAGCTAGGGATACTATTAAAACATTAAACAAGAGTAAAAAAGTATTTATATGACGTTATTCTTATTTATTTGTTTGAAAATTACGTAATGCACGATTGCATAATTTATTTTTTTCTTAAAAAGAACCACGGACAAACTGGTGCGAATAAAACTAAATCTACTAATTTTGGCCATAAGCATGTTTTTTTTACTTTGTATATGGATAAACTTGACGTTTGAAGACTAAAAAGAAAGTTTTATTGTCTACGACAGTAATTTGTCTTTGGTAAGATCGTATTCTACAGTCAACTTTTTAGCGTTTTTCAATTTTACATGCAAAATGATTAAATTATACCGAACATACTTGTGTTAATACTACCACAGACATTATATATTTGAATTCTCTATCCATTTCCAGTATTGCAGCACATCCAAAGAACATCTCCATCATACAGGTATATGCCCCCACTACTGACTATGAGGATGAGGCAATTGATACATTTTATGACAATCTGGATGAAGCAATTAAGAAAATTCCAAAGAAAGATCTTCTCATCGTGCTAGGTGATTGGAATGCTAAAATAGGGCCAGATGCATACGGTCACTGGGCTGGTACAGTGGGGAGATTTGGGACAGGTGAAACTAACGATCGAGGACTAAGGCTACTAGAATTTGCCAGCAACTATAAACTAACCATTGCAAATACACTATTTCCTCATAAGTTATCAAGAAGAACAACGTGGCATGCCCCAAAAACTGAGATACATGGCCAAATTGATTTTATTCTTCTTTCCAAAAGATTCAAGTCCAGTATTAATAAAGCCAAGACTAGGACTTTTCCTGGCGCCGACATTGGTAGTGATCACGACATGGTATTGATGACGCTCAAGCTTAAACTTAAAAAGAACTATAATCAAAACAGATATTCTCAGTTAAGATTCAATTTAGACAAACTGAAAGATCCAGAAATCGCGGGAATCTTTGAGGCAACTGTTGGAGGAAAATTCGCAGCTCTCAACTTTTTGGAGGATGATATCAACTCAATCACAGAGAACATGAAAGACGTGCTCATTGAATCAGCAACAGAAATACTTGGTAAAAGAAAGAAAATAAACAAACCATGGGTTACAGATGACATTCTGAAGTTATGTGATACACGGCGAGAAATGAAAAAGGTTAAGAAAGAGGTTCCTGAAGCAGCATGGCAATACAGTATGGTGAATAAAAATATTAGGAAGAAAATGAAACAGGCCAAAGAAAAATGGGTAGCTGATCAATGTGAGTCCATTAATACGGGGCTAATAAAAGGTAACAGCAAGGCAGCTTTTGACACATTAAGAAAACTATCAAAACCCCAACAGCCCAGGGTAACTGTCATAGAAGATAGCAATGGGGCTCTGCTCAATGAAAAAACAGCTGTAATGAGAAGATGGACAGAATATTGTAAAGAATTATATAACTGTAAACTTGACACTAACTTAGGCATATTAAACAACATTAAGTGCGAAAACAGGGAACTCGGAAATGCAGCAATATTACGGGAAGAAGTGGAAGAGGCTATATGTTCGATAAAAGGAGGGAAGTCACCGGGTGTGGATAATATCCCAGCAGAGCTCTTGAAATATGGAGGACCAGATATAGTAAAAATCATGACAACAATTTGCCAGAAGATATGGAGTACAAAAAAATGGCCAAAAGAATGGACGCAGTCATTAGTAATACCGCTTCCAAAGAAAGGAAATCTAAAAATGTGCAAGAACTACAGAACCATTAGCCTTATTAGTCATCCAAGTAAGGTGATGTTAAGGATACTTTTGAACAGAATAAAACAGAAATCAGAAGAAATCTTGTCAGAGGAACAGGCTGGCTTTAGACCAAAAAGAAGTTCCTCAGAACAAATCTTCAATATTAGATTACTTAGCGAAAAACATCTCCAACATCAACACGATTTATACCATAACTTCATCGATTTCACAAAAGCCTTCGATCGAGTCTGGCATGAAGGCTTATGGCAAGTAATGAGAAAATTCAATTTTGATACCAACATCATAGATATCATTGAAGCACTATACAAGGACGCAAGCAGTGCTGTTTTTGCAAGCAACGACATTGGAGAATTTTTCAAAACAACTGTAGGAGTTCGGCAGGGATGTATCCTGTCCCCAGTGCTCTTTAATATTTATCTAGAACATATTATGCAAGAGGCTCTCTACGATTATAAATCAACCATATCGATTGGAGGCCGACCTCTGTGCAACCTACGTTTTGCTGATGATATTGATCTGATAGCTGGATCAGAATCAGAACTTCAAGACCTTACCTCTAGACTGGAGAAAGTAACAAGAACGTATGGGATGGAAATTAATATAGAAAAAAGCAAGATATTGGTGAATAGCCATAAGAAACATGTTCCGACCAACATTACGTTAAATGGGCAAACGTTAGAAGAAGTTAACACCTTTAAATATCTCGGGTCCACTATATGCAGTGATGGAAGATCAATTAAAGAAATCAAGACAAGACTTGAGATGGCCTCAGCTGCCATGACAAGGTTGAATGTGATCTGGAAAAGTAACATCAGTTTTCCTGTGAAGATCAAATTATACAAATCACTTGTATTATCTATTCTCTTGTATGGGTGTGAGAGCTGGACACTCACTGCAGATATGGAGCGAAGGATTCAGGCTTTCGAGCATAAATGTTATAGAAGAATTTTGCGCATTTGCTATAAAGAGCACAAAACAAATGTCTATGTTAGAGAGAAGATAAACACCTATGCAGGCCACCAAGAACCACTTTTGTCAACAGTGAAACGTCGAAAGCTTGCCTGGTTTGGGCATGTAACTCGTCATGACTCCCTTTCGAAAACGATCCTTCAGGGAACAGTCGAAGGTAAACGGAGAAGAGGAAGGCAGAGAAAATCCTGGGCTGATAACATCAAAGAATGGGCAGGACACGGTTTTTCCACACTTGTACGCATTGCTGAGGATAGAGAGCAGTGGAGGACCCTGTCTGCTGATGCTTCCACCATGGCACCCCTACGACCCATGACGGGTTACGGGCTGAGATGAGATGATGATCCATTTCCCTACAGTTTGGTATATAATAAGTACATGTTCAAAGGAAAATTCCCAAACAAATTTAGACAGAAAGATGAACACTTCACTCTATAAAATTCTGCCCACAAAAAAAGTCTGGCACAGCGTGCAAAATAACTCTGGAATGAAAGAGTTAAACTTCAGAAAGATATTATTCAGTTATATTTAGCAGAAAAATTAATTCTGGTGGTGTGAAAACATATAATGTAGACCGAAACATGACTTAGTTACATTACATAATTATTTCTTCTATCTGACAGATGATGATAAAACTATTTTTATTGATGCAGTTAACATTACCCATAGACATGAACTGACTAATCAGCACTTAGAATATTGAAAACGATTATTTAAAAAAAAAAATTTTTTTTTAATTTATCCCGTATGTAGCTTACATACCTCAACATCCTCTACATCAGAGTCATCAGAACTGTCAGGAGACTCCACTTTTACGGGTTCTGCCGCTTTTTCCTGCACCTGTGGCTGCACCTGCTGGGTCCCTACATTCTGTGGCTGCTCAAGTTTAGCTGTGGACACAATATTCACAGATACCCATGTAACAAGTTTGACAAAGTTTATCAATTTGAGATAAAAAAAATCATTTGCTGAAATGTATCAAGATGGTAACAGTTAATTTCCAATTAAGATTTATATTTTCAATAATTGTTAACAAGGACACAACTTTAGCTACAGACAACAGCTTCATGTGGCATATCTCAGAAATCAAGAAACAAAAAAAAAAAATACAGTCATGATTGATTTAAAAAATATAAGGAATAAACGTACTCACACAAAAATAACACAAGCACAAAGCATCAAAAACAAAAGAAACCAACAGAAGGACAAAATTAGAAAGCAGATTTAAACAAGAGTCAAGTTCTGGTGCCAAAGCTCTTGAACTATACAGAGAAGCAAACAATGAAGTAGGAAAAGTATCAGAATACACTGACATGTTTGATAGGTGAGGCAGAGGAAGCTACAGCCAATGGAAATTTGAGGAACCCATACCTCAAGATACGAAGAACATAAGAGAAATATAATGTGATCAGATGGTTTTATCAAAGACAAGAATAGAAAATTATTTTGCAAACATAAAAAAACCTAATTAGGTGACTGACGGAACAATTTTTCTAAGGAACTTCTAAAAACACCAGTGCCAACAGATCACTCAAACATCCAGGCAGCAAAAAGGGTATACAAACTTAAAATTTCAGCAGAGGCCATCAAAGGGACACAGTACTCTCTATGCATATATTGTACAAATTACTTGGTAAAGAGGGCAAAAATACAAGCAGGCTGGAAGGCAAAATAATTAGCCAAGTTGCCAAAGAAGGGAGATTTGCAAGAACGCACAAATTACACAAGGACAGTGTTGCTATCAGTGTCAGGTAAAATATTAAACTAATATCCTTGAGAGATAAAAAGATGCCAAATACCAAATACTGTGTGAAGAACAGCCACCAGTATATTCAGTAAAACAAATCCTGAACAGCCTTACCTGTTGCACGGCATATAATAGTAAATAAAACATAAACTGGATTTAATTCACATGGCTCTGTGGACTATGAAAATGCATTTGACAGTTTAGACAGAGAATCACTTTGGAAACGTATGAGGCACTACGGATCCCCACATGAGTTCATTACCCTAATGAAGAAAACATACAAAGACATTTCTTGCAGAGATTTTCATGAAGTACAACTTGAAGAACCCCTTGAAATAAGAGATGCAGTGCAGCAGAGATGCTTCTTGTCAACATTTTTCCTCTTTCTGATTGATTTTGAAAAAGGCATCATCAACAGAAATGGAATTAAGCGGACTCTGACAAACCAGCCAGACGATATGGATTTTGCCACTGACCTTGCCCTTTAATCCCACAACAGTAACCCGATGTAAGACAAAATGAGAATAATGGACGAGAGGAACCAGCAAGTGGGTATGAAAATCTAGAGAAAAGGCAAATATTGAGAGGGAAAATGTGGCAAACTATACAGATTATACTTGGAGAAACACTCCTAAAAGAAATGGACTCATGCACACATCTTGGTAGCAACACAGCCATAGCTGGAAGAATGGACAGTAATATCAAAATAATACAGAAGACAAGATGAGTTTTCACTGCATTGGAAAATATACATAATTTTTGTAACATCTAGTCCAACATTAATTAAGAAAAAATTGTTTAAATGTAAAGATAGTCCTTCTGCATGGATTTGAAACAACAAGTACAACAAAAATTACATCCAAAAAGCTACAGACTTTTATCAATGAGTGCTTGTGTAGAATTGAAGGATTGAAATGGTATGACAAGTTCACCAATGTGAAACTGATGGCAAGAAACAGACAAATTTGACTGCAACAAGGGGTGAGGTTTAGATGGTGTTGAAAGAAACGTAGTGAGAAATCAGATAATAGCAATTCATGGAAAGTCCTTGCTCTGGAATCCTCAGAGGAAGTGAAATATGGGGAGACACACTAAAACATGCAGAAGAGAACTGGAGGCAGATTTAAAAAGGATAAAGACAAAATGAACTTGAATGGAATGAACTGAATGAAAGCACATGCTGCATAGATGAGTAATGAATGAAGGAAAACAAAGCTTGGTTCCTTCAAAACAGCCCAGAAAAATAAAACATTACAAAAAGCCACCTTCTAGGTTCATCAGTGATAAGTACATGCTAAACATTCTCTCATTTGGAAGTTTCATGTGTAATCCTAAGAACACGTCATTAGATAGGATTGTCTATAGATAAAAAAAATTATTTTATGATTATGCTATACTCATATTTGTTACCTTCCCAGTCTTTTAAGACCTGTGGTTTTTCCCAAACTGACTCAGACGTACGAGAGTTGTAAAAGTAGCTTTTACCATCAGCATTTTTATGCTCTGACCACTCTGTAACCTCTGGAGACTTCAACTGAGGCTGAGTGAAAAATTTTAACAAGTGTTCAAATACTTTTTTTTTTTTAAAGGTGTGGGGAGAAAAAGAAACAGAGACAGTTGCATATTAACTGAACTGTGCAATGGAATGACAGAACTCAACAGCTTCTGAAAGCAGACACCCCCAAATCAATATTTATAAAATTACACTTGAATAGATATATGAATATTCACTAGCTTTTGCGTTATATGAATGATGAATATTAACTGCAACAACAATGCTTAAATAATAGAAACTAATAAAACTCTACATTCAATAATAAACATGTGAAATACTGTGTGAAAGACTAATGAAGAAAGGAATTAAAGGGTATTCACACACAGGCTGAATAAAGTTTAGTAACCTTAGTATCCTTGGTAGTCTGAGCTGCTCCATCACCTCCAGTAGTGGCAGTAGTTGCAGCAGTAGCTGCAGCAATAGCTGCAGCAGAAGCGGCAGCAGAAGCGGCAGCAGGAGCAGTTGTAGTAGTAGCAGCAGAAGCTGCTGCAGTAACTCCTCCTGGTATCTGCTGTTGCTGCATGAAGGGGTTAGTAAATCCTGGCGGCAGCAGAGCTGAATTAAATGGTTTGGCTGCACCAAAATGGTATAAAGGTTTCAACATTAATTACTGTAAAAGCATCAATTTAACACATTTGAAGACCCTATCTCATTACTGATTATTACCACTTTGAAACAAAGTGAGGCCAAAATAATATTTTACTGGAATGAAGTAACGGAAAACAAAAAAAAAAAAGATTTCAATTTGGTCTTCGGAGAAAGAATACTCAGTGATTCCGGTTAAAGTGTTTGTGTTTATTTTCATTAAATTATTCATTACTATTGCTTTATAACTGAACAAAACTAACCACTCTCTGTTTCTCACACTCAACCCAAATATGCACATGTGCATGCAATGTTTTGAAGAAGATAAAAATGTGATGCATATGTATAAACAATAATGTAAAATTATATCCTTTTTCGTACATATTTAATACTAGCATCAGCACACTTAATAGAAGCAAGATCCTCCTAAACTGTGCATGCCTACATTCATTCAGCTGCTACAGCAGACGTGCATTAATAATTAATTTACTCTCTGAAGACGGCGAGTATCTGCCTGAATGGCGAGAGGACACCTATCAGCGTACAGGGAAAATAAGATACGTAAAATCAGTCTCAGGTTAGACATGCTAACCTGAGACTTTGCCTCGAGTAATAGCGGACGTACGTTTTAAAAAAAAAAATTAATTTAAAATCCTGGCGCCTTGTTGATGAATAACAACAATGTTGCTATATTTATTTGAGTTTAGGGACTTGTAGAAAATTATGCATGGAAAAAACTGTTCAGGAAGCAGCTACCATCTTTCAGGTAATAACGAAATATTTTTTTTTAAGTCACAAAAACAAAAGATACAGGATGGTTCCACAGTGTGGACGCATATTTTTTGTTGTTCAAGAAATAATGTTCTTACATACATTCATCCTCACTGCCTTTCTGTCAAAAGTAGCAGCAGGCAGAGTAGATATAATGAAAACTTCAGTGACAGTACACTAATTAAATGATTGGACAAGTTTAATATTATTTGTTAAAACCAAGGTGGGTCTTCTTGAATTCACAATTACAGTTCAATTTGGATTGAATTCTAGTATATCATCCTGCTCGGGTGAATCTAGCTTGCCGTCAGTGTAAATGAACACACTAAAGGCAAGATATTTTTAAGAAGAGGAACAGTCATTAACCTTTAGCACGCTGCTGTCGACATATGTTGACGAAGGTAACCTATGCTCTCCCAGCTGTTGTCGACATATGTTGACAAGCGGATATTTTCGTTTTCTAGCATTAGGATGTGTGTACACGTGACTTCACCCCCGGATGTTAAGTTTTAAACTTATCTGAGAGAGAGTTAACTTCTGTTTCCGATCGCTCTTAGTAATGGGTGCATTCGCGTTTATTTTCTGTGAATTTTTTTAATCGAAATGAATCGGCATCGAACACGCGGCCATTTTCGCTCTAATTTTATTGGATTCTGACGCCGATGCGATGAGGAGGAGATTTTTGTCTTTATAAGCGCTGATATCGGTTCTCAGAATATGTTTGATGACAGAGATGGAAACGAAAGTAGAATGGCATTGCTAGTATGTATAATTTTAGGGGTTAGGATTAGGTTTAATCGGAAAGGTTTAGGGTTACGGCCGAATGTCACTGCTGACAAGGGCGTTTGTTGCTTTGCTACTGATGATGGGTGTAATGAAAAGATCGTCATTTCATTTGTATTGGTCAAATGACTTTCATTGAGATGCAAGGGATATGGACTCTTCGTTTCTTGGTTATTTTTTTTAAATTTTAAAATTTAAAAAAAAATTTTTTTTTTTTTTTAAATATTTTTTTCGTTTTTTTCACCTTTCCTTTCCTCTCTTCCTATCACATCTAACATGTACACAAACAAATTTTATATCATCAGATTCATCATTCATTTATTTATATAAATTCCAAAAATGATAGTAATTGACCAAGAAACACAAAAACTATAGACGTTACAAGTCGCCCACTATAAAAATGGGGGGTTGTGAAAAAGAATGCAGCTGCAGGGCAAGTTTTCGGGAAAAGAATGCAGCGTGCTAAAAGTTAATGGACTAATAACCAATCAGCAACGGTTTTTAATAAATCATACATGAGATTTCTTATTTCAATAACTAAAATGAACACTGAATATCATATCATGATACCAGACTGTGGAAATACCATATATGAAAGATCCTGTATCTGACACACAATGATAATAATGAGGGGGCACTAATAAAATTAAGTCATCAAATCCAAACTGCCTTTTTCATGCCTTTATTCCAACAATCAGTTTTTACAAATGGGTCAGTTATGCTGATGATAATTATCACTGACAATTTTTATTTTTTTCACTGTTCATTACTTGTCGACACAAACCTTTTTTTGAAGATGAAAATAAAAACTTTGCTCAAGAATGATGACAAGAAGAAAAAATCAATTACTGAAACTTTACTCGGATAAAAAGTGCTCCACTAGTTCAAGATCCTCCTGAAATGTTTTGAGACTTTCAACAATAAGGACCGACGCTGTTAAAATTCTTGGCCTGGTACTTATAACAGCCATATGCATATTTTAATACCAATATTTTATTTACAACTGAAGACCTAAACTTGTTTAAAGTATATAAAAACATAAATTAACATACCAGCCGGAGGCACTGACGTCTGCTCTGTTGGCACATTCTGCACTTGCTGAGATGCTGCCTGAGCTAAAAGTGATAACAGGAAAACACTTCTTTGTATTATTAATATCTTTATGTAAATAAACAAAAGAG
The DNA here is from genome assembly GCA_024509875.1 of Oreohelix idahoensis. Lineage (NCBI taxonomy): Eukaryota > Metazoa > Mollusca > Gastropoda > Stylommatophora > Oreohelicidae > Oreohelix > Oreohelix idahoensis. Next base: position 291,512 of record JAMPIV010008741.1, read on the forward strand.
CTACATTGAAACATCTTAGCTTGAAATTTATATTCCAATGTCATAATATCAGTGACAAAAAAAGAAGCATTCTCAAAATTATAAAGCTTAAACCAGAGCAGCTAACAAGGAAAACACTAATGGATGCATATAATGAAGTTAGCCAGCAAAAATAACCTTCCTTTTGAGCTTACTATGAGGAAAGTTACTTAGAAAGAATGAAATAACAGTACAAAAAGATAGAGCAGGAACATCAGTTATAAACTCCCTCAACCCAGATGAGCCGTTAAAAAAAAGCTAGTAAATAATCATATTTGATAATTATGTTAACAATGAGCACTATGTTGCATCACCCACACACTCATAACATGAAACAGAGAAACTACCCTGGGCAACAGCAGCCTGAGCAGCAGTTGAAGAACCCCCTGTCACAGCAGGAACAACCCCACCTTGTGCCTGGGCTTGGCTGGTCTGATAGGCTTCCCACTCTGCCTGGGTAACTATCCGTGAATTATCAGGCTTGGACCATGCAGCCTCACGAGTACGAGCACTGTAATAGTACACCTAATAAAGAGCAAATTGAAAAAAAAAAAGCAGAGTGAAATGAGTGTAACCACAATTCAGAAGCAAGAATTCACCATCAAGAAAGAGCATGGCAATTTAATAAGTGGAGGGTTATAAATGAATGAAATGATATTTAAAGGGACAATCACTGTGCTCAGATGAGCAAAAATCTTTTTAAATGCTGAAAAAAAAAATGTGGCAAACCAACACGAGTTGGAATCATAAACATGTAATTACCAAACAGCTCAGCACTATACTTCATCAAATATATCTACAATTTATGGAGGTTACAATTCAGAAGATGGTCAAATTGCAGAGAAACTTAAAGCTACAATAAGAAAAGAAATCTGTTACACAGCAGCAACATTAGCAATGCTAGCATAAGTACTGTAAACAAAATTATGAATAATTTCTGAATATTTACATAACTTTTAAAACAGTTTAATGAGTGGTAACTATATGAAATAAACTCACTTTGCCTTCAGGTGACTTGGTTTCAACCCATATATCTTGAGTTATTGGATCTATAGGAACACTTGGCTGAATAGGTGGAGGCATGTTCATGCCTCCCATTACAACAGGTGGCATTCCACTTGAAAATCCAGGAGGAGGCATCGAGAAGTTTGGAGGAGGGAAGCTGGGTGGTGGCATTAATGGCCGCTGTGAATTTAGTTAGTGCATCCCTTTAACTTGATTACTTTGCATGAAACTCACAAAGATGGATGGAACACAAATTGTTTCGTATCACAAGCTATGCTATTTCATAAAGAAAACAAAATTTACACTCAATTTGGAACTGAAACAAAATTTTCAAATAAGAGTCATTTTAAAGAGATGTTACATTTGTTTACAAGCTGTGCATAATCAGAAGATAAACACTTTTCATTCAACAGAATGAAACATTTAAGTTTCACTATTCTGCTCAGGCACATGCATGTATGTGTCATTTAAAAAACAAGAACATTTTTAAACAATATAAAATATACACTTAAACTTGTCCTGTTCTATAAAAGGACTGCTGCAGTCATAAAATATACACTAATTGAAAAAAAGTGAGAAAACAAAATATGTTGAGTGAGGTATCCTGGAATTTTTCTGCCAAATACAATCACCAATCAAGAACTGCACATGCACACCATCACAGCTGGCAGACGCTGGAGTTGAGTTGGCCACGTACTCAGAGGGGACACTGATGCCATCACAAGAACAGCATGCTATAGACCCATGAAGGGGGGCACAAAGAGAGGTCAACCAAAAACAACTTGGCGGAGAACTGTGGAAGTCTAGATGCAAAGAATGAACCAGTGCTAGGGCACTGCAAGAAGGATGGCTACTGACCGAGCAGGGTGGAAGCAGTTTGTTGCTGTCCTACAAGACGCCACAAGGTGTGATGGCCACTGACTGCTTTGACAGTCTGCGGATAAGGATCAAAGAAGAAGAGGTGTACTGACATACAACCATTTCTTTATTCAAGGACAAATGACATTACATATAAAGTTAGCTCATTATCATGAGGAAAGCAGGACATTAAGATGACTAACAAAATAGCAGCCATTGCAACACTTAGCTAGGAGACATCATTCATTGACCAGCAGTAAGTCTGACAAATATTTTGCTAAAACTGTTTCAGAGAAGAGGTAAAGATGAAATTGGTAGTAATTACAAAAAACCCTCTCCCTAAGCTAGCTAAAGAGTCAGTAGGACAGACTTGGGTAATAAAAAATGAACGATTATTGCACGACTATAGAAATTATCGCAACAGGTATGCGAATACATTTTTTTTAAAGTTCTGCTGTCTTGCTAAAGTTGTCCCCAAATGTCTGCTTTAACAGATTTTCAACTCTTACTTACTTACTTAGTCGTTCCCCTTCTACCGTGAGGTGTAGAGGTTTGGAAGAGAGAGCGCCAGACCATTCTATCAGCTGTCTTCTTCCTGGCCTGGTTCCATTCTAGTCCTCGGTCCTTCAAAGATTGTCTAATGTTGTCCTCCCAGCGGACTCTGGGTCGTCCTGGAGGTCTGGATCCCTGGCTCTTTGTTTCCCATGCTTGTCGTGGTACTCATTTGCACTAAATAGCAACTTCTGATGCTTTACATTTCCAACAGTTCGTTTATACCTGACAGAAACTGTCTAAGCAATCTTCTCAACAAATCATCATAAAGGGTTGTTAATATGCAATAGTTCTGCTTTTTTTCTAGTTAATCCCCATCTTCTGCCTGCAGTAGTTTCAATGACATCCAATATATGACTAAATTACATTAAAAATAAATCAAATGAACATAAAAAGCAAAATACAAAACTTTATAGAATAACAGCATAAACCAACTTTAAGTTTAAAAACATCTTAAACACATACATAAATCAATATATTCATAACTCAAGATTTCTACATATAATAGTCATTCCCATCCACCTAGCAAGTCTATCTAGCAACACACAAACACCTGGAAACAATAACTTCATATTTTAAAAAGAATACACACAAACTGCGTGAAATTTGTATTTCTCCAGTTATCTGTTTTACTGCAAACTGTAGTTTTTCTCAATTTTACTGCTTAAAAAAGCAAATTGGAAAAAGAACATGGTCAACAGCTTATTTAGTATTTGAGTTATTCAAGTTCAAACAGCATTCGGGACAGAGGGACACAAACAAATTTTATACATGAATGAACAAAGTTTATAAATTAATAGCTAAAGACAATACAAAATATTGTTTATATTAAAATGAACATCTGCAGTATGCTACCTTACCCTTCTAAATGTTTATGCCATGTCATAATTAAAATTTCTGTTGCTAACCTGTACAAGCTTAATCAAAGTAATGGCCACCTAACTTTCAGTTGTTTTTGTGCCTTTTACAAAACAAAAAGTATTTTGCATGAACCATAAATATACTTCCAGTTTAAAATCATTTATCATTTGCAGATATCGATTTTCCTTTCTTCGTAATCTAATCCAGTTTTCACGTAAATTAGGATGTTTTTCTTTTAAGTTCTTAATTTTGACTATCATTGCTTTCCCAAAGCTTTATTTAAGAAAACTAAAGAAGACCAGCTTTAGCCATTGGCAAGACAGTTGAAAATTTCAAACTCTATTTCAATATTGCACTAGTAAACTACCACTGGAAGTCTGAGTCTCACCGTCCTAAAGTAAAACACACACTTTGCCTGTTTCAAGCACAACTGTAAATCTGAAACAGCTGTCTTAAACTGCCACATTAAGATCCCTTTTATTTTTTACTTTTATTCACAAATGACTCAGTGTATCATCTTCAACAAGAGTGCCAAAAAATTTTAAAATTAGGATAATCAATGCTCTACTACGAGGGGCGTTCAGAAAGTAATGCACATCATTTTTCTCAGCTAATAATGAAGATAGAAGCATGAAATTTTGCACACTTCAAATATGGCATGTGCCAATTGTGTGCACCAAATTGCACAGCAACCGGCCAAATAATACGGCTGCCCTAAACCGTTGAAATGGAGCGTGTTAGCAGCTTGCGTTATAAGCAGCGAATTGTGATAGAATTTCTCGTTGCAGAGAAGGAAACTTGTGAACATTCACAAGCGTCTATGTGATGTGTATGGAAGTTTTGCAGTCGACAGGAGTACAGTCAGTCGCTGGGTTCAGAGAATCAAAGAATCAGGAAGTGGAGATACGGAGCTGCTTGATCGGATGCGCTGTGGACGTCCTGCCACAGCCACCAACGCAGAAATGTTGAAATGCGCTGAGGGCATTATTCTTACGGATAGGCGAATCACTACTCAACAATTGGCCTTACAGCTGTCAGTCAGCATTGGTAGTGCAAATGCAGTAATAAAAACTCTCGGATTTTCTAAGGTTTGCGCAAGATGGGTTCCTCGAAGTCTCACAAATGACCACCGATTGCAAAAGAAAGCAATTTCTTCTGAATTGCTGGAGCGTTTCAATGCTGATGGAGAGAACTTTTTGGCTAAGATCGTTACAGGTGATGAAACCTGGGCACATCATTTTGAACCTGAGACAAAAAGACAGTCAATGGAGTGGCATCATCCGCAATCTTACTTACTTACTTAGTCGTTCCCCTTCTACCGTGAGGTGTAGAGGTTTGGAAGAGAGAGCGCCAGACTATCCTATCGGCTGTCTTCCTCCTGGCCTGGTTCCATTCTAGTCCTCGATCCTTCAAAGATTGTCTAATGTTGTCCTCCCAGCGGACTCTGGGTCGTCCTCGGGGTCTGGATCCTTGGCTCTTTGTTTCCCATGCTTGTCGTGGTATCCGATCTTCTCCCATTCTGCAGACATGGCCAAGCCATCTTAATTGGGACTGTTCTACTTGGGTCTGCAGGGGGTAGGATTTAAGGCCTTGACGTATCGTCTGGTTGCGTACCATGTCTCTTCTTGTTACTTCAACCACCTTCCTCAGATACCTCATTTCTGAGGTTTGGATCTGGCTTTTATGGGTTGTAGTCATTGCCCATGACTCGCATCCATATGTCAAGACTGGGACATAGGTGGAGCGGTATACAGCCATCTTCGTTTTCTTACCAACCTCTCTCTTGCTGAGGAATCCTCGATTTATGGCCTGAAAAAGTCTCCCAGCTGCTGCTTTTCGAGTGGCCAACTCTTCTTTGATGCCTCCCTTTTGGTCTATAATAGCTCCGAGGTATTTAAAGTGGTCGACATGCTCCAGGACCTGTTCTCCCAGCTTAATCTGATGTTTTCTTTCTTCTCGTGATATCACCATGGTTTTTGTTTTAGAGCTGCTTATGACCATCCCTCTCTTCTCCAGCTCTTCCTTCCAGACTTGCAGGTTGGATTGGAGATGTGCCTCTGATTTATCATCCGCAATCACCACGAAGAAAGAAATTCAAGACAATTCCTTCAGCTGGAAAGGTCATGATCACTGTCTTTTAGGACATTGAAGGTGTGATTCTTGTGGACATTATGCCAAGAGGAGAGACAATCAATTTGCAAGCTTACATTAAGACACTGAAAAAACTCAATCAACGTTTTCATAGAGTTCGGCCACACAAGAATCCAGCAGACCTGCTTCTCCTTCACGACAATGCGCGACCTCACACAAGTCTGGCAACACGGGAAGCAATCACCAAATTGGGATGGACTGTACTACCCCATCCACCCTATAGTCCCGATTTGGCACCCTCTGATTTTCATCTATTTGGTCCTCTTAAAGATGAACTTCGTGGGACAAGGTTTGAAGATGATGAAGGAGTGATTCATGCAGCGAAGAAATGGCTACATGATCAAGACAAAATCTGGTACGGGCTAGGAATACACTTGTTTCGCGCTGGCATAAAGCCGTACAAGTTGATGGGGATTATGTTGAATAATACCGATGTTTACATGACATATCCATGTATATTGTGTATAAATTTCGTGCTTTTTGAATAAACAGCTCCTGAGAAAAATGATGTGGTGCATTACTTTCTGAACGCCCCTCATATATATATATATATATATATATATATATATATATATATATATATATATATATATATATATATATGTACACACACACACGTATGTATGTGTGTGTATATATGTGTGTGAATATATATGTGTGTGTGTATATATATATGTGTGTGTGTATATATATACACACACACACGTGTGTGTATATGTGTGTGTGTGTATATATATGTGTGTGTGTATGTATGTACGTACGAGTGACGGTCAAAAAGTAATGCCTCGTAATTTTTAATTTCATTCAATAGGCAAGAAAACAGATAAAATTCACATTGAAATGTAGCCCCAAGTCTGAACTTCACCAAAAATTTATTTCTCAATGTAGTCTCCGTTATTTGTTACAGTTTTTGTCCATCTTCTCACAAGGGCATGTATCCCCGCACTGTAAAAATTTGTGTCCTTTTTCCTAAACCACTGGCGTACGGCGCGTTTAAGGGTCTCGGTGTCCTCAAAGTGATGTCCACGAAGATGTTCTTTCAGTGGTCCAAACAGATGGAAGTCAGAAGGTGCAAGATCGAGACTGTAAGGGGGATGTGGTAATAATGTCCAGCCAAATTCTGCAATCGCATCAATGGTGCGTTTAGCGGTGTGTGGCATGGCATTATCGTGCAACAGTAGTGCAGTTCTCTGATCTTTTAATGGGTAAAGTCGCCGAAGACGACCTCTAAGCTTCCTCAGTTTCAATGTAACGGTCTGCATTCACCGTGTTTCCCTGTTCCAAGAAGTCGAGAAGAATCACACCCTTCTCATCCCAAAACACGGAGGCCATAACTTTCCCTACAGATGGTGAACTTTTGAACTTCTTTCTTGTCGACGATGTTGTGTGATGCCATTCCATTGACTGCCTCTTGGATTCTGGTTCAGAAAAATGAACCCAAGTCTCATCACCTGTCACAATATTCGATAAAAACTCTTCTCCTTCAGTTTCATAACGGTGCAGGAGGTTGATGGCTATGGTTTTCCTTGTTTCTTTATGTCTGTCTGTCAACATTCTGGGTACCCACCGTGCACAAACTTTTGAATAACCCAGGTCTTTAATGATGTTCTGGACAATGCCTTTACTAATGGACAACATGGAAGAAAGTTCATCCAGTGTTACCCGACGGTCACCACGAATGATGCCATCAACTTGATGAATGTTGTGTGGAGTCACTGCGGTAGACGGACGGCCAGTCCGCTTTGCGTCAGCCATTGAGGATTGACCTACTTCAGCTTCGTCACAACGATGTACCCAACGTCGGACAGTGCTAACATCCACTGTTGAATCTCCATAAACATTCTTCAAACGGTCGTGGATGCGAATTGGGGTCTCGCCTTCAGCATTGAGGAATTCTATGACATAACATTGTTTTAACCGAACGTCTTTGGTAGCCATTTTTAAACTGTTACAGTGGTGCCACCTGTTACTGAAACAGGTTGGTAATGCTATACAGTGCAGAAGAGTGTTTGAGGAATCCTGCTAAATTTACAAATTGCACACCGATGCAGTATTTACATACATAAACAATAGGAGGCATTACTTTTTGACCTCCCCTCGTATATATGTGTGTGTGTGTACATACATACATACATGCATGCATGCATCCATACACACACATACATATATATATATAATATGTATCATACTGACATAAGTAGCTTTGAAAAAACTCAAATTGTTACAGAGGCAGTGTGGCGGAAAGCATGATCTATAACAGACATAATAAAATTGATTGAGAACACTGCAGTTTTTTTTCTTGTTCATGGAAAAAACAACCCACATATAGAAAAAGAAAACCTTTTTGGCCGAGTAGTTTACAAGCTGTTACCGTAAAATCTCGCGTATAATACGCACTCGTGTATAATACGCATGCTTGATTTAGCCCAAAATTTTCTGGTAAAATGGAAATTCGTGTATAATACGCACCATAATTTTTCAAGATTTTATTTTATGAAACATTTGTTAAAAAACTGAAAGATGGAAGATGCTGCGCGATAGTTCTTCGATGAACTGAAAGACCATATCGCTTCATAAAACGAACTGCCCATCCATATGACGCTTTAAATGCTGTTGTGCCTGTACGAGATTTTTTAAGTTCCAGAGCTTTAAGTCGGATTTCAATGCATGAAACACCGATGCCTTGTTGCCTTCTATCCACTACCCACTCCAATAATGTTTTTTTCTAGGTCTGGAAGATCCGGTGGTGACCCACGATTCGCCTTTTTCTTACTAGGCAACACTTGCAGCGCCTCTTTGTTTTTTCGCCATAATCGAATGTTGCACTCTTTAATGGAAAAATGTCGACTTGCTGCCCGATTGCAGTTAGATTCTGCATATTTTACCACTAAGAGCTTTTCTGCTGCAGTACAACATTTTCTCGAATTCATTATTAGGGCTCAAAATAATCAAATGACAAACTTCACAACCAAGCTTAATATCAAAACAGATTGAAGACCAAAAGTGCGAAATGCGTTTTGCAACAATGTCTGACACATAAGAAAACACATGGCACATTCAATTTTGTGCCATTTTCACTGTCAAATTGTGACAAAAACTTGACAGACTTTCCAATGTAGGTTACTTTCGATATTGAAAATTACGTATTCTTTAGTACTCGCGTATAATACGCACCCAAGTTTTAGCGGGCAAAAATGAGTAAAAATTGTGCGTATTATACGCGAGATTTTACGGTAAGTTCATTTAACACACAACTCAATCTCAAATTACTAGTAGTACAGAAAATGTCACCGGTTTTAAGCTTGAACACAATATTTTTTTAAACTCTGAAAACATCAAATACGAAAAACTGGAATAAATTTTACTTCAAAGCAATAAATCAATTATCACATTTACCTTTGTTCTCATGTTTGAAAAATATGAAGTTACAGCTGCTTCTGCCCCATTAGCAATGACATTCTTTATTATCTGTGCAATGTTAAGCATAACATGGATGTCTGAACACCTTTAGATGCACAGGCATAGACAAAGTCTTTCCAGGTGTCTCCATGGATATGAGAACACCTTTTAGATATACACGTATAGACAAGGTCTCTCCAGACGTCTCCACGGATATGTTTTCCGTACTTCCAGATCCATCTCTCCTCACCCCATACACTCATTCCCTTTCTTTGGCTTCGCTGGATATTCCATGTCAGTGACTCACTCTATTATACCTGTGTTATTACAGCATGTGTACTATCCATCCTCACTTTCTTTCTTACTGTGGGTTTAGGTTTTGTTTAGCTTCTGATTATCTTCAATTCTAATCTTGTCTTGCAAAGAATCCTACTGAAGTGATTATTTAGAAATGTCTGTAGTTCCTGATGCATGGGATACCATTTTCTATATCTCTTAACCACACAGCAGTATTGTTTTGAAAACTTAAGTCTGGTATGCTTTATTGCCTACACTTTTCAGGAACATCACTGCCGTTTTTGGACTAACTAAGTCTAGCTTTTTCTTTTTTAAACTCTCTCTGCTCCTATATTTCTGATAATAATGGTAACTAAATTGTCAGCTTTCAACCTTTTCAATTACATTCATCACTGAATGAACGTTCCCTATTTGTTTGTGAAAAGAGCAAGGGGACACTCAACTGGCCGCCTTGCAAGAAGCCTGTGGCTGTATATTGCATGTGATACTACAGCAGTTATAAAATATACAACTGCTGTTGTGTGAGCGTCTGATTGGCCAAGTGATTAGAACACTACCTCTCATGGCAAAGTTACTGGGTTATGGGATTGAAACCTGCTAGTGTCACGCTACCTGTAAATGGGTACTGACTCTGCTCTTGAGGTAGGGAAAACCAAAACAGAAGGGAACTGGTCCACCCACCTCATAAAGCTGGACCTAGTATAGTGAAATCTCTAACACTTCACTCCTCTACAGCAGTATTTTCTTTGTGGCTACCTTTATCTTTTTTTTTTTTTAACTGCAGCAGTAGTCTCTATTGCAATCAGCTTTTCAAGACAAGGCTGCCTGTCCCATGCTCCTTAGCCATTTCTTATAACATGCCTGGTGGGAGCAGTGGTTCTATTCTATCTTCATCTGCTCAGTGACTAGGTTCTATTCTATCTTCATCTGCTCAGTGACTAGGTTCTATTCTATCTTCATCTGCTCAGTGACTAGGTTCTATTCTATCTTCATCTGCTCAGTGACTAGGTTCTATTCTATCTTCACCTGCTCAGTGACTAGGTTCTATTCTATCTTCATCTGCTCAGTGACTAGGTTCTATTCTATCTTCATCTGCTCAGTGACTAGGTTCTATTCTATCTTCATCTGCTCAGTGACTAGGTTTTATTCTATCTTCACCTGCTCGGAGACTAGGTTCTATTCTATCTTCACCTGCTCGGAGACTAGGTTCTATTCTATCTTCACCTGCTTGGAGACTAGGTTCTATTCTATCTTCACCTGCTCGGAGACTAGGTTCTATTCTATCTTCATCTGCTTGAAGACTAGGTTCTATTCTATCTTCACCTGCTCGAAGACTAGGTTCTATTCTATCTTCACCTGCTCGAAAACTAGGTTCTATTCCATCTTCATCTGCTCGGAGACTAGGTTCTATTCTATCTTCACCTACTCTGAGACTAGGTTCTATTCTATCTTCATCTGCTCGAAGACTAGGTTCTATTCTATCTTCATCTACTCGGAGACTCCCAGGAATACACAGGGGCACAAGTATCTTTAACTGTTAAAAACACTGAATTTTGGTTGAAAATCTTTGAACAGTATTCCCAAGGCCAAGTCATTACTAACAATGTGCACTATTCTGCAGACAGAAATGCAGATTTTTATTTTAAAAATTGCTCAATATGTAGATATTTCAAGAAGCTCAATAACATTTTGCTTGACGAAACAAAAACTTACTTTGTTTTGGTGCATGCCCTGAAAACATAAACATTATGAAGCTTATCTTATGACAGAATAAAATGTAATGTCCAGAAAGTAAAAGGGTAAGATATAGGAAAACGTACATTTTTGTTTTAACCTTTTGAACCCGAGGTCCCAAAATTTCGGTCTGTGAGTAAAAAATCCATTCCCCGAGCGACCGCAATCTCGGTCTGGGCACACCTAGCTTAGCAATACGGGCCGGAATGGAAATGTGTGAAAAATAATGACGTCACGAAGTACACGTCTTGTGGAATGTTACTCTAAAATGGCAGCGCCCACGAAGTGATAATATTTTGCAATTTTTTAATTGTTTTCATAATTAAAAGGCGTGTTGAAAATCCAGGAAATAGCCATTCTAAAAGGCTATCAACGGAACAAGCAGTTGAACTTGTGCTCAATGATTCGGAGGATGATGAATATAGATTTAGATGGTGATCGAGTGACGGAACTTGTGAATCAGATTATGATGCAGCTAGTTCTAACCCTGTTCCTGGCCCCTCAGGGGATCGGGCTATGGTGCAGGGGCGTGGAAAGGGGCGTATCCCACATAATGTATCAAGTAAATTTGGTCTCACAACTGTGGATGTTCAAACTCCTCAACTTTGTATTGACTACAATACATTCATGGGTTGCTGCGATGTCAACGACCAAGTTTGTCGTCTCAGTAAAACGCACCGGCATTATCGCTGGCCTCGATGGCTCATAGTGAAATTTTTTGCTCAGGAGCCCAGGGGAATGGGGTTTTACGGGCTGGGTGGCCAGGGTTCAATGGGTTAAAGGTGCACTTGTTTTTAAAGACAATGTGATATATTCTTCATGATATGACTACTTGAAAATAATGAATGAAGAAAATAAACAGAAAAAGATTGATTTATTACCATTCCTTGAGGTCCCATAGAAGGTGGCATTCCCTGAGGTCCCATGCCTTGTCCACCCATGTTTGGCCCATTAGGCCCCATGCCAGGTCCACTGGGCCCCATGCCAGGCCCACTGGGCCCCATGCCAGGTCCACTGGGTCCCATACCAGGTCCACTGGGTCCCATGCCTGGTCCACTGGGTCCCATGCCTAGTCCACTTGGTCCCATGCCTGGTCCACTGGGTCCCATACCAGGCCCACTAGGACCCATGCCAGGGCCCATTCCCTGGGGACCACTCATCCCTGGTCCATTCATGGTTGGTCCATGCATTCCTTGATTAGGTCCCATACCAGGAGGCCTAAAGTTTGGATCAAAGGGAGGTCTACCAAAAGGTGGTCCTCGAGGTGGTCCTCTCATCCCTGGAGGCCCTCTCATTCCCATGGGGGGACCATGCATCCCCATTGGTCCACGTGGCCCTCCAAATCTATTCATAGGTGGTCGTCCAAATGGTGGCATTCTGAAAAAGTTAAATAAAACATAACTTTTTCTGTATACAATGGGTCATTATTTAACTTCAACTAGAAACATCAAAAAAAAAATTACATATTTATATTAGTTCAATTATATCAAAATGTCATACTTTTCCTATGTCATATTTTTACCATTTGTTGGTATTTCTCTCCTGAAGGCCTCATGGTTGAAAAATTTTGTTTTCGTGATTCCATAACATTAGTTCCCTAAACTTTTATGTTAAAGTTTACCATTCTTATTATGTTTCCTAAACCTGCCACCATCTGCATGTCAGTCACTAACAAACATTACATTAACAAAGCTAGACAGAAAGGTTAGGTAGTTGTCACGAAGTGGATTTAAGTTAGAGTGTGTCCAGTGGATAGACAAGACCCTAGTATGAGATAGACTGAGAAGATAGATTTAGATGTGAAAATTATAGTGAATGTGGACAGATGAGCCTATTGGCCGGAGAGATGAGAACCGAGATTGAATCTCCCTCGCCACTTGTGACTACTATAATAGCTATAGACTCACCACCTCTTACTGCCAATAAAGGAGATAAGGTATAAATCAGGACCACAGACACCACTATACAGACAACATATAGGTACCGTATAGTTAGCTATAAATTAGAGAACCTGATCCAGTGGACATTTATATAGTTTTATTACAAAAAAATATAATCAACATAATCAAATCACATAGAAACAAAATCAGTAATATGCAATGTTGCACAGACCTGAAAACAAGAAAGACAATTAAATTGGCAGATACCAGAAAACAACCACTTTCACTCCTTCTTTCACCCTGCTGGGGAAAAATAGAATGATTACTGAGTTAACCACAATTAATGGGTGGGGCCATCAACTTTAGCCACCACTACCTACTACAATCTATTTCCTACTGTCACTGTCCTGCTGACACTGCCTAAACTATTGTCTACACACACAGCTTCCAGGCTCTTTAGGCGATATACACGCCGCTAATTTAACACCACTGGACTGCTACCCTAGTAGACTTAGATTACAACTATGGCTGAGTCTATCCATCTAATGGATAATAAAAGACCCTACTGGTCCTGTCTGTTTTCTCCTTCCTTCTCTCTCTCTCTCTCCGCCTGGTCTCAGTGTCTCTCTAACACTCAACGTCTGCTGATGTGGCATCTCCGTTACGCCTCTTCTCTTGATAACGTTCAGAACCAGGAATGATATCCCTGTCTCCTGCTTCTGATTTCTGCACTGATGACTTGGGTTTCAAGCTCGAGGTACTTGAATCACTTGTAGAAGCTTCACAGCTGCTGACCGACTTCTTACTTGCCCCGTTAACCCGCTCAAGGTTTAGGGACAAACAGCTTGATTATGGCTGTATAAAACTGTAGACCAATCTCCCAGCCACGTTTTGCTGTCGGAGTGGTATAATGAGCTAAGAGCTCTGGATTAAAAGACAAATCCTGTTCCCAGCTGAAGATTGTCTTCGCTACCTGGGGAACATATAGTATTTCTTGCACTTTTTCCGATCTCTCGAGCTATATGCTCCTGAGATGACAACTTGCTGTTGTAAAGGACAGAGGCTGGTTGCCCCTCCTACAGACCGTGAAAACTCGCCAATAGATCAAATTTCTCACTGAAGAGCAAGTGCTATGACGTAGATTCTCACGGCTGAATATTCTTCGGACAAAAGGGACCCGCAATTAATTTCCTCTAGTATTTATTACAGACAACGAGGCCAGATACGTCATCGTTGGCGTTCCTCTCCGACCAATGAAAACCCTACAAAATTAAACAACCGAGCCTCCGCCAATAGATTTGAAAGCAACTTGTGAGTCATAAGATACAGACCGCGTGCACTAAAAAACTGCGTCACGTTAAGCGACGACCGTGATTCTTTTTTTAACAAAGAAACTGAGATTCCTTGATCGCGATTATCTAGCGAAAAGAACTGGTGAAAAAACGAACTGGTGAAAATCTAATATTCTCCCCTGTAGTCTCTATTAATAATAATAATAATAAATTATTTAAGCACCAAACACGGCGCATAAGGCAGAAACCAGTGCTCTCCAGGTTGTTCGTTGTGACGCCACTCCTCTTAGCTCTTGCACATTATTAACGTTCTTCCTTCTCTTATTATTGTTCTTCTGAGTGTTTCTTTTGGTCTTCCTTTTTTCCTCTTACCCTCAGGAACCCAAGTGAGCGCCTGTAGTGGTATTCTGTTGTTTTGCATTCGTAGGACATGACCGATATAAGACCATCGTCTTTTCCTTATATAGTCGGAGACATATTTCTGCCTAGAGTCTTCTTATTTGTCGATTATTCTTGAATTCTTTCCAACTGATGTTCATGAGTTTTCTAAGACATTTGTTCTCGAATGTATTCAGCTTGTTCTCCAATGATTTTGTTATTTTCCAACTCTCACAGCCGTATGTTAACACTGAGATAACATTTGAATTAAACAGACGAAGCTTGGTATGTATATTCAATGATCGTAATTTCCAAATGTTAGATAATCTATTGAAGGCGCTAGCTGCCAAAGCAATTCTAGTATGAATTTCTCTTGTTGTGTCACCATCCTGAGTCATTTTACTGCCTAAATAATTGAAACTTTCAACTTTCTGTAGTTTTTCCCCGTTCAAGATGATATCAAAGGTCTCATTAGAAAAGTTCATAGCTTTAGTTTTAGAGGCATTTATTTGGAGACCTATTTTAACCGAGATGACACAAATTATTTACTGCTTCTTGGGATTGTCTGGGTGTTGAACTTAAGAATGCTAAATCATCTGCGAAATCCAGGTCCCCCAGGAATTTTCCATTTGTCTATTAGAACCGCAATTATTAACCCTACAGAAAAAGACCAAACTCGATATATTACAAAGAGAAAAGCATGGGAAACACAGATAGTTTTCAGAGAGAAGAAGACTGAATAAAACTCATATAGTTACAGAGAAAAGAAGGCTGGGACCTGTTGAAAACAAAAGTCACAGTAACTCTACACAGTAGCGAAAGTGAAAATGTGTCACCACCCATGACTTTCCATGATGACAACTGTTTTGTAACAATATATGAGGTGTGTTCAAATGAAACCCGTCCCAGTGGCTTTATAACAAATATATGTAAGGTACATCAGCAGGAGTAGTAGAATTAAATACAGCAATTGTTATGAAGCAAGTACTCACTGGGGTCCTTTAGAAATAGTCACCATAGGCATTCAGACACGCATCCCACTGCTTGGGTAGACGGCGGATGCCGTCCGAGAAAAATGACTTTGGTTGCTTATTGAACCATTTGGTCACCGAGGCTCTGACGTCTGCATTGGAGTCGAATCGTTGTCCCTTTAGAGATTTTTTTAAGGGTCTGAACAAATGAAAGTCACATGGTGACAGATCGGGGCTGTAGGCTGGGTGTGGCAGAACTTCCCACCTTTTCCTTGCTAACGCTTCCTGCACAATGTTCGCAACATGTGGACGAGCATTGTCGTGCAACAGAATCACACCACGCGAAAGCATGCCGGGTCATTTATTCTTGATGGCTGTATGCAGGTTGTCTAGTGTGTCTTTGTAGCGGATGGCATTGATGTTCACGCCAGGCTCTTTAAAGTCTACCAATAGAAGCCCTTCATGGTCACAAAATGCGGTCAGCATAACCTTACCGGCGGAAATCTGTGACTTGAATTTTTTGGACAGATTCCTTATCACACCGGCCATTATTTTAACGGTCTGCAGCACAACCAATGAATACTAGGAGAATGAACACTTACACACTTGTACATTCGTATGTGCTTATTACGTCAGATGTGACGTCATCATGCTCCTCCTACGAATGTCCACTTGGCGCAGCACAGTCGGGTTTCATTTGAACACGCCTCGTAGATACTAATAAACAAATCATCAGAAAATGTAGGGCGGATATATATATAACAGTGATATATTCTACCATCAAATACAACTAGAAAGGCAATGGATGGAGCCCACAAAGCATAGAGAAAAGATAGACCACTTACAAGATGGCAGTGAATTCTATAGAACTCAACTCAGATTCATCAGAATCTCTCCTGATGGTGTGTCCGCTCTGGAGAACCTGAGTGTCCCTATAACCCAGAAAGCTAAGCTGGTGGCAGTACTTCAGAAAGCTGAAGTGTAGGGTCCAGATTAAGATAACATAAAACAGCTGCCTTGCAGGCAAGCTCAGGTAGAGGGCAAACTTGACAAAAATGTCTACTGAAATCAGTCACCAGATCACAGGCCTAATAAAACATTACCATCATTAAATGTCATGTCTTGAGCATATGAATGAGATCATGCCCCTTCAAAAATATTGATTTTCAATGCTCTCCACCAATGCTATTATTTATCTCTTTCTATGTCACTGTTTTCAAGCACTGCTCTTTTCATCACATTTTTTTCCTTAGCTTTTCTCAGGCATTTTTACTAGTTATCTAAGCTATCCAAAGGACATTTAACATTCTGTTCAGAAATGACATTTCTGTTGCCTCTAATTTCTCATGTGGCTGATCAATTTCCATAACTCACTTCCACATAAAAAAATTATTCTCATGTTACATGTCAAACCTCTCTTGTATTTAGTGACAAGGATTAATTACACAGGATTTTCCTCACTTTATGGAATGCTGTTGTTGCTTAGCAGGTCTTATCTCAGCGATGCACTTTCCATCTGTTTTATCAGTGAAACAATTATTATAATTTATGAGCATTTTTTAAAATTTTGCTCCATGTATCATTAGCCCCAGGTACCCAGGGGTCTCTTAACTCTTTGACTCCATAATTATTTTTCACCCTGTGCCGTAATTATTTTTTGAAGAATTCTAAACGGTAAAGTGTACTGTCTTTTAGTGTAAATTTTATGTTAATCTTTTCTGTGAACATATACCTTCTACCTAGGACTAGTGATTAGATGTTACAGTAGGTCTAGTTTTGTTGCTTTTCGATCGGCCAGAATATGACTATGCCCACTCATCAACTAAATCTAATGTGTCTAGCTTTTCTGCACCGATTCCGTTTTTTGACAACAAACTGTGACTACCAAGCAATCATCAATGTTAGCAATGTTTCTAAGTAGTTTGACACAATTAATCAGTAAGACTTAGAAAATGTAAATATAAAGCGTGACATATTTCTCTAGCAATAGCAACAAAAAATTCAAACACGTGAATCATCACACAAATTGTGGTAATAAGATCAAAACATGCACTTGTGCTGCTTAACTACACTCAAATTAGTCATTTAAATAGTAGCTGAAGTCATTCTACGAGTTTTAAAATATGAACTGCATTAAATGGACGATTTTGGGGGTTTATTTGTGGTAAACTAAAAGCAACGCTCTGACCATTGCGCGGGCACAGTGCGTTGCATTTTGCAACGCTATGAGCGTTGGTCATGAGTCAGAGTTGAGACAAAGAAAGCATAGGACAACTGTGCTCACAGGCATGTCATACTAGGTGACTAACAGGTTGTGCATGGGACTGGCAACCTCATCATGTAAAACCAATTGCCACAGAAACCACCACTACAACAGTCTGTGACTGCTTGGTGCAGACTTCCTGCAAGGGGACTAGCAGCAGTTGTGGCTTCATGCTCTGTAAGGAGCACAAAGGAAAATAATGATGATACATTATTGGTTTGCAAACCTGTGGGGTATTCTGCATTGCTATTACTTTCTTACCACTCAAACAAGAGTCATTTTTCTGCACTTTCTTTTACTATTTAAATTTAACAACTTCTGCAGATCTATTCATCAGTGTAGAGCAAGTTATGCATATTGTAACCTCTAACCCATACTCATGTTAATCTTTCATTCACATCATTATGTATGCACCATACAGAGACTCGTTTATGTGAAAGGCCTAGGCCTACCTCTCACTTCTTGGTTTTACTAATAGGAAACTGCCCAGTTTATTTTCCTCCAGAACTACTACTTGCTTCAGAAACATATTTTTGATTTTCTTAGATCTTTCGCATCATTATTCATCTTTTCTAACATTCTGATAATCTCATGATGTTTCAACTTGACAAATGTATAGACTCATGTAGTCTACGATGAACAGGTATGGAGCTGTCTGTAGCCTACTTCCTAGGCTCCCTTCACTAGTATTCGTATCATACTCGGTGCAGAAAGTGTATCATCGTATTATAATGACGCTCATTGATGGTATGTTTGGGCTACGCTTCCACGGGAAAACAGCAGTTCGGTACCTGACTAAAAGGACGCAAAACTACAGTTAATTTTTAATTTAAACCCAATATGTTATGACCAATATTATTCTGGGACTCGAATACGAGAACCGGTAACCCAAGCCTGCAGTGTACAATTACAAACTGAACTCACCCTCTAGGACCAACGGGTCCTCTTGGTCCCATAAAACCGCCTCGCCCTCTAGGCCCTGGAAATCTATTGAACTTGAATGGGTCATTTGGCATTCCGTGATCCATTATACGCATATCCACATCACCATGATCGTTTTCTATTCCCATCATATCGTGACCCACAGTCCCCATCATGGACATGGCCATGTCATCGTTGTTTCCCATGCCCATTCCCTGGTGGCTGTTCATGGCATCATTGCTGATAGGATGGTCACGGTTATTAATATCATTATCTTCGTCATCCATCATGCTCGAATTTAGTTCTGAATCATCAGGCATTTCATCGCCCATAGCATCTATAGCCTCCATGTCCGCCATGACGTCTTTCTTAAAATTTGGGTTACTGGCCTCGTTCTGTATGGTGGGAAACTAACATGGCAAAATCAAGAGTGCAGTAGCTTTTACCCAGCGCGAACACAACATTAATACTACTCATCATCATCATGTGATGTATTCTTTCCAGAACGTTGTCTCCATTACAGCTGCTCTGAACGCATCACGATTCTGGGCAAGTCGACCTGCGTCAGCCAAAGACAAGTTCAGACTCTCTGTGGTGTCCTGGGTCCACCGTCTTCTAGGTCGACCTCTTCCCCTTTTTCCATGGACCATGCCTTCCATCACTAATTTTAATACTACTACCACAGTTATTATGATTATTTATTACAGTCAATAAATTAAAGATATTTCAGAGATCTCTCCGTGATTCTTAAAGCAAACTAGATAGGCAAAACTTTAACTATATGTTTAATTAATAAGAAAAATATCATTCTCGGCATCGGATGGGTAATAAAGAGAATAATAATAATAAATTCTTTAAGCACCAAACACGGCGCATAAGGCAGAAACCAGTGCTCTCCAGGTTGTACGTTGTGACGCCACTCCTCTTAGCTCTTGCAGTACATAATAATATCCCGAAGTATATCTTCTACGGACAATTAGGAGATGGCGAGAGAACAGTTGGGCGACCGCAGCTGAGGTTATATGATGTGTGCAAGAGAGATATGAGGGTACTGGTCATGGATCCAGCAGCATGGGAAGATGAAGCTGCCGATCGCACCAAGTGCGCCACCTCAGATTGAGCGAAAAGAAACTCACACAACAAGCAGAAGAGAGGAGAAAACGTCGAAAGGAGCACCAGGAAAATAAGCAGCTGAGGGCTGTCACCTCAGGGGCGCATTCCCATAGTCAGTTATGACTGAAGGGGCTATTATATTATTATTATTACATAATAATAGCGCCGTAGATAGCATCGCCACTTGGTGCGATCGGCAGCTTCATCCCCCCATGTTGCTGGATTTATGTCCAGTGCCCTCGTGTCTCTCTTGCACACATCTTTGAACCTTAGCTGCGGTCGCCCAACTGTTCTTCTGCCATCTGTTAGTTGGCCATAGAAAATATCTTTTGGGCTGCGACCATCTTCCATGCGGCGGACATGGCCAAGCCAGCGTAGTCTTCGCTGTCTAAGCAGTGTATACTTGCTTTGAAGGCCAGCACGTGACAACACCTCGACATTTGTCACTTTATCTTTCCAAGAAGTGCCAAGGATGTGGCGTAGGCACCGTAAATGGGAGGTGTTGAGCCTTCTTTCTTGCTTAGCATAGGTTGTCCAGGTATCACTGCCATATAGGAGTGTGCTGTTGACGCAGGCGTTATATACCGTCGCTTTGGTCTTCATTGTGAGTTTGGAGTTTCCCCAAACACGCGATGTGAGGCGGGCAAAAGTAGCTGCAGCTTTGCCAATGCAGTTGTCAATTTCTGTGTCCAGTGAGTGTTTGTAGTTGATGGTAGACCCCGGGTATGTGAAGTGGTGCACCACTGCCAATTCATTGTTATCGAACGCCACTGCGAATGTCAAAGGGCTGTGATGTGCTTCCAGCATATTGGACTAATCCCTTTATGTCTTCATGGAATGACTTTATCATATCTAGCAAGTTTCAAGTATGAACAATAGGTAATACTAGTAGATTATTGACATGCTTGCAAGTTAGCTATAAATATAGAAGAGGTGTTGAGAATAGCCGGACCTAGAGAACTGCACAATACTTTTTTTTCTTTTCATAAAAAATATCCAGTTCAACCCTTGATGGGTTATAATTAGGATATATAGTGTGGTTAATTAAAGATAATAATTCTGATATCAAAATATGACATCATCTGCCCACTCCACTCAATCCAAATAGAGTAAATCAAAAATGTAAAATCGTGTGAATGTATGCACAATACTGTATAGTCAAACAGTATTTCACGAGAACATAAGTTAATATATTATATTTAGACTAGAACATGAGGTAATATCAGGATTTAAGAGAAATTCAAAAACAGTAGCCGTATTCTTAGATGTAGCAAGAGCATACGATGAATGCTGGAGAGAAGGTATGTATAAGATTAACAAGATAGGCATAACTGGAAACATATGCAACTACATAGAAAACTTCTTGGAGGTCAGATACTTTTCAGTACAAGTAAATAATGACAAATCAGAGCTAAACGAGCATCCCTCAAAGCTCAGTATTATCTCCTTCCCTATTTTCTATTATGGTTAATGACTTATGAGAGGAATTCAGCAACAGAAGAAACAAACTGTCACAATTTGCAGATGATGCAGCTATTTGGAGGACGGGGAAAATCCTTTCCAGATTATATACAGATCTGCAAGCCCAAATAAACAAGATCGCAGAATGGATACTTAAGTGGGGCTCCAACTAAACGCTAAAAAGACAGTCGGAATGATATTCAATAGAAGTAGATTTATACAAAATAAAACAATTGACATAAAAATCTAAGGGCACAAATTTAAAACAGTAGAAACAACCAAATATTTAGGCATGACTATCAACAACTAAACTGGAAAAAACATTTAGACAAGCTGGTTGAGAGCTGCAGAGGACTCACTAATATGATGAGATACCTAAAAGGCAGTGGATGTGGAGCAAGCATCAAGTCACTTCTCATGTTCTACAAGAGTAGTAGGGTAAGCGCAAAACAGATCGTATTCAGGAGGATGCGCGTGACTTTTATATAACAAAATACTCCGATCGATTCAGGAGGATGCGCGGCAGGAGGATGAGCGTGACTTTTTATATAGCGATATATTTTAGCCGGGGTGACTTCCTCTGACGATCAGACGCATGACTTGTTATATAGCAATACATTTGTTCGATAATGGCGGGCGTGTTGTTTATACAAAATACTTAGACAATATATATAAAAAATAAAAATATAAAAAATCGATAATGACGGAAATAAAAAAGAAAAATTGATAATGTTGGATTAGGTTACTAAGAGAGTTTTTGAAGCGAGGGGAGTCTTTTTGTGCTGGCGCGGGTGACGACGCATGGGTGTATTGTGGTGAAGCGGGCGGGTGTAGGTTAGGGGGGATTTTTGTGTGATAAGGTATTGTGCCGTTGGTGTGTTTGTTTAAGGCGGATGTGCCAGCAGCGAGAGGTGGGAGTGAAGTGTTAGAGACTTGACTAGGACTAGCGTCGAGAGGTGTGAGTGAAGTGTTAGAGACTATACCAGGGACAGCAGCAAGAGGTGGGAGTGAAGTGTTAGAGACTTGGCTATAACAGGTCCAGCAGCTAGACGTGGGAGTGAAGTGTTAGAGACCTGACTATACCAGGTCTAGCATCTAGAAGTGGTAGTGAAGTGTTAGAGAACTGCCTATACTAGGTTTAACATCTAGAGGAGTGAGTGAAGTGTTAGAGTTCTAGAGGTGGGAGTGAAAGAGACGTGTCACTATACTAGGGCCAGCGCCTAGAGGTGGGAGTGAAGTGTTAGAGACTTGACTATACCATTTTTTTGTGTAGGTATTTTAATTGTTATGTGTTGTTGTATTGTGTGTTGGTGTGTTTGTTTATACATATATACATACAATATATAAAAAAGATAAAAAATCGATAATGACGGAAAATATAAAATCGATAATGGTGGGTTGTAGGTTACTAAGGAGTTTTTTGAAGCGAGGGTAGTCTTTTTGTGCTGGCGAGGGTGACGACGCATGGGTGTATTATGGTGTAGCGGGCGGGTGTAGGTTAGGGGGGATTTTTGTGTGATGTTGTATTGTGCAGTTGGTGTGTTAGTTTAAGGCGGATGTGCCAGCAGCGAGAGGTGGGAGTGAAGTGTTAGAGACTTTACTAGGGCAGAATCGAGAGGTGGGAGTGAAGTGTTAGAGACTTTACTAGGTCTAGCATTGAGAGGTGGGAGTGAAGTGTTAGAGACGTCACTATAGCAGGTCTAGCAGCTAGAGGTGGGAGCGAAGTGTTAGAGACGTGACTATACTAGGACCAGCGTCGAGAGGAGTGAGTGAAGTGTTAGAGACGTGACTATATTAGGTCTAGCATCGAGAGGTGGGAGTGATGTGTTAGAGACATGACTATACCAGGTCTAACATCTAGAAGTGGGAGAGAAGTGTTAGAGACTATACTAGGACCAGCAGATAGAGGTGGAAGTGAATGGTGGAGACGTGACTATACCAGGTCTAGCAACAAGAGGTGGGAGTGAAGTGTTAGAGACCTGCCTAAACTAGGTTTAACATCTAGAGGTGCGAGTGAAGTGTTAGAGTTCTAGAGGTGGGAGTGAAAGAGACGTGTCACTATACTAGGGCCAGCGCCTAGAGGTGGGAGGGCAGTGTTAGAGATTTGACTATACCTACACTTTCATACATATATACATACAATATATATAAAAATATAAAAAAGCGATAATCAGTCAGTGGTCTCACAAGTGGATGTGAGTATAACGATCTGCAAAAACGAACTGCTACATTGAGTATGATCCAATAAAGCTATCCCGATCAATCATGGATACATGCCTATACAGATGGATCAGCAACTAATGCTGTTAGGAATGGAGGTGCCGGTATCTTTATCTCATATCCTGACAACCACTATGAGACTAGGCACATTCCCACTGGTAAATTCTGTTCCAACTATACAGCTGAGGTTCAAGCTCTAGAGCAAGCTGCAAATATGATTTATAACACCAACTCTGACTGCCACCAGGTAGTCATCCTCACAGATGCACTGTCTGTCCTGCAAGCTCTCAAGGGTGGTAAACTCCCGCATCTGAGAAATGAACTAAACAAGGTAGCTGCCAAAAAGAGAACCATACTTCAGTGGGTACCATCTCATTGTGGTGTACCCGGAAATGAAAAGGCAGATAAACTTGCAAAAAAGGGAGGAGAATGTGAACAAGAAGATAATGAAGTCACATACTTTGAGAAAAAGAGAGCTATCCAGACTATCAGAAGAGAACAGAACCAACCCAAAGACGACTATCACACTCTCGACCGGCAGGGACAGATAACTATTTTTCGACTCAGGACAGGGCATAACAAACTGAATAAACACATGCACAAGCTACGATTGTCTGTTTCACCACTGTGCACATGTGGATTAAACGAACAAACTGCTGAGCATGTTATACAGGACTGTCCTCTGTATGACCAGTTAAGAAAGATATACTGGCCCAATGACTCAACACTAAACTCAAAGCTATATGGAGTTACAGAGGAACTTCAAACAACAGTCAAATTCATCATGAGAACTCGTCTGACGGTGTAATCATCAAAGATGCGATCGCAAGAAGAAGAAGAAGAACATATATTACAACAGGTAGACAATATTTAGACAGCTTAGATAACAAAGATTTTCTTAATTGTAATAAATATATTTAATTCTTTTAAAATAAGACGAAATGTCAAGCTAAAGCACAAGTCTCAACCGCTTTGTAGGTTTCTTCTTCTTCGGTGGTAGATTAGAGACATCGGCCAGGTGGTTGTCTGTGGTGGGAGCTGACGTACAAGGGTTGGTGTTAGGAAACCAACTCGGTTCTGGGGATATTGGTTGATAACAACTGGAGTTGATGTAGTGGTCAAACGTGTTACTGGGCAGGTAGTAGTAGGTCTCTGCTTCTTCGGTGGTAGATTAGAGACATCGGCCAGGTGGTTGTCTGTGGTGGGAGCTGACGTACAAGGGTTGGTGTTAGGAAACCAACTCGGTTCTGGGGATATTGGTTGATAACAACTGGAGTTGATGTAGTGGTCAAACGTGTTACTGGGGCAGGTAGTAGTAGGTCTCTGCTTCTTCGGTGGTAGATTAGAGACATCGGCCAAGTGGTTGTTTGTGGTGGGAGCTGACGTACAAGGGTTGGTGTTAGGAAACCAACTCGGTTCTGGGGATATTGGTTGATAACAACTGGAGTTGATGTAGTCGTCAAACGTGTTACTGGTACAAGTAGTAGGACAGGTATCCGTGTTTGGTGACTGTAGTCGGTCAAATTCGGCGAGGATTTCGCCCTGTAAAGCCAACAAATGTTCAAACTCAGGGCGAGTTAACGTAATGCCGGTTTTGGTAGGAAACTTTAGATATGATTCACCAAAGTATTTTCGCACGTGTAGTAAAGGCTGGCCTCGGTAAAAACTTACAGACGCGGCCTTCAGACCACTATCCAAAGGTTTAAGCATTTCATCACTTCTTTTGATGTAGACCCAGTTGGTGGGAACAGTGGAAGTCATCTTCAATGCGTTGTGCTTGGGAGTGTCTGTCGTTATCACACCACCACTTCAGTAAAGTATGAACGTGAGTGTCTGGGCCTTGGTCTTCCAAGTGTCTATTTATATGAAGGAATACCAGTTTAATCTGGTTTTTGAAACGTATCCAGACTTGTGCTAGCCAGGGTTTGATTAGTCGAAAAACTAATCGATAGTTGACGCGTTGTCGATGTGAAAATTTTGTGTGTGTTGGTATTTTAAGTGTATGACTCATGGACGTATTGGCGTGAGTAAAAAATGACGGCAAAAAAAACCCCGATAAAATGGCGGGCAAAGACTTATAGTACGAGTTGTCTTTACTCTTGTTAAATATTGTCTAATTCCTCTTATCTTTATTTTATACCTATCACCGATGACTTACAAGTAGTATTTAAGCTCTATCTATGCCTAATGCTAAATTAACACAAGACAAGTTATTAATATATTTTTTTTAATATATAAATTTTAAATTATGTTTAGATATCAATAGTTAAAAGCTGACTAGGCCTACTACAAAACTAGCACATTTGAATTAAATTTAAGTTTGTTCACGCTCGTGCTCATGCATGAAAAAGCTCCTATATCGATGCTCGTGACGTCGACATTTTTGAAAATGAGCGGGATTTCTGACAGGCAAACGCCAGCTTACCCTCACTAGTTATGAAACCAGATCGATAGAGGGTGACGTCAGGGCTAAATATATCTATCTAGAAAAGCGTAATAAAAAATCTAACAGGCAGAGTTTTGGGTATTGGTAGACAAAAAAAAAAAGCCTATCTGCAACGGGATTTGCCTTTGTAAGACTAACACTCCTGCTTATTTCTATTCACGTCACAAGTTCAAAACACAACCGAGCAATAGTAGAAATTTATAAAAGAAACATTCCTTCGTTCGTGTGTTCGAACCCCCGTGACTTAAGGTTTTACTTTTTTCACACGGGCGATATCTGGTGA
The DNA here is from genome assembly GCA_024509875.1 of Oreohelix idahoensis. NCBI lineage: Eukaryota > Metazoa > Mollusca > Gastropoda > Stylommatophora > Oreohelicidae > Oreohelix > Oreohelix idahoensis. Next base: position 317,615 of record JAMPIV010008741.1, read on the forward strand.
TAGGTTTTATATTGGCTCCCAAGCGGTTCAAACAGGAGGCGTCCACGGAAATGTAGTACATTAAATAATTATAACTAAGTATTTGTTCCAGTTATCAAACGGTTATCTCCTTTTTTGTTTGTTTGTCCTACAAGTTTCAAACTTTAGTAAAAGCTTTTCTTCCAATCAACAAAGATGGCCCCAAAATTTTTCTCCCAGGTCTGCTCAAAGGTTCCAACCTGTAGGTAAATAGATCAGCTGTCAAATACTACTTTAAATATTTCTTTAAATATTTCTTGCAGCTTTCCAAACTTTTCATTAAATTTTTTTCATTAAATATTTTTTCCTGTTGTCAAAAATTTCTTCCACTTGGCAAATATTTCTTACCGTTGTCAAAATATTTCTGCCACTTGGCAAAAAACTTTCTTCCACTTTTCAAAATATTTCTTCCACTTGTCAAATATTTTCTTACCGTTGTCAAAATATTTCTTACCGTTGTCAAAATATTTCTTACCGTTGTCAAAATATTTCTTCCACTTGGCAAAAATATTTCTTCCACTTGTCAAATATTTTCTTACCGTTGTCAAAATATTTCTTACCGTTGTCAAAATATTTCTTCCACTTGGCAAAAAATATTTCTTCCACTTGTCAAATATTTTCTTACCGTTGTCAAAATATTTCTTCCACTTGGCAAAAATATTTCTTCCACTTGTCAAATATTTTCTTACCGTTGTCAAAATATTTCTTCCACTTGGCAAAAATATTTTTTCCACTTGTCAAATATTTCTTACCAGTGTCAAAATATTTATTCCACTTGACAAAAAAATTTCTTCCACTTTTCAAAATATTTCTTCGACTTGTCAAATATTTCTTACAGTTGCCAAATATTTATGCAAATGTTTTTGTTAGCTGTCAAATATTTCTTCAAACGGGTCTTCCAGTTGTTAAATATTTCTAACAGTTTTCAAATACTACTAACAGTTGTCAAATATTTCTTAAAATATTTCTGCTAGTCGCCAAACATTTCTTCAAAGGCGACCATCTTTCATGCGGTGGATATGGCCAAGACAGCGTAGGCTTCCCTGTCTCAGCCGGCTATACAGGCTTTGAAGGCCAGCACTTGACAACACCGCCCTATTTGGCACTTTATCTTTTCATGAAAGACCGAGGAGGTGGCGCAGACACGGTAGATGGCAGGTATTGAGCCTTCTTTCTTGCTTAGCATAGATTGTCCAGGTCTCACTAACATATAGAAGTGTACTGGTGATGCAGGTGTTATATACCGCAGCTTTGGTCTTCGTTGTGAGTTTGGCGTTTCCCCAAACACGTGATGTGAGGTGGGTAAAGGTATCTGCAGCTTTGTTAATGAGGCTATCAATTTCGGTGCCCAGAGAGAGTTTATCATTGATGATATACACAAGGTATGTGTGAGCCACGTGGTGTTAAGTCCACCGAAGTGACGCTAACTGTGTTACCGCTAGTTATGAAACCAGATCAATGGTCGGGGCAGACTTCGCGAGGAAACCATTGAGAGTAGACCTGCGTGAAACTCCGTTAGCATAGAGGGTCGAATGGCGTCGGTTAGGGTGGGTGACGTCAGCGCTAAATATAGACTATGGGAAATATTTTGACACCGGTAAGAAATATTTGACAAGTGGAAGAAATATTTTGACAAGTGGAAGAAATTTATTCTGCCAAGTGGAAGAAATATTTTGACAACGGGGAGAAATATTTTGACAACGGGAAGAAAATATTTGACAAGTGGAAGAAATATTTTTGCCAAGTGGAAGAAATATTTTGACAACGGTAAGAAATATTTTGACAACGGTAAGAAAATATTTGGCAAGTGGAAGAAATATTTTTGCCAAGTGGAAGAAATGTTTTGACAACGGTAAGAAATATTTTGACAACGGTAAGAAAATATTTGACAAGTGGAAGAAATATTTTGACAAGTGGAAGATATATTTTGACAACGGTAAGAAAATATTTGACAAGTGGAAGAAATATTTTTGCCAGTTGGAAGAAATATTTTGACAACGGTAGGAAATATTTTGACAACGGTAAGAAAATATGTGACAAGTGGAAGAAATATTTTTGCCAAGTGGAAGAAATATTTTGACAACGGTAAGAAAATATTTGACAAGTGGAAGAAATTTTTTTTGCCAAGTGGAAGAAATATTTTGACAACGGTAAGAAAATATTTGACAAGTGGAAGAAATATTTTTGCCAAGTGGAAGAAATATTTTGACAACGGTAAGAAAATATTTGACAAGTGGAAGAAATATTTTTGCCAAGTGGAAGAAATATTTTGACAACGGTAAGAAATATTTTGACAACGGTAAGAAAATATTTGACAAGTGGAAGAAATATTTTTGCCAAGTGGAAGAAATATTTTGACAACAGTAAGATATATTTTGACACCTATAAGAAAATATTTGACAAGTGGAAGAAATATTTTTGCCAAGTGGAAGAAATATTTTGACAACGGTAAGAAATATTTTGACAACGGTAAGAAAATATTTGACAAGTGGAAGAAATATTTTGATAAGTGGAAGAAATTTTTTTTGCCAAGTGGCAGAAATATTTTGACAACGGTAAGAAATATTTGCCAAGTGGAAGAAATTTTTGACAACAGGAAAAAATATTTAATGAAAAAAATTTAATGAAAAGTTTGGAAAGCTGCAAGAAATATTTAAAGAAATATTTAAAGAAGTATTTGACAGCTGATCTATTTACCTACAGGTTGGAACCTTTGAGCAGACCGGGGAGAAAAATTGTGGGGCCATCTTTGTTGATTGAAAGAAAAGCTTTTACTAAAGTTTGAAACTTGTAGGACAAACAAACAAAAAAGGAGATAACCGTTTGATAACTGGAACAAATACTTAGTTATAATTATTTAATGTACTACATTTCCGTGGACGCCTTCTGTTTGAACCGCTTGGGAGCCAATATAAAACCTATCACCAGATATCGCCCGTGTGAAAAAAGTGAAACCTTAAGTCACGGGGGTTCGAACACACGAAAGAAGGAATGTTTCTTTTATAAATTTCTACTATTGCTCGGTTGTGTTGTGAACTTGTGACGTGAACAGAAATAAGCAGCAGGGTTAGTCTTACAAAGGCAAATCCCGTTGCAGATAGGCTTTTTTTTTTTTTTTCGTCTACCAATACCCAAAACTCTGCCTGTTAGATTTTTTATTACGCTTTTCTAGATAGCTATATTTAGCCCTGACGTCACCCTCTATCGATCTGGTTTCATAACTAGTGAGGGTAAGCTGGCGTTTGCCTGTAAGAAATCCCGCTTATTATCAAAAATGTCGACGTCACGAGCGTCGATATAGGAGCTTTTTCATGCGTGAGCACGCGCGTGAACTAACTTAAATTTAATTCAAATGTGCTAGTTTTGTAGTAGGCCTAGTCAGCTTTTAACTATTGATATCTAAACATAATTTAAAATTTATATATTAAAAAAATTTATTAATAACTTGTCTTGTGTTAATTTAGCATTAGGCATAGATAGAGCTTAAATACTACTTGTAAGTCATCGGTCATCGGTGATAGGTATAAAATAAAGATAAGAGGAATTAGACAATATTTAACAAGAGTAAAGACAACTCGTACTATAAGTCTTTGCCCGCCATTTTATCGGGGTTTTTTTTTGCCTTCATTTTTTACTCACGCCATTACGTCCATGAGTCATACACTTACAATACCAACACACACAAAATTTTCACATCGACAACGCGTCAACTATCGATTAGTTTTTGGACTAATCAAGCCCTGGCTAGCGCGCAGCAAGTCTGGTTACATCGACAACGCGTCAACTATCGATTAGTTTTTCGACTAATCAAACCCTGGCTAGCACAAGTCTGGATACGTTTCAAAAACCAGATTAAACTGGTATTCCTTCATATAAATAGACACTTGGAAGACCAAGGCCCAGACGCTCACGTTCATACTTTACTGAAGCGGTGGTGTGATAACGACAGACACTTCCAAGCACAACGCATTGAAGATGACTTCCACTGTTCCCACCAACTGGGTCTACATCAAAAGAAGTGATGAAATGCTTAAACTTTTGGATAGTGGTCTGAAGGCCGCGTCTGTAAGTTTTTATCGAGGCCAGCCTTTACTACACGTGCGAAAATACTTTGGTGAATCATATCTAAAGTTTCCTACCAAAACCGGCATTACGTTAACTTGCCCTGAGTTTGAACATTTGTTGGCTTTACAGGGCGAAATCCTCGCCGAATTTAACCGACTACAGTCACTAAACACGGATACCTGTCCTACTACTTGTACCAGTAACACGTTTGACGACTACATCAAGTCCAGTTGTTATCAACCAATATCCCCAGAACCGAGTTGGTTTCCTAACACCAACCCTTGTACGTCAGCTCCCACCACAAACAACCACCTGGCCGATGTCTCTAATCTACCACCGAAGAAGCAGAGACCTACTACTACCTGCCCCAGTAACACGTTTGACCACTACATCAACTCCAGTTGTTATCAACCAATATCCCCAGAACCGAGTTGGTTTCCTAACACCAACCCTTGTACGTCAGCTCCCACCACAGACAACCACCTGGCCGATGTCTCTAATCTACCACCGAAGAAGCAGAGACCTACTACTACCTGCCCAGTAACACGTTTGACCACTACATCAACTCCAGTTGTTATCAACCAATATCCCCAGAACCGAGTTGGTTTCCTAACACCAACCCTTGTACGTCAGCTCCCACCACAGACAACCACCTGGCCGATGTCTCTAATCTACCACCGAAGAAGAAGAAACCTACAAAGCGGTTGAGACTTGTGCTTTAGCTTGACATTTCGTCTTATTTTAAAAGAATTAAATATATTTATTACAATTAAGAAAATCTTTGTTATCTATGCTGTCTAAATATTGTCTAACTGTTGTAATATATATATATATATATATATATATATATATATATATATATATATATATATATATATATATATATATATATATATATATATATATATATATATATATATAGTCTACCTGTTGTAATATATGTAAATATATAGTCTAACTGTTTTAATAAATGTCTAAATATATGTATAAGTAATATTGTAACACCTGTTTTGTAATATATGTCTAACTGTTGTAATATATGTAAATATTGTCTACCTGTTTTGTAAAATAAATATTGTAACACACAACACATAACACATCAACCTACACCTACCAATTACACCACACCACACAACACTTACAATACCTACACACAAAAATTACCAGACAAGACCAAAACCAATACCACCTACACCACACCGCCTTTACATTTTCTTACTCCAGCGCTACACCTCAACACACTTATGAGTCATCACCCCCCACCAGTCAAAATCAACAACCCCCACACTCTCACTTAGAAAAACCCTTAATAACCTACTAGCCCGCCATTATCGATTTTTTATATTTTCCACCATTATCGCTTTTTTATATATATTGTAAGTATATATGTATAAAAGTGTAGGTATAGTCAAATCTCTAACACTGCCCTCCCACCTCTAGGCGCTGGCCCTAGTATAGTGACAAGTCTCTTTCACTCCCACCTCTAGAACTCTAACACTTCACTCCCACCTCTAGATGTTAAACCTAGTATAGTCACGTCTCTAACACTTCACTCCCACCTCTAGCTGCTGGTCCTAGTATAGTCTCTAACACTTCACTCCCACTTCTAGATGTTAGACCTGGTATAGTCAAGTCTCTAACACTTCACTCCCACCTCTCGATGCTAGACCTAATATAGTCACGTCTCTAACACTTCACTCACACCTCTCGACGCTGGTCCTAGTATAGTCACGTCTCTAACAATTCGCTCCCACCTCTAGCTGCTAGACCTGCTATAGTGACGTCTCTAACACTTCACTCCCACCTCTCAATGCTAGACCTAGTAAAGTCTCTAACACTTCATTCCCACCTCTCGATGCTGTCCCTGTTGTAGTCTCTAACACGTCACTCCCACCTCTCGATGCTGGCCCTTGTAAAGTCTCTAACACTTCACTCCCACCTCTCGCTGCTGGCACATCCGCCTTAAACAAACACACCAACTTCACAATACAACATCACACAAAAATCCCCCTAACCTACACCCGCCCGCTACACCATAATACACCCATGCGTCGTCACCCTCGCCAGCACAAAAAGACTCCCCTCGCTTCAAAAACCCCTTAGTAACCTACTACCCACCATTATCGATTTTGTATTTTCCGTCATTATCGATTTTTTATCTTTTTTATATATTGTATGTATATATGTATAAACAAACACACCAACACACAATACAACAACACATAACAATTAAAATACCTACACAAAAAATGGTATAGTCAAGTCTCTAACACTTCACTCCCACCTCTAGGCGCTGGCCCTAGTATAGTGACACGTCTCTTTCACTCCCACCTCTAGAACTCTAACACTTCACTCACTCCTCTAGATGTTAAACCTAGTATAGGCAGGTCTCTAACACTTCACTACCACTTCTAGATGCTAGACCTGGTATAGTCAGGTCTCTAACACTTCACTCCCACGTCTAGCTGCTGGACCTGTTATAGCCAAGTCTCTAACACTTCAATCCCACCTCTCGCTACTGTCCCTGGTATAGTCTCTAACACTTCACTCACACCTCTCGACGCTGGTCCTAGTCAAGTCTCTAACACTTCACTCCCACCTCTCGCTGCTGGCACATCCGCCTTAAACAAACACACCAACGGCACAATACAACATCCCACAAAAATCCCCCCTAACCTACACCCGCCCGCTTCACCACAATACACCCATGCATCGTCACCCGCGCCAGCACAAAAAGACTCCCCTCGCGTCAAAAACCCTGTTAGTAACCTAATCCAACATTATGGATATTTTTTTTTTTAATTTGCGTTATTATCGATTTTTTATATATTTTTTTATTTTTTATATATATTGTCTAAGTATTTTGTATAAACAACACGCCCGCCATTATCGAACAAATGTATTGCTATATAACAAGTCATGCGTCTGATCGTCAGAGGAAGTCACCCCGGCTAAAATATATCGCTATATAAAAAGTCACGCGCATCCTCCTGAATCGATCGGAGTATTTTGTTATATAAAAGTCACGCGCATCCTCCTGAATACGACCTGTTTTGCGCCTACCCTACTACTTACAAGTCATTTGTAAGGGGGGAAATGGACTATGCAAGCAGAGTATATGACTCTGCAGCTCACAGCAATAAGAAAAAATTGGACAAAATACAGCACTAGGCACTATGTACAATAGCTGGAGCCTCAAGATCAACATCACTAGAAGCACTAGAGGTAGCACTAGGAATAATATCCATCAAGCTAAGAAGAAAAGAACTTAGATTGAATTACATTGGCAAAGACCTAATTGACAAAAACCACCCGGCCCATGCAATGTTTGTGAAGAATTTCCCGACACCAGTGATTCCTCCTTGGGAGCTCAAGAAACCAAGTATTGACTCTCATCTTTCAGATATAATAAATAACAAAGCAGGAAAAAAAAAAAGTTAGTTGCTTATCCTTTACAGGACGTGGCAATCAACCCCAGCTTTTATTGGCTGTTTGTGATTTTTCTAGGCAATTTTTTTCATTCAGTAGTTTGCCATTGCTTTCTGAACGGTACGGCGCTTATACCATTGTTAAAAATCCACACAAAGCGATCTGCTACCGAACCGCCTGCTGCAGGTTTCGAACCTGGTATATCTGGATTATGAAACTGCGTTCATATCCATTAGGCCACAGACGCCGACATTAAAATCATAGCCAGAGAATATACAGAACAGATAACTAAGGGTAGCTTGAACGTATACACTGATGAATCTAAGATAGAAAATGAAGAACTTAGAATAGGAATATACATAGGCCTACTAGCCTGGAAGCTGGGAAGCCGCTGTAGCGCAGTGGTTAATGCACTGGCTCCCTAGCTCAGTGGTCCATGGTTCGATCCCCAGTTGAGGTGGGATTGTTTAGGCCGCAAACGGCTCCGAGGTCGACCTAGCCTCATGAATTGGGTACCAGAACAACTCTGAGAAGGTTAAGTCGGCCGGCGTGATGTTAACCCCATCACCCTTAGTGTACCGATGGTCAAGAAAATACGGGCCGAACACCGTATTCCCAATATGCCTCAATAGGCGTGTAACGGGAGCCTTACCTTTTTACCTGGAAGCTGAAGAAAAGTTTTAGTTTAACTGAAAACGCATCAATATTCACGGCAGAAATGGTGGCAATAGCAAAAGCACTTGAAATAATTACTGACAAGCACCACAAAAAGCTAACAATCCTAACAGACTCACTGTCAGCTCTTCAAGCACTTAGAAACCCACATGAATGTAGCCGACCAGACATAGCAGAAGAAGTGTTGCAACTTAGTACACACTTAAATAATAGGGGATGCTCAGTATTACTAGCATGGATACCCTCTCACGTGGGAATAGAAGGAAATGAGGTGGCCGAAAGGTAAGCAAAAGCAGGAAGAACCAGCCCAAATCACATAAATTCAGGTTTAGGCACAACAGAGATCAAAAGTACAGTTAGAAATATTATAACAAAGAAATGGAAAGAAAACTGGAAAGAAAGCCAGAAAGGCAGACACGCTTATAAACTGCTAAAAGATCCAACCCGGACATGTCAGATATCTACAGAACCAAAAATACCATGCAACAAAAAACTAATTAGACTTCAACTAGGAACAGGCTATTTCATAGTGGAGGAACCCTTCTGTGCAACATGTCTGGAGAAAAACACCATAGCACATTATGTGTTAACATGCAAAAAATACGAACAGCACGGAAAACCACTAATGGAATACTTGAGAACCCAAAGCTCGACATCACTGTCACTGGCCCAGGGAGCTGCACAACATAATACAATTTTATATTACCAGAACAAAAACAAACATTTAACAACCAGAACAAATTAGAATGACAAGGGGAAAAAACAAAACAAACAAACAATAAGTCCATTCAATACCAGTAGAAGAATTATATTAAAAAAAAAAACAAACAAACAAACAAAAACCACCAATCCAAAACCAACAAAAGCCCAGCAGAAAAAATCTGTCAATAGCGAGAGAGAGCAACATGGTATCGTGGAAGAAGAAACAATACAGGCCCCATAGACATTAAACATTGCCACAGCAAACGGCAGATAAATTACAGCGTGGAAGAGCCAACACAACCAACAAAGTAATACACTATATGGAAAGATGAACACTATATACCCAAATTATAACCCACATGGGGTTGAACCGGGTATCTCTTACACACACACAAAACACCAGTTTTCAAGTGCGGGGTTCAAAAACCTAATCCTAAAAATAAGGGTAAGCAGATGGAGAGGTGGATCGAGCACTACTCTGAGCTTTACGCTAGAGAAAATACCGTCACGCCTGCTGCCCTTGATGCTGTCAAATGTCTGCCAACTATGGAGGAGCTGGATGCTGAACCAACATTAGAGGAACTCAGCAAGGCCATTGATAGCTTGGCCTCTGGCAAAGCACAAGGCAGTGATGGGATTCCTCCCGATTTAATCAAATGCTGTAAGAGCACGCTATTACATTCACTGCATAGGGTGCTGTGCCAGTACTGGGAAGAAACAATTATTCCTCATGACATGCGAGATGCCAAGATTGTAACACTGTATAAAAATAAAGGAGACAGAAGTGATTGCAATAATTATAGAGGCATCTCTCTTCTTAGTATTGTTGGTAAGGCTTTTGCCAGTCATCTTAATGCGACTACACAAGATAGCTGCGCGCATATATCCAGGGTCACAGTGTGGATTCCGAGCTGGTAGATCAACAACAGAAATCTTTTCTCTCCACCAGCTCCAGGAAAAATCAAGAGAGCAAAAAAAACCTTTAAATATCGCCTTTATAGACCTCACAAAGGCATTTGACCTGGTTAGTAGGGATGGACTCTTCAAAATCCTCCTGAAAATAGGGTGCCCTACTAAATTGCTGGAAATGATAAAGTCATTCCATGACGACATGAAGTGAATAATCCAATATGCTGGAAGCACATCACTGCCCTTTGACATACGAAGTGGTGTTAAACAAGGCTGCGTTCTGGCTCCAACCCTCTTCGGGATCTTCTTTGCCTTACTCTTGAAACATGCATTCAGGGAAGCAACTGAAGGAATATGCCTTCACACTAGGTCAGATGGCCGTTTGTTTAATCTTGAAAGGCTGAAGGCAAAAACAAAAATCAGAAGTGTCACTATAAGAGACTTGTTGTTCGCTGATGACGCTGTAATCATCATTCAAAACCAACAGGAGCTTCAGAGCTTGACTAGTCGCTTCACTCATGCATGCAAAGACTTTGGCCTCACAATAAGTCTAAAGAAACGAATGTGCTTAGTCAGGATGTGGGTGCTGCACCAATTATCACTATCGATAACTATGAATTGGCAGTGGACGGATGATTGCCGATCGCACCAAGTGGTGATGCTACCTACGGCGCCACATCAGATTGCGTGAAAAGAAGCTCTCACGGCAAGCAGAAGAGAGGAGAAAACGTCGAAAGGAACACCAGGAAAATAAGCAGTTGAGGGCTGTCACCTCAGGGGCGCTTTCCCATAGTCAGTTATGACTGAAGGGGCTATTATATTCATACTTCCTACACATCAGTATGAGGTCATATATACATACACACAATTTAGCATTTTATATTTAGGCTACTCTATTTGGACTGAGTGGAGTGGGCAGATGATGGCATATTTTTATATCAAAATTATTATCTTGAATAAACCACACTATATATCATACTTATAACACATCAAAGAATTGCTTATTAAAAGAAAAATAAAGTACAGTATTGTGCAGTTCTCTAGGCCCGGCTATTCTCAACACCTATTCTATATTTATAGCTAATTTGCAAGTGCTGTATGTTAATAGTCTATTAGTATTGTTGTTGTTGTTTAACTAGGCTGCTGAGCTTCTCGCTCTTTTATAGCCAATACCAAGTTGAAGACTTATCGGTATTATCTACAGTGTAGATCTAGGCATTTCCTGTGGCTTTTCTGCCATTCCGAAAATGCTGAGTTGAAGTGATGAGCTCCAGTTTCTCCAGCTTGGCTTGTATTTAAAGGGTTTTCACATCTGGTCCCAAAGCTAGGAGTCAGAAGCGCGTGGCATACTGTACATTCCCCGCAATCCAAGGGGACTCTCCAACTATGCAGAACCAAATTACTCTATTAGTATTACCTTTGTTCATTATTAGAGTGTTTTTGGTTTATTTCCATTATACAGTGTAATCAAATTGTCCATGAACACCGTCATTTGAACGCTTTTCTTTGTTGATTGTAACTATTTTCGGGAGAGTATATATAAGGGAAACAATACAATTTTACAACACGGTTGCATTTCTCAGCTGTGACCAACGTACACACGGCGAGAATTATGTTATTTTAGATTCAATTTAAAAGTTCTTTGATGACAACATTTCGTGTGAAAGTGCGTGGATTGTTTTCAAAGAGTGGTCGCTGATAATAAGTGATTTTAACAGAAACTTTCAAGGTGTCATGATTTGTACATCGGGTGAGGGCTCATGCACACCACTTTTTACGCACTTTTTCTTTGTCGAGCGCTACTAATTTCGTGAAAGAATAAAATAAAAAAAAACCAAAGTATTTGTTTTATTTATTTGGAAAGAATTCAAGACTAATCGACAAATAAGAGAAGACTCTAGGCAGAAATATATCTCCAACTATATAAGGAAAAGACGATGGTCATATATCGGTCATGTCCTACGAATGCAAAACAACAGAATACCATTGCAGGCGCTCACTGGGTTCCTGGGGGTAAGAGGAAAAAAGGAAGACCAAAAGAAACACCCAGAAGAACAATAATAAGAGAAGGAAGAACGTTGGGATTAAACAATGTGCAAGAGCTAAGAGGAGTGGCGTCACAACGTACAACCTGGAGAGCACTGGTTTCTGCTTTATGCGCCGTGTTTGGTGCGTACATAATTTATTATTATTATTTGTTTTATATAACACCCACGCCGCGCAAATTGCACACCGTGCGTTGTGCATTTTTTTTTCTGGCGCGAGTTTCTATTTTGAGTGAGACCGACCTACGTAACATACATCGGTAATTATGTTAGTTTGAAATTTCTGTAAATTTTTAATTCTCTAGATTGGTCCTACTTAAAGTTTTCTTGTTGGGGCTTTTAACAACTTATGTGCATGTCTTTTTTTTTCGATTTTTATCTCAATCTACTAACCATTTATCTGTTTTTATGCTTCTAATTAAGCTTTTCATCTAAGATCTTTCTCTTTTCTTTTCTTTTTTTTCTTTTTTTTTTTTTAACGATGAAAAATATCCCGTTCAACCTCTGATAGGTTATGATTAGGATATATAAGGCCTCTAATTCAGATAATACGTTCACTTTGCTGATACCCGACCATGTCACAAACATCAATGAATAAATACGCACGGAAGGTCCTGGGTTCGAGTCCTGGGTAAGCCACTCAAGTCTGTTGTTTTTCTGTTGTCTAGTTTTCTACTTCTTTATTTCTTACGAGTGCCTGAAAACATACCTATATGTTTGTCTAATATTTATTTAACGAATCAATATCCTTTAGCTCCCCAAGGAGCATAGGCCTTCAACAAACACATGCCAAGTCTTCCTGTCCTGTGCCATCCGCTCAAGTTCTTTCCATGTTTTCCTCATAATTTTCACCTCTGTCTCCAGTTCTCTTCTCCATGTGTTTTTTGGTCTACTTCTGCCTCTCTTTCCCTGTGGATTCCAGAACAAGGACTGCCTTGTAATGCTATCAACAGGTTTCCTCAATGTGTGTCCTATCCATCACCAGCGTCTTCTTCTTAGCTTTTGTTCCACTGGCACTTGTCTGGTTCTTGTCATAAATTCCACATTTATGACTATCATACCATTTCAGTCCTTCTATTCTAAGCAAGTACCCGTTTATAAAAGTCTGTGGCTTTTTAGTTTAGTGTTTTTGTTGCTCTCCATGTCTCAGAGCCATACAATGGTTGGTTGGTTGTTCGTCCATCACGGGTGATGAAGACCACTCTGTTCATCCAATTATTTAAGAATATGTTAGGTTAGTCTATGGGTACGAAGGTGACTGAAGAGCCGATGCGGGCCTGGAAAGATCTTGGACAGTGTGGGCAGGGAATGTTTGCTTCATGTGAAGGTTTTATTTCACGGTCCTTTCTAGCTTGTCTCCGCTGTTCCGCTGCTGCTCTTCTGGATGATTCGCATGCCGCTGCACCTTTACGAAGAGATGTGCGCCAAGCAGTTCGGTCTTGCGCAGCAGCTTCCCATGTGTCTGGGTTTATGTCAAAGGTTTTCAATGACGTCTTTAACGTGTCTTTGAAGCGCTTCTTTTGGCCACCATGGGAGCGTTTACCCTTCTGCATCTCACCATAAAAGAGTATCTTTGGCAGTCGATGGTCTGGCATGCGGACTACATGACCTGCCCAGCGAATTTGTGACTGCATCAGAATAGTATCAATACTAAGGATACCAGCTCTGTCAAGAACGGCGGTATCCGGGATCTTGTCTTGCCATTTGATGTTCATTATCTTCCTGAGACAGACTGTATGGAAGTGGTTTAGCTTCTTTACGTGGCGCCTGTATACAGTCCATGTTTCACATGCATATAGCAGCACTGGAAGCACCGCAGCTCTGTACACCTTCAGCTTTGTCTGTAGACTAATGCCACTTCGATGCCAAACGTTGGTGTATAGTCTGCCAAATGTGCTGCTGGCTTTGGAGATCCTAATGTTCACCTCATCATCAATGACAATGTTCTGGGATAGTGTGCTACCAAGGTATGTGAATCTGTTCACAACATTCAGTTTCTCACCATTAACCTTGATGACTGGCTCAGTATAAACTGTGCCAGGAGCTGGTTGGTACATGATTTCTGTTTTCTTCGTGTTGATGGTAAGCCCAAAGTTGGCGCAGGCTTCGGAGAATCTATCCACACTATGCTGCAGATCAGCCTCTGAGCCAGCATTGAGGGCACAATCATCAGCAAACAGAAGATCTCTGATGGTGTGTGATTTGACCTTGGTTTTTGCTTGAAGCCTCCTAAGGTTAAAGAATTTTCCATCAATACGATAACTAATGTCGATTCCTGTGTCCCCGTCTCTAAAAGCATCAGTCAGCATAGCAGAAAACATGATACTGAACAGAGTCGGTGCAAGTACGCACCCTTGTTTAACTCCATTTGAGACAGGGAAAGGCTCTGATAGCTCACCGTTTTCCTGAACTCTAGCCTGCATTCCATCATGCAGTTGCTGCACTATTGTGATAAATTTCTTTGGGCAGCCGTATTTTGCCATGATCTTCCATAGACCCTCTCTACTGACCGTGTCGAACGCCTTTGTCAAGTCGATGAGACATACAATAGGACTGACTTGACATTTGAGTTGAAGATTCTTATTATCGTGTTGGACTTGATTTCTCTTGTTCTCCATGTTTCCCAATGCAATGAAAGCTCCTCTTGCTTTTTGTATTCTTATTTTGATATCATTGTCTGTCCCTCCAACTTTGCCCATATTACTACCAAGATATGTGTACAATTATACATCTTTTAGTGGTGTTTCTTCAAGTTCAACTTTGTTATCATTTCTTGCATTTATTCTCATAATCTTTGTCTTTTCCCTGTGTATTTTCAGGCCCACTTGTTGTGACCTCTCATCGAGAATTTTCATTTTCTCTTGCATCTGATTATGGTTATGGGACAGAAGAGCCAAGTCATCTGCAAAATCCAGATCATCAAGCTGTTTAGTCAGATTCCACTGGATTCCATTTCTGGCGTGTGATGCCGATGTTTTCATAACCCAATCTATTGCTAGTAAGAAAAGAAATGGAGACAAGAGGCATCCCTGTCTCACTCCCGTTCTAATCCTAAACGGTTCTGTAAGTTGTCCTTCATGAAGAACTCTGCATGTCATGTCTTCATAGGTCTTCTTTATTAAGCTAATGATCTTCATGGGAACTCCATAATGCCTCATCAATTTCCAAAGCGATTCTCTGTCTACACTGTCAAATGCCTTTTCATAGTCCACGAATCCGATGTATAGCGGTGAATTCAATTCCAGACTTTGTTCAACTATTATTCTCAAAGTGGCTATCAGGTCTGTACATGATCTATTTTGTCGAAAACCTGCTTGTTCATCTCCCAGTTGCTTGTCTGTGGACTCTTTTAATCTCTCCAGGATGATTCTGTTTAATACTTTACCTGGCACTGATAGTAACATTATTCCTCTATAATTTGTGCACTCTTGTAAGTTTCCCTTCTTAGGCAACTTGACCAGATAACCTTCCTTCCATTCTGCTTGTATTTCCTCTCTCTCCCAGACTTTGCCAAGTAGTTTGTATAATATCTATGTAGAGGTATCAATATCTGTTTTGATGGCCTCTGCTCGAATGCAATCTGAACCAGCTGCTTTTCCATCTTTCAGAAGCTTTATGGCTTTCTTTATTTCTTCTCTACTTGGTCGATCACGGACGGGTTGGAAAGGTTTGCTTGTTTCCATGTGGAGGTGTATCAGAGTTTTGGTTACAGATCTAATCTTGGAATTCACACGAGAGTAGCTTGAATTCCATTATATCCCGTCCGTCGTTATATTAGGATGCATGTTAAATCATTATTAATCCAAACACCCCAAGCATTCCAACATACACTCCGCCTCTCTTTTACACTATAACAACTATAAGGAATCTACCATTTGTTGAGCCGTGCATCGTTTAACCTAGACACACAGTACTTTAGATATATTAGAGCGCATGTCCAAATACAAAAGACTTGGCCCGGATTATCTTTCTTTTTTTTAATTAATGAAGGAAAATATCCCGTTCAACCTCTGATGGGTTATAATTAGGATATATATTGTTTTCAATTCCAAATAATATGAACAACTGCCGATATGAGAAAGTGGCACCACACCTGTCAAATCATTGTAAACAGGGAAAATCACAACTACCAATTATGCCTATATGTTATAAAAAACGAACAAAATCAAGAAGAAACTCTGAACAAGAATAATATTAAAGTGGAGGGTTATAAAGGCCTGGTGGTTCCAGTTATATAACTGACTAACAGATATTTAATTGACTTTCATCTGTTAAAAGTCATATGCATTGTAAGAACAGCATCAGACCTTCACATTCCCAACCACTATATATTAATCTTTGTTCGTGTTAAATATTGTTTGACTATATTATGCAGTTCCCTAGGTCTGTCTATTCTTAACACCTCTTCTATATTTATAGGTAAGTTTGATGCCTGCAAATAATCTAATATTGGTATTCTCATTTGTTCATATCTCTTACATTTTAACAATAAATGTTCTTTATTATTGTCTTGTAGACATTCTGTACAGTAAGGTTCTTCTATTCTGAAATAGCCTTTTCCCAGCTGTAGTCTGAGAAGTTTCTTATTACTGGGAATTTTCAATTCCCTAGATATGACATTTTCTTGTTGGAGTCTTGAACATCTTATACGCAAGTCTTCCTTCCAGATTTTTATCCCACTCTGCTTTCCATTCATTTGTTATTAAATCTTTAATTAAGCTCTTAATCTCTGATTTACTCATCCTTACATTTATTATATTTTTATCAGATCTACCTTTCTTGGCTTCTTTATCTGCCTTTTCATTTCCCTCTATGCCAACATGTGAAGGTATCCAAGCAAGACTGAACATCCTCTGGAATATAAGTATGTAGTAGCCAGAAATATCTCCCCTGCTATATCAGGTCTACTACATTCTCGTAAGTTTCTAAGTGCTTGAATTGTTGAAAGAGAGTCAGTTAAAACTGTTAGTTTTTTGGGAGGGTTATTAGAGAATGTCGGCGTCTGTGGCCTAATGGATATGAACGCAGTTTCATATTCCAGATATACCAGGTTCGAAACCTGCTGCAGGCGGTTTGGTAGCAGATCGCTTTGTGTGGATTTTTAACAATGGTATAAGCGCCGTACCGTTCAGAAAGCAATGGCAAACTACTGAATGAAAAAAAAAAAATTGCCTAGAAAAATCACAAACAGCCAATAAAAGCTGGGGTTGATTGCCACGTCCTGTAAAGGATAAGCAACTAACTTTTTTATTAGAGAATATTTCTAGTGCTTTTAGTATTGCCACCATTTCTGCAGTGAAAATGGATGTATTTTCCGTGATGCTATATTCTTTTGCCATTTTCCATATTGGAATATATATTCCTATCCCCAATTTGCCATCCTCTCTCTTGGATCCATCTGTGTACACAGTAATGCTGTCTTTTGATATTTGTTGTATATATTTATTGGCTGTGTTTTTAATATTTTCTATATTATACTGTTCAAAAAAAAGAAACGCAACATGTTTGGTGTTACTTTTATAAAAGATATTCGATGATTGGACATCAGTCAACCTATCGACTGTGTCCATCTGGTCATTAACTTCTCGTGGTTACCTGAATTGTACTCACCTCATGATTTGTGAGGTCATGAAAGAGGTCAAGGTCAAAACAACATTTTTGACAATAACTCGTGACAGGTTCATGAGAATCCCGTGAAACTTACTGAACACAAAACTCTCTTACCATATTATTGAATGCCTATAAAAGATTGACGCTCCTCGAATAAATTCAGTTGAAAATTCAATGCGCAAGTATGACTCATCTCACTACAGAACAACGACTCATCATCATTGGACGTTTACAGACTGGACAGTCACAAAGTGTAGTGGCCAGACAATTTAATGTGGTTAGAAGCACCATTAGTAGCCTTTGGAGGCGATTTCAAGAAACTGGCTCAGTGGCAGACCGGCTGCGCAGTGGAAGACCCAGAGTCACAACTCCTGCTGAAAACCGCTTCATACGGCAGCGTCACCTCAGGAATCGACTTGCATCTGCGTCCTCCACAGTCCAGTCAATGTCAGCAGCTCGTCGAATTTGAAATCAAATGGTCAGGAGTTATTGTCAAAAATGTTGTTTTGACCTTGACCTCTTTTATGACCTCACGAATAATGAGGTGAGTACAATTCAGGTAACCACGAGAAGTTAATGACCAGGTGGACACAGTCGATAGGTTGACTGATGTCCAATCATCGAATATCTTTTATAAAAGTAACACCAAAAATGTTGCGTTTCTTTTTTTGAACAGTATATTTGTTTTCTTAAGTATTTCTGCTAGGTGGTAGTCCGTGTCTGGTTTCTTGATCCCCCAGAGTGGAATCACTGGCTTGTATTCACAACTGTTATTAACTGATGTAATTAATGTACCCAGATGGACAATTTCCTCCATACACTTCCATCCTGTAGGGTATCTAGTCCTAGTGGTATTCATTGGATTGGCCTGAGTTGTTAGTTGGCATCTGGTAAAAGCTGTATGTGCTGGGTGAGACTTATCTAACATAACTCTGTTCATGTAATTTAGTCTTAACTCCTTTCTCCGTAATTCTAAGGGTAGAATTCCTAAAGCCACCTCTATAGCTCCCATTGATGTTGATCTGATTGCACTTACTATTGTACATAAAGCCTGATGCTGAATTCTGTCTAATTTAATCTTGTTGCTGTGTGCAGCAGTCATATACAGTATTATATCTGATTTCGCACCTCCAATTAGTCCAAATAGAGTAAATCAAATATGTTAAATTGTATGGATGTGTGTATGTGTTTTCCTTTGTCCCAGCCAAAATGGTAGCCTCTCATACCTGTAATGTTGTTAATAAGGGGAAAGAAAATGGGAAAGCCGGGGTGTTTGGTATGACACCCAATTTCGCTATTCGTTGAAGGGGATATTTTTCTTCATTAAAAAAAAAAAAAAAAAGTCGTTCATAAAAAAGGTCCTTATGTCTGGTGGTTTAACGTACATTTTTTAATTTCTTTCTGTCCTTTCTTTCTTAAATTAAATTAAACTACAATTGTAAGTTTAGAATATGATTATTTCGTTGCTGTTGAGATCCCAGGAATGGAACTGAATTAGTTTTTTTTTTAAACTCAGGAAATGTCGCTTAAACAAAACTATCACCGGTAATGACGTAGCAACTGACGAAAACTCCACCAGCCTTAGGAAGGACAGAGACACCTACTCCGCTGAGTGTGTCCTCCACGACGTTCAGGTTGGCAGGCTTCAGTAACATCAGTTTTTTTGGTCGCTGTAAACAGCAGTATTTTCCTTTTTGAAGAGAAACAACTGCGCAGCGACCTTCCTAAGTAATAACAATGAGTGGTAATACAGGAGTCATCGTGCCTGATCTAACTGAGCCAGGCGACTGTCTGGCAGACGCTGTCGTGGAGGATGTCTCGCATCAGTTGGGCAAGTTATCTCTCGGTCGAAACGGCGACGAAGGTCCGACACCTGGAACGGAAACTCCAGTTGTTTTTGTTCCACCTGTTGGAGTAGAACGATTGAAAGAAAATGGCAGTCGCCATTCACGTTTTTGCTTTAGTGCCCAGGATTGTGGCAGACAAGATTATTCAGATGAAGGTGATGGCGATCATTCTGGCAATAACAGCAGCATTCCTGATATAGCTTTGGATATGGACTCCATGACTGACCCACCAGATGAAGAATTGCAGCAGAAAGTCATTGCCCAGGTTGAATTTTACTTTTCAGATGAAAGCATTTTAAAGGATGCATTTTTGCTCAAACATGTGAGGAGAAATCGGTTTGGCTTTGTGAGTCTCAAATTGATAACATCCTTCAAGAAAATGAAAGCACTGACAAGGGACTACAATGTTGTTGCATACTGCTTGAAAGCATCAGAAAAACTAGAACTGAATGATGAATGTACTAAAGTACGAAGAAAGGATTCATTACCAGATTATGATGAAACTGTACCATCAAGAACTGTTGTTGCACTGAACTTGCCTCTTGAAAATCCAACCATGGAAAATATGGCAGAAATCTTCTCCAAATGTGGTTGTGTAAACAACTTCAGAATTTTGCGGCCAGGTTCCTCCATTCCAAGTGACTTGCATAAGTTTGCATGTAAACATCCAGAACTGGAATCAACAATGTGTGCTGTTGTTGCATTTGAGAATTATGAACAGGCACAGAAAGCTTGTGAAATCCTTACCAACAGTGATGACTGGAGAAAAGGTATGCGTGTTATTCCTCTTATGGTTCCAAAAAAGAAAGAAGACAAAGATAAGAAAGACAAGAAGGACAATAAAGATACAAAAAAGAAAGACGGTAAAGACGACATCTCCTCCGAGGAATATTCAGCAGATGACAAAAGGAGACGCAGGCGTGGGGGTCGTCGAAAAAAGACACGTGTTGATGAATTAGCCCATGATTCATCTTGTTACAGTAGTGGATCAGAGGGTGATTCCCTTTCAAAACCTAATGTTTCATCAACCAGTAAATATAATAGTGATGATCACCTCAATATGAATATGAACCCTCAAAAAGTTAATCGTACTAGTCCTGCTGGTAGTCCTCAAAGTAAACATTGGAGTTCTGGAAAATCACCATGGAAAGACTCGTTATCTGGCTATAGTCCACGAAGCAGCCCAGAAACAGTGCGACAAAATGTGGATTCATCTGGAGGAGATAGTGCTCCATCAAGCCCATGGGTGCAGAGGCGCTTTAGAGTTGCCCAGGAGAAGGTCACTGGATGCAGTCCTCTTATGGGAAGACGCAACCCTGATGGCTCTGTCATACTGAGATTGACACCAAGAATGCTGGACATGACTAATGTGTTGCGTCAGCCCAAAGGCCCTGATAACACCAAAGGGTTTTATGGAGGTATGGGCAGAGGTAAACCTCGTAGCTTTACCATTGCCTAAGTTTGTCAGATAAAAGTATATTTGCACAAAAGAATGAGGGAATAAGTAAAACATCATATTGCAACATTTATTTCCACAATTTTTTTTTTCTCATAAAATTGTGCCCTGGAAAGTGAAAATGAATCGCCTGTAATTTTACTGTTTGTTTATACTGAGCCAGATCAAAACGCTGGTGCAGATGTGAGGATGACTTGATAAAGGAGCACCTGCATTTACATATTGACATAGTGTGTTTAATTCCTGTTTTTAACAGAGCTATGAATCATCTTTTAGCTCGCAGTGGTTGTAGATGTTGTTTATGTAAAGTCCAGTGTATTAGCCAGGTCAGTAGATTTGTATGTGCGTTGTTAGCAGAATAGTACGTAACTTATAATAATCCTCATTTTGAGTGAAATAGAAAAACATCTTTTGTGTTCCGAGTCTTGTATTTATTTGTTTGTACATTTTAGAGATTTATAATTGGAAAGGCCTGTCATCTAATAAACTAAAGTTGTTTACTGAAAATTTAATTTTTATTTACAAAAAATTATTCACAAAATGTAATTTTGTCAATCAATATTGAAAATTGACATTTTATTTTTGTCAGTTCTGCTTTTCATGTAATTTTGTGTTCACTTCTGTTGTTTTGCAGTTTATAAGTTTATTGAAGAAAATAACCATTCTGTTAGTGTATCGTGTGGGTGTTATCATTTTTACCAAATTTGGGCATTTCAGTTTTGTTGGTTACTTTTTCTCACAAGTCTAGAAGAATCTAGATAAGCAGTCAAGGACAGTTAATCATTTGTCTTCTTTGTTAGCATTTCAAACCATAAGATTTTATGTGCTTTCATTGTAAGTCCGAGGACAGGTAGAGGCATTGCTGGAAGTCATTAAAAAAGGAATCTCACAAGTAGTCTTCCAGAGTGATTGCCATTATCTGAATATAATGGATATGCAAAAAAAGAATATTTTCCAGGTTTAATACATTTTTTCCCGTTCATGTATTGTGTTCAGTAGTTACAGCAATTTAGGGTGCCTGTAATTGTTCGTATTTAAAGTAAACAGGCATTTGGCAAGAACAACTAGGTTTGGGTTTTCAGTATGGTGTCTTTCATTCTTTTGCAGCCTTACTGCTTTAACTTGACAGCAGTTTTTAAAATGCGTGTGCATAAACTAAGGAGATAAAATATTAATGAGTCCCTATTGCTTCCTATACCTGTAATCTTAATTATAAAGTCCCTTTTGCTTCTTAAGCCCATAAGCTTAACTATTTACATAGCATAGCTATCTTTACACAATACAGCACTTAATTTTTTTATTATGAAGTTTAAAAATCAGTAGGTTTGTCTATATAGGCCTAATCCATCTATCTATCTATCTTCTGATGATGTACTGCCAGTTTGTTGTATTATATATTTTTTCTCTGATACCAACATGAATTAATGCAACAATGGCCTTTTGATATTTCTTGTCTAGCTTACCTTTGGTCGTGA
The DNA here is from genome assembly GCA_024509875.1 of Oreohelix idahoensis. Lineage (NCBI taxonomy): Eukaryota > Metazoa > Mollusca > Gastropoda > Stylommatophora > Oreohelicidae > Oreohelix > Oreohelix idahoensis. The sequence goes on from JAMPIV010008741.1 coordinate 339,846, forward strand.
CTGAAGAAGAGTTACAGTTGACATTCAAAAATCCGGCCATCGATAATCCGGTTCCTTCAGATTTCCGGCATGGATTTCAGAGCGCATTTTTAAATTTACCGCGTTGGCGTGCCACTGTTTTCTGGAGCCGTTTATGTTTTGATGCAGCTGTTGGGTCTTGCTTGCACGTGTTAACAGGCATTCCTGCTCATTCCTTCTCATTTTATCATTTTATTTAGTTGATGAACATTAAAATTTCATTTGCTTTTCATTTAGTTTTTAGTTTTCTTTCTTTAAAGGACTGTACAGGTAGTCATTTTCTGTTAAATATATACAGCACATATAACCATAAAAAATCCGGCATTTTCAAAAATCCGGCACTCCTCAGGTTCGGAGGTTGCCGGATTTTTGAATGTCAACTGTACCCTGAAACGGATCTTGTTTCTAGTGTATTGTTCATCTGTAAATTTGACTTCACTTTATTTCCCATTATGATCTTCACACCAGTCCCCATCTTTATTTATAATTTTAATTCAACTAATCTCCTCTAGTAGTCTTGTCATTTTTGTTAAGTATTTCAAATGAAGTGTGTTTTTAAGTATTTTGTATTCTTAAATATTTTAACTATAATAATCCTGTTCATTTGCCCTGTGTAGTTCCAGAGTGTGTCTGATGACATCAAGACAAAATAGGATTATTGCTCTTTTTTTTTTAAAAATAAAGTTTTGGCGAGGCGTGTCCTGTTCAGCTTAGTCGGTTATATTAGGGCACATCTCCAAATATAAAAGACCATTAGGTCTGATCTTATTATTGCTCTCTCAGGCATGTTGTACAAGGTGACTAATATGAGGTTATACATGAGTGAGGCTTCCAACCTCATGTCAAACAGATTGCTACAGAAACTGCTTGGTGCAGGCTTCCTGAAAAAAGGGACTAGCTGCGGTGGTGGCTCCATGCTCTACAGGGAGCAAAAAGGGAAATGGTGATGATGATGAAACTTGCAGTTTTCTCTGGGGAGACAAGAATGGAACTGCTGCTTTCATCAGGCAATAATATATTGGTGGCTAAAGTGAAATTGTGCCTTGGGCTGGGATGAGTTCACTTCCAAGCTTAATTTAGCTATTGTGCACAATGTGGCTGTCTGGTCTGTACAGGATCTGTCTTATCAAAAGCCTGCTTGTTCTTCCCTCAGTTACATGCTCAGATACTCAGGTGCTGATCATTTTTTCTCTGCCCTACCATTTATTCTAAGTGAAAGAAGGCCCAAGAATTGTTTTTCTTATATCATTTATATTTTAAGTTTTGAGTGATCTCTTTTTTTTTAAAAACTTTTATTTCCTAGTGCTTTTGTCAGATCTGTAGCTCTGTTTCCCATGCCACAATGTCACACATCCAGTATCTTGGTTTTTATGGTGTGATGAAGTTTATGGACAGCCAGCTGTATCCGTCTTGTTGCTATCTGTTTAATGTAGTTAACTATTCTAAACTGGTTTAGTTAGCATGTATAGCTGTCACGAATTTTTGTTTAAGTTATAAATAGCTTCACCTTATTGTGTATCTCCCTGGGTGTGTTAGTTTTCAGCACTATTTGTAATGAGAGTGGAGATTTAAAAAAAAAAAAGTTTTTGCAAGGCACGCCCCGTTCAACCTAGTCAGTTATATTAGGGCGCATATCCAAATATAAAAGACCTTTAGGTCTGGTTAAATGAAAGTTGAGAGTTATGTGCCCAAGTACATGGTTTGTGCATTTTGTGTTTGTTGTTTGTATTTTGTTCAGTTTAGTAGTTACTATTCTGTAACGTTTTTCTCAAGGCATTTTGCGGAGAAAGACTCCTCTGTCACTGAACATCACGTCCTTAATTGAAGTTAGACAGTGTTTTTTTTTTGTTGCAGAGTATTTTTATCTTTAGATATATGACATGTCTGATTTGAGTTTTTAACGGGTATGCATGTTGATGCCAATCCTGTTTCTTCATTATATTTTTGATTAGGCTTTTGATCTCTGTTCTTACCAGACCAGGGTTGATTTGGTTTGCACTGCATATATCTTAACTCCCCTTTCCTTTTTTTTTTTTAAACTCTACTCATATTTGCAGTAATAATACTGTATTTGGGGTGATATGAAAATAGGTACTAAGCCTCTGTACATTTATGATTGAATGAATGAACTGTATTTTAAAAGGGCTGAGAATTGAATATGCAGGTCTGTCTAACATTCAGGCCTTGAGGTGAGTAGACAATTTAAAGAAACACTACATGATAGAATACATAACTGCATATAGTCCAGGATTCAGTCAGTCAGAATTCAACAAGCAGCCTTGTCTGTGATGATTCATAGCATATGCAGTATACAAAAGAAGATTCAGGTACCATCTTCACCCCACTTTACCTGAGAACTGAATATTAAGAATTTTCTAGTGCATTTAAATGCTGCTCGGTAGTATAGTGGTAAACACCCCAGCTGTCACAAGCAGGAATTTGGAGCAATCAAATTCTTTAATCATTCCTCTCCTGCATCAATAGTCACTGCTCTGACACAATTTTTTTTTCTCACCGTTAATTTTTAAAGAATGCACATTGTAACACTGACAAATTCTTTTATTGAAGAATTTGCAAATAGTTTAAATGTGACTTGAACTAGAAAACCCCATGTAGTTCCAGCTGGTCTCTAAGGAAGCAAAGAAAGAATTGGGCTTCTGCTACCACAGTTCTGTCGTACAAGGCACCTAATGTGAGGTTGTGTAAGAGACTGGCAATCTCATCATGTAAACAGATTGATACAGAAAACACCACTGCTAGGGCATGTGAATGCTTGCTGCAGGCTTCCTGCAAGGGGACCAGCTACAGTGGTGACTCCATTTTGTGTAATGAGCGAAAAGGAAGATGATGATGGCTAATTTTGCTTGTACTGTTACTATGGCCTTCAAAAAGTAATTTTAAAAAAAAGTATTACATTTTTTTTCATAATGTACTTGCTTGTATACATAAGACTTACCAACTGAGCCATAAGACTAATTAATTAATTAGTAATAGCCCCCTTCAGTCATAACTGACTATGGGACTGCGCTCCAGAGGTGATTGCGTTCAGTTGCTTTGTTTTCCTGGTGTTCCTTTCGGCTTGTATGAGAGCTTCTTGTTGCTCAATCTGAGATGGCACCGTAGGGAGCATCACCACTTGGTGTGATTTCCAGCTTCATCCTCACAGGCTGCTGGATTTATTCCCAGTGCCTTTACATCTCTCTTGCACACATCTTTGAACCTCAGCTCCAGTCCCTCGGCTGTTCCTTTGCCTTCTGCCATTTGTCCATAGAAAATATCTTGGAGGATGCAACCATCTTCCATGCAGCTGACATGGCCAAGTCTGTACTGTCTAAGCAGTGTATACCTGCTTTGAAGACCAGCATGTGACAGCACTTCAACGTTTGTCCCTTTGTCCTTCCACGAAATACTAAGAATGTGGTGTTGACACCGTAGATGTAAGGTATTGAGCCTTCTTTTTGCTTAGCATAGGTTGTCCATGTCTCGCTGCCATACAGAAACATGCTGGTGACACAGGCATTATATACCACAGCTTTCGCCTTCATTGTGAGTTTGCATTTTCCCCCAACAAATTAATTACTAATTTAAAAAAAAAAAAAAAAATAATACACATAAATTTGAAACTTTATGGAAACTGATTTTTTTAATAAATAAATTGTACATTTTTAAATAAAATGACATTCTCATTTACAAAAGTCCAGTTGTGCCAACATTTAAATAATGCAATTGTATTCTTATTTTAAGTCGAGAGCCAGCTGCGGGTGAACAGTTCTCTCTCTCTCTCTTTTTTTTTTTTTAGTGTACAAAGTTATGGAAAAATTAATTCAAGTTTAGAATAAAACACAGCTATAAATATATTATTGAATTTCTTTACATTTAGTATAATTAATTTTGGATTGAAATTGAAAAAAAAACCACTCCTGCTGCTGGCAAAAGCTTGTTGCTCCATGCTGCAGCTCTGGGCTGTGCTCCAAATCCAGCAAGTGAACCAACTGCAACAGATGTTGCAAGCCAACATTGTATATTTTTACAGCAAAGTTAAATGGATTTTAGTCTCCACGTTACTGCTGAATGGCAGAAAGTGAGAAAATGTTTTTTTTTTTTTTTAAATTAAAAGGGGACCTGCTCAGAGTTCATTTATTCCGTTTTCATTTTTATGTCTTTATACATTTTGCTCTCTAGATTCATGTTCTTTATATTGCTAAATGTTTGTAAGAGGGAAGCTCTTTCTTTGGAATACTCGGATTAAGCCCGGTTTGGGGTGTTGTTATAGATATTACATTCCATGCATTTTCTTTCAGTGTTGTTAATTTTAACGTGTCCAAGATGTATTTTGAAAAAAACTCGGTGCAAAGTATTTTTGCCTTTTATAACAGTTATTTACAAATATTATTGATATTCATTCAAGTTTTATCACTTTATTTTTTCATACTCCTAGTCAACATTTTATATATATATATATATATATCTATATATATATATATATATATATATATATATATATATATATATATATATATATATATATATATATATATATATATATATATATATATATAGAAAGGTGAGATAATTTGTTTAGCCATATCAGAATTGTCATATCACTGCAATTCATAAAACATTTTATATGAATGCTGCCTTATGCTTGTTTTAAAAGTTTTAATTGTGTAACGAATTTCTTGAAGAATAAACTTATCTGGTGCTGTATTGAATGAAATGTTTTTGCTTTGAAAAAAACCAGTCAAACAACATTGTATTTGCTTTGTTAAAGTTTGTGTCTTGTGCTAGCATGGCTAGTATATTTCTACATGATATCTGGAATACTCAGTCAGTTGTACAGTATAGTTTATTTTAAAATTTCTTTTTAGTATTTAAAATCTGCTAACAGCAAGAACAGTACATTTGTGTCTTTAACTTAAAGCTTTTGATTATTGTCCAAGAAATCTAATTGCTTCTTCCAGTTGATTTGAATTTGCTTAAGTCATACTTTGAACATGAGAGCTGCCTTAATAATCTGTCATAATCCAGTGGGATTACTGCTACCTTTGCCCACCTTTAGAATCTGTCATACTGCTACCTTTGCCCACCTTTAGAATCTGTCATACTCCAGTGGGATTACTGCTACCTTTGCCCACCTTTAGAATCTGTCATACTCCAGTGGGATTACTGCTACCTTTGCCCATGAAAAACTTATGTTGCTACAGGTCTATCATTTTATCCGAAGTCCTCGGGGACAGATTTGTTTCAGAAACCGATTTTTCAGATGTCGCCCAAAATTGTGATAGAAAAGTAGCCCAAAGAAACTTTTGATTTTCAGAATATTTTGGTTGTTCACATAAAAGACCTGAATTATATACCGGTTGGAGGTACAGACAGTGATATCAAAATAAGAATACAAAAAGCAAGAGGAGCTTTCATTGCATTGGGAAGTATATGGAGATCAAAAGAAATCGGATCCACGCAGAAATAAGAATCTTCAACTCAAGTGTCAAGTCAGTACTATTATATGGCTCTGAAACATGAACAACAACTAAAAAGCTACAGACTTTCATAAATGGGTGCTTGCGTAGAATAGAAAGATTAAAATGGTATGACACGGTTACCAGTGTGGAACTGATGACAAGAACTAGACAAGTGCCAGTCAAACAAGAAATGAGTAGGACTTTTCCTGGCGCCGACATTGGTAGTGATCACGACATGGTATTGATGACGCTCAAGCTTAAACTCAAAAAGAACTATAATCAAAACAGATTTTCTCAGTTAAGATTCAATTTAGACAAACTGAAAGATCCAGAAATCGCGGGAATCTTTGAGGCAACTGTTGGAGGAAAATTCGCAGCTCTCAACTTTTTGGAGGATGATATCAACTCAATCACAGAGAACATGAAAGACGTGCTCATTGAATCAGCAACAGAAATACTTAGTAAAAGAAAGAAAATAAACAAACCATGGGTTACAGATGACATTCTGAAGTTATGTGATACACGGCGGGAAATGAAAAAGGTTAAGAAAGAGGTTCCTGAAGCAGCATGGCAATACAGTATGGTGAATAAAAATATTAGAAAGAAAATGAAACAGGCCAAAGAAAAATGGGTAGCTGATCAATGTGAGTCCATTAATACGGGGCTAATAAAAGGTAACAGCAAGGCAGCTTTTGACACATTAAGAAGACTATCAAAACCCCAACAGCCCAGGGTAACTGTCATAGAAGATAGCAATGGGGCTCTGCTCAATGAAAAAACAGCTGTAATGAGAAGGTGGACAGAATATTGTAAAGAATTATATAACTGTAAACTTGACACTGACTTAGGCATATTAAACAACATTAAGTGCGAAAACAGAGAACTCGGAAATGCAGCAATACTACGGGAAGAAGTGGAAGAGGCTATATGTTCGATGAAAGGAGGGAAGTCACCGGGTGTGGATAATATACCAGCAGAGCTCTTGAAATATGGAGGACCAGATATAGTAAAAATCATGACAACAATTTGCCAGAAGATATGGAGTACAAAAAAATGGCCAAAAGAATGGACGCAGTCATTAGTAATACCGCTTCCAAAGAAAGGAAATCTAAAAATGTGCAAGAACTACAGAACCATTAGCCTTATTAGTCATCCAAGTAAAGTGATGTTAAGGATACTTTTGAACAGAATGAAACAGAAATCAGAAGAAATCTTGTCAGAGGAACAGGCTGGCTTTAGACCAAAAAGAAGTACCTTAGAACAAATCTTCAATATTAGATTACTGATCGAAAAACATCTCCAGCATCAACATGATTTATACCATAACTTCATCGATTTCACAAAAGCCTTCGATCGAGTCTGGCATGAAGGCTTATTGCAAATAATGAGAAAATTCAATTTTGATACCAACATCATAGATATCATTGAAGCACTATACAAAGACGCAAGCAGTGCTGTTTTTGCAAGCAACGACATTGGAGAATTTTTCAAAACAACTGTAGGAGTTCGCCAGGGATGCATCCTGTCACCAGTGCTCTTTAATATATATCTAGAACATATTATGCAGGAGGCTCTCTACGATTATAAATCAACCATATCAATTGGAGGCCGCCCTCTGTGTAATCTACATTTTGCTGATGATATTGATCTGATAGCTGGAACAGAATCAGAACTTCAAGACCTTACCTCTAGACTGGAGAAAGTAACAAGAACGTATGGGATGGAAATTAATATAGAAAAAAGCAAGGTTTTGGTGAATAGCCATAAGAAACATGTTCCGACCAATATTACGTTAAATGGGCAAACGTTAGAAGAAGTTAACACCTTTAAATATCTCGGGTCCACTATATGTAGTGATGGAAGATCAAGTAAAGAAATCAAGACAAGACTTGAGATGGCCTCAGCCGCCATGACAAGGTTGAATGTGATCTGGAAAAGTAACATCAGTTTTCCTGTGAAGATCAAATTATACAAATCACTTGTATTATCTATTCTCTTGTATGGGTGTGAGGGCTGGACACTCACTGCAGATACGGAGCGAAGGATTCAGGCTTTCGAGCATAAATGTTATAGAAGAATTTTGCGCATTTGCTATAAAGAGCACAAAACAAATGTCTATGTTAGAGAGAAGATAAACACCTATGCAGGCCACCAAGAACCACTTTTGTCAATAGTGAAACGTCGAAAGCTTGCCTGGTTTGGGCATGTAACTCGTCATGACTCCCTTTCGAAAACGATCCTCCAGGGAACAGTCGAAGGTAAACGGAGAAGAGGAAGGCAAAGAAAATCCTGGGCTGATAACATCAAAGAATGGGCAGGACACGGTTTTTCCACACTTGTACACATTGCTGAGAATAGAGAGCAGTGGAGGACCATGTCTGCTGATGCTTCCACCATGGCACCCCTACGACCCATGATGGGTTATGGGTTGAGATGAGATGAATATACAATGGTTTTTGTCATCTATTCAACAAGCTAAAGATCGGAACTACCGATGAGTGTAAATGTGGCACTGATAAAATGACTGCTGAACATCAGCTTCAAAGATGCCCAACATATGAGGAACATAGAAAGCACACGTGGCCAACACCAGTACCATTTTTGGAAAAACTCTATGGAGATGGAAATAGCCTAAAGCTGATCACTCCATTCTTTGGAATTATTCAAGTAGACATCTGAGAGTGTACGAAGAAGAAAATGAAGAATGTTATATATATATATATATATATATATGTGTATGTGTATTTTTAGGAGTTTTGCCATGTTTCTGTGAGGTGTGCTCCATTCAGCCTTGAACACAAAGTTTGTCAGTTATGTTAAAAGGCATATGTTCAAACATAAGACCTCGTAGATCTGGTTAGTTTAATAATTTTTTATCATAAATTATTTCAGTTACATCATTTCACTGCTATTGAAGTTTATTTTATTTGTTAGTTGTTAACTCTTTATGAAAATGTAATGTTATCTCTCAGGCTGCATAACCTAACGTCCTGAACTTCACAGCATTTTTAGTGCACCTAACTTTTCTATCAGTGAAATTGATATCCCTTACTGTCCATATATAAAAATTGAGCTTTAATGATGTGAATCATCATTTTCCTTTTTGTTCCCTGTGGAGCATGGATCCATCACTGCAGCTGGTCCCCTTGCAGGAAGCCTGCAAAAAGCATGCAAATGCTTCTGCATTAGTTGTTTCTATAACAGTTTATTTCATATAATGAGGTTGCCACCTCCACACACACCTCATATTAGTTGCCTTCTGTGACATGCTTGAGGGAGCAGATGTCCTGTTCTATCTTTGTCTCATAAGATACACACACCCCCCAGGAATTAAACAGGGCAGTGATGTGAACTACTTATTTTTCTTGTCTCTCGTAGAATTAACCAGGACTGACGTATGCATGTTATTGCTAAATTTCTCACTGGAAAACTTTCCTCACAATATTATTGTTTCTTATGCTTATATTAGGGTCATGTACTTTAAGTTAATCATATATTAAGTGTAGTCTGTAAAATGAAATATTATTATTTCTTAACTCTTTGACTCCAGAATAACGCTCTTTTAGCGTCATGGCCATAAAGTTAATCATATCTGTAGTCTGAAAAAAAAGGGAGGGGGGGTGGGTGTGTGTGTCAAGGGTATTGATTCACTGCCTGTAGTAGTGATTTGTTTAAAAAAAAAACCCACCCTCAAGAGACAACTTCTTTGAAGTTAATGCAGCATGTTTATTTTAATGGTTCTGTCGTTTATATAAACATATTAAGATTTCTTTTCCACCATTGTCCCTATTTTTAGGCAATTTGCAGTATGCCAGTTTGGCACAATTAAAATAAAACATTAATACTTTCTTCCAGTACATGTCATTTTAATGTCAAGTTCTGTCTTTTTAATTATGTTTTCATTAAGTTTATGTTATCTCCCTGCAACAGCTGCCACCTTTGACTTTTTCGATCCCCTGTTACGTGTTTTCACCCTTTTTACAGCTGCCACCTAAACGTACATACAATTGAATGGGACAGCACTAAAAATACACTAAAGCAGGGATTCTTAACCTGTGGTCAGTGAATGGATTCTAGGTACATAACCTAATAATTATTGTTGCCAAAATATTTACTCGGAGAATAATCAAAGATATTTGCCTTTAAAAAAATATGTTCTTATTACATAATGTTTTTATATTTCAGTATGACAATGTAAGCATAACGATTTGTCTTTATAAAATAAAATGTATTTGTTCGCACAAATTTTAATTATGTGTCTGTGTACATTTTTTCTAAGAAGGAACCTGTAGCCTTCACCAGGGTCTGTAGCACAAGAAAGATTAAGAATCCCTGCACTAAAGGAACTACATAAATTCAAATACCTAGGGGACACAGACAGCACAAGATTTATCACCAAGATCATACAAGAATATGCAGTGATCAATCTGTCCAGAACAAGTAAACAAAAACAGCATTCCAAAAAAAAACTGAAATGTCCTGTCTTATGCAGTGAATTCTTGATGATAAAGATAAGGAAACAGAGGCCTGAAATGTTGCATCAAACCATTTTACTGCACATAAGTTGAGCTCAATTCTTTGCCATAGACAAGCCAGTAATAAAATCACGGGTAGGTACAGTCATGTGGTCCAATCAGGAAAATATTGAAGAACCGCATTGACATCTGAGATGACAACTGAAGAACGTTTGAGCAAAGAAGTATATCATAAGGAAAGAGCTGTCAATCTTCACTGACAGGAGCCTTTAAAAGTATTGTGACAACTGGAAAAATTGAAGGATGTACATTCACTGTGTATGTGCTTACTTACAAAATTAATCACGTACACTTCTTGTTTTAGATGTCAGTATAAATTACCCAAATGAATATGGCTGAATAATAGATGAGGTTGGTTGGGATACAGCAAAATGGTATGTTAACTGTGTATTAACTTTGACTTGGAATGGCACATGGCAATCCTTCATTTGACAATTTCTAGTTAATTTGACCAGTATTTATTCCAGAATAAAATTTCAAAACAGCAGGGTGCAGGAAGCCTTACAAAAACTAGATAAATGGACACAGGATGGCAACTAAAAATAAATCAGATGAAAACTGCAAACACAGCTATCACAAACTTATACAAGGAACAAAATGCCATAATGAAACTGAATTAGACATGAGCTGTCAAAAAAATTCCACATAATTGGAACTGTAACCTTTCACACGTCATAAAAAGCAACTGAGGAGGGTTGGGCATGGCACTGGCTACACCATTCTGTAGACAATTTAAGCCACAAAAACTTCAACAAATGTGGATAAGTCAACAGAGGAAAATAAAACTTGACCATCCAAGACAGAAGAACGTCATCTGGTAAAGGACTTGTGATATGACCCAGAGAAGGCTGAAAGGTGTCTTGATTGCTAACTCACCATTTCTCTTCTAGGATAATTTCCAGATTTGGCATCTGGAATGTTCACAATAAAACCACTTCCATTCCTTTTGTTTCTTTCCTCTCCTATCATTTTCAGTTACAATGTGTATCACCCTATTTGGATGATTTGTCCATCGTATTCGATGAGGACCATCGACATCTCTTGTAATACAGTTCGTTCTAAGAGGTTGAGTGGGTGTGCATATGGCTGATCAAGCCAATTCGGGCAAGAAAAGTTCTGTTGCAACCGACATACAAGGCCCAAAGACAATACAGGCTGCACATCCATGCTCGACTTTCAAGCTGCACATTTTTTCTGGGCTACCCTCACAAGGTTGGCCTAGCTAACTGCGACACCCGTTTTGATAGTGCCTTTCCAGGCTATGCGATCCTGTGCCAGTTGCTCCCAGGTGGTTGTATTAATCTGGCAGCTCTTCAGTGACTCCCTCAGGCTGTCTTTGAAGCGTTTCTTTGGTCGTCCTCTTGTACGCTTTCCCTCCCTCACCTCGCCATACAGCAGCCTCTTTGGGAGGCGTTCATTTGACATTGTCCTATTTATGCTGCATTAAATCTTTACTGTCACACATCACATCACAGACAAGCAAACAAGTAAGAATTTATACTAGTCAATTTTCTTTATTTTTTTCGTTTTACCCGAACAGTCTAGAAGTCAATGAAACCTAAACAAAAAAACAATGCTTGGAGAGGTGTATGAGGAAAAATAATAGAAAAAAAATTAAGAGACGCTGGAAAGCAAGACCATACATGTAAACACATCATTAAATGGCTTTCAGTTAAAGTACAAACAAAATAAGTGCCAAAAAGATTGACACTAATGAGGGTCCCAATTACTATGGCTATGGGAAGAAAGAAAAACAAATGATGTTTCATAAAGTAGGATGAGTGGTGAAATTGCGTTAAGAACGTACACATTTAAATGAGTTTCAACTTCCAATGCTGAATGAAAAGCAGTTATGTAAGAGTAAATATTGTCACAGCCTTCTGCTCTATTAAAATGTCTACTTTATGAATGAAAATGTATACTGTGTTAACAGCACATTACACTTGATGTCTTAGGATATGGAGCAAACATTATGAACTGGGTCATTTCCCTGCGAAAAGGTAAAATTCACTGAAGTATCTTACACATTTACATGCTAAATGAATTACTAGCGTGTTCCATGATGAAGCAAAGAAAAACAGGACCACAGGGCTTCTACTGTATTATGTTGTAAGAGGCTACTAAGGTGGGGTTGTGCATGAGGCTAGCAACCTCGTCATATAAAAACAACTGCTACAGGAACCACTGTAAAAGTACATGAAGCACTATGGCACTGTCTGCCTGTGAGGGAACCAACAGCAGTAGCAGTTCCACAGTCGTTAAGGAACAAAACAGTATGCATATGTTCATTCACAAAACATATTTTTTCAGGTAGTGAAAATAAAATGCTTCAGAATTTAAACATAACCCACAAGAAACATTCCCATATATTTACGCTTTATATATAAATAATGTAAAGTTCCTTACTTAAATGCTCACTTTAAAAACAAATGGACAGAGTGAATTAAACATAAATATGAGCATATATGATTCATGTTTTTAATATGCTTCAATAACATTTAAGAAATGAAGCTAAATATTAGAGCTGGGTCATTTTTTGTTCAGTGCCTGTATTTCAAGCTGGGCGAGTTTTGCATCCCACATCAGAAACTGTTTGGACAAAAGAGTTACCTTGGGAACAGTCAAGGAATTACAAAGAAGAATATTGTTCAACCTTATGAAAATAAAGAATAATGAATCAATCATTAGAATACTTTCTCTATTGGCAAGACATACAAAATGTCCCTAAAGTCCTTGTGCAACTTTAATAACTTAAGTACACATGACAGAACTACACTCTAAACTGCATTTAAAAACTTAATTTATCAAGTCTGAACATAATACAGTTTGCATATTTAGGTTTCAACATAAATGCCATCTTTCATGACACACCATTCAGTCTGGTTTTTCAACACATAGTTAACCTTTTATTTACTGTCGCCATTTTCAAAATATGTTTCAAGGTCTAAACAATAAAAATTAACTCAAAATTTATAACAATAACTTTTAAAAATGCATAAATTATGTTTTTATATAATGTTTATAGTGTGCTTCTGTCATGTGTACATACAAAGTTATTATATAGTTTAAAGTTGCATAAAGACTTTAGGGACTGTATAAATTACTATTATTTCTAGGTCATCACTCCACTAAGGACGTGCTACAAGTAAAGCATGTATATAACAATTTTCTTCGGAGTCTTTATTTAAACATGAAACGACAAACGCTGTTCACGTTCATAAAGATCAAGTAATTTCATACATACAACGATCTACAGTAAACAGTATTCATGCACAATAAAATATAGTAAAACTTTATATTCTGCAAAGGATTATAGGTAAACAAAAATTAGTTTAAAGATGGCATTTGCACCTAAAGGTTTAAACTAAAGAAATCAGAAGAGCAATATGAAAGGATACTATATTATTGTAAGCACTTAGTAATTGACGTGTCTCGTCTGACAAGTGGGCAACCTCATCCTGTGATAGATATGGAAGTGTGAATTTATTTACAATTTTAAATTTCTCCATTAACAATAGTTTTGAAGTTAAAGTATTCAAAAAGAGGCAGAAAGATAAACACATAGTAAATTTCTAGCTCTGATACTGAAGGTGTAAAAAAATATCTTTAATTCTGAAGTAATGCAAAACAGAAATAAGTTGCCCTAAACTTCTTAAAAATACTAAGAAGTAATGTCACACCAGTTAACCATTTATCAAACTCATTTCATGTTTTTTGTTCATTTAAATTTAAAATCAGAAATTAATTTTAAAAAAATAAATAAATAAACAAGCACTTTCATTTTCCATTCCATGCATAAGCAATCACAATTTCTCATTTCCAAATTCTTGACAGACCAGCTTTTCCAATGTCTGCCCACCTTCCTCTTGAAATATTCCTTGTTCTGGTCTCTTCCAAGTGATTTAAATAAATTTTTGTTAATGCCATTACTGTCATTTTGCTTCCTTAGTCGTTCCTCTTCTACTGTGAGGTGTAGAGGCTAGGAAGAGAGAGCTCCACACCATCCCATCAGCTGTTTTCCTCTAGGCCTGTCATTTTGCACCATGTCAAATCCATCTCAATTCAATTATTGTCAGAATTGTATTTATTATAACACACTTATCATTCAATTTCCTTTCCAAAAAAAAAAAAAAAACAGCTGACTTACCTGTTGATCAATCTGAAGTCTGCTTAGCATCTGTAATTTGTCAGCAAGTTTAGGAACAGCTGTTTGATTTCAGAACAAAACAAAAAGCAAATCTATCATCAAGTTTGACATTTAACTAATGGTGTTACTAAGATAAATTTAACAACACTTATTTCCCAGCATCTTTATCAAATGCACATAGACCTGCTTCTTTCTCACAATACGAAACACACTGGCTTATTTTTGCTGCCAGAAAAACCATCCCTAACACTGCTATAAGTATCATTCACTTATTCAATACCTTTCAGCTGTCCCAGTAAGAAAAAGGCCTTACACGCCAAGTCCTACTGTCTTGTGCCATCAGCTCAAGGTCTTTCCATGTCTTCCTCATAATTTGTATTTCTCTCTCTAATTTTCTTCTCCACATATTTCTAGGTCTACTTCTACTCTTACCCTGGGCATTCCAGAACAAAGACTGCCTGCTAATGTTATCAGCAGGTTTCCTCAATGTGTGTCCAATCCATTGCCAGAATCTCCCTCTCATCTCTTGTTCTATTGGTTCTTGTCTTCCATTCCACACCGGTCAACTGTACCATTTCAATTCTCCTACTCTATGCAAGCACCCATTTATGAAATTCTGGAACTTCTTGGTTGTTTTTGTTGTTCTACACATTTCAGGCCATACGATAGGACTGGCGTCCCTTCTGAGCTGAAGATTATTATTTTTTTTTTTTAAATTATCACAAAGTCTAATAATTTGGAATTTAAAAATGTTATTATCCAAATCACTTTGGCTCCCTTATTTTGCAGCATAGCTTGAGAGAATCATCAATACCAATCCATTTCCTTCCTAGCGGAATGCACGACTGCAACTGTTGCTCTCCATTAATGTCTATTCTGAGAACTCCTCTTCAGCATTGAAAATGAGATTATGGTTCCTCAGATTACCTCTTCTGATATTCTTCTGTAGGATATCTTTGTCATTCTCTTCTTTCTCTATGGGATCCAAACAAGGGTCTAGTTCTACTGACTGGTTGTCTCCTGAAGGTATGTCATATTAACATTTACTTGCTTTCTTCTTTTGTCCTCAGTTGTAATGACTTAGTCCGTTTCTCTTCCACAATTAAAAAAAAAAACAAATAGAAGCCCATAGCAGAAACTGCCATAGGAGAATGGAGTGTTACAGACTCAGGGTTCATAGCAAATTTCTTCAAGCATTTTCCAGGCTTTTTCCAAGTTTTTCCAGGTCCAGCACATGATTTTCAAGGATGGGAAACTCTAATATTTTCCTCATCTAATTTTCTCAGATATAATTATCACTTTGCTGACCAGCAATCCAGAGCATTACCGTCTCCCATTACCAAGGCGTTTGCAGATTTCTTTAAAAAGAACTTTTTAAAAAAAAAATTCATAAAAGATTGAAAAACAGACATCTTTTCCCAGTTTTTAGTGAATATGTTCAACATCAGCGCAATAAAATGTTAGTGACATGGATGGTAATGAATAAAATAAGCTTGATTGACATATTGATTTAACGATTAACCACGTATATCAACATAAAAGGCTAATAAAATTGTGAATAAAATGTAAAAAAAAAAAACTGTATTTTTCGTGTTTGTCTTTTTTGAAGTATTCTGCGTCTGTGGCATCTGACAATGAGTGTTTGTAAATGTTTGAGTAGTTAAGTACCTCTAGTTGGAGTCTGAGCTGCTTTTTTCATTAACTGGAGTTGAAGTTGACGCTGTAGGCCTCTGCAAGTCTTTGTCAACGATCCACGTTGATAATCTTTGACTGTGTGGTATAACTTGAAGCAGGGTATCAGGCATAGAGGTACATTGCAATCTGGGCAGTACATGCAAGTCTGGCTTCTGTTCCCTGTGGTGAAGTGGGATGTTATAAATATTTATAGGGGACTTAGTGTACTGACTGAGATCAGCTGTGAAGGTATCTATATCTATTAAGAGTAGTGTATTATAGATAACCTTACTTGCTACCACATATCTATATATCTCAGTCAGAATTATTCTGGAATAGTGTGATGACTACGTTAGGTGTCTAGGGTATGTGTATGATGAAGTGTAAGTCACAACAACAGACAGATAAACAATTTAATTTAATCCACTACTCTTGACAACACTGTGACACTCACATACATATAACACTCTATGAGAATATCTTAAGGAGTCACTGATAACTTTTCAAATAACAATATGTATTCATTTTTGTCATAAAGGTATATGTGTCCTGATTCAAATACAAAGGAACCAGGAATCACAATCAATTTTAATTACAAGTATATGTACAGACTTTATCAATATGAATATTGTAGTGACATATATTATTAAAAATATCCTATGTGTGTCAGTTGTGTAGTGGTAATATGAGGTAATACTGGTTTTGTTTTGTTCAAGCTCTGTTGGTATTTGTCATCATGACTTCAATAGTTTGTCTTTTGGGACTATTATTGGAGATGTTCTCAGTTCCTGATATTAAGACAATTAAATTCCCCTCTGAATGTTATTTTTACAAAGTCATTTCAAGATGAGGGGACATAATGTTGAGCTCAGCTGGCCAAATCAGCTTATCTTGCGTGATGGCGGCAGGGAAGGACTCCTCTGCTCGAATTCTCCTCTGGGCTCTGGAGACACCTCACTGATAGCTAAATGGACCAAGGAGTATGCTGTCCGACTCTGGATTCAGCAAAGCTCTGACCAGGTGCTGCTCAGTACCATCAAGACCACGGTCCCACAATTCATAGAATAAACACAGATACGTTGATTAGCAATGAATTCTGGCACATTTACTGGCACAAATTCCCATCTGCTTATGTTCCAGGCTTTTATTTAACACAAATATGAGCTGGCTTCAACGCACTGTTGCTTTATCAAGATTATTTGCACTAGTGGTCTCGAACTAACGCTCCTAAGTGAGTATATCAGCGAGTCTAGCCAATGAGGCCACGTTTCGACAAGTGTTTGAAAAAATGTTACCTTTTCACGTCTCCCCTAACAACGAAAGATAGTATTTATAGCCCGACCAATCGTGGTTAGTCTTTCATTTGTTGCGCTCCAATCAATTTGGAGTTTACATGGTAGGCTAATTCTGTAACGTAAGATTTTTTTCAAACACGTTATAAAAAAATTTTATGAGCAGAAATGATTCCATGCTGTCAGGCATCCCCACTATTTTATTTTGGTTATAATTTATTAATTCCTGGACTATTTGCGTAACGTTTTACATATTCTTTGTCAGCAAGCCCTAAGGAACCCAAATATCCAAATTTAAAAGAGCTACGTGGCTGCGTTCAAAATATGTATTTTCTACCTCCTGTTTCGAAGATGTGCTGTCTGGGTACTGTTATGTTTTCAACCGTAAACCCATCTAATGTTATCTTTTCTAATAAGAGTTTTTCAGGATTTATAAACCTAACTCTGGGATGGGTAATGTATTTTATCACTGTCCGTCTGAAAAAAAAGTTAGTGCATGTAGTCTTACACGCGTGATGGCAGCATTTGTGTATCGCGCGAAGCGTGTTTAGTGTTCGGCTTTCTGCCTCTCCCTTCTCGCTATCCTTTAGTCCATCTGTCTTTTGTTTTGGTAACATAGTGTAGAAAAAGACATGAATGGAATTTAAAATTTAGGTCAACTTGCATATTTCAAGGTTTTTCTTAGAAAGGCAGCACATTTTATTGTGTGTTTGGGAAACGCGTGTATGTTGCAGAAGGCCTTTAATATCAACGTGAAACGTTACAATTTGCCGACGAAGTAGAAAACAAGGGGGATTTCGAGTACAGTCATTGTGACAGCACTGTTCTTTACCATTCTTCTTCCTTTATTTATTATATGTATTTATTAGGCTTTATATTTACTTGATAATTTATATATGTGGATTAGAATATTCCACGACACCTCCCCTCTTAAAACAGACATTATATGTCAGTCCTTTATTCTATATACACATAGAGAAATTTATTATTATTTCTGGGGTTTACGGTGATTCTCATCACACGGATGGCGGCTTAAAAAATCCGCTCCCAAATTGGTTTTTCCAGATATATACTCAATGCTAAAATTATATGGAGCCAAAAGTAAAGACCATCGGAGTAACCTAGAGTTCTCATGCCTAGCCTGTGCTAGAAACGATAAAGGTTTGTGGTCTGTTTGCAACTTAAATGCCTTCCCATATAGATAAATATTGAATTTCTTTATTGCCCATATTACTGCAAGACATTCTTTTTCGCTAGTTGAGTAGTTGATTTCAGCTTTATTCAACTTTCTGCTAGCATATGCCACTGGGCTTAATTCCCCATCCAATGCATCTGATTTCTGTAGTAGAGTTGCACCTAACCCAATATTACTTGCATCCGTCCTTACTATGAATTCTTGACTTAAGTCAGGTAATTTCAAAATGGGTTTACTTGTGAGCTTTTCCTTCAATTCTTGGTAAGTCATTTCACATTGTGGTGTCCATGTAATGCGATCTGGATGTCCTTTACGTGTCAATTCAGTTAACGGTGCACATATGGAATTAAAGTTTTTGATATACTTCTGGTAGAAACCACATAATGAGACAAAGGATCTCACGTCCTTCTTGGTTTGTGGTCTCGGGGCTTTCTGTAGTTTCTCTAAATTCTTTGGGTCAGGGGTCATGTTTCCCTGATAAACTGTGTGTCCCAAAAATTCCAATTCTTTACATCCAACGCAACATTTGGTTGGTCGGGCTGTTAAATTTGCCTCCCTAAGTCGATCAAACAGCATGTTCAGAGAGTCAATGTGTTCCTCAAATGTTTCTGTTGCTATAAGGATATCATCCATAAAATTTGTTATACAGGGATTATTCAGAGGATCCAATAATTTTCTCATCATTCTAGAGAAGACACTAGGCGCATTCTTCAATCCAAATGGCAATCTATTAAACTCATAGTGTCCTTCTGAGGTACTAAAAGCTAGGTATGGTCTAACCTCAGGCTTTACTGGAATCTGATAGTATCCTTTACTCAGATCCACTTTTGAGAAATATTTAGCTTTATTTAGTCTGGCAAACAGCTGATTTGTATCCGGCAATGGATCCACCTGTCCTTCTGTAATAGCATTCAGTCTCCTGTAATCTATACAGAGTCTATGTTCTCCAGAGGGCTTCCTTAAGAGTACAACACCGGAACTATACGAAGACTCACTGTGCGAAATAATTCCCTCCTTCAATAGATAGTCTATCTCTTCCTTCAAAGCTTTCTCCTTAGCAAACGGAATCGAATATGGTTTCATACAGACAGGTGTGGAGTCTATTAGTTTCATATCATATTCCAATAGGTTTGTATGCCCTGGTCGGTCTGTTAACACCTCTGCATGATTATTTAGAACCTGTTGCACTCTCTCTTTCTGAGTTTTCGTTAAATGTGTACTGATTTTCACCTGTGCTGCTGTCTCACAGGGGTGTAATGGATATTCAAATGATGAAAGTGGTTCCTTTTTCATCTCCATGGCGATGGACAAGGTCAACAAGTGTGTCTCTTCCTGATGTTCTCTTTCCAAATATTTCTTCAGGAGATTCACATGATAGATTTTTTCTTTCCCCTTCTTATCTATCTTATAATTTGTTCTAGACACCTTCTCTAGAACTGTATATGGACCCTGCCATCCAATTTGTAACTTATTCTGACTCCCGGGCAAAAGAAGCAGTACTTTCTCTCCCACAGCCAAATTTCTGTCTTTCGCCTTCCTGTTATAATAGGCAGCATGTTTCTTCCTGGCTTGTTTCAAATTTTCATTGGCAAGTTTCCAGCCAGTTTTTAACCGAGTGGTCAGCTCATTCACATATTGGTATGAAGATGTAATGTTTTCCTCTGCCTTTTCATCAGTCCACGTTCTTAACAAAGCTACATATGGACCTTTAATTGTGTGGACCTATTTGTCCATGCACCGGTATGGTCTCTTCCACTCGAAGCTTTATAGTGATGATTTTTCCTCCCAGAATTATCATTCACAAAACGACCGCTACCAATTTTTCTTTTGGGGCTTTCTCCCCACTTAAAATTCTTGATGAGAGATTTCCTCTCTACATCCTCTTCCTCCAGTTTGTTTAAGTCCGATTGAGGGATTTTCGGCTTATCCTGGGGTAAGACATCTTTTTGCACTCTCCGCATAGTGGCCATTGTAAAACAGTTAAGTGAAGCTTGTCCGTGAAAAGGGGCTTCCCATTCCATTTGGTCCACTTTATCAAATCTATTTTTCTTTTTATTATCAGGCCTAATTTTGCCCCGTGGCGTGTCCAGGTCCTGATCCATGTTCCCACTTGTGGGTGTTCCCTCATGTGCTATGCTACACCTTTCTACAAAATTCTCAATGTCCCATCTTGCTTTGGGCCAATAATAATTGTGAGCCACCTTTTGAATGATGGTACCTATCTTCTCATGGTCCCCATCTGGTTTCACATGTAGGCTCCTTATTAAGTCTGCCCTATATCTTTTTGGAAGAACCAGCTGTCCGTGACCTTTGGATCTAGCTCCAGTCTTCCTATACATCAACTTGTTTTTCATGTAAAAATCTCCCTTGCCTGGAGTTGTATGACAAGTTGACAATTTTCTGAAACAAGGCTTGAGTGTTTTATCCCCAGCCTGTGCCTTCCTCATCTCTTCTGGAGTGGTATCTAACATAATATCCTCCTCCTGTCTTGAGGTCGACCTGACCTGAAGGGTTGCCATATACACAGGTTTCCTTCTGCAACGGTCAGTGTCATGATTGTCCATCTGACAATTCTTACACCACCTTTTTCCTTGGTTGAAAGATTTTCTTTCATCATATTTCCTTTCATCGAATTGTGGGAATTTATTTTTATTTTCATACCGTGGCCTATCAAATTGGTGCTTACCTTTATTTTGATCCCTAGGATCAAATTTATTAAAGTTCTGTGGTGCCCTAAAGTTATCCACTTGTTTCTTTTTATTACCTGTTACCTCTGCTTGCGCTGCTTGATACCTTTCAGCAACATTTAGCAACTCACCCAGCCTCTCTGCACCTTGTTCCATGAGAAACTTTCTCAGGTCTGGAGCCATGGACTCTCTTAATTGCTCTATAAGGACCATTTCCTTAAGATCTTGGGTTTTCCCCAGAGAAGTCCATTTCTCCAAGTATGTCTCTATTCGTGCAGAGAACTGGTGATAGGTTTCACCTGACAGTAGTTTAGCATTCCTAAATTTTTTCCTATAAAATTCTGCATTCTTTTCATACCTTAACAAAAGAGCCTGCTTTAGCATGTCATAATTTTCCTGATCACCTCTGCTCATTTTTGCAAAAACTTCATAAGCTGCCCCACGAAGTCCCTGAGATAACTTTAAGCTCCACCTTTCTCTCTCTAACCCATACGTGGTAGCTAATAGTTCATACCTATTTATATAGCTCTCAATATCATCGTCTTTCTCAACAAAATGATCTAAATGAAAATTCATAGCTGAGGTTGAGGCTCCTTGAGTAACCGTAGCATCAGAGGCAAAGGGACTGGCACCATTTTCAGGAGCATGGCCTTGAAACTCAAACTCCCTTAGTCGTAACTCATGTTCCCTTTGTAATCTTTTATCTTCTGCTTCCCTTTCTGCAGCTAATTTCTTGTCTTCCCTTTCTGCAGCTAATTTCTTCTCTTCCCTTTCTGCAGCTAATTTCTTCTCTTCCCTTTCTGCAGCTAATTTCTTCTCTTCCCTTTCTGCAGCCTGTCTTCTTTCCTTGGCTTCCAATGCTTTAGCCTCTTTGTCAGCCTCAATCTGCAACCTCTTAGTCTCAGCCTCAGCTTGCAACCTCTTAGTCTCAGCCTCTAACTTTCTTTCGGCCTCTTTTTCTAATCTTCTTTCTTCGCGTTCAATAAATTTGTCACATTCCGTAGTGACATAGGCAACCATAACTTGCCCATCTAATCCTAACTCTTTTGCAGTCTGAACAGCAGCAGATCGAAACTTGGCCAGGTCCGCCATTGTCTATCAGGTAAATTTCTACAATGTCTAACCAACAATTTAATCTCTAAATATATCTAATGGACAACACAGGCACCGTGAGCTCAACCTTATTTAATTCCACCCAAGGATACCTTTTAATTCTTATATTCCCTGAAGTGAATTACCCCCAATATTTTTAATAGGGAAAGATTCAAAATCCCAAGAGCGAGACCCCAATATATGTGGTGAAGTGGGATGTTATAAATATTTATAGGGGACTTAGTGTACTGACTGAGATCAGCTGTGAAGGTATCTATATCTATTAAGAGTAGTGTATTATAGATAACCTTACTTGCTACCACATATCTATATATCTCAGTCAGAATTATTCTGGAATAGTGTGATGACTACGTTATGTGTCTAGGGTATGTGTATGATGAAGTGTAAGTCACAACAACAGACAGATAAACAATTTAATTTAATCCACTACTCTTGACAACACTGTGACACTCACATACATATAACACTCTATGAGAATATCTTAAGGAGTCACTGATAACTTTTCAAATAACAATATGTATTCATTGTTGTCATAAAGGTATATGTGTCCTGATTCAAATACAAAGGAACCAGGAATCACAATCAATTTTAATTACAAGTATATGTACAGACATTATCAATATGAATATTGTAGTGACATATATTATTAAAAATATCCTATGTGTGTCAGTTGTGTAGTAGTAATATGAGGTAATACTGGTTTTGTTTTGTTCAAGCTCTGTTGGTATTTGTCATCATGACTTCAATAGTTTGTCTTTTGGGACTAGTATTGGAGATGTTCTCAGTTCCTGATATTAAGACAATTAAATTCCCCTCTGAATGTTATTTTTACAAAGTCATTTCAAGATGAGGGGACATAATGTTGAGCTCAGCTGGCCAAATCAGCTTATCTTGCGTGATGGCGGCAGGAAAGGACTCCTCTGCTCGAATTCTCCTCTGGGCTCTGGAGACACCTCACTGATAGCTAAATGGACCAAGGAGTATGCTGTCCGACTCTGGATTCAGCAAAGCTCTGACCAGGTGCTGCTCAGTACCATCAAGACCACGGTCCCACAATTCATAGAATAAACACAGATACGTTGATTAGCAATGAATTCTGGCACATTTACTGGCACAAATTCCCATCTGCTTATGTTCCAGGCTTTTATTTAACACAAATATGAGCTGGCTTCAACGCACTGTTGCTTTATCAAGATTATTTGCACTAGTGGTCTCGAACTAACGCTCCTAAGTGAGTATATCAGCGAGTCTAGCCAATGAGGCCACGTTTCGACAAGTGTTTGAAAAAATGTTACCTTTTCACGTCTCCCCTAACAACGAAAGATAGTATTTATAGCCCGACCAATCGTGGTTAGTCTTTCATTTGTTGCGCTCCAATCAATTTGGAGTTTACATGGTAGGCTATTTCTGTAACGTAAGATTTTTTTCAAACACGTTATAAAAAAATTTTATGAGCAGAAATGATTCCATGCTGTCAGGCATCCCCACTATTTTATTTTGGTTATAATTTATTAATTCCTGGACTATTTGCGTAACGTTTTACATATTCTTTGTCAGCAAGCCCTAAGGAACCCAAATATCCAAATTTAAAAGAGCTACGTGGCTGCGTTCAAAATATGTATTTTCTACCTCCTGTTTCGAAGATGTGCTGTCTGGGTACTGTTATGTTTTCAACCGTAAACCCATCTAATGTTATCTTTTCTAATAAGAGTTTTTTATGATTTATAAACCTAACTCTGGGAAGGGTAGTGTATTTTATCACTGTCCGTCTGAAAAAAAGTTAGTGCATGTAGTCTTACACGCGTGATGGCAGCATTTGTGTATCGCGCGAAGCGTGTTTAGTGTTCGGCTTTCTGCCTCTCCCTTCTCGCTATCCTTTTGTCCATCTGTCTTTTGATCTTGGTAACATAGTGTAGAAAAAGACATGAATGGAATTTAAAATTTAGGTCAACTTGCATATTTCAAGGTTTTTCTTAGAAAGGCAGCACATTTTATTGTGTGTTTGGGAAACGCGTGTATGTTGCAGAAGGCCTTTAATATCAACGTGAAACGTTACAATTTGCATACGCAGTAGAAAACAAGGGGATTTCGAGTACAGTCATTGTGACAGCACTGTTCTTTACCATTCTTCTTCCTTTATTTATTATATGTATTTATTAGGCTTTATATTTACTTGATAATTTATATATGTGGATTAGAATATTCCACGACATTCCCTGCAGCCTTACACACTTTACAGTCTGGTTTGTACCTTGCCCTTTTTTTGAAGTGGTGCTCAGTAAGTCGTGTTGTTGTGACCTGTGGTTTTGAAGGTGTCACATTGCGTCGAAGAATAGCAGGTTCAATAAGAGTCATACTGACATCCTGATCTTTGCTTTGATCTTTTTTTGTAGAGTTGGCAGTGTTGTAGGTTATGTACCCATTGACCAGGGCAGTTTCAACTAAGAAATAATATAAAAATAGGATCTGTGTGGGTAGGGGTAGCTTGCACCTAGTTAGCTGAAGTGGTCGACACCTCCCATACTTTTGCTGTATTTTTCTGCAAGCACTGGCTTCTGAATTGTTCTGCCCTAAAGAATTTGTCTTTCTAACTGTCTTGTTTATATTATCATTGGAGTGAACAGTAGATATAAGGTTAAATCTTTTCGTAGCATGCCAGGTGACTGTCGGCATGCCTTATCTTCTGTCGCACAAAACACAGGATGATTTGTCTTTTTCAATTTGAGTTGTTTTTTCTTCAGTGCTACAGGAAAATGCTTCCTATTTTCCACTACTGTTCCAAATGCACCAATCTGAATTTCAGGTCTTGAAATAAAGCTGAAGGCTGAATCAAAACTACCACAGAAGAGAATATGTCCCTTGTTGCGTATGAAATTTGAATTAAAACTATGGTGACTTTTCACTGAAAAAAGAGTCCAAATAATCTCAGCTCTCAAGAGTTTTTTCCTTGGTCACAAATGATGTCACACCTGTAGGTCTCCTAGTAGTGTTAGACGATTTTGACATTTCCAAGGGAGTAGTGTTAGATGGTTTTGATGTTTCTGGTGTTGTGTTCTTTTCCGTTTAAAAAAAAAAAAGGAACACACAAATAACTTATGAGTAGGTCTAAGCTATGTATGTTTACCAAGTCAAAATTCTAAACGCATACATAATATAGTCAAACAATATTTAACTAGAACAAAAGGTAATATATATAGTATTTGGGAGGGTAATACGTACTTATGATAAGTGAAAATCTATTAAATATCTAACTGGAGACAGCAGGCCTTTACACAGACACCCCCCATCTTTACTATTTTTGTTGGGTTTTGTTTCGTTTGTTTGTTTAGATTTAAAAAAAAATTTAATTTAATTTTTTTTTTTTAAATTTTAAATAACATAGGCCTATAACATTAGCAGTTATGAGCTATTATGGAAAATATGGGATTTCCAAACCACCTTATACAACTCATCGCACTGCTGTACCAAGAACAACAGGCAGCCGTAAGAATAGAGGGGGAAACATCAGAATGGTTTGAAGTACAGAAAGGAGTAAGACAAGGCTGTACCCTTTCCCCTTACCTGTTTAACATTTATGCCGAGAATATCATGAGAAACGTAAGAGATGACCAAGAACACACAGAGTTTGACTCATTTAACATCGGTGGGTACCAGATCCCGGAAATCAGATATGCTGACGACACAGTCCTCCTATCGACCAACCCAGAAGGACTTGAACAATTAATTCTGTCGACCAAAAAACACAGCGAGGCCCAGAATCTATACCTAAACACCAAGAAGACCAAGTTATTGACAACAGACAAAGTAAAGACCAAACCAGATACTGAAATTGATAACGAAGAACTGGAAAGTGTTAATGAATTCGAATACTTAGGATCAATCATCAACAGCTCTGGCGACTGTGCGGTAGAAATTAAAAGAAGACTTGCAACTGCTTCACATAAACTAATACAGATGAAAAACCTATGGCAAGGCACAAGCAAAGAAACAAAGTTACAACTGATCAGAGCATGCATATTCCCAGTAGCAACATACGGCTGCGAGACTTGGACACTCAATAAAACAGTTGCAAAAAAGGTTACATCATTCGAAATGAAATGCTACAGAAGGATGTTGAGAATACTCTGGACAGAAAAAAGACCAACAGAGAAGTACTGCACTCACTAAACGTACAAGAACATTGGCTCCTAAATACCATCGCAATAAGGAAGCTGAAATTTTTCGGTCATATAAAAAGACATAATAGTCTGGAAAAAATAGTGATGGAAGGCATGGTCCCTGGAAAAAGGGGAAGGGGTTGACCTAGACGACGGTGGACCCAGGACATCACAGAGAGTCTGAACTTGTCTTTGGCTGATGCAGGTCGACTTGCCCAGAATCGTGATGCGTTCAGAGCAGCTGTAATGGAGACAAAGTTCTGGAAAGAATACGTCACATGATGATGATGAGGCCTATGCACAAAATTGCTGATTTTCATTTATCCTAATTACAGTGATTTGACAGATGTGATTCCACTTTTGTGTATCGGCGGTTATTCATGTTATCTAGAATTGAAAACGTGTAGGCCTAGGCCTATCCTAATTAGCCTATAACCCTTCAGAGGATAAGTCTTTTCATCATAAATATAATAAAAAAGCATTCAAAATATATTTATTTCCAAAAAATGTGGTGAAATGAACAGTGGGACATGGGTCTGATAACAGGGTATGCTATAGGATATGGAATCGCCATCAATTTCTATTCCTGACCATCTTAAACTGTGTCAAATATATTCCCGTATGCAGATGTAAACCAAGAATTTCGTTCAAACGCTTGCCTAAAGGCTAATTTTGGCCATGGTTAAAAATAAAACTGTAAATAGGCCTACATTGTAAATATAGATGCAAGTACAGTAGGCCTATCTATAAACTGGACTTATTTAAATAGGTTTTATAAATGAGATAAACGAATTTATTACTTACGACGAGTGCTAAAAATAAATCTGCGTTTACGTCATTAACGCAAAGCGCCGAAAACTTCTGGAAATGGATTTAATGCGCAAAGGGAAGTAAAAATTGTACGGTAACTTTGCGCAAAGGGAAGTAAAAATTGTACGGTAACTTTACAATTTTTACTTCCCTTTGCGCACAAAATCCATTTCCAGAAGTTTTCGGCGCTTTGCGTTAATGCAGATTTATTTTTAGCACTCGTCGTGTCTGTTGTTGCGAAAAATACCATCAATAATCGAAAAATGGACACAAAGTAACGAACTTTCGATTTCGTATTTTTTTTTCAAGGTCCGATGTGGAAAATTCATGGCTTTTAGCCATTTTTCCAGGCTTTTCAAGGCCTGGAATTTTTTTTTTCATTTTCAAGGTTTTTCCAGGTCGCTACGAACCCTGCAGACTTCACTAAGCTAGGCCCAGCTTATGAGGTGGGGTGGCCTGTTCCCTTCCATGCTGCCTTCATCTTCCCTAACTGAAGATCAGAGTCAGGTACCCATTTAGAGATGGGTAGACTGGAGCGTAATGCAACCAGGTTTCGATCCCTGAACCTGGTAACTTTGCTGGAAGAGACAAACGCTCTAAGTGCTTAGCCAATTGGGTGCTTCTTCTGCAACATTGAGTTGCAGATCACAACCTCGGTAAAACAACATCTCGCAAACAATATAAGAAATACATACCACTCTTTACATTTATGCCTTGAGATACTGTGACCTTGCAAATCTGACCGTGAGCAAGATAATTCTTGTTATAACACTGCTACATGGTCATGAGGACATAAATCATAACATCTAATTTCCTTTGCCACTTGTGCTACCATAACAGATTTTCACAGTAATCTTGTCTCAAACATCCTTATCCTGTTTTTGCCTTTGTTGTTTCAAGATGTAGTTTCTATCAGGTCAGGTCATGAGCCTCTCTTGTAAGGATTCTTCTGAACTCAGGTTGCTGGCTCTTTGTGCAGGCTGAAATGTGTTCCTTTCCATTTATAAACCTACAAATGAAATGTGCTATGATATCTGACATTAGCTCACAGTTTGACTTAATACCTTGAACGTGTTCACTGTTTATGTGTGCTTGATTTGCAGACAGTTTCTGCAAAAGTGAAGTCTGCTGTTCCAGAAAATCTGCTTCTGTGAAACACAGGGAAAAAAAACACATTTCTGTCAGGCAAAACAAACTTATTATTTAAAAAAGTAAAGATAGTCCTGATAAACACACTATGTTTACCAGTTGATAAATGCTTTTCTTTTCGTGTACTCGCTTGGGTAAAGTGCCACCACATTGATGAAGGTGTAGTACTGGTAGTTGTTAGACATCATATTGATAAAGCCTTTCCAGTCACAATGTTCGGTACATAGGTCTGTTGGGGCCCTGACAAGGTGTACTGTTAATTGTGTATATACTGATGCAATGGGTGAGTGTGAACATCAATAATGACAAACGCGAATGGATGATAGTTCGACAAGTGCACAGGTCACTCACTCCAATCACAGGTGGAAGTCAAGGATGGCTGGACTACTGTGGTCGTTTCATATTATTTAATAGGACGTACACATGCACCGTACGAGCATCGTTACAGGAACACAAGTCAACATAAACAGCATAGTGTTGATCAATGGTCTACCATCATAAATTAGCATTCATGTTGAATAACATTGCAATGGAACATCTGTATACAAGCACTTAGATTTCCATTGTTTATAAATACAATCATCAGGACTTACTGACCGGGCATGTCAGTTAATAAATAGGCCTACTGTTCAAACTTGACTCCTAAACAGGACCTCTTTCTAGCGAAGATTCCTTTAGGTAAATTACAGCAAATCTCTGTGAAGATAATGTTAACCCACTAGTATTGGGTTTTCTTTATAACTGTGATCTCTTAATCATCACCTGATAATAAGGAGGCATTCCCGTTCTCGGATGGATGATCGGCAATAAGTAGGATTCCAAAATAAATAGAATTCCAAAATGGCTTCTGGTTCCCTGTTGAGCATCGCTCACTACACGGATGTATAGCAAATCTTCAATCGAAGCTTTGTTCATCAACAATAAATGATTCTATAAGAATCAGCATATTCTGTCCTCATAATTGCTGCATATAAACATATTCAGTGCTGCTTGATAACATGTCGTCCAGACATGTATACATAGGTAAATTCATATCGGCGTCTGCCCATCTGAGCCTAGGAATGAAAGAGTTCAGTGAACAGTTCTTTACCTTGCCATACGAAATATACTAGCAAACACAAAACACTCTCCTGGCGTTACTGAATCAACACTGGGGAACTCATGGATCTAACAATCCTAGAAGAAACTATCTTCGTTCCCATAATTAATCGAAGAGATCACAAACTCTGGTCAGGTCTAAGACATGACGTCCCGCCAGGCTCCTTCATCACCGAAGAACTCTCTAACCTATCTTCATGCGCCGAAAACACCTGACCCCAAAGTACAGTACAAGGAAAATTAGTTCCACTAAAACATACCAAGATATCAAGATATAAGACATACTCATCCTACATAGACAAAAACTACACATAGATTCAGGCCATAGATATTCTGAAGCAAGAACAATCTATTTCTAACCAAACACAGAATAGATCGCTGTAAACCTAGATTCCTCCGCTGAGTTCGATCTTCAGGAAAGATACAAGAACCGATAACTCACAGAATGAATACACATCGCCTAATCTGAGTTCTGTCCCTTTAGACTGAAAATCGTGAATTCAAAGATAAATATATTTTTATCAGACAAATAAATACATTTTTCATTTGTATGCGTAATCTGTGCGCCACACAAAAGAATATGTGCGCAACAAGTTCCATAGCAGATAGTGTTAGAGACTTCACAATACTTGGTCCAGCATCGAGAGGTGGAGTGATCAGTTCCCTTTCTCGCTGCCTTTTCCTTCCATAACTCAAAGATCAGTCACATACTCATTAACAACTGGGTAGACTGGAGCGTTTCCATAGGACAACTCGAATTCAGCACCTCTGCCGCGAGAGACCAGCAAGTAATAAATGGTACATTCTTCTCCTTATATGACAACTCCAAATTCTTAACTCAGTGACATCAGAAAAAAAAAAATCATATACAAACACCAAAAAACAAAGGAGAATAAGCACAATAAAAAAATGTCACTACAGCAAAACAAACAAAAAAAAGACAAGTCATTCATCACCCTTCAATCCCCCCAAGATGCATAAGCCTTCGAAACATAAATTGTCTTCCTGTCACGTGCCATCAGTCCAAGTCTTCCTGTCACGTACCATCAGCTCCAAGTCTTCCTGTCACGTGCCATCAGCTCCAAGTCTTCCTGTCACGTACCATCAGCTCCAAGTCTTCCTGTCATGTGCCATCAGTCCAAGTCTTCCTGTCACGTGCCATCAGCTCCAAGTCTTCCTGTCATGTGCCATCAGCTCCAAGTCTTCCTGTCACGTGCCATCAGCCCAAGTCTTCCTATCACGTGCCATCAGTCCAAGTCTTCCTGTCACGTGCCATCAGTCCAAGTCTTCCTGTCATGTGCCATCAGCTCCAAGTCTTCCTGTCACGTGCCATCAGTCCAAGTCTTCCTGTCACGTGCCATCAGTCCAAATCTTCCTGTCACGTGCCATCAGCTCCAGGTCTTTCCATGTCTTCCTCATAATTTTAATTTATATCTTCAGTTCTCTTCTCCATGTGTTTTTCAGTCTACTTCTGCCTCTTTTACCCTTGGGAGTCCAGAGCAAGGACTGCCTTGTAATGCTATCAAATGGTTTATCTCATCGTGCGTCCTATACATCTCCAGTGTCTTCTTATCATCTCTTATTCCACTGGCACTTGTCTGGTTCCTGTCATCAGTTCCACCTAAGTGTATGTCCTACACATCTCCATTGTCTTCTTATCATCTCTTATTCCACTGGCACATGTCTGGTTCCTGTCATCAATTCCACCTAAGTGTATGTCCTATACATCTCCATTGTCTTCTTATCATCTCTTATTCCACTGGCACTTGTCTGGTTCCTGTCATCAGTTCCACCTAAGTGTATGTCCTATACATCTCCATTGTCTTCTTATCATCTCTTATTCCACTGGCACTTGTCTGGTTCCTGTCATCAGTTCCACCGTTGTCATCGTGTCATAGCACCACTTCAATCCTTTTCTATGCAAGCATCCATTTATAAAAGTTTGTTGTAGTTAGTTGGTTGTTGTTTTTGTTCTACATGTTTCAGAGCCATACAATAGGACTGACTTGACATTTGAGATGAAGATTCTGATTTTTGTGTTGGACTTGATTTCTCTTGTTCTCCATATATTTCCTAATGTAATGAAAGCTCTACTGTGTTTTTATTTTGATATCACTGTCCATCTTTCCTATGTTGTCTATATTGCTGCCAAGGTATATGCATGATTCTACATTCTGCAGGGGTGTTTTTTCTTAAAAAAAAAAAAAAAAAAAAGCATAAGAAAACAACTGCCAAGTAAAAGTATGTGGCAAAAGGTAGCATCCCCCCCCCCCCCAAAAAAAAAAGCATTAGTGTTACGGTAGTTTAATTGGCATTGTCTGCTAGAGGTTAACAGCATGCGATTTTAGGGGTTACAACGTTTAATGTAATGTAAAAATATTATTAGCCTATTGAACGCTGTGACGTTTCAGCGTTGGTAGTCACGCACCGTGACCAAGAGACGGGACCCTTTCTTGAATGACCGTCGAACTGAGAAGACGTGTCCTTGTAGTCTTATAATGTCGGGCATGGAGTGCCACACAGTTATATGGTATTTTATTATGGACATGGGTCAGTCCACTGTTATGATGAAGAAAGATGAATGTTACAGGTTAGTAATTGACTAAACCTAGTCGAGATGAATTAACAGTCCGTTTTAGTTATATTAGTGCCAGACGCATAATCTCACTGTCGGTCGTTGGGATCACCAACCACGCGTGCATATAGTTATGTCGTTCTGCCTACAGTAATTCAGATTTACGGGACAAAGGACTGATATGCAAAGATAGCTAATTCAATATAGGATTCTAAATTATATATGTGATGTATTCATGATCAACGTACGATGTCTGAAAATGTGTAATAAATTGTTTGGACTCAAAAGGGACTTATCACATTCATTGAGGTTGACTAGTTCTAACAGTTGTGATAGTCACAAGATTATACACCCATCTTCGCGTAATACACCATCAAGCACGATACAGAAATAAAATGAATGAATTGATGCACTGGCCAATGGAAGTGGAAGCTTCCTTCATTCAATGAAAATCTTCAACGGTCACACATTTAAACAGAGGAGGTTTTGCAACAGTGGTGACATTATATATATATAAGAAGAGAAGAAACACACCCCCCCCCCACCTCCTCGCAACAATTAGGAAACTTCTCTGGTAAAACAGACAGTTATTCTGGAAACTTAATTCAACATAATCATTTACATATATATATATATAAAACTAAATTTTATAAAAAAGATCTGGTTGAAAAAATAAAGGAAATTCAAAGAAGCTAATCCAAATATATTTCTCCACTGCAAATTCTGTGTCTAAGTCGTTAATACAAGTTTCAAGGATGTTATATGACATGCCTTTAAACTGGATTTTAGTGCAGAATAATGCAAAAGCCCCTTCCCCCCCCATTGTAATTTAATTAAAAAGTCTTTATTTTTCTTAAACAAAATACCTGCAAGAACTGTTTCTATGCGTGCATCTTCAGACAGCATCATTTCATCAGTGTAGGTATGGTCCAGGTACATTTTTAGCTCTGGCACTAAACATACATCAGAAATTTACAAACCCTAAAGCTGAAATTTACACAGTAGCATAGAAAACAGCAAGTAATGATTTCAAATAAATTATGGAATAAAATGCACTGAAAAACATAGGATGAAAAAATTTGAAAGAAAAACAAAGCTGCTGGTGAATTAATGACTTAAAGTAACAGAAATTACCCAGTAAGTAAACAAATTCTATGTCACTGGGAATTGAAAGAAAGACAAATAATGTGCATGAAATGCACACAAAACAAGTCAATACAGAGAGCTGACAAACTAAAAAAAAATCTTTCTTCTTCTTCTGCGTTCAGTTCATATTCATGCTAAATCTGCAGGCCTGTTGCCAGGATGAAGTCCACAGTCTTTTCCAGGTCAACGTGGCAGCTCCATAGTTTCTGCCTGAGCTCAGCACCCCCTGGCCAGGTCATATGTCATGATGGGAAAAATCTTTCATTTATTTATTCATCACCCTTCAGCTTCCCAAGCAGTATAGGCCTTCAAAAAATTCATGCCAAGTCCTCCTGTTCTGTGCCATCCATTCTAGGTCTTTTCATGTCTTGTTTGGCCATTTCATTTATGTTTCCAGTTGTCTTCTCCTTGTTTTATGATATCCCTTCGCTTTTCTTACCCTAGGGTTTCCAGTATAAGGCCTGCCTTGCACTGCTATCAACAGGTTTCCTCAATGAGTGTCCTATTGATTGTCAGCGTCTTCTTCTCATTTCTTTTTCCATTGGCATTTCTGTGGTTCTTGTCTTGTTCCACATTGATGATCTTGTCATACCATTGCAAAAACATAGGTCTTTAGGATGAAAAATTAGAAGTTGCTACTTTAAATCTTCTTCTTTTCTTTGATCCTTAGCCTCCGACCGTCAAAGCAGTCAGTGGCCATCACCCCTGATGGCGTCTTGTAGGGCAACAACAAATTGATTCCACTTTGCTCGGTCGGTGGCCATCCTTCATACAGTGCCCCCAACTCTGGTTCATTCTTTGCATCTCAGCCCCCACAGTCCTCCGCCTAGTTGTTTTTGGTCGGCATCTCTTTCGTTTTCCTTCAGGGGTCCATAGCATAGCTGTTCTTGTGATGGCATCGGGGTCTCTTCTGAGGACATGGCCAACCCAGCTCCAGCGTCTGCCAGCTATGATGGTGTGCATGACCTCTTGCTTGCTCCGAGTAAGCAGATCTTGGTTGTTAATGGTATTCGGCCAAAAGATCGGTGAATTTTTCTTAGGCATGTTGTGTGAAAAGAGGACAGTTTCGACATTTCCTTCTCTGTAACTTTCCAGCATTCCGCACCATAGAGAAGCACAGAAAGCACACAGCTCTGATATAATTTTAATTTTGTGCTTGTGCTGTACTGAGAGGACTTCCAGATGTTGTTTAGACTAAAAAAGGCTGTTCTTGCTTTGTTCATTCTGTTGTTGATGTCTTTGCTTGCTCCGCCATCTGGTGTTACTATGCATCCTAGGTATGTGAAGGTGTCTGTCTGTTCCAGTTGCTGATTCCTAACTGATATGGGCTCAGGGTTGTTCACATTGAGCATCATGACCTCTGTCTTCTTTAGATTGATGTTCAAGCCCACCTACTGGCTATACTTATTAAGTCTATCCGTTTTTTCCTGGATGTGTTGATGTGAATGTGCTAGTAGTGCAATGTCATCTGCATATTCCAGATCTTCCAGTGTAGAAAATGTAGTCCATCTTATTCCTCTTGGACTGCCCTCTGTTGTCTGGCACATCACCCAGTCAATGACTGTTAAAAATAGAGTGGTTGATAAGGGGCATCCCTGTCATACTCCTGTCTTCACCTCAAAGGTTCGGTTGCTCTGCCCAACGCTACACGTAAAGTTGGCATAGAGGCTTTTTATGATTGACACTATGCAGCTTGGAATTCCATAAGCCCTCAGTATTTTCCATAAACTTTCCCTATGTATATTGTCAAAAGCCTTTTCAAAATCAACTAAATTAATGTACAGCTGACTTTGCCATTCTGAGCACCGCTCTATATAATGTTCCTGAGGGTAAATATATGATCTACACATCTTCTGTTCTTTCTAAATCCTGCTTGTTCTTTCCTCAGTTTGTGGTTTACTGCTTTTGAAATTCTCTGTATAATTATCCTACCTAGTATTTTGCTGGGAACTGAGAGAAGAGTTATTCCTCTCCAATTATTGCAGTCTGCAAGATCTCCCTTCTTGGGCAATTTGACAATTATTCCTTTGTTCCACTCCGTTGGTGTTGTCCCTGTTTTCCAGACTGGTGCAAATAGTGGTTCTAATAGTTCTGCTGCTAGCTCTGGGTCTGTCTTAAATAGCTCTGCATTTAAGTTATCATGGCCAGGAGCTTTTCCATTCTTTAACCCTTTGATTGCTGTGATGATTTCTTCTTTTCGTGGAATGTCTGTATTAACATCTAGATCATTTTCAGCCTCAGGAACATTCAATTGTGTCTCTGGTGGTTCCTTGTTCAAAGTTTTTCTGAAATGCTCTGCCCATCTTGTTTCCTGTCCCTCTGCTGTCGTGATGAGATTTCCTTGCTTATCTCTTACTAATGTAATATTGTTTGCACCTCGTTTTCCTCTGATGATGTTAGTTATTTTGTATACTGTGCTTTGTTCATTTCTCAAAGCTGCCTCTTCTGTCTGTCTTGCAAGATCGTCTAGGAAATTCCTTTTGTTAGCTCGGGTTTGGCGTTTAACTTCCTTGTCCAGCTGACTGTACCGTTCGCTATATAATTGCTTTAACCTGGGGGACTTCGCTTGTTTTCTTTTTTTTCATTTCCTTTCTCATCGTTATGGTGTTTAATGTTTCTGGTGTTATCCAGTCTTGCTTCTTCCTATCCTGGAATCCCAAGCATGATTTGCTGCTTTCCTTATATATTGTTGAAATGGTGTTGAATTTCTGGTCTATATCATCAGTCAATGTCTTTTCCTGACTTTTGGCAAAAAAAAAAAAAAAAAAAAAAAAAATTACTTTACATCTATGCTGGAATAATTACACTTGTAGCTTAAGAAATGACTTATTTAGAGAACTCTTTAGGCCCAGAAAGCTGAAGAATATGAAAAACAATTACACACTACTTACATTTTTCATACAATAATGTGGCCTTCTTCTTTCCAGATAAAGCAGTTTGCATTTTTCCTTGAATGTCCAACAGACTCTCAATGCACTGAAACAAATATTAAGATGAAAAAAAAAAACACATTTGTTTCACTTTAAAAGGGGGTAAAAAAGTTTACATACAATGTTAAAACAAAGCCATGATTTGATAAGAGGGCAGCAAAATGCAACAAACAAACATTCATTTTCAAGTCTGCATAACCATGCAAAGCATAAGCAGCAAAGTGAAGAGTTTTATAATTACAGATGGTAATTCAATCATGGACGATGAAAAAGCATTTGGAAGAAAGAATTGAGGCTCTTGAAATGTGGATATATAGAAGAATGGGGCGTATCTCATGGAAAGAGATGAAAACAAATAAGGAGGTCCTAGAAAATCTAGGTATGAAAAGAGAACTAATGAGGGAGGTCAAAGTTCGGCAGCTAAAATACTTTGGCCACATAAAAAGGCATAACACCTTGCAGAAGACCATAACAGAAGGGAGAGCTGAAGGCAAACGTGCAAGGGGAAGACAGCGCTATAAGTGGGAAGATAACATCAAGAGATGGACAGGAAAGAGTATATCAGAGTGCACCACCAAGACAAGAGACAGAAGACGTTGAAGATCCATTACAGCCAACCTTCGTTGTGGAGATGGCAACTGATGATGATGAATTCAATCAAATATATATAATTAGTATATATGCTCATATGTTCACAATACACATGTTAAGTGCTCACCTGATTTTTAACCTTTTCAGTCTGTAAATAAAAGACAGATAATGTAATTAGTAAGATTAAATTGCATAATTAATTATTACTAATGTAAATCTCTCAACAAAAAACAGCTGAAACAGTCATTAAACTCTCATGTTAAGACAACATAATCGGCTGCTTCATTATTAACCATATGAGATATATATAAGCCTCAGTAGCAATATCTACTTAAAAATGGATAATTCAAACATAAACTTTTAATGTAGGTCCCTCTGAAAGTATTTATTCAATAACCTTCACCTCCCTATGAAGTAAGAACTTCAATCAGTTCAGGTCAAGTCATCCTGTTCTGGAAATTCAAGCTTTTTTCATTTAATGATTATCCTTTTTATGACCATCTTCAAAGTTCATCTCTGTATTTAAAAAAAAAAAAATATCAATCCCTTTTTGCCTTGAGAATTCCAGAATAAGGACTGTCATGTAATGTTATAAGCTGGTTTCCTCCACGTGTCTATATCTCCAACATAAGGTCTTTTCATTGCTTCTTGTTCCATTGGTATTTGTCTGCTTCTTTCCATCAGTTCTGCACTGGTAATCTTGTTATGCCATTTTAATCCATCTATTTAGTACAGCACTAATTTAGGAAAGCATGTAAGTCTTGGTTGTCACTTCTGTGTTCTCCATGTTTCAGAGCCATACAACAGGACAGCATTGATACACGAGCTGAAAATTCTCATTTCTGGGCGGAACTTCACTTCTGATTTCCAAATATTGCAATGAAAGCCCCTTTCCTGCTGTTTTCCTATTCTGATATCAATGTCAATTCCTCCAATATTGTCAATGTAGCTGCACAAATCCCACATCTTGTAGGAGTATTTTTCCCAGTGCTATCTGCCTGTCATTTACCACAATTTATTCTCATAAACTTTTCCTGTTCTTTGTGGATTTTCAGGCCCAACTGCAATGACCTCTCATCCAGTATTCCCAATGTGTCTTGCATCTGCTTTGGGTTATAGGATAGTGTCACGAAGTGGTTTTAAGTTTATAGAGTTTGCCTGAATGAAAGCAAGACCCTAGTATGAGAAAGTCTGAGAAGATAGAATTTAGATGGAAAATGACATGCCTGTGGACAGATGAGACTATTGGCTCAAGGGATAGAACCAGGATTTGACTCTCCCCTTGCCGCTTCGTGACTTCAGAATGGCTATAATCTCACCCTCCTCTGACTACCTTTAAACACAAGGAGATAAGGTGTATAAAACGACCACAGACATCACTATACAGACAACATAGAGTAAGTATAGAGTGTAGAAGCTGATCCAGTATATATATTATAGATAAATTTATTTACAAACAGAAATCATTAAAGTTCATCATACATCAAATCGAAAAATTAGCATGCCCTGTTGCACGGCCTGGAAAAAACAAAGTAACAAGTACATTGATAGACACTAGAAAAAAAAGACCCCAAATCACATTCACTCTTTCTGTCACCCTGCTGAGGAACAATAAAATGATAAGTGATTAAAAATAACTCGACTATTGTGGGGGCTGTCCACTTTAGCCTCCACTCTTTAACAAAATAAGATTCTACTGTCTCAGTCTGGTTGACTCTTCCTCAACGAAACTTCTACACAGCTTCCAACTAGGTAGGCGATATGCACCGCTATCTAACACCACTGGAAATGCTAAAAATAATAGACTTGGAGTAACACAATGGCTCAGTGTCTATCCGTTGAGTGGATACTGAACAGACCCTTCTGGTCCTGCCTATTTTCTCCCTCCTCTCTCTCTCCCTCTCTCCTTCTTGATCTCAGTGTCTCTCTAATACTCGACGACTGATGATGCGGCGTCTCTGTTACGCTCTTCTCTCGTTTCTTTCAAGACCCAGGTATGGTAACCCTATCACCTGTTCCTGAATCTGGGGATGATGATGATGAAGTTCTGGCATCAAGCATGAGGTACTTGATTAACTGTCGACAAACTTCTCTGCTGCTGAATAGCTTC
Organism: Oreohelix idahoensis; assembly: GCA_024509875.1. Taxonomy (NCBI): domain Eukaryota; kingdom Metazoa; phylum Mollusca; class Gastropoda; order Stylommatophora; family Oreohelicidae; genus Oreohelix; species Oreohelix idahoensis. The sequence goes on from JAMPIV010008741.1 coordinate 378,535, forward strand.
CCTCTTTTAACCCACTCCGGAGTTAGAGGAAAAACACAGCCTTGATTTCCGGCTGTACGCAATTGAAACCAGTCTCGCTGAAGAATTGAACTTCACTGCAATAGACCGTTTAGGTTATGTTCTTTTGCTCCTGACGATAACTCGAGTACTCTGAATCTGAGATATGTCTTTTTGCCGTGGATAATTTTATTTGACAAAATTATGCTCCCACACTGTTTCGCCGTGACTCGCTGAAATCAAAAGAAAAGGCGTCTATTGTTTTCCAACTCCAACATAACGCATCTCTAACCCATTAATCTTTATAACTCCCTTACTCAGTACTTCTCTCGTCATGTACAACAATACATAAAATAATATTACCCACGTGGCACTTAAATCTCCCTTCTTCTACTCCCCTTCTCTTCAACTTAACTGCCGGGTAGGTAAACAAAATCTCCCGACCTGTCTGACCTATTACGTGGCTGTTCCGCATGGCTAACTACGTGTCCCAACATTTCAACTAGGGAATTCCTTTAACGTTACCCATGAGGTTTCCTACTTACTCCAAAATTAAATGAAATCTCGCTATAGGAATAGTTTACTCCTCTAAGCAGTATAATCCACTTATAACATACATCTTTACTCTCCGACTGCATTTCTTACATTTAAGGCATAATAAAATTTAGTACACACAATCGATTCCCAATAAAATTACATTTTTAAATACACAGGAATAAATGGTGGTTCTACACAACATACTACAAATATGAGCACACGTGCATCTCATAACTTCACACGCTCCTATCTACTGCCAAAATCATAGAAAGAATAAGCACACTGTTACATTTACATCGTTCTTCAAAAATGATAATGGATGGCACTATCGTTTTAAAACTTAAAAGTTAATGTCCCCGAAGAAGTTAACTACGGGCGAATTTCTCAAAAACCCACTAATAAGTAAAACGATAATAAAACTACTACATACCAATACCGCTTTGTTCCCACAGTGGAGACGATAATACGAAGTCTGACGGCTGACGATTATTTCTTATGATAGAGACTTGCCCGCAATTTTCTATCTCAATATATACAAGCGAACCGCCCCCGCGAATTCCCTTCCTACGCATAACCTAAGCTTTCACTCGGACCAATGGAAATGCTTAGAAAAATAAAATAACTACGAGCTGCGCCAATCAGATTTGAAACCGCACAAACCGCGTGTCCAAAAATTGCATCACGTCCACGTGCGTTTCTGACGCGTCATACAGGCGTGCCCGAAAAATAGCGATTTTCGTAAACAACGAAAAATCGCGGAAAATCAGAAGAAAGTAAAACTGGTCGAGTGTAAAATAAACCTACCATCATAAAACGACCCCATTTAATTATCTACCCAAACATACCAAACACGATATATATACAAATGAGAAGAAAAAAATGATGAAAATTCAAAAATAGAACCGCAGAATCGGGCCGGTTGAAGGACAGAATTACAGTGCAGCATCACATAAGTCCCCCCTTTGAAGTGCGGGAATCCGTGCTAAATCACTGAAATCTCTGGGTTTCATACTGGCCCTTATCTAGATCTACATCCCGATCTAATCACTGTCATAATTAGGATTGTCATAGAGGCCCCTCTCCATATCCTTGAAAATCTGTGCAAGCACTGGATTGTGACGGTCACGCCTGGTGATTTCCTCCTGGCGACTGCAACCTGACTGGTCGCCCTTCCTCCTCCCTCTCATGTGTTTCTTTCGCCCACGAATTTTCCTGGCGGCGCGTGGTAAATAATGATTACCAAATGGTGCGACCTCCCAGTGTTTTGAAACAGACTGACTGGCTTAGCCAGACATCGCCGTAACAGGGTGTAACTGTTTGCGGTTGACTGAAGAACTGTGCACATGTTCCTTCTTGTTAGTACTTCCCTCCCTTGAGGAGTTTAATCCCCTCGGAGGCCTAATTCCCGACGAAAAAGAAGGTACTTCTGAAATCAGAGGCGTCGCCGCTGTTTGACCTTTAGGCTTAACAGGGCTGACAGGCGAATACGCCGCTGTAAATAACATTCCACTGTCTTTGGGGGCTTCCATCCTCTTCATCGCAAGACAAGGATGTTTGAGCTCCCATGGGGCTCTGTGAATTTGGGGCTTTCCCCTTTCACTTCTCTGGCCTGCAGTAGGCCCCCTTGCATTAGCAAGAATTGGTGTGGTTGGGTTTCCCAAAACTAAGTATGGGCTTCCCAGGATGAAATCATGTGCTGGCTGTGCCATTACAGCTGCCTTGATTGTGCCAGACACAAACTTGCATTTCACCTCAATATTGGCTACGGGCAACCGCTGTGAGATACCTCTTCTCAAAATGCCACCAATCTCAACTATTTCTCCGGTCCACTACCCGGGTTTCACCAAATGTCGAGCGACGATACTGGGGTATGTAAGCCCGCTGTCAAACAAACACGTAGTGGCTGTCCCATTCACTACAGCTGGTCCACTATTAGAGAACAACTTCTCTGACTGGACAGGTTCCCACTTATTCCCTCTGGTCACTCTCACCGGCCTTAAACAAGCTGCATGATGAGCTGGGGGTTTGTTCATACACCTTGATGTCCAGTGGGAAGTCGTGCGACAATTCCGACAGTACCTCTCATTATCTCCCCTGTTCCTAGAGAGTTCGTGAGATGTTGTTGTCTGTGCTCTGTTATGCTGCTGGGGGCGCAAGCTATAACCAGAATGAGGCTCCTTGCGAGAAGGCCCTGGCTGCTGATGAGCTGGTGAAGTAGCCGACTGCGATGATGAAGCTCCTTTGTCTGGGGCTGGCAGGTCTGGGTTTTTCCATTTCTGTCCCAGTACTTCGGCTTGTGCTGTCTGGAACCTTTCCGCAAACAGAATATTTTGGTCCAGTTGCTGTGCGCCCTGCTCTGCCAGATACCGCCTCAAGTCGGGGGACATGTTTGCTTTTACCTGTTCACACAGAACTAACTCCTCCAACCCTTCAAAAGTTTTTGCCAGTCCTGACAGTTCCCTCCACCGGGTTAAGTAATTTCTCACCCGCTCTGCAAACTGAGCAAAGCTCTCTCCCTTCTCTGGCCTGCTCTACCTGAATATGGTTTGGCATTTACGGGGAGTCCACTGAAATCTTTGCAATAAAGCATTTCGCAGTGCCTCGAAGTTGTTCTGATCGTCTATGAGCAGCTTATTATAGACGTCATACGCATGACCTTTGAGTGATTGCGATAATTTTAGGCACCAAAGACTCTCATCCAACCCGTATGCCTTTGCCCTCCTTTGAAATTTTTCCAAAAACACGTCAATCTTTTCATTTCCGTTAGGGAACGAGTCAAATGGGAAGCTCATGGCTGCCATCCGGGGCCCTCCGTTTGCTGAGGTGTCTCTCGCTCCTGCTCCAGGAGAATCTCCATTATCTGAACTGCCTTCCGAAGCCTGGTACTGCAGTTCCAGAGAACGCATGGCAAGTTCATGCTGTCTCTCTGCTGCCTTCTCTCTCTGCTGCCTTCTCCTGTGCTTCCAATTTCCTAACTTCCATCTCGGCCTGCCTCTCCGCTGCTTCTGCGGCGGCTGCCCTCTCTTCTTTCGCTGCTTCTGCGGCGGCTGCCCTGTCCTCTTTCTCTCGCTGAATATGCCTATCATTTTCCCTTATAAGGTAGGCCTTAGTCTCCTCCTTATCCATTCCCATGTCTTGAGCAGCATCGCGCCAGGCAGCTCATAACTTGGCCATATCCGCCATCTTACCCGTAAACTGGCTGTAAGTTCACAATTACAAAGCAATGACAGAAAAGGAAAAGAGAAGGAACAACCTGTTACGTAATAGGAAATATTCCCTCTATAACCGCTGTTCCGAAAACCCGACCTCAGACTAGCACCAAGTCTGAATAATAACCTGAGAAAAAAATTTTTAATTTAAGAAGCTACCAAAAACCCGAAATTACCTTCCTGCTAAAGAAAAATATGTCGGTATGCCATAAATTACCACTAAGTCGTATATAGCTAAATGACCACCAAAATCTACTCAACTGTAACCTGTGGAAAAACTTATAACTGGATCAGTTCTAATAGCTCAACGTCTAGGGGATATTTAAAGAAACTCTATTCTAAGAAAACTTCCTAGAGACACTCTATGAATATAGATCACAGACTTGATCTCACCAGAATGATCCACTGGACGAACGCCGCCACTTGTCACGAAGTGGTTTTAAGTTTATAGAGTTTGCCTGAATGAAAGCAAGACCCTAGTATGAGAAAGTCTGAGAAGATAGAATTTAGATGGAAAATGACATGCCTGTGGACAGATGAGACTATTGGCTCAAGGGATAGAACCAGGATTTGACTCTCTCCTTGCCGCTTCGTGACTTCAGAATGGCTATAATCTCACCCTCCTCTGACTACCTTTAAACACAAGGAGATAAGGTGTATAAAACGACCACAGACATCACTATACAGACAACATAGAGTAAGTATAGAGTGTAGAAGCTGATCCAGTATATATATTATAGATAAATTTATTTACAAACAGAAATCATTAAAGTTCATCATACATCAAATCGAAAAATTAGCGTGCACTGTTGCACGGCCTGGAAAAAAATAAGTAACAAGTACATTGATAGACACTAGAAAAAAAAACAACCCAAATCACATTCACTCTTTCTGTCACCCTGCTGAGGAACAATAAAATGATTAGTGATTAAAAATAACTCTACTATTGTGGGGGTTGTCCACTTTAGCCTCCACTCTCTAACAAAATAAGATTCTACTGTCTCAGTCTGGTTGACTCTTCCTCAACGAAACTTCTACACAGCTTCCAACTAGGTAGGCGATATGCGCCGCTATCTAACACCACTGGAAATGCTAAATATAATAGACTTGGAGTAACACAATGGCTCAGTGTCTATCCGTCGAGTGGATACTGAACAGACCCTACTGGTCCTGCCTATTTTCTCCCTCCTCTCTCTCTCCTCTCTCTCTCCCTCTCTCCTTCTTGATCTCAGTGTCTCTCTAATACTCGACGACTGATGATGCGGCGTCTCCGTTACGCTCTTCTATCGTTTCTTTCAAGACCCAGGTATGGTAACCCTATCACCTGTTCCTGAATCTGGGGAGGATGATGATGAAGTTCTGGCGTCAAGCATGAGGTACTTGATTAACTGTCGACAAACTTCTCTGCTGCTGAATAGCTTCCCTCTTTTAACCCGCTCCGGAGTTAGAGGAAAAACACAGCCTTGATTTCCGGCTGTACGCAATTGAAACCAGTCTCGCTGAAGAATTGAACTTCACTGCAATAGACCGTTTAGGTTATGTTCTTTTGCTCCTGACCATAACTCAAGTAGTCTGACCCTGAGATATGTCTTTTTGCCATGGATAATTTTATTTGACAAAATTATGCTCCCCCACTGTTTCGTCGTGACTCTCTGAAATCAAAAGAAAAGGCGTCTATTGTTTTCCAACTCCAACATAACGCATCTCTAACCCATTAATCTTTATAACTCCCTTACTCAGTACTTCTCTCGTCATGTACAACAATACATAAAATAATATTACCCACGTGGCACTTCTGCCATCAATGGTACCTATACCTTGTAGCGGTATGGCAGCTTGTGTACCCTGACAATCCCCAGAGCTATGCCAGTGGGAGTTTTACTCCTGGTAGGTTCAACCATGCTGGACTGGTCTGCGTGGGTAGGGGTCAGACAAAAGCTGGTACCCTGGTCCTCCAGGTTGGGGGTTTTAGCACAGGGCCAACACCCCTGTCTGTGTAAAAAATCACACACGTTACGGAAACAGCAATAAATGGAAATACTTTGATGCGGGACGGACATCCGGAGTCTCAGGCTCGTATGACTGACAGTGGTGAAAGCCGAAAGGAAGCCACTGGCATGAAAACGGATGCCCAGACCGCAAAACACGAAACCAGAATTGGTTTTTGGAATGTCAGAACTATGAACGAGGCAGGAAAGCTGAGACAGATTACAGCAGAGATGAGGAATTACAAACTACATATCCTGGGAATAAGCGAGAGCAGATGGACAGGGATGGGGAGAATAAAAACAGCTACAGGGGAAACAGTACTTTATTCTGGTAGAGAGGACGGTCAGCACAACGAAGGTGTAGCCATTATCCTTAAGAAAGGAATGGAAAGGTCTCTACTGGAATGGAAACCCATTAACAACAGACTAATAAGAGCAAGACTGAGAGGGAGATTCACCAACAACACAATTATACAATGTTATGCACCAACAAATGACAGCGACGAAGAGATCAAGGACGAGTTCTATCAACAGGTACAAAAAGAAATGGAAACTGTACCCAGGTACGATCTTATTATAGTAATGGGAGACCTAAATGCGAAAGTTGGAACACACAACAATTATAACGAAAGAGTAATGGGGAAATGCGGCAGTGGAACAGTAAATGAGAATGGGGACAAATTAATAAGCTTCTGCAGTATTAACAACCTGGTCATCGGAGGAACACTTTTTCAACACAAAGAAGTGCACAAGTTAACATGGGAATCACCAAACGGACGAGACAAAAACCAGATAGATCACATAATGATCAATGGCAGATGGAGACATGCACTACAAGACGTGAAAGTAAGAAGAGGCGCAGATGTGGGAAGTGATCATCACCTAGTAGTAGCAAGACTGAAGGTGAAACTCAGAGCTGCTGGACCAGTTGCAGTCAAACAGAAAAGATACAACATCACGAAACTTAAGGACCCCCTCACCAGAAAAGCGTTTGTGGTCGACGTAAAGAGACGATATCTGATTACCAAAAGCCAGGAAAGAACAGAGACCGACGATGTGGACCAGAAATTCAACACCATCTCAACAATATATAAAGAAAGCAGCAAGTCATGCTTGGGATTCCAGGAAAGAAAGAGCCAAGACTGGATAACACCAGAAACGCTAAACACCATAGCGAAGAGAAAGGAAATGAAAAGGAAGAAAACAGAAGCTAAATCTCCCAGGTTAAAGGCAATATATAGTGAACAGTACAGTCAGCTGGACAAGGAAGTAAAACGTCAAACCCGTGCTAACAAAAGGACATTTCTGGATGACCTTGCAAGACAGGCAGAAGAGGCAGCACTGAGAAATGAACAAAGCACAGTTTATAAAATAACTAAAGCTATCAGTGGAAAACGAGGTGCAAACAACATAACGTTAGTAAGAGACAAGCAAGGAAATCTCATCACCACAGCACAGGGGCAGGAAACAAGGTGGGCAGAGCACTTCAGAGAAACACTGAATAAGGAACCACCAGAGACTCAGCTGAATGTTCCTGAGGCTGAAAGTGACTTAGACGTAAATACAGACATTCCACGAAAAGAAGAAATTATCACAGCTATCAAAGGGCTAAAAAATGGAAAAGCGCCTGGTCACGACAATCTGAATGCTGAGCTATTCAAGACAGACCCTGAACTAGCAGCAGAACTATTAGAACCACTATTTGCACAAGTCTGGGAAACTGAGACAACACCAACAGAGTGGAGTAAAGGAACAATTGTCAAATTGCCCAAGAAGGGCGACCTTGCAGACTGCAACAACTGGAGAGGAATTACCCTCCTCTCAGTTCCCAGCAAAATACTAGGCAGGATAATCATCCAGAGAATTTCAAAAGCAGTTGACCATAAACTGAGGAAAGAACAAGCGGGCTTCAGAAAGAACAGAAGATGTGCAGACCATATATTTGCCCTCAGGAACATTATAGAGCAGTGCTCAGAATGGCAGAGACAGCTGTACATTAACTTTGTTGATTTTGAAAAGGCTTTCGACAGCATACACAGGGACAGCCTATGGAAAATTCTGAGGGCTTATGGAATTCCCAGCCGCATTGTTTCCATTATAAAAAGCCTCTATTCTAACTTTACGTGCAGTGTTGGATCGAGTAATGTAACTTTCGAAGTGAAAACAGGAGTACGACAGGGATGCCCCTTATCAACAACATTATTTTTGGCAGTCATAGATTGGGTAATGCGCCAGACAACAGAGGGCAGTCCAAGAGGAATTAGATGGACAATGTTTTCTACACTGGAAGATTTGGAATATGCAGATGACATTGCACTGCTCGCGCATTCACACCAACACATTCAAGACAAAACTGATAGACTGAATAAATATGGCCAGCAGGTTGGCCTGAACATCAATCTGAAGAAGACGGAGGTCATGACACTAAATGTGGGCAATCCTGAGCCAATAACAGTAAGGAACCAGAAGTTAGAACAGACAGACACATTTACTTACCTAGGAAGCATAGTAACACCTGACGGCGGAACAAGCAAGGACATTAACAACAGAATGAATAAAGCGAGAACAGCCTTTGCTATTCTCAACAACATTTGGAAGTCTTCCCAGTACAGCACAAACACCAAATTAAGACTGTATGAGAGCTGCGTACTTTCTGTGCTTCTCTATGGTGCGGAATGTTGGAGAGTAACAGAGAAGGAAATGTCGAAACTGTCCTCCTTCCACACAATCTGCCTAAGGAAAATTCTCCGAATCTTTTGGCCAAACACCATCAGCAACCAAGAACTACTTATTCGGAGTAACCAGGAGGACATGCACACCATCATAGCTGGCAGACGCTGGAGTTGGGTTGGCCATGTCCTCAGAAGGGACCCTGATACCATCGCAAGAACAGCTATGCTATGGACCCCCGAGGGAAAGCGAAAGAGAGGCCGACCAAAAACAACTTGGCGGAGAACTGTGGAAGCTGAGATGCAAAGAATGAACCACAGTTGGGGCACTGTACGAAGGATGGCCGCCGACCGAGCAAAGTGGAATCAATTTGTTGCTGCCCTACAAGACGCCACCAGGCGTGATGGCCGCTGACTGCTTTGACGGTTGGCGGTTATGGATCAAAGAAGAAGAAGAACGTGGCACTTAAATCTCCCTCCTCCTACTCCCCTTCTCTTCAACTTAACTCTGCCGGGTAGGTAAACAAAATCTCCTGACCTGTCTGACCTATTACGTGGCTGTTCCGCATGGCTAACTACGTGTCCCAACATTTCAACTAGGGAATTCCTTTAACGTTACCCATGAGGTTTCCTACTTACTCCAAAATTAAATGAAATCTCGCTATAGGAATAGTTTACTCCTCTAAGCAGTATAATCCACTTATAACATACATCTTTACTCTCCGACTGCATTTCTTACATTTAATGCATAATAAAATTTAGTACACACAATCGATTCCCAATAAAATTACATTTTTAAATACACAGGAATAAATGGTGGTTCTACACAGCATACTACAAATATGAGCACACGTGCATCTCATAACTTCACACGCTCCTATCTACTGCCAAAATCATAGAAAGAATAAGCACACTGTTACATTTACATCGTTCTTCAAAAATGATAATGGATGGCACTATCGTTTTAAAACTTAAAAGTTAATGTCCCCGAAGAAGTTAACTACGGGCGAATTTCTCAAAAACCCACTAATAAGTAAAACGATAATAAAACTACTACATACCAATACCGCTTTGTTCCCACAGTGGAGACGATAATACGAAGTCTGACGGCTGACAATTATTTTTTACGATAGAGACTTGCCCGCAATTTTCTATCTCAATATATACAAGCGAACCGCCCCCGCGAATTCCCTTCCTACGCATAACCTAAGCTTTCACTCGGACCAATGGAAATGCTTAGAAAAATAAAATAACTACGAGCTGCGCCAATCAGATTTGAAACCGCGCAAACCGCGTGTCCAAAAATTGCATCACGTCCACGTGTGTTTCTGACGCGTCATACAGGCGTGCCCGAAAAATAGCGATTTTCGTAAACAACGAAAAATCGCGAAAAATCAGAAGAAAGTAAAACTGGTCGTGTGTAAAATAAACCTACCATCATAAAACAACCCCATTTAATTATCTACCCAAAAATACCAAACACGATATATATACAAATGAGAAGAAAAAAATGATGAAAATTCAAAAATAGAACCGCAGAATCAGCCGGTTGAAGGACAGAATTACAGTGCAGCATCACAGATAGAAGTGCAAGGTCATTAGCAATACAATGTAAGTCTCTGAATTGATTTGTTAGAGTCCACTGAATTCCATTTCTAGTTGCTGATGATGTTTTCATTATCAAATCAATAGTCAGAAGAGAAATTATGGCAACAGACATCCCTGTAAAACTTCAGTTCTTATCTCACTAAGTTGTCATTCACAAAGAAAACAGCACTCGATGCTGTCATGTTTTTCTTATTATTAGTTTAATGCACATAAGGGAGACTCCACTGTACCTGATCAGTTTTCAAACTTACTCTCTGTCTACTATGTCAAAGGCCTATTCATAATCCACAAATCCAAAATAAAGTGGTGAATTCATTTCCAAGCTCTGTTCTACTATTATGCATAGTGTATTTATAGGTCTTTCCAGGATTTGATTTGATAAAAATGTGCTTGCTCATCCCTCCTCAACTGTCAATATTTAAGCACTCAAGGATGTTTGTGTGATAATAACATTATTTATGCATAATCTGTTCACTCTTTAATGCTGCTAAGCAATTTTTTACTCTTTGCCTGTGATAAGACCAATTGACTGCTTATATTTATGTTAGCTTCTCTGTACTGCTGGTCATATTCCATAATATTTCTTCTGACTGCATTTTCCTCTGCTTTCATGCCAATTCACCAATTTGTGAATTCTTGTCTCTTCTGATATTTATTACTTCCTTGTTAGCTTCTATGCATATTTTATGAGCCCTGGCTTTGGAACTTCTGGGTTTTCAGGCTACTGAAATCTGCTTTCTTCCTTTTGTTATAAATTTCTTCTATCTATAAATGGTTTCTGTTGCTGTCCATTCCCTTTTTTCCCAGAACTTCTCTACGTCTTATTCAATATATTTTGTTATATTGCCAGTGGGCCTCTGTATTTGCTTTATCTTCTAGTTACTGAAGCACTTGGATATAGTAAGAGTAAATGTTCCTTTTTAATTCTTGATTCTGAAATATCCCACATTAAAACGCTGCCTGTGCTGTAGACAAAAATAGACAACAAATTTAGGATATATAAATAAACATAGTACTGTTAAAAACCATAATAGAACGAAGAGTTGAAGCCAAATGGGCAAGAGGATGACAACATTATCTGTGGTAAGGTAAAAAGAAAGTCATGACAGGATATCAGAGTTTACCATCAAGGTAAAAGACAAAACACTGGTGATTCACTGCTTGCCAAGGCAGGAATGACCTTAAAAAACTTAAAGAAAATCTTATCCGTAGCCTAAAAGCGAAACATTGCAATGCCAGAAGGATCCGTGTAGCTGGAAAGAAAAGATCAGCATGGTGGAATAAAGAAACAAAGGAAACAACATGAACCAAGAAGCACCCTTGTAAAACCTGACTGTCATCTATAATAAATGAGGATTACATCAAATGACAAAATTGTAACTGAACAGATCAAAGAAAATTTTTGCATTAAATATGTGGAAAGCCTCAACAAGCTACTAAACCATGAGATTATTATAAAATTATCATGGCAATAATAATAAAAAAGATAGCAATTTTAGCCAAGGGAAACAGTAAAATATAAATTTGAAAGCTAATATATGACGTGAGCAAGTTCATAAATAGACAGGAAGACTACTTCAAAGAACTATTAAATATACTGAAGCAGGTCAGATGACACCATTTATTCCAAGAAATGAAAACACTAGGAACTTAGAGAGGTTATTAAGAACAGCTCTAATTATAAAGCTGCCAGATGGGAATGTATGACAGCTGAAGCTAAAAAAACATAAATCATGTTAAAAAAGGCACTAAAATACAGGCAGACATCTATTTTCTGATCCATATGAAAGAACAAAGGAAGCTAACAGGAATGTAACACCCACGATGTTTGTGAAATTTATAGCCACCAAAAGTAGCAATAAGGCAGCAAAACACAATTTAGACTTAAAAAAAACAAATCAGTGTAATATTTACATTAAGGAAGCTTAATGGGAAACAGAATATCAATGTGAAATGTAATGCTGCCATTACAGCCTAGGTTAGAGCTTTTGAACAAGTAAACAGAAATATGCCTTGCGTTAGTTCCTGAAAGTCTAGGATGAGAAGAAGAAATTACAGGACCACTGTCCCCACCAGGTATGTCTAAGAGTGGAGTCACTAAGGGGAGATGATGCCATAAACTGGCAACCCTACCATGTTAAACAAAATGCTACAGCAACCACCACATACAAGAGCACATAAATGTTTTGATACAAGTTTCCTGCTTGGGAGGGGGGGGGGGGCGCTGTTACTGCTATGGTTATCCCTTGCTAATTAAGGAGTGAAAAATGGAAGAAAATAAGAAAGAAAAACAAAAAGAGATAACAGAATGGAAAGTGCCAGAAAGATATGGAATCTTGTAGGCAGCTTCTGAACTGCGCAAGAGCACTGCATAATGAATGCAGATGTGGTGGCCTTTCAAAGTGGCATGTTGTAACATCTGGAGTAAAACAAGGAATTGTACTACAACCACAGCTGTTCATCATCCATATGAATAGCATTATCAAAGACCATCAAAGTTGCAAAAGATCAACCATGTGATCAACATCTATTACATTACTAATATCAAGCCTGAGATGTAAGATAAATGAGCTACTCTTATCTGACGATCAGCGTACATCTATCTAAACACAAGCAGTGCATAAAAGTAGATTAACAAAAAAATCTAATTAACAGTGGATTTGAGTTTAAACCAGTGTCTCAAAGAGTTGTATTAGGCTACTGTTTTCCTAAAGGCCTCTGTCCGTCACTGGCTAGGAAACTTTAAAAGAGAAAAAAAAAAAATAAAGTAAAGAAAGAAAACTAACACAGCACTAAATTAATGCTTAACAAAATCTTAGGAAGAATTTTTTAAATGTCAGTTACACATAAACCCAATATGGCAGCCATTAAAGGTGGCAAAGGGGTCACCAAAAATGTTAATTTGTTATTTATTTCTGATGACTCAGGAAATAATTTCCAAATGCTCAAAGGAATGTCCTATGTATTATAAATAAAAAGTACAGCAAATATATACACAAAATTGTCTAAATTTGCAACATGTTCATGCTTTCACTAAAATTCCAACATCAAGAATAATAAATGTTAGTGCAAGTTTACTCTTTTTTTGTCCTATTGCAAATAGCAATGATTTGTATGTATTGCTTGTTTTAAAACAATATAATTACTCAAATCTGCTTATTAACTATATCTGTAATCAGAGATCAAGTAGTGCACAGTGTAAGATTATTCAAGATGTCATGCATGAGAGACTTACAATTAAGCAGTAAGGTAGTGTACAATTACAATTAGCATTATTTACAGGAGGAAAAGAAAGGCAAAAAGGTTGAAAAAAAGTTTGTTTTTAAAAAAAAAAAGAAAAAAAAAAGATTATTTACCTGTGATATTTCTCCACTAAGAGTTACATTTTTAGTACAGCATGCACAAGTTAGTTTTAGTTTTGCAGTTATACTGCTTAAAAATGCACAATATATCACCCTTACTCAAATTTAATATTTTAAATTGGATTTGTTAAAAAAACTGCTGTAAAATTATTTATCATTAATAATAGGAGACAACAGAAATAACCCATATTTGATATGCCAGATATGTACATATTAAACAGTTGTATAAGTTAAGGATTCAAAATTTCAATAAATACCCTGTGCCTTAATTCAAGCTGCTCATGGTAGTGGCTAATTAAAAACGTTTGAATAATTAACTCTTTATTTAGCAACTGATTCATTAAAGGTATGGAGATTTTGTCACTGTGATGATGTACATTGATACACCGATAAAATTATTATTTGTAAGTATAAAAATAATGTAGAAATGAAAATAGTGGAGTTATGAAGCTTCTTCTTCGCCCACGCCGCAAGCGCGTTGATTTTAGCAGACCGTATTGTAAAATAGATAGTACTATCGTTTTCTAGTGTCATTGAAAAACTATTTATAACATTGTGACACGAAAAGCCTATTCGTCCAGACGGAGTGAGAGGGGAGAGACAGAAAAATGATACCGTCTGCACTCGTGGTTTGGATCTAAAACCTAGTGTAAGCGCGATATTGTCGTTAGTCGTTTGAAAATACGACGCAAAGTCAAAATATGTTCGGAAATTGGGTCACGCAGACAACCTTAGCTCTTATATAAGTGACGTATTTCTGACGTACTACGGGAAATTGTCATTTTTAGTTTGAAAATAGCGGTAGAAAGAAGTGAACAGGTGGTAGTTTCTAGATTTCAAGACTAACATGGAAAAGGATATGGAATTTTGAACCATAATACATAGGCCCATAAAATTTATATATTCGAGTGCCATAGTGTCTCCTGACCAATAATATGTTTTCATTTACACTATAGTCCAACTAACAGCCAAGATATGGTCATAATACTAGTTAGTCACTGTTAAAACGTTAATATTCAACTGCTAGTTTCCGACTGTGGGATGTTATATGAATTCGTTCTAGGATTTGATGACTGGTCCATCAGATATGTAACGCTGATCTCCAGATATGTCACGCCATCTTTCCCTCCCATATTATATTGATATGGGCCCGGAAATGTAGCGGTATATGTTTTCTTATCAACTCTCTTGTTACAAATACACATCAGCGTTGAGGTAACAGTTTCTGAATCATATACGCCACCCAGGCTATAAACGCGAATACGTAGGTGTTAGCTCCTTCTAGACTGAAAACCACCACTGATACTTCACGACTTTGTTACTACCAGAAGAATCCAGGAGTTTGTATTTATGGTGAAGAAGGTGAGTGTGTTTTGGGACAGTCACTCACAGTAGCGTACACACCGAGTCATGAAATGGTGTAACGTCTGATGATATTTTAACCATGGTTTATTACAATTATAACATCACGTAGATCTAGACGAATACAGTTACATCGAAACATGAATCTTCATAATGCAGTTAACATACGGCCCATACACATCCTGGCCTACAAAATCTCTATACTTCACATCAGTGCACAAAGACTACATCTACGGCAGTTATATAATAATCATGGCCTACAAAATCTCTACTCCACATCAGTGCACAAAGACTGCATCTAAGGCAGTTATATAATAATCATCATGGCCTACAAAATCTCTACTCCACATCAGTGCACAAAGACTGCATCTACGGCAGTTATATAATAATCATGGCCTACAAAATCTCTACTCCACATCAGTGCACAAAGACTGCATCTACGGCAGTTATATAATAATCATGGCCTACAAAATCTCTACTCCACATCAGTGCACAAAGACTGCATCTACGGCAGTTATATAATAATCATGGCCTACAAAATCTCTATACTTCACATCAGTGCACAAATACTGCATCTACGGCAGTTATATAATAATCATGGCCTACAAAATCTCTATAGCCCTGCGCAGGCATACATTATCCAAAAACACATCAGGGCTGACCACCTCAGTCAAAAACCCTGCACAGACTGATCCCACGGGAACACACCCCGTTCACACAGTCACGAGAATCTACTGTTCTCTTAACACCGCTCTCAAAAATCCTTGCAGACACTAGCCGCGAGAGCTATTCACACATCACTCAAAAACAGTACAGAAACAGTACATTATGACCAGAGTTCACCCGCTATCTGACATACTGTTTCCACGAAACTAAGAGGAGATATCTTTAAACAAATCCATTACCAATCTGTAAGCAAGTACTCTAACCCAAAATTAACTCTACTCAACAAGTATTTCCCAAGATCATTTCCCTTTCATCACATCTGCACTCATCAGTTTGCCACACCCACAGGGAAAAAATGATTCATCATTTTTTTGTGAAAATTAACTCCCACAAATTTATCGGTCAATGAAGTTATATCAAATATCTCTTAAATTAATTCCCAAAAATTTTTAAAAATTAATGAAGTTCTATCAATTACCTACAAAAATATTCCTATGACAAGAGAACATAGCACATCTACAAAAATATCATCAATAAATGTAAGATAACGACTAAATCATCCAACATACTCATTCAAGCATACCAAAAAATAATCTAATACAAAACCAAACTAAGTATACATAGTACAAACTAAACAGAAAATAAACTATCGTAAGAGAAAAGACAAAATATGAAATGGGAATATGATAAGCATCAAATAGAATCATAATTACACAATGAAGACAACAATTCCATACATGTAAAACAAATAGAACTATAAGAACCAATTACATTATCTAAAATCACATAATTAACTTAACAATATAAAGAATGAAAGTATAAATAGCGTAACACGAAAAAAGTATACTAGAAATATGAATTACATCAAAGATGAAACACGGAAGCATAAACAAAATATCAGACAATATTGAAAAGACAACAGACAAGATGTAAAGAAATGACGAATAGTCAACAAAGAGAGATGAAAGTAAAGATATAAATGTACAAAAAGTTGGTAACAACACCTAACAATAACTATCCAAATGTAACAACGTATTGTAAAATACAAAAATGCTAAAGTATATTTATATACTAACACAAAAAAAAAGAAAGCTTATGACAAGCACAGCATAATAAGTAATTTAACTAAATTATAAACTTATACATAACTAAAAATAAATTACATCAAATATCACCCAAACAAAAAATATTAACGCTAACACAAGTTTTGCATTGACACATAGTCAAGCGCTAACTACCAAAAAATACATCCAAACATTAAAACATTTTCAAAGAATTAATGTCACTACATAATAGTAACCTTAACATACAATCTAGCGCTGGCGCAGAAAAAAAAATAAATATCACAATGTCCAAAACACATTTTTCAAAAAAGTACAATACAAAAAATGTTTCTTAACGTTAGGTTAAATAAAAATAGTATTTTTATTTCTAAGTAATATGTAGCTATAATTAATAACTAACAATTAAATTAGCTGAGTAACATAAAAATAATCTTATCTTTAAACAGACACATATCAAAACGTGTAAGTTTTTTTCTCTTCTTTTTTTAAAAAAAATACATCAAAGAAACGTCACATTGGGTAATAAACTGTTAACTACAAACGAAGTTATAAATATATATAAGTGTAATATTATTTATCTTAACTATGTATTATAATCAGATATTTAAATTCTTTAAATGAACAAGAGTATCAGCCGTCGCTGTTAATCTACCCACTTAATTTAATAGGAAATTTAAGTTAATTCTAGCTGACAAAAAATCGAATTGTTTAAATTATCAAATGTCATAATTTAGAAAAAATGGAAACCAAGTTTCAGAATACGTCCTTAACTTCAACGCAAAATCATTAATAATACCTACAAGTTCAAATAATCTGTATATAAATATGTTAACTAAACATGGTATCAAACCCATGATGAAAAACAAAACCAAAATTTTAAGTAGTGAATAAAACACTCAGGACTATCTATGAAAATGACTATTACATTGTCTCAGTAAATGAGTTTGTGCAAGAAATCAACTAATGCATAATTAAAATACAGTCATATAAGTAACAACCAAAAAATTATGGCAATCAAATATTACAAAGAAATTACAAAATATTCCATTAACAACATATGAAGTTCTATACTAAGGAATACAATAACATTCACTGTTTGTAAACAGAACAAAAAATAAACAGGACCTTTGAAAAAACAAAAAAAACAAAAATTCCCTTGAGGACTTGCGAACATCTCATCAACACGCAAGGTGACATCATGACACGGTGGGTTAACGTACTATCTAGGCTCGCTTGAATGGACAAATGGCACACAGTGATCTACATCTCTCCCAGGTAATGTAAAATTAGAATGGTGACTCCCCTCGCAAAGTCGCTCGCTGTGAGACAATACAAATGAAAATATCTATTTTAATCAATGGTAAGACTATGAGGAAACACGGAAAATTCACTCACAATTACCCAAAATCTGTGGTGGTGTAAGGTTGTGGCCCTCTCTGCGATGTCAACAACTCTCGTCACATAGCAGACAACATAGAAGTCTCAGGGACAACTTGACCTATAATTCACAGTTGTCAGTGCGGTAGGCTGAAAAAAAAAATTACCACCCTCACAAGAACGAGATGATCTCTCAAACCTATCAGCATGACAAGCAAAAGCATTTAAGAACCTATTACCGTTCCTATTACTCTGATTGCTAATCTTCTTCTTCTTCCGTCCTTAGCCACCGACCGTCAAAGCAGTCAGTGGCCATTACGCCTAGTGGCGTCTTAGGGCAACAGCACATAGGTTTTCTTTGCCATTGTTTCCCATCACGCCTATTGGCGTCTTTAGGGCAATGGCAAATCAATCCATTTGCTGTTGTTTCCGTAATCGAAGTGACTGGCAAACGGGTGATCAGCCCGTTGGTCTGATTGCTAATAATCTTGCTCTTATGTGGAGCACAGTTAACCTGGTTGCGATCTGTATAATTTCTTTTGAGAGCATTGTTATTTGCTCTATTAACACCGTTGTACTGATTTAAATCCCAGTTACAATAGTTATGCTTAATACTTCTTCCCAGATAACAATGTCCATCAGATAGAACTGGCTTTTTAGCAGAAAAATTATTACTAGATTGATGAACTTTCATATAATTATTTCTGCTATAGTTTTCTAAACTTTTAGAATCACAATGTTGAGATCTGTCACATTTTTTCTTGTTTTTAGGATAAGAAACGTTACCGTAGGATGCACTTCCTTGGTACTTTATAACCTTAGGGTTATGTCTCCTATCAAAACTATTTTTTTCTTTGCTTGTGGCAATATGTTTAAGAAATGAGTCACACTGCCTTGACTGGGTATGACTAGAAGATTTGACAATCTCTTTATTTTTTTGCACAACATTTGTTTCCTTCATGGAACAAGCAGTGGTATGTTTGTTACTTGTAACCAATTTATCAGATCTGTCAATAAATACGCTGTTGGTTTTTAACACACTGACTTGTGATTTAGTACTGTTATCTACAGGACTGCCTATTACTGTAGAATTCTCTTTGTTGGACTGTCGCCAAGAAACAATATTATTGGAAATATCATTGGTATTGCGTTGGAAGTTATATTTCCCACGAAACGACCTATGTCCATCATTCTTGACCGTAGAATCTGCAAAAAGTGTATAAGGCTGGCTTTTTGCTTTAGTGCTCTGATGATAAGCAACTTTCTGTCTATCACTGTCAACATTGACAGAAGACCACATATTGCTATTCAAGACTACGTCAAGCAGACCATATATTCTTCTTCTTGCCTCTGCAATCTCAATGTCTCTAAGTCCAGTCTGTTCACTTAATTTCTTGTTTAAACTCTCAGCTTTTAAGACCTTGCAGCTTTCCTCTGCTAGTAAATTTTCAGTCTTAATCAACTTGTCTTTCTCCATCATTAACTCTTTCATTCTCTCTTTATCAACCCTCTCAATCTCAATATCATGACCATTCGTAAGCCTATCAACCTTCTCTTTCTCAACCATCAACTCTACTAATGTCTCTTTCTCATACTGTTCTTTATTTATCCTCAACCGTGTTAATTCCATTTGGCGTTCCTCGGTGTCACT
Organism: Oreohelix idahoensis; assembly: GCA_024509875.1. Taxonomy (NCBI): domain Eukaryota; kingdom Metazoa; phylum Mollusca; class Gastropoda; order Stylommatophora; family Oreohelicidae; genus Oreohelix; species Oreohelix idahoensis. The sequence goes on from JAMPIV010008741.1 coordinate 398,025, forward strand.
ATAATGGCTATCTACAAGCTCATCAATCTTCTCCGGGCATACAGTGTTCTTGTCTTCAAGTTTACCAAAACATACATCATGAAGCATTTCTATGTATAACTTCTCCCGTTCATTTGTTTCAGCATTTAACTTCTGATACATCTCTTTCTTTTGTTGAGTCTCCTGTATAAGTTTTTCCAACTCAACATGCTTATCTTTCATTTGAGTCTCTAACTCTTCAATTTTGCCTAATGCCGAGTCTAATTTTGCTCGAACACAAGCAAGCTCAGAATTAGATTTACATAAATCACCTGTAAGTTTAGTCACTTTTTTATGTAGCTTATTCACTTCAGCAGTACTTTTTAAGCAACTTCCCCTTTGCTCCTGTGTACTCTGTTTTATGTCTCCTATTTGCTTCTTATCTTCTAACTCCTCTTTCTGATCATCAGAAATGCCGTATTGAATCATCTTTTGTATTCCCTTCCTTATGTGATCGTGTTTAACATTAACATAGTTGCACACAAATCCACGAAATTCCCAAAGTAGCAAATGCGCTAACTCTTTAGCCATCATTAAATGAGGATGAGACTGAAAATTCTCCTCAGCAAACTCTCTTAGAGCTCTTGATGCACAGACCAAAAACCTGTCCATAACATGTGACTCAAGCTCTGGGCCTTTTAATCCCTGATAATCTGTCCCCTCTTGAAACAGATACTCTAATACCGGTCTCATATCCTCCGGATCTGTATCACAATCCATTGTGACTTGTTTACTTAGTCAACCATATATGTCTCAATTAAACTTTCATTATACCAAATCAAGTTTAGATCTCAAATATTGTATCATCAATTCCTGTATATAGAACCTTTATAAAAATTACTCATGCATCATCATATTCTATAACTAATCGATATAATTATCGACAACAACAACAATAGTTATCAATAGAATAGGATAGTGCAGATTGAGGCTTGTTGACATGGACAGAAGTGGCAACATTTACACACAACAAAACCACTTAACTGAAGGTAATCCCGACCCTTTCGCCAACACACTGGATATCACAAAGTTCTGACGTTAAAACTACTCCACTGCAGAAAGGTAGAAGGACTAAGCTCTCTTGTCTTCAGATCCCTGCCACTGACAGCATGTCCTCAACAATGCATAAGACGACAGGAACCGATCACAGCAACTCCGCAACTTGTCAATTGAGGTATACGTGCAGACGAACTCTCCAAAATACTGCACCTATAGTTGAATCTGCATATGGAAAGACTGGAACAAGCACTGTAACAATTATGGCATCAATGTCGCTATCAGATAACAGCTGTTTGATATCGAGACCAACTGATAAAGTTAGTTTAGTTGCTACAACACGCCAAGATATGAGGATGGTGTTAAATTCTGTTTAGTTGTTAACTCATACTGGCTACTAGTTGTTGAATCACGCTTTATTTGTTAAATGACGTGAATGTCCACCAGTTGATAAATGTAGATGTTGGGACTGGTGTAGTAAAGTGTAACGATTGTCAACTCATTAAACCCAGCACAGTTTTGGTCATACAGGTCATCTTGTCCTGGAACGTGATGAGGCTCCGACAAGAATGTGAGTGTAAACAATGAGTGTGTATGTGAATGTCAGAACGCGAATGGTAGAATGATTCGATAGAGTTGACAGGTTGGTAGTACATCACTCATACTCACACTGTTCGAATTCAAGAAGTACTGGAACTACGGTGGTCTTTTTATAACATTTAATGGGACGCACACTTGGACAGTACGTGTATGGTTACAGGAACAAATGTCGACATAGACAGCATAATGTTGATCACAGGAATATCATCTTAAGTTAGCATTCATGCTTGGCAAATATCATAATGGAGCATTCGTAAATAAGCATTCAGAGTTCCATCATGTAAATCATCTGGCTTTACTGACTGGGCACGTCAGACCATAACCAATATATAGGAAGGCTCCTAGACCTAACCTCGTCTAGCGAATATCCCTTCACGTAAAGTTCAATATATATATTTTCCATAAAGATATAGGAATCCCAGACATGGGTTCTCACATGTAGCAGTGATCTCTTGGTTCATCGAGCGATAGTACAGGCATCCCTTTTTCTCACTCGATAAATACAAAGTATATGAATTTCAACATGGCTGTTCTTCTCTCGTGAGTTTCACTCACTATAGGACCCAGACCAAAATTGGTCATTCGTTAAATGTCCTCATTTCTTCATAGCTTCTCTCATAGAGGTAATTGAATAATATCATACAATCTAGTGCTGATACATAGGAATGTCGTCTTCCTTTGAATAAATATTCTTTTCAAAAGTACCACTGTGCATCTGTTTATCGACAACGATGGCGAAGCCCAAGTTCATAATAAATTGTGGTTTTACCTTTCTATGCGAAATATAACTTTGCCATTCCTTGGCAAAAGAGAATAAACACTGGGGTAAAGTACATACAACATGTCTAAATGACTATCACTTTTCCCCATTGACTTATAGATCACTTTTTCGGCGATAGGCCTGCTACAACAAAATTCGACATCCAGACAGGATGACAGCCATGAATCACACCCCTTGCTAGCGATACTTCCGCTGCATAGCCTTTGACCTTTTCTAGCGACAACCAACATAGTTCGACTTAGAAATGTAAAGATATCCATATATAAGACAGACTCGTCCTACTCATACAAACACTACGTATAAATTCAGGCCATAGATATACTGAAGCAAGAACAATCTATTCCTACCCAGCCAAAGAATAAATCGCAGTAGGCCTAGACTCGTCCGCGGAGTCCGATCGAAGATGACGGAACTACTTTCAAGGGAAGTAACTCAAAAATGACTTCTCCTTAAGCACTTAAAAAGGAAATACTTTGATTACAAAATATTTGCGAACATAATAAGTATATAAATGTATTATATTGCAAGATAGTAAAAATTGCCCTTTACAGTCTTACCACACCTCCCGGGAAAAAAAAAATAAATTTTTTTTTTTAAATACATCTAGGAGCACGTAGAATAGGCTCACAACGCAAGAATACTGCGCAGATGAAAATATCAGGAATAACTATAATTCCTAATATGACCGGTGAGAATATATCTCAAAATCTGAGAGAAATTGTTTCTCTACGAATAAATGTTTCCAGGAAGGTGTGATGTACGTATAATACAATTCTGGTAATTATACAATGCATACCAAAAATTCACACTATAATCTTAAATTTATGATTTATGAAGAAACAATCATCAAAGAACAGCGGTGAATAAACATCAATAAACCGCTAAGTAGCGATACCATCATTCTATTATTAAATTACAAATGTGTATCTTAGTAAAGAAACAAAAAATAACTGTTGTAAAGTTATACATATTAAAAAGATCCAATATTTAACAGTTAAGTGGCATCATGTGGGCATCTGGACAGAATGTCCGCCATCACATTTTCTGAACCACGGATAGCTCGTACCGAGAAATGAAAAGGTTGAAGAGCGATTGCGTATCGAGTTGATCTCGAGCTCTTCAAGTTCTTACTTTGGATAGCCGTAAGAGCTTTTTGGTCAGTTTCCACTACGAAATGCGCGCCCAGAAGGAATCTTTGGAGTTTGAGAATTGACCAAACCATTGCCAATAATTCACGGTCTAAAACCGAGTAATTCCTTTCTGCAGCATTAAGTTTTCTGGATATATACATTACAGGATGCAGAGTTCCAGAGTACTCTTGCATTAGTGCCGCTCCAATCCCAGTGGATGAAGCGTCACTACGAAGAACAAATGTCTTATCTGTTGTAGGTAACACTAAAATAGGTGGTGATGAAAACATAGTTTTGATCTTCTCTAGTGAAGATTGGCATTCATGAGACCAGTGAACCATGTTAGGCGACCCTTTCTTTAATAGTGTAGAGAGAGGTGCCATGATAGAGGACAGATTCGGAATGAAACGTCCATAAAATTGTATGAGACCTAAAAGACTTCGCACTTGCTTTTTAGTCCTAGGGATAGAGATGTTAAGTATCTTAGTGATATTATGGTCTTCTGTCTTCAAGAAACCGTGACCTACTCGATGGCCTAAGAAAGCAATTTCGCTAAAGCCAATACAAGCTTTAGATGGTTTTGCTGTCAGGTTATACTCACGCAGAGTTGATAATAATTCAACTAACCCTGAATAGTGATCTTCCCAAGTATCGCTGAAAAGACAGATGTCGTCTAGATAAGCAATGACATCTGACCGATACGATAGGATTCGACGCATCATGCGTACAAATGTAGCTGGTGCGTTCATAAGGCCGAAAGGCATAAAATTCCATTGGAAAAGGCCTCTGGGAGTAGAGAAAGCGGTAAGAGGTTTGGCGCGTTCGGATAATGGAACTTGCCAATATCCTTTAGACAAATCAAGTTTAGTGAAAAAATGCGATTTAGAAAGACGAGTAAGTAACTCTTCTAGTAAAGGCATAGGTTCAGCATCGAACTTCGTAACTTGATTCAATTTGCGATAGTCAACGCAAAGACGTATGTTATTGTCTTTTTTTCGAACAATAACCATCGGCGAAGAATATGCAGAAGTGGATGGTTCGATTATTTGTAAATCTATCATTTCATCCAACTCCTTTTCAACCTGTGTTTGGAAATGTATAGGGATAGGATAAGGTCTAACCCTAATTGGAGTATGTTCAGTTAGAACAATGTCATGCTCAATGACATGAGTTTGTCCAGGGATGTCAGTGAGGACATCCTGAAATGTTTGTAACATAGACGAAACTTGTCGCCGTTCTCCTAGAGACAAATCAGGAGAAACAGTAACGTCTTTCCATGATTCACTAGAATGAAGTGGGATCATTGGAAGCGGAAGATTAACATCCGAAAAACTTGTTTCCTCATCCTGTATTACAGACAGTGATGAGTAATGACCATGTTTGACATGAGAATCGTCCGTTGCCTGGAAAATAGGCTGTAGATAGTCAGGACGTTCATGGAACTCCGTAAGCATATTGATGTGGAAGGTTTTATGCTTCCCGTTAATATCGACGATGTAGTCAACATCTGAAATTTTCGATATTATATCGTACGGACCTTTCCAACTAATAAGGAGTCTATTTTCACGACAAGGTAGCAAAACAAATGCTTTGTCACCAGGACAAAGTTGTCGTAAAGTTCTCTTCTTATTAGCAAATTGTCTTGCCTTCTGCTTAGCAAATTCAGAAGAGGACGTTGCCAATTTGCATGCTTCGATAATCTTTTGTCTCAGCGCGATGACATACTCGTAAGAAGATTTTGTGTCATCGTCAATATTGTCAGCTGTTATAAGATCATGCAGCAAAGACATTGGGCCGCGCGGTCGCGCGCCAAAGACAAGTTCAAAGGGAGAAAACCCTGTATGTTCATTGGGGACCTCTCTGTACGCGAAGAGGGCCGCGGGTAAAACCCTATCCCAATCTTGAGGATGATCCTCAGTTATCTTCCCTAATAAGTTCTTAAGTGTTCTATTTAGTCGCTCGACCATCCCATTGGACATAGGATGATAGATGCTACTCAAAGATCTCTCTATCTGTAGAGTAGACATTACTTGAGACATGGTATCCGATATCAGTTGGGTGCCATGATCTGATAATATTTCTCCGGGGAATCCCAGCCGAGAAAATATAAGCCAAAGAGCATCTGCAATGTCAGCGGTAGTAATGCTCTTTAGAGGGATAGCCTCTGGCCAACGTGTGCACATGTCTACACACGTTAAGATAAACTGATGTCCTCTAGCAGATTTGATCTTGAATGGACCAATGATGTCTATCGCCATTTTCTGGAATGGACGAATAGGAATATCTGCAGCCTGAATAGGCGCAGCATGACGAGGACCTTTGGATTTGACTTCTTGACATACTTTACAGGATCGACAATAGATCCGTATGTCCTTGTTCACAAAAGGCCAAAAGAAAGCCGCAAGAACTCTTGACTTTGTACGGGAAAAACCCATGTGACCAGCACACTGAGAGTCGTGTGCATGTTGTAAGATCTTAACTCTCAAATTCTTGTACCCAAGAATTTGAGAGTGACTTGACTTAGTGGAGTCTTGCACCATACGTACAAGTACGCCATTCTTCATTGTAATCCAAGATTTACAATTTGAATCTTTATTCGGATCACCTTTCGTTACAAGAGTGAAGAATTTCTTAAGAGTCGGATCTTCTTCTTGTTGTTTTATAAACGAGTCACGAGAAATTACCAAGGGATCATCTTGGTTATGCACTTCATTATCTTCAACAGATGAAGTTTCAGGCATATTGAGAGCTTGAGCTCTAGTGACTACCGCATTAGCAGATTGCATATTTTGATTTTCCCAAACGGAAATTTGCTCCGGAGTGCATTCTTTGACTCCGTGAATGCGACCGATGATAAGATCAGCGATCGGATTCGGCAAAAGACATGCGTGTACATCTCCTGTGAAGAAAGGAGTAGCAATCCTAATGATAGCGGTAGAGTATTTCTCTATGGTGCCGCCAAATGTTACGCATTTGACTACTTTGCCTGTAGAATGAGAAGGATCTATGAGTGACTGCCTAACCCCAATAGTTGTGCATCCAGAATCAAAAAGTACTGAGACTGGATTGTCATTTACTAAACCTTTGTGTAAGACAAGAGAACCTCTCCCATCATGCGCGATTGACGCAGGAAGAGCGGGAAGAGGATGGCCACAGCTTAAAGTAGACACTGTGGTTGGCTCAAATAATGTTTTGCATTGGGGGCACTGAGATGCTCTCCCAAAATCAAAAGCGGCACATGCCATATTATTAGAGTCATCATTATCTTTATTTTGTTTATAGGCTTCGTGGGACTCTTGCTGTGCAGAGTTCGCCTGGTAATGAGCTTTATGTTTTTTGAATTGTGCTCTACCTCTGTTATTATTGCCTCTGTACTTATCATTGTTTCCACTATTATAACCTCTACTCGGGTTTGAATCATAGCTCCTTTGGTTACTATCATCATATTCATTATAATGAGTATCTCTGTAATTATGATCTTGTTGTCTCCATGAAGGAAAACTTGGATAGTTTCTAGAATGACTTCCTTTGCGAAAGTTCCTGTAATTATGACCACCCCTGAATCGAGGGCTGTCAGCTCTTCTCCAGGTATTCGAAGAAGAACCCTGAAATTATTGGTTACCTTGGTTCTGATAACTGTAATAGTTACCTTTTTTATTAAACCTATTTTGAGGTCCTTGGAATTTGTGAGAGTGATTAGGGTTGTATGGTGTTGCAGAAGCAACTGGCATACCTTCTTTAACCTTACTGTTGCTAATAGCTACGTCCGGATGTGCAGTGACGTATTGGGTACAATACTGTTCCATTTCTTTTAGAGACTTAGGTTTACGCTCATGTAAGAATTCGAGGAAAGGTTTATTTATACTTGACATAATCTTGTCTCTGAGTATCAAGTCCATAAGGGCTTCATAAGTCTTTTCTGTTTTGGATAGCTCAATCCAACGATCAAATGTAAGACGTGTCCTTGCAATGAATTCTGAGAATTCTACACCTGCCTCAGGCACCATTGTCTTAAACAACTTCCGATAACCCTCTTCAGACAACTGATACTTCTTTAATAAGGCTGCCCTAATAACATCATAGTTATCTTTGTCAGCCTCTTCAACCAAACTTAAACTAGTCAGAGAATCACCTTTCAGATTTTCTGATAACTGGTTAGCATATTGTGATTTGTCCACATTATGTGCTCGACACGAGCGTTCAAATCTATTTAGCCAGAATGTTATGTCATCACTGGAAGGGTTGAACGCTGGTACCTTGACCTTGTAAGTAAAGGGTTTACCATTACCACCAGATGCTTGATTACCATCACTTATGTTTGTTAACTTTAACTTTTCTAACTCAAATGCTAAAAGTTCTTTTTTGTGTTCATGCTCTCTTATTGCTTTTTTCTCTTCTGCTTCAGCTTCTCTTTGTAATCTTTTTTCTTCTGCAGCAGCTTGTAATTTTTTCTCTTCTGCTTCAGCTTCTCTTTGTAATCTTTTTTCTTCTGCAGCAGCTTGTAATTTTTTCTCTTCTGCAGCAGCTTGTAATTTTTTCTCTTCTGCAGCAGCTTGTAATTTTTTCTCTTCTGCAGCAGCTTCATCTTTTCTTTTCTCTTTTTCCATTTCCATCTGGAATCTTTTTTCATCAGTCTGTATCTGCAATTTCTTTTGTTCATACTCTCTTTGTAATTTTTTTTCCTCAGCTTCTAATCTTTTCTCCTCAATCAATGCTTTTCTTTCTTCAGCAGCTAATGCTTTGTCATATTGAGCAACTGCCCATTCTTCTAATTGCTGACCAGTCTTATCAAGAGCCTTGCCTTGTGTGATAAAATAATCTAATGTAGACATCTTGTCTAATAAGATCAGTAATTTGCAAAAGTAAATAAATTCACTTTCTTAGTCTTAATCAAAGACCTTGTATGATAACTTTTTAACCTGTGGAAAATAGTACTTAACTATCCCAATCACTGTGGGAAACAAGCCTTACAAAGGTCTTGTATAAATCCTTATATAATAACAGCTATAAGTTGCTGGTTCACTCTATAATATAAGTGCAGTGCACCAGAAATAGTGTTTTATATCATCAACTGTGTACCTTTAGTAATAGCAATTAACTATCAGTTGATTCTTGTACATCAATTTATATGATCAACTATATTTTAAATAGTGTATGTCGATCAGGCACAAAACAAAACAGTTATACAGGAGAACATGAAAACATTTGCGGAAATGAAATAAATCAAATGGGAAAAACAATAAAAGATAAACCGCAAGAGGATAACAAATACAAATAACGCCACAGTATATAAATATAAATTGAGAATAGAACTGAAAGATAGAATAGGGTAGACCAACAAATTACAAACAAATCAAAACAAACTAAAGAACAGAGGAATATTACAAAAACAACAATGAGTACAGTCTTCACAGCTAACACTAATAGCAACAGCTGTCGCAGCAAATTTTCAATCAAGAAAATTGCACCTATAGAAACGCACACATCAGACCCTCTATTACGTGGGATACTCTGTTGTGTGACACCGCCCAACCAAAACAACAACCCGCTGGATACAAACAAATATCACATATAAATATTTAAACATAAATACATAATTGCATAAATAGTATGGCAATATGATGTAAATAGAGTGTTGCAGAAAGAATGTGTTGTAAAGAAGGCTCAGTTACACTGCCTAATAGTACAGTACTGTGGTACTTTATTAAACAAATACTTCTGGTCTAATTATTTTAAATTCAACACAGAAATAGAAGCTCCATCGTTGATGTGAATGATAACAATCGATGTAGGACTTCTCAGTTCAATAACATTTCCTTTCGCAAACACTGTCAAATATTCTCCAGTCCTGATGTGTAATGTTCTATGTTTCAACCAAGCTTGCTGTGTAACACTGTCAGTTGTATGGCAAATGTCCAACGAACCAAATGTCAACAAACGCTGACCTAGTTACTGCATACTGTCGACAGGACAGGTCACGCTGACATCACTGTAGAGTTGTACTGCTGATGTATTTGTGTGTCGTAACAGACCCCAAGGAACGTCTGGTCTCAGTAGTTTACTTCTCAATATGGTCACTGTGCAGGTTGACCCAGGAAGCTGGCACACCAGTTGTTAAACTCTGTTTAGTTGTTAACTCATACTGGCTACTAGTTGTTGAATCACGCTTTATTTGTTAAATGACGTGAATGTCCACCAGTTGATAAATGTAGATGTTGGGACTGGTGTAGTAAAGTGTAACGATTGTCAACTCATTAAACCCAGCACAGTTTTGGTCATACAGGTCATCTTGTCCTGGAACGTGATGAGGCTCCGACAAGAATGTGAGTGTAAACAATGAGTGTGTATGTGAATGTCAGAACGCGAATGGTAGAATGATTCGATAGAGTTGACAGGTTGGTAGTACATCACTCATACTCACACTGTTCGAATTCAAGAAGTACTGGAACTACGGTGGTCTTTTTATAACATTTAATGGGACGCACACTTGGACAGTACGTGTATGGTTACAGGAACAAATGTCGACATAGACAGCATAATGTTGATCACAGGAATATCATCTTAAGTTAGCATTCATGCTTGGCAAATATCATAATGGAGCATTCGTAAATAAGCATTCAGAGTTCCATCATGTAAATCATCTGGCTTTACTGACTGGGCACGTCAGACCATAACCAATATATAGGAAGGCTCCTAGACCTAACCTCGTCTAGCGAATATCCCTTCACGTAAAGTTCAATATATATATTTTCCATAAAGATATAGGAATCCCAGACATGGGTTCTCACATGTAGCAGTGATCTCTTGGTTCATCGAGCGATAGTACAGGCATCCCTTTTTCTCACTCGATAAATACAAAGTATATGAATTTCAACATGGCTGTTCTTCTCTCGTGAGCTTCACTCACTATAGGACCCAGACCAAAATTGGTCATTCGTTAAATGTCCTCATTTCTTCATAGCTTCTCTCATAGAGGTAATTGAATAATATCATACAATCTAGTGCTGATACATAGGAATGTCGTCTTCCTTTGAATAAATATTCTTTTCAAAAGTACCACTGTGCATCTGTTTATCGACAACGATGGCGAAGCCCAAGTTCATAATAAATTGTGGTTTTACCTTTCTATGCGAAATATAACTTTGCCATTCCTTGGCAAAAGAGAATAAACACTGGGGTAAAGTACATACAACATGTCTAAATGACTATCACTTTTCCCCATTGACTTATAGATCACTTTTTCGGCGATAGGCCTGCTACAACAAAATTCGACATCCAGACAGGATGACGGCCATGAATCACACCCCTTGCTAGCGATACTTCCGCTGCATAGCCTTTGACCTTTTCTAGCGACAACCAACATAGTTCGACTTAGAAATGTAAAGATATCCATATATAAGACAGACTCGTCCTACTCATACAAACACTACGTATAAATTCAGGCCATAGATATACTGAAGCAAGAACAATCTATTCCTACCCAGCCAAAGAATAAATCGCAGTAGGCCTAGACTCGTCCGCGGAGTCCGATCGAAGATGACGGAACTACTTTCAAGGGAAGTAACTCAAAAATGACTTCTCCTTAAGCACTTAAAAAGGAAATACTTTGATTACAAAATATTTGCGAACATAATAAGTATATAAATGTATTATATTGCAAGATAGTAAAAATAGCCCTTTACAGATGGATATGCGCAGTAAGCTGATACCTGTGTACAGTTGAATTAAGCCACGCCCACACAGAGCCAAACATAACAACTTTCAGTGTTCCCACTTGTAATGACCTAATTTACTCTCTTGTCACGCGAATGTAATGTGGGTGTTACGACCCGTTGGTTTGGTCCACCAAATGTTAAAACGTTAATATTCAACTGCTAGTTTCCGACTGTGGGATGTTATATGAATTCGTTCTAGGATTTGATGACTGGTCCATCAGATATGTAACGCTGATCTCCAGATATGTCACGCCATCTTTCCCTCCCATATTATATTGATATGGGCCCGGAAATGTAGCGGTATATGTTTTCTTATCAACTCTCTTGTTACAAATACACATCAGCGTTGAGGTAACAGTTTCTGAATCATATACGCCACCCAGGCTATAAACGCGAATACGTAGGTGTTAGCTCCTTCTAGACTGAAAACCACCACTGATACTTCACGACTTTGTTACTACCAGAAGAATCCAGGAGTTTGTATTTATGGTGAAGAAGGTGAGTGTGTTTTGGGACAGTCACTCACAGTAGCGTACACACCGAGTCATGGAATGGTGTAACGTCTGATGATATTTTAACCATGGTTTATTACAATTATAACATCACGTAGATCTAGACGAATACAGTTACATCGAAACATGAATCTTCATAATGCAGTTAACATACGGCCCATACACATCCTGGCCTACAAAATCTCTATACTTCACATCAGTGCACAAATACTGCATCTACGGCAGTTATATAATAATCATGGCCTACAAAATCTCTACTCCACATCAGTGCACAAAGACTGCATCTACGGCAGTTATATAATAATCATGGCCTACAAAATCTCTACTCCACATCAGTGCACAAAGACTGCATCTACGGCAGTTATATAATAATCATCATGGCCTACAAAATCTCTACTCCACATCAGTGTACAAAGACTGCATCTACGGCAGTTATATAATAATCATGGCCTACAAAATCTCTACTCCACATCAGTGCACAAAGACTGCATCTACGGCAGTTATATAATAATCATGGCCTACAAAATCTCTACTCCACATCAGTGCACAAAGACTGCATCTACGGCAGTTATATAATAATCATGGCCTACAAAATCTCTATACTTCACATCAGTGCACAAATACTGCATCTACGGCAGTTATATAATAATCATGGCCTACAAAATCTCTATAGCCCTGCGCAGGCATACATTATCCAAAAACACATCAGGGCTGACCACCTCAGTCAAAAACCCTGCACAGACTGATCCCACGGGAACACACCCCGTTCACACAGTCACGAGAATCTACTGTTCTCTTAACACCGCTCTCAAAAATCCTTGCGGACACTAGCCGCGAGAGCTATTCACACATCACTCAAAAACAGTACAGAAACAGTACATTATGACCAGAGTTCACCCGCTATCTGACATACTGTTTCCACGAAACTAAGAGGAGATATCTTTAAACAAATCCATTACCAATCTGTAAGCAAGTACTCTAACCCAAAATTAACTCTACTCAACAAGTATTTCCCAAGATCATTTCCCTTTCATCACATCTGCACTCATCAGTCACAGACACAGTGACAAACACACTGGTGTTCTGACATTCGCTATCGGTAACGTATTTTTGCACGAGTTGTTGAAAAAAAGGCATGAGAGGGTATGTCAAAGTCCAAAAGAGAGAACGTTAGGACGGAGAGGTACATGTAATATGATTGGGAGGGGAGTTTGAAAGGGGGGAAAGATATTATGGGATGGCTCAAACTGAACATGTTTTTTTGTTATGTTAGGCCAAAACCAAGTCTAATTTTTGGTGAATGCCAAGTTCGGACAGACAGACCGACAGAGGTACAGTAACACTGGACCGAAATTGGACCTTAGTTTTAAAAATTTGAATTGAAAAACTTAGTAGTTAGATCTCATTGGTCGAAACAGTTTATGTTACTGGGAAAGTTGAAGGCTCGGCGCCATTTGACTAAGACTGTTCACAGAAGCAGGACGCTTGATGCTGAGAAGTGTGACGTGCCTTGAATAAATATATAATTAATAAAAAGTATAAGGGCGCCATAGTCCAGCAAGCAGTACATCTGGGGTTGTGCTAATCAACGTTCCTGTGTGTATTCATTGAATTTGTGGTAAGACCAAAATTATTACCATTATTTATATTATTAATTATGTTGTTTGACTTGGGTAATGAAAAAACATTACGACTGTAAGTAAAGAAGTCATTAGTAGACTTATACAAGCCTATTTGTTGCTCCACCATGTTATCAAGCTACCAGAGAGGTAGTAGTAAAGTATTTATAGGTTGTCACCAGGAATCACATCACCTATCACATTGTATGGAAAAAGATCACTGAGAATGGCAGAGGTGTTGTAGCCATTAGTAAGAAGAATATGAAAACTTGTACCAAGTGTTACCTCATTTTATGGAGATGTGCTGAGTTGGTCAGAGAGATCTGATCCAGGTCTTTTAGGTTAAATATAGTATTTTTTGTAAAATTTATGGATTAGGTATTATGCTAAGACAGAACATAATTTTCATGTTACAGGGTTTTTGTCTGGCACTAGTCAGGTGCCAGATTCCTGAGCGAAGCAGTTATATTCCAGTAGTGATAGGGGTACACACTGCCTACCCTATTACTTTTGGACAAGATCAACAGTGGCTGTTGGCAGACCATACATCTATTTTCCATCCTCCAGTGCCAGATAAGTGAATAAGACCTGGCACGAGGAGAATTTATCAACTTTTCCACTTCAATAAACCTGAAATGTAATATAAATAAAGACTTACTGTCAAGAAGTAAAGTGTATCAAGAGAAAAGAAACATTGTGAAAAAGACTGGGCGTGATGTTAACACCCCAACCAGCCAACTCGTAACACTTTAGAATTAGCTAGAAATTTAACAATACCATAGATATAATATATATGATTAAGGACAAATTGTCCTCTTTTAGTTATGTAATTAAGCCTATTATTTATGTATATATCAATTAATCTCATTTGAGTAGACAGTCCTAACCAAAAGAATCTTAGGTACAGGACTAATAAAGTTATAGAAAAAATTGTATATTACTCAACTTTAAAAAACGGTATTAGTTGAGTCGATCATAGAGATTAATATTGGTGTTTGTGTTTGTGTAAGTAATTACCATCACACCACACTTTCATTACCCTAGACATTAGACGTAGCTATCAGACATACTAGTCAAGAATAGGTCTGATTGAAGTAGTAGGGTGGTAGCAGAAAGGTGCTCTGAAAACTCACCAATACTTGTTATCTTCAGGGGCCTTCACAGCTGACCTCATTCAGTTCAATAGAAACAAATACCAACAACATTTCATAACATCAAAATCCACCACAGTCACGCTGGCTAAAAATATGAAATTTCTGCTACCTCTGGTTGTTTGTTTTGTTTAATTTATATTACTCTGTAATTTATGATCTGATACAGAGCTATTTTAAAAATCACTGTTAAGGATTATCTTATTTAAAAATATGCCATTTTAATTCAGACTTTCTTCTGTGCTCATTTTCTCACTTTTTAAAGTGCATTTTCTAAGGCTTGAAATACCACTTATCCTAGAAAGTATGGTACATTTACATTAGATCAAGCCAGAATGCTATATTAACAAATTCTAATAGGGACAGGAACAAAGAATTTAGTGATCTTCCTGACGACAATAGAGCTGTGAACTTAAAGTTAAAAATCAAGTATGGTAGGTTCCTATGACTGAGTATTTATCAGCATATGTGTCTTTCACTGCCAATATTATATGATCATTATATGTTGTTGGATTTGGTGCAAAAATAATAACTTCTAATAAATTCAGGAACATATCTGATTCTGCATTATTGGAGTTATTTCCGTTTTTCTTTGGATAAGCTCTTGCTTACATTTGGTAGAGCTCTATAACTATTGCAAGCAGGCATATATATACAAGCAAGGCTATAAGCTTCATGCATTTATTTTCATACATAAAACATAGGCCACACATTTCTATCAAAAAGACTAGGCTAAACACACATTTTTAAAGACTATTGGGGAAGCTATTTTTGCCTGAATGTTTTATGCAGATTGTATGATTATATAAATGACTTCTACATGCAAAATAGTCTATTAACCAAAGTGATTTTAATACAATGAAGCCCCCTCCCCCACCCCCCCCCCCCCCCCCAGGGCTGGCCCTAGGAATTTTGCCGCCCCGTGCAATACCATACCTTGCCGCCCCAGCCCAACCTCAAATTAACGTTTGAAATGTTTAAAACCATTATGTTAAACAAGCTTCAACATTAATTTCATGACCATTAGCCTAATTTTAAATAGTACCATTAATAATAATGTATTGATAAAAATACTGTATAGTCATAAAATAAACCATTGACTTTATTGGAGACAATTATATGAAATAAATGTAGTTACATTACTTACATACAGGGGATGCTCTTCTCATGTGGAATGATGAACTGTTGAGTCACAAACACTTAACTATAGTATGTACATGTTATAGTTTTTAGCACTATTTTCACATTATTTGATATTATATTGTTTGAAGTATGTACTGCTTAAAAAGACACTTTTCTTGCTTTCATATTTGCAAAACCAGAAATAAGGTCTGCGTAGTCTAATTTTTGACCGATTTCATGTTCAATTGAAATCATGGCAAGTCCTTCCAATCTAGTTTCGGCCATTGTTGAGCGTAAATAAGTTTTAATAAGCTTCAGTTTAAAAAAAAAACTATGCTCACCACTTGCTACCGTTACAGGCAAAGTTAGTAAAATTCTTAAGGCTATAGCAACATTAGGAGCAATGTTATTTTCAATAATATAACTAAGAACTTCAATTGGCGGTGTATTTTCTGGTACTAATTTGGATACTACTTTCAGTTCATCACATAGCTCAATGGCATCAATGTCTCTATTTTCTTGACGTGTTAAAATGCCTTCTAGGTTTTTACATTTGTTTAAGAACTCATTTGTCGTCTCAGATTTCAATTTAGGGATGTTATATAAAAAGGAAAAATGTGAATTGTGATGTTCCAATTGCTCGAACCTTTTTTCAATAGAATTAGTTGCAACATCAATAATAAAAAAGAAAAATTCAATTTTGAATTTAGTTTTGGGATCCAAAATAGGTTCATTTCTTGCTTCATAGTTGTGTTGCTTTTTCTGCCGATGCACACTAGTACATTCAAACGTGGTATCAAATCAGGATCAGTTTCAACTTTCTCAGCTAATGTTGTAGCATCAACAAGAAAATTTTGAAATGATTCATCATTTCTGAGATTCTTAAGGCTTTGGAGAACATTTCTCAAAGTTGTTATGGCACTTGTCAATTCCATTTTTATGCTTTGCAACAGTTTACTAGCAACATTAATTTCATTTAAAACATAGTGCCATATAACCAGACAACATAAAAATTTAAAATCTCTTGAGTTTTAGGGCAAGGGTTTCAGCTTCATGTCTCGCCATTTTGTCTACTGACTCGTCATCAGCAATTTCTATCAATGCATCATAAAATTCCTCAATATAATATCTTAAAGGATGAATGGCCTCGATTCTAGATTCCCAGCGAGTTGTACTTAGTGGCTTGGGCGTTAGAGTTGTAATATGTTTCTTAAGGATTTCCCAACGCAGTGTTGACGCTGAGAAAAACACATACAATGTCTGATACGTTTCAAAAAATAAAACCCCTTCTCTAGATGACATCGCGGCATCATTGACCACCAAGAGAATGAGAACAGCAAGGGATATAAAAAGCTCTCGGGTTCAAGTCCCTAATATGTTGTTGAACTCCTGAATGTTTTCCTTTCATATTTGATCCATTGTCATACCCCTGGCCACGCATGTTTGCGATTGGAGTATCCATGTCTGACAATTTTCTTAGAATGCATTCGGTTAACGCTGAGCCTGTAGTGGCTTCTACAGCTATGAAACCAAAAAAATGCTCATGAATGTTGATATTATCTGGATTCGTATTAAGTAATCTTACAATTAGTGTTAATTGTTCAATGTGACTTACATCGGGAGTACAGTCTGCAACTATGCTATAATATTTAGCTTTCTCCACCATAGAAATTATTTCTTTTTTTTTATGGTTCCAGAGAGAAGAGCAATCAATTCATTTTGAATGTTTTTCCCAAGGTAATGTTGGGTAGATCCACGAGCTACTCTCATTAAATGTTCACACATAGCACTATCAAATCTGGCAATCAGTTCAACAAGCTTTAAAAAATTTCCATTGTTAGGGTCATATAATTTATCAGATGTTCCACGAACTGGCAAGCATTGTTGGCTAAAGAACTGGACAATAACAATTAGGCATTTTATTATGCTCCTCCAGTGTCGAACTTCTGAATTTAATAACTTTTGTTGCATTGAATCAATTGTCTGTACTGATTTAAGCCTGGACGATAATTCAACCCACTTTGTATGGGACTCCAAGTGGTTTTTAGATTTTTCGTGTTCATTAAGATACACATACAAATGACCCCAATCATTATAGCCATCAGTAGTGAGTGACATTTTATTACAGGAAAACAACTTACAGCAGAAACTAAATACAGAACCTTCTTCTTTTGATTACACTAACCATGATCGATTAATATGTTCTCCATTGCTTAGCTCCCTAGTGTAAAAATTTAGTGAAAATTTCCGACCATTAGAGCTGCGTGGAAAAACTAACTCATTTGTTGGTCTCTCTGGCAGGTCTTTTTTTACGATTTCCAGTCTTTCGGTATCACTTAAAGAAGGATTCCATCTTGCCGGATCAGTGTACCTCTCAAGTTCATCACTTAAATCTTTGGAACTGGACACGGTCAAATCAGTCTCATTTTCGACATTGTTAGTAATATCTACGTTACTGGGGTCCGAGTTAGAAGTACTTGCCATGAGCTCAGAATCATTTGTTTCGGTACATTTGCTTATTTTCTTCTGTCCTACATCAGCTGTTTCAGTTTTTAGATATTTATGTAAAGCCCCGCTATGTTTTTGAATATCGCGTTCTTTTTCCAGTTTCCGTTTCCGATATTTGGCACCTGATAGTTTTTTTCTTTTATCGGACATTATATCTATTTAATATTAAAACTGTTTTAATAAACCCTACAATAAAATGTATTATTTATTAATGAATAGAGGCTGAAGCACTGTACTAATTTCCATAAAACGTTTAAGAAACTTATTTATCACTGTAACACATAGCACACTAACACTGAGCAAAATCAACTTCCTTGAATGCACACTCAAAAACAACTGAAACATTCGAGCCGCCGACATAGAACGGTCGATAAAAAAATAAATTCCTGATTCCCACGCCAAGTTAATTAATTCCCGTCTCTCGTTCAGCCATGCCGGAAGATTTATCGTGGCAGTCTTCAGTTGACCACTGAACACGGAAATATAATCCTCTGGAAACCACTGTGGTTTCGACCAAGCG
Source organism: Oreohelix idahoensis (assembly GCA_024509875.1). Lineage (NCBI taxonomy): Eukaryota > Metazoa > Mollusca > Gastropoda > Stylommatophora > Oreohelicidae > Oreohelix > Oreohelix idahoensis. The sequence goes on from JAMPIV010008741.1 coordinate 416,697, forward strand.
AATAAATTGTACCGACGTCCTTAAAGAAATACCTTTTAGTGCCTTTGTAGGAGAAGATAGCATTAGGATCGTATGGCAGAACTATTAGTGAAGACTTGAAAAACAGCTAAAGAACAGACCGCAGGTGCAAATATTTTGTAGAGAAAACAGACAAAATGTGAAGGAATAGAAAAGTAAGGAATTTTTAAATAATCTAGACGAAACCTTCGAATACTCCGTGACGCCATCCACAGAGGGTTTATTTCAGGAGCCGTTCAGGTTATTCAGTCAAAATCCCGGTCGATGACACTCCTACAAATGCTCGCGCTTGAACCTTGAAAACCTGATCGCTAGCGCAGAGTGGTAACCATTACACCAGCGCGGCTCCCAGGCGGAATATTTTGGCGGGATTGTAAAAAATAAGTAAAAAGATTTTTTGCCGCCCCGTGCAAATGCACGTATTGCCCCGTCGGTAGAGCCGGCCCCCCCCCCCCCCCCCCCCCCTTTCTGTATACTGATATGCTGTTTAGGTTTTCACTATTATTGAGCGTTCACGTAGTCATTTATTGATTTATCATCATTATTATTTACTTTAACAGCCAAAGCGCTGGAATTCTCGATCAAAATCTGTTAAAAAACCAAATGTAAATACTTTAGGATACTCTGCATCTTTCTCAACAGCTCCAAACACTAGCGACTCGAGCGCTGAAATTCTCTGTTCCAGAAAGTCAATTGATCTGTTTTCAGCCATTTTGTAAGGAGAGGTTTTTAAAATAATAACCGGAATATGTGTTTATGGTGTGAAGGGGAGAAGTCAATTCGTCAATGCTATTAAGACACCCGAACCACACACAAACACCATGCACACTCTGACGCACACAAACAACTCGCTATGATGACATTTTACTGACTAAACGACTCAAATTTTCAGTCTTATAAAAAAAAAAACATTTTAAAAAAACTGCATAACTTATCCCTGTCCCCTCTTCTCAGAAAGTGCGTCTCGCTTAATTTCGAGGCGGGCAGTGCCCATGGGCCCCACGATTGTAGGGGCCCCATGCTGGGATGTTGCCATATTGTTCATAAGACATCTCTTGGCAGAGTGGATAATTACTCGATCTCTCGCTGGAAAGGCCTGGGATTCAAATCAAACATTACGTGGATAAGTTGACGAAACTTTTGTTGAAGGTACCATTAAATTATAAAACTATGGGTTTAATTTTATTAACCGTTTACATTTTTATTCCCGTGGGTGGGTAGGGCTGGTAGGGACCCAGTGCATTGCTTTGCCCAGGGCCTACAATGTTGTTAAGACGGCCCTGGAGGCGGCCTGTCAGGAGCCGCAATACTGAATGAAATTTTGGAGAGTCATCAAATATAGATTTTTGCAACAACAAAAAAGTATGTGTGTGTGTTAAAATAAAAGACAAAAACAAATTTCTTTTTAAATTAATGTCACTGGCATATCACCTTCCTACCAATGTTTTCGTAGCATCTCTACGGCAAAAATGAACTTACTTTATTTATTATTATTTCTTTTGAACATTATTCAGCATCATTCATGAAAATCCCCAATACATGTATAGAGTTTTCGTAATGAAACGTTTGAATCCAGACATGAAACAATCCACCCACTTTTTTCGGAAAATGAGAAAATGGCGTGCATTGCACAGAGAAAGCTAAATTGAACAACCATAAAAAATGACTCTCAAGTCTTTTTTCGTATATTGACCATTAGCAATGATAAGTTTCGGAGTCGGAATCGCTAAGACGTATGTCGACCGCCTCTAATTCTAATATATAGGAGGACGGGGAGACTTGGGACGCAGATGAAACGGGACATGGTGATTATTCTCAACTGATCCAATAAAAATTAGGTTATGCAAAGGCAGGTGCCTCTAACATGGTTACGATTGCTGTGAGTTATTTTCATTATCCTACCACCAGCCATTTTCGAGCTGTGAAAAATGTCAATTTTATACGTGTTTATACAACAATAACCAGTTTCATATTTCGAAAAAGTGTTATTTTTTTTTTGTTTTGTGAGTAATTTAAATAACAGTAGTGGCACTATGCCATCATGTTAGATAAGTAAAATGTGACGAAAAACAATGTTTCATTCATCACAATTTAAAATTTAGGATAGGTGGGGGAGCAGGGCCGGATTTAGACATGGTGAAGCGCTAAGATATAGGAGGCTGTGAAGGCCCTATTTGGCAATTGGTCACAGAATAAGGCCGTGTAACAACTAAATTTGGCAAGAATTCCGCCAAGATGCATAATAAATCCATTTATAACACATAAGGAAGGGAAACCCGAGGCATGTAAACAGTAAATAAATATTAGACAAACATAAAGGTATGTTTTCAGGCACTCGAAAGAAAGGTGGGCGGAAGGGTTGCTCCGTTAGAACTTTAAAAACCTGCATTTAATTTTCCCCCCCCCCCCCCCCCCCCCCCCCCCCCCCCCCCTCCCCCCCCCCAAAAAAAAAAAAATCAAATTTGTTCACAGAGAGTCAAGTGACTAAAAGTATTTCATTCATAGAAGTAAAATACTCTTGTAAATTTGTAATTGCCAAAAAAGGAAATTTTTGCAAACTGTGACATAAAAAACACTGATAGAACATAAGAAATCAGTCAGTTTACATTTTCCTTCTTGCTTTTGTACACGAAATGTCACGTATGACGTAACACGGTCGGATAGTCTCAAAGCAGATACAGCCGTAGGGGAGTGAAGTGTCAAAAACTTCACTATACTAGGTCCAATTTCGAGAGGTGGGGTGACCAGTTCCCTTCTTCGCTGCCTTTGCTTTCCCAAACTCAACCCGATCCCTGCGAGGGGCCAGCACTATAATCACTCTGCCAAATTGCACGCTCTTCATCCTCATAGTCTACTTTTATCCGCAGTAGTTAACAACTCCCTCGTGGACGACTTACGTTAATATTGTAATCTCAGCCAAATCACCACAGTAGTTAACAATCCCCTCTAGGACGACTTACGTTAATATTGTAATCTCAGCCAAATCACCACAGTAGTTAACAATTCCCTCGTGGACGACTTTTATTAATATTATAATCTCAGCTGAAATATCCAATAATTTGTATAATCTGTTACTAGTTTAAATTGTTTTTAATGTTATATTTCTTTATTAATACAACATACACATTTTCATTAAACAATGTTGATCTGGAAGCAAATGGATTTCTAGTTCGTTCAGTGATGAGCATTTTACTTTTTGTCTTAGGATAATGATAAGAAAGATAAATTATTCATTGATAAGAACTTCAGTTTTTAGACCTTTTGTGGGGATTTTCTCTCAAGTTTAACATTATGTTATTAAACGTTAACACACATAGGAATTGAAGCTATTGATGTTGTTTACTTTACATTTAATTTATTTTTAATTTTTTTGAAATTAAATTAAAACAAAATGAACAATATTCGTTAAAACAAATTTAACAACATTTAACCAGCAAAGCAGCTTTTGTAGAAGTCTAATTAATTAAACACTATTTTACTTAAGAGGTTTAACCCCCAAAAATGAAGAATTTCATTGAAAATATCAAATTTTAGATACATATTGCACTGGAAAGTACATTCATTTGCCCACATTTCTGTATGTTTATTTTCACTAAAACCTTTGTGGATGATTTGATATAAATATTTAAAGTATGTCAGGTAAGTGTATTTTTACCTAATTATATATGTAAAATATACAAATTGGTATATTTGTGATGCTATATTGCTTCTAATGCATGGATTTTAATTTTCGGTACCGTAGTCATTTCCCTGAAGCAAACAGAATTCAAGTTTTTCAAACATAGTTTTATGTGTAAAAATAATTTTGACGCTGATTTTTATTAACCATGGGGTCCTTTGATGGGTCATCGAAATAATAACGTGGCTAGAGGTATTCCAGTAGAGTGGTAGGGTACCTCCTTATACGCAAATAAAGCTGCAGGTAAGAACGAATCACAGGATTCTGGTTCCTCCTGTGCGAGCTTACGTAAAATTGTAAGTAGAGTCCCGTTATATCTTTCCACTTGTCCAATCGATTGTGGATGATAAAATGTGCGGACGAGAATATTTTGAAAAATCCTAAAAACTTCCTCCATCAGTTTCCCTCTGAACTGTGAACCATTGTCAGTTAATATCTGATAAGGGTATCCTAATCTTGAATATATTGAGAGCAAAGCCTCTCCTACATGTACTGAGTCTGCTGAGGGTAGAGCAATCGCTTCCCCCCGCATAGTACATGTCTACCAGAGAAAGGATGTATTTTTTCGGAAACTGACGAAAAGCGCATACAGTCTGCTGAAATGAAGAATTTAATGAAAAGTAAGCTGCAAAGTATGACACAGAACATGGAATCAATAAAGGAAAATACCAGAGATGATTCCTACATAGCAGGAGGATACCGAGGTGAGTAAATTTTGTGTCAAAGTGTAATTCTTCCCTTTTTTCTTAATTTTCTCAAAACCTCATTTTTCACACAAATGTGGGCACGTTGCCCATGATTTTTCAAAAACTATTAGTGATACAGCAGTAAATTTTGAGCCACATGCTGTACACATAGTGCTCATTAAAATAAACTAAAATAAAGGATATATGTTAACAAACTACAAAACTGTTAAGAAATAGTTAAGATACCCCCCTTAAAAATTTCAACTATTTTTCGATTGGTATGTTAAAATCCAAAAACACTCAAACCAATCAAAATTATTTTAGTATACAATCATTATCATATACTAACAAATGAAACAGCCAAATTTCATAACTCAAGTTGTACTCACATTTGAGATATCTTGGGCAACAAAATACCCAAAAAAGCTAAAATTTTCCTTTTTTTTCACTGTTTTTCCGCCATAGATTGCAAGTTTTTAGTATATACCTCAATGTTTTGTATTTTTTTCAGTCATTTTGCTTGTATAAATGACCAGATATAGATATTAACTTATAATTCTGTGTTTTTTCATTTTTTCATTTTTTTTTCCATTTTTTTTTCTTTTTTTTTTTCATTTTGGCCAGAGTCCGCTGGGAGGACAACATTAGACAATCTTTGAAGGACCGAGGACTAGAATGGAAACAGGCTAGGAAGAAGACAGCTGATAGAATGGTCTGGCGCTCTCTCTTCCAAACCTCTACACCTCACGGTAGAAGGGGAACGACTAAGTAAGTAAGTTTTTTCATTTTGGGGATTTAACCTCCCCTTAAAAGATGGGGTTTTTTTTTTTGGGGGGGGGGGAGTCTGCACTAGTTAACTAATTTACATTCGATTACATTCTTTCTTTTCAGTGTTAAGAAAAAAAATATGTATTAAAAAACAGGGCGGGGTGGGGGGGGGGGGGGGTTGAGATTGGTCACGTCACAAAAGAGGGCAGGTGTCTGGGATTTTTAGACAAAATATGACCGGACTGGGGATGGGGGGGGGGGGGGGGGGGGGTTATATGGCAAAAATTGCGTAATGTCATATGTAGACGACCCCTAATTATGTATTTTCTAGCCTTTAGTCCCTTATTGTTATGGACGCAGGATTTCTTACACTGAAGTGCAATTAATTCTGTCTTCTTGAGATTAATGTTTAGTCCCACATGTTGGCTATATTCAGTCGGTTTTTTTTTTTTCTGTATGTGTTGATGTAAGTGCACGAATAGTGTCATGTCATCTGCGTATTCTAGATCCTTCAGTGTAGAGAATGTTGTTCATTTTATTCCTCTAGGCAGTGTAGGGGCATTCTCTGTTGTCTGATGCATCACCGAGTCTATGAAAGTTAAAAAGAGAGTGGTTGATAGGAGCATCCCATCCGCACTCCAGTTTTCACCTCAAAAGTTAGGTTGCTCTGCTCAGCACTACTTGTAAAATTAGCATAGAGGCTTTTGATGATGGAAAAAGGCACTTAATCATTTCATAAGCCCTCGGTATTTTCCACAGTCTGTCCATGTGTACGCTGTCAAATGTCTTTTCAAAATCAACAAAGTTGTTACATACCTATGTCTCTGCCATTCTGAACACTGCTCAGTTATGTTCCCGAAGGTGAAGATCTGGTCTGCACATTCGCTGTTTCTTCTTAATCCTGCTCGTTCCTTACTCGGATTATGGTCTAGTACTCGTGAAATTCTTTGAATAATTATCTTGCCCAGTATTTTGCTGGGAAATAATGTTATAAAAAATAGGAGAGTAATTCCTCTCTAATTATTGCAGTCAGTGAGGTCACCCTTTTTGGTAATTTGACAAGCAATCCTTTGTTTCATTCCAGTGGTGTGTCTCTGCTAATGATGGTTCTAATAGTTCTGCTGTTGATTTAGGATCTGTTTTAAAGTGCTCTGCATTTAAGTTATCATGGCATGGAGCCTTTCCGTTCTTCAGCTATTTTGGTATCTGTGATGATTTCTTCCCTTTGTGGAATATCTGTATTTATATCTAGGTCATTTTCAGCCTCGGGAATGATCAACTGTGACTCTGGAAGTGCCTTATTTAGTGTTTCTCTGGTGCTCTGCCTAACTTGCTTTTTGCCCACGTTCTGTGGTTATTAGATTTCCATGCTTGTCTCTCACTAGTATAATGTTGTTTGCACTACGTTTTCCACTGATCGCTTTTGTTATTTTGTATACTGTGCTTTGTTCATTCCTCAGTGCTGCTTCTTCCGCCTGTCTTGCAAGGTTATCTAGGAATTTCCTTTGGTCAGCTCTAGTTTGACGTTTTATTTCCTTTCTTGGCGCTCTACTGTTCACTATATCTTTTCTTGAGCCTAGGGGAATATGCCTCCATTTCTTTTCTTTTGATTTCTTTTCTCATCCCAATGGTTTTCAATGTTTCTGGTTTTATCCAATCTTGTATCTTCCTTTCCTGGAATCCCAAGCATGATTTGCTGCACTCTTTATATATTGCTGAAATTGTACTGAATTTGTGGTCAACGTCCTCAGCTGCTGTCTCGTAGCAGTTTTATAACGTTTATTTATATCAGACACAAAAGCTGTTCTCATAAGGGGTCATTCAATGTACTGATTGTCGTGGTTGAGTTGGAGTGTAGAGTATTTGTCGAGTTGGACAACAGTAGTGAAATCGACAAGGGATAGTGGACTGGCAGAGTTATAGATTACACTTTAGATAAGGTGTAAATAGGAGATGGACTTGAGACAACCTGGAAGAAGATTTATTCAAATGATCTCTCTCTCCAAGCCTCAACTCACTTATGTCTGTCTAAGCATCTCCTGCTCTCTCTCTTTTCTCTTATCATACATAGAGATTATAGTAAAGAGCTAAAAATACAAATATGGATGGAAAGGTCGTGAACAGCGTATTAATAAAGGTGTAAACTTTATTAAAGAAGAAAAAGCATGGAATTAATGCATATCATCACAACAACATAAAATTACATCAATAATCAAATAATCATCAATAGTCATCAATAATCATATACACCAACAACCACACACACACCACCATTCATAAAACCTGTAGAACACAGAGAGATGAAATAACTGAGTGTCAGCCCGTCCGTTTTCGGGACCATATGAAATAGCTCCAGTAAGTGGTTTTTTCGTATATATCCTCCATCGGTGATGGAATTAACCTGAATAAAATCACTGTATAGGCGCTATCATTGGTGATTCCTCCCTACTGGCGCGAGGTGGGCTGGAAGACTCTATTTACCTTCTGTTTACCAAAATGAATAAACTGCGTGGCAGTCCGTCCGTTTTCGGGGACCAGATGAAATAGTCCGGACAGTGTGTTACTTGTAGATCCTTCGTGAGGGACTATGCCTACAAAACTGTCCTTGTTGGTACTATCATTGGTGACTCCCCCCTACTGGCGCGAGGTGGGCTGGGGGACGCTGTTTATCTCCTGTAGACCAACTGAATGAACTTAGCGACAGCCTGTCCGCTTTCGGGGACCAAGGGGAATAGCTCCAGTAAGTGGTTTTTTCGTATATATCCGCCATCGGTGATGGAATTAACCTGAATAAAATCACTGTATAGGCGCTATCGTTGGTGACCGCTACTCGCGAGAGGGAGGCTGGAACTCTGTCCATAGATGGCTGCTCATACGTGCGAGGTTTTAAGTATCCAGAAAATACACCAGAAGAAGTCACTTGAGGACAAAGAGACCCAGGCGCGCTTATCCGGCGCAAGGCTCCGCTTGGCTGTAAATCCTGTTTAAACTGGTTTGGCTGTGGTTTGCTGAGTGCCCCGTTTAGGCACAAAAAAGGCGGGTGATATGGAATTCTGCTATAGGCATGCTGGGCGGGTTTGATATTCTGGAAGCCGCGATGCTCTGGCTGGTAATCCAATAGGCGAGTAGAGAGCTACTACTGCATTTGGCGATTCCAGATTTTGCGTTGGCTCCGTTGCACTGCGTGAGCTTAACTTGGCGTTGACAAAAAGGGGTTTTGATTCAGGAACGGGGTTGACGATTCGTTGCTAGATGTATACAGAAACCCTCTAGATCGAAGAGTATATGACTTTCTTCGCCTGACTGAAGTCTGCTCTAGCGATTCGGTCTTCCTGAAACTGAGACCCAAAAAGAGACACCCTTTTACTTCAAGCAAATAATAAATCACACTAACTTTATACAGAAAGTTTCGCTCCACTATGGGATTAAATTTATTGTAGTTATTGCTATGATAGTTTAGGGCTGTCTTTAACCATGTCTCCTGTTCCTTAAAAATATCAATTATCAACACGCGCCCGCATAGTCTTAATATCTTTTGTACACCCATGTAACTGTCATTAAATGTTCTGACAGCAAAATCTCCTCCTCTTCTCCCAATCTCAACATACAGGAAACCTAACCTGTAGTTACAGTTAAAATATGCTTATTCATCTTACTGTAATATAATGCATTAATAATACGAACCACACATTGTAATAATATGCGAATCTTCACATGTACGATATTCTGTAAATAAACATGGCTACAAACTGAACATGCTTTTACTGAGTGCCTTCTGAAACATGTGTGTGCTTGTGTAGATGACGAGGTAATGCTTATATACATACATCATAACATTACATGGTGGCAGCGGTCGATACCGGACTGACGCAAAACAGCTACACGATAACACGTGAGTACAGTATTCGGCTAATTTTCGTCATCGAGGTCAGCCATGGCGGCGAAACAATATCGCAACGCACCGCAAATGAGATTCTCCGGTCAAGACGATAAGAGTGAAGCTTTCTTGTTATGGCGCCAACGCATAGATCTATATTCCAAGACCACTGGTCTGGAAGGACAAACCCTAACTCCATATATCCTAGAAGCATTGGACGATGAAGGTTTGAAAATTTACAACAGTTTTGCTACCGCCATGCCTGTGGAGTCGGCGAAAGACCCCGCAGCCATATTGGACGAATTTGAAAAACGTCTGATAATAAAGCACACGAACTTTAGAGCGGCAAGATTAGAACTTCACCACCTGCGACAGAAACCTGGTGAAAGTCTAGATGATTTTTTCACTCGCATCAAGGAGAAAACAAGTGTATGCAAATTTAACAAAGAAGAAGAAAAAGAGCGAATTATCGAACAGATCCTTCTCAGCACACCAATGCCAGAGTTCCAGAAATGGATACTGAGCCAGAGTGATACACTAACTTTACAACAACTTCTGGATGAAGGCAGGAAACACGAGGCACAAGCACTAAACATTAAACAAATTCAGCAAGGTACATTAGCAGCCCAGGTGGATGCAGTGAAAAGCTATAAACCTAGACACAACAAAGCAACTGGTTCGAAGCAACAAGAAAAACACAACACAAGCAGAGGTGCTATGTGTAAATGTTGTGGCCTAAACCACATACAAAACCACTGTCCAGCTAAAGACTCTACATGTCATTACTGCAGAAAGAGGGGCCACTGGATAAAATTATGTTTCAAGAGGAAACAAGACAGTGCTCAACACAAACTTCACAGCAGAAAGTCGTCAAAACAAACACACTCTATGATGACTGAGGACCTTGACTCCAGTGAAGAAAGTGATCCTTCCACTTTTGATACTGTGAAGATACTAACTTTCAGTAATGAACCAAAGAGAACGCAGGCTTTCTGCAAGGTACAATTCCGAATACCAGGAATTAAAATGCACAAAGAAAGAAACATTCGGTTCAAGATAGACACAGGTGCCCAAGGTAACACTCTACCCTTAAGAATATTCAGACAGATCATGCCTGACAAGGTGGATGAGCAAGGATTTCCCACAAGGGATGTAAAAAGTAGGAGTGGCAGGACAAAGCTAAGAGCTTACAATGGAACAAGTATAGACTGTTTCGGAGCAGTAACACTTGAATGTTTATACAGAGATTCTGAATGGTCATCGTCAACATTTTACTTGGTAGATGTTGAAGGACCTGCAATTTTGGGTTTACCAATGTGCGAAAAGCTGAGTGTGGTAACTATTAACAACATTAAAGAGGATATAGGTCTTGCAGATGCTCTCAGCAGACTACCAAACCCCAACAAGACAGCAGATCTTACCCCAAACATCAAAGTTGATTTTGTCAAGTTTAGCGGTAATCGGCTTGAACACATCAGAGAAGACACAATGAGAGATCCTATCTTTAACTCTCTCAAAGAACTGATATACCATGGATGGCCAAGCTCTATCAGGGAAGTTCCAACACACATCCGTCCATACTACTCGATGAGGGACGAGTTAAGCATCGAAGATGGTCTGATCCTTAAAGGAGATCGCATTGTTGTACCAGAAACACAACGCGATATCATCATTAAACAGCTCCATAATAGTCACCTTGGTATTGTGAAGACACAACTGAGAGCAAAGAAAGATGTTTACTGGCCACAGATAAACAAGGACATAGAAACACTATGTAAAAACTGTTCAATTTGCCAAGAACATGCAAATAGGCAGTGCAGAGAACCTCTCATACCATCAGACATACCATTGAGCCCTTGGAGCATTATAGGAACTGATATTTTCTCAATCGACAATAATGACTATCTTATTATTGCTGATTACTACAGCAAATTTCCCATCATTGAGAAATTTCCACAACCCTCACCATCAGCTGTTATTGCAGACATTACAAAGAAGTATTGCAGCATGTTTGGCATCCCAGATGAAATTAGATCAGACAACGGTCCACATTTCTCAGGTCAAGCATACAGAAACTTCACTAAGGACTGGAAGATCAAACACACAACATCATCACCTAGATACCCTAAATCTAATGGTTTCATTGAGAGACAGATACAAACTATCAAGTCAATCATGAAGAAAACAAGAACAGAGGATGTACACCTAGCACTCTTGAGATGGAGAACAACACCGGTAGACAGTAAGATCGACAGTCCAGCAGAACTTATGTTTGATAGAAGACTTAAAGACCTTCTACCATCTAAGGTCCACTTCCGTCCACAACATAGAGACAGCACATATGATCAACTTCAGCATCGTCAGCAAGTTCAGAAATCCAACTATGACAAATGTGCTAAAGACTTACCACCATTATATCCTGGTCAGCATGTGACTACCTACAACCACGGCAATGACGCATGGTCAAAAGCAACAATCATTTCCAGAAACCCTGAACCCAGGAGCTATACCTTAAGACCAGACAGCAGCAACAACCTCCTGAGGCGAAACAGAGTAGACATAAGAGAAACCCCACAGAATACAACAGAGCAGAGAATTCCCATGCTTTCAACAGACAATGCAGTAACTCCAGACCTTGGTGCCCCACAAAACCAACAAGCGCCAAGGCCAAAATCACAACCAACTCAAGCTAAACCAGGGTCTTCCGCAGAACCACCAGCACTTTATACCACTCGTTCTGGCCGTACAGTGACACCTCCCAGCCGATACAGACAGTGACATATATATACTCACACTGAGCATTACACATACTTATCCTTTCTCACATGAAACATTTCGTTGGAAATGTTTGCACACATTTTTTTTTCTTCAAAAAAGGGGGGATGTAATATAATACATTAATAATACGAACCACACATTGTAATAATATGCGAATCTTCACATGTACGATATTCTGTAAATAAACATGGCTACAAACTGAACATGCTTTTACTGAGTGCCTTCTGAAACATGTGTGTGCTTGTGTAGATGACGAGGTAATGCTTATATACATACATCATAACATTACACTTACAACATTAAATGAATTTACATAAACAGATTACAGCATTTGACATTACACAAATAAATCGTATGTCCCCTTTGGAAAATATATTAGCATTCCACAAAATGAGTACAAAGAAAATGCAATGTTCTTGCTATAATAATACAGTTGTGGCTAAATCATAAGATATAATTATATCTATGCCTGGTGACTGCTTTCAGTGAAAGTTATAGACTAGTGCCTAGCCACACAAGTAAGCATAAAATGATCCTCCCTTGCCACTAGAAATATCTATCAAAAAGGAATAAGTGACTATCTCCTATAATCCAGAGTTATTACCTGCATCTCACTATTCAGTTTTAAAGTGAACAATCCACACCTGACATTATCTTACAGAAATGACAGTTAATTTTGCTGACTCTTAACCCAATGGTAAGCATTCGTGGACTGATTCTACGCCTAATATCTGTTATTGTAAGTTTAACATTTAACCCATGATAAACCGTAACAGTTTAAGCACCACTTAATAGGCCGTAGACAGCGCTACCTTATCACTGAATAAATTACTAGGAGAAGTCCTCAGAAATAAATTCACTTTCCTAACAGATATATATATATAAAACTAACCTGAATCTAATATTATAATTATAAGATATGTCAACTCACCCCGAAAATGACTAGAACATAGGCAAACACATTCTAGTACTGTGTTAAAGTTTGCCTTATCTCATGATGGTCATCTACGGGCCAGGAAAATACACGAATGTCTTTGTCTATTAAAACCAGTCTACTCTTATAGATCACAAGGGACGCTCCCCCCGGACACCTGGCGTGCGTATTTCTACAGAAGTTCGGCGAAAGACGTAATCTAGAGTAAGACAAAAGAAATCGTGCGAAAGTTCCCCAGGTAGAGAAATGCATAACATTATGCTCTATCTTGTCTAAGGGGCGAAAACCCAAAGACTGACCGCGATTGTTATCTTCCCCTGAAACAGATCACACTCGTTACCCAGGCCTCAAAGAGTACCAGCCGCTCGTCATCAAACGTTTTAAAGCGACCAGAGAAATTCCCCTGTTGGGACCACAGAGGGTACCCGCCGCTAACGAACCGTTTCTTTCACAGAAACCGTCTTTGGCTCGTTCTAACACTTAAAGCGGACCCGAGAAATGTTTCTCTGGTCGAACGTACCACAGGTGCGTTTAGATAACATTACGTCTAGCGTTAGCTGACCGCAGCTGGCCAGCGTAAACAACCTCGGGTGGGGTTTGCGAAGGTGAAAAATGAAAGAAAGAAAAATACAAAATGACGAGGAAAACCAGGACATTTAAAAAGTAATCAAATTATGGACAAGATGGTAAAATAGATTATCGGTCACGTGACACTGATGTCAAATCGTTTCTGCTTTGATATTTTGTTTGCCCAGTTATTCTGATCAACTTTACTCTTGCTATTACTAGATGGTCATTACTTTCCACATATGTGCCTCTTCTTACTTTCACACCTTGCAACGGATGTCATCATTTGCCGTTTCTCTCACTTATTCCTAGTATGTGTAATCTGTAGTTTCTCATTTCATTGCAATCTGTTTCAGTTTTCCTGCCTCGTTCATTATTCTTACATTCCAAAATCAGATTCTGGTTTCGTGTTTAGCAGTCAGGATGTCCGTTTTCATGTCAATGACTACCTTTCGGCTTTCATCACGAACAGTCATACTAGTCTCAGGCTCGATTTCCATCCTACACAAACGATTGTTCATCTGTTGCTGTTTCCGTAACGTGTTTTTTTTTTTTAACATAGACAGTACGTCGGACCTGTGCTAAACCCCCACAACCTGGTGGACAAGGGTGTCTGCTTTACCCGCGCAGACCTGACCAGCTTTTCATGTCAGTGACTTCCTTTCGGCTTTTACCACTGTCTTGGTGGAACCTGAAAGGAGTAAAACTTCGGGTGGCATAGCTCTAGGGGTTGTCAGGGTACGCAAGCTGCCATACCACGTCAAGGTGTAGGCACCAATGATGGTAGTCATCATGGCACGGAAAGAAGTAAATAACAAAATTCTTCTTCTTCTTCTTCGTCCACCCTCAGATGTCAACTTGAATAAGTTCAAAGAAAGCAGTGGTCAACCTAAGGCTGTTGATATCTCCGTAGATTTTCTCCAGGAATGGTACTGGTGATGATCATATGCGTTTCCTCTTTTCCTCATATGCTGGGCACATTTGAAGCAGATGTTCGGCAGTCATTTTATCGGTGCCACAGTCACACTCATCAGTAGTTCCTATCTTTAATTTGTTGAATAGATGGTATCTCAATCTGCTATGACCTGTGCGAAGTCTGAAGATTACCACTTGTTCACTTCTGCTGAGCTAGTAATATGGATCATTTCTGTGTGTGGCCTGGATGCTCTGCTTCTCACTTGTGCCTGTATCTGCGCTTGATAAAACTCTTGGCCTCCTCATAAGTTATATTTGTGTCAAGTTGAGGAAGCTTTCCCCCTTCCTTTGCCAATCTGTCAGCCTCTTCATTTCCAGGGATGTTGCAGTGAGAAGGGATCCACTGTATCACGACTCTTTTATATTGCTGACATAGTCTGTGAAGTGTTACTCTTAGGTCATCCAGTTCAGCATTACTTTGACTTTTCAGCGTTGTAATTATCGACAGCGTATCTGAGAAGATAGCTACTGGTCTCTCTGAGCTTTCTTCTGTCATTAGAATTTCTGATGCAGTTTTTAAGGCCTCTGCTCTGAAGTTACTTGAAAGTTTTCCTGTTGCGACTGCTATCTTTTTGTGTGTGCCATTGCTTAAGCTCAGGAAGACTCCTCCACCCCCATCTTCTCTTGCATTAGTAGCTGATCCATCTGTGTATGCATGGATCCAGGTGTTGCATGGGTACTGTTTCTCTATATATTTTGTGGTTAGGATTTTCCTTTCTGTTTCATTTTGGCGGTTCGTTCTCTCAATACCTGGAACGTATTCTATCATTTCAGGGAAATGTTGTTTCTAAATTGGTAGCTTGTGTGCAGTACATATTGGCGTAGCTGTTGATATTGCGTTTATGGGGTCTGCTCTCATCTTTGTTTTGACTGTCTCTACAAAGTTGCTTCGCTTCAGTCTTCCCCTTCCAAGTCCATTTATTCTCTGGTGCATTGGGTGGTCTATCAGCCTCCTGAATTTCTCGGCTTGTTGCTGGGCTCTGCTATCTCTTCTATCCTCCATAGGCTGGAGGTGAGTAATCTTTTCCAACTCTTCAATGGGTGTTAAAAATAACATAATTGACAAACAGTACTGGAGACAGAAAATTGTGGAGAGACTCCTTACGACACCACGCAGGAAACTTGAAGAAGAAGGTATAGAATAAAAGATTTAATGAGTGACACATAAATGAAAAAAAAAAAAATAACATTGCACATGCAATATGTTTATACAGAATTACATATATTTTCAAAACTCCCCCGATGGTTGACAAATTAAAGAAGAGACCACAATGATAGTTGATGCTGTGAACAGTCGACGCCCCCTCTTTTCTTGATTTGACTGTCGGCAGCTGTTTATGTCGAGGACTTCACCAAAACTTCACCAATGGTGCTGCATCTTCAGATGGAGGTTTCCTATCATCTTCAGTGTTATGAAATGTGAAACGTTTTTGGTGCAGAGATATTTTCTTTTGTTGCAACGATGTTGTTAATTAAACTGAATGTCCTTTCTGCTTCTGTAGAACTCACAGCCACAACTATCTTTATTTTTCTTGTTTTATATATATATATATATATATATATATATATATATATATATATATATATATATATATATATATATATATATATATATATATATATATATATATATATATATATATATATGATGATGATAGGAAACTCTTTACAGAGCGATACAATAGGAAGCAATCTGATCAGAAGAAGTCCCCCCATCCGACAAGTGTTTCGGCCCGATTACTCCTTTACACTCTAAGGGGGGCGGGCCCACTTGGGTCATGACTCCCAAGCGTCTCAGCTTCCTGTTGTCTTGTATCGAAAATGAACCCATTTCACTTATGGTAGCAACTTTTAAATCCACAACGCCAGCCGTGAAGGCAATTGTGAAAGTAACAAAGAGAAGACAAATTCTTCCGTTCGTTCCGTCGCCCTTCACAACTAAGGACAACACACTGAGACACTAGCGCGCAGCCGACGAGCCTTCGCCCCTGCGCGCCGCAAGCCACTGAAATTCTGTACCTGACACTCCCTATAGTATACATCGCCTGTTGCCCCAGAGTCGCAGTCCTTTCACTAGTAGGCTACACCAAAAAAACTCAGCGTTGTGGACTTAGAAAAATTTTGGTGTTTTCTGTACCGCAGCGTTTATTGTCACGATTTCCATTGCCCATTGCAGTTGTTCCACAGCCAGCCTGATGCCTTTTCGGCAGTTTCACTAAGCCTCTTCAGTGCCCTTGTTCTAGACCAGTGTTTCTCAACGGGGGCGGTACCGCCCCCTGGGGGGCGTTTTCAAGATTTCTAGGGGCGTTCTGACAGGTCGCAACGATTGGGGGTCGCTACTTCCATTCAGGGGGGCGTTGTGGACATTTTTACATGAATCAATATGAAACAATTACAAAAGATATTCCCCTTCGCATAGCTTGTAACACGATAGTTTTTATTTGCCCTGCGTCCCATGGAGTGTTTCAAGGATTCTAAACGCACATTTTTAGTACCTGGGATGTTACCATTGTCAGGAGACAGTAGGCGGAGATTTATGTCCCTTCAACACTCGAAACAATTGTTAGTCTCTCGACACACCCAAGCTAACCTTCTCTCTTCACTCTCGGCACATATTTTCTTCTGGAATTACATTCCCGTCAAACATTGATTAGCCCGTGAACACATCACAACCCCTTCCCTACTCTGTCCGTAAATGCCTTCACGCAACAAGGATGTTGTGGGCAGTTGTAGCTTAGTTTTAATGCATCTTTGGATGTTTCGAGTGTAGAGAATTAAACTCAGTCAGTTTTGAGGCTTGACGAGGTGTAGATGTATGTGCAGTGATATTATACTAAAATTTTCAATATGTCAGCAATAAAGAGAAAGTGTCGACAATATTCAGTTGAATATTTGAAATTCGGTTTTGTACCTTCAGCCGTAAATGAACAATTACCAATGTGTTTGCTGTGCCAGCAAGTGTTTTCTAACGAAGCAATGAAACCGTCACGGCTTAACGAGCATTTTACAAAGAAACACTCAGATAAAGTTGGCAAAGATATTTCTTACTTCCAGGATTTAAAACAAAAGTTTGAAAGCCGCAACACTGTCATTAATATGTTTAACAAAATGTATAATCACAATGATAAAGGTCTCATTGTATCTTACAAAATTGCACACATGATTGCGAAGTGTGGTAAACCTCACAACATTGGAGAATCTTTAATTTTACCAGCTGTACGGGAGGTAATTAGCACAATGATGGAAAGAAATCCAAGTGACATCATTTCTTCTATTCCATTGAGCAATGATACTGTTTCAAGAAGAATAGATGAGATGGCAAGCGATGTAGAAAATCAGCTGTGTACTGATTTGCAGTCTACTGAATTTTCACTACAGTTGGATGAAAGCGTCGTGCGTGATAACGAAGCTTTGCTGCTCGCATATGTGAGATACATAAAGAATGAAAATATCATAGAGGATGTTATTTGCAAAACTACTGACAGCAGATTATCAATTTTTGAAACCCTTGAAACATTTTCGTTGGTAAAACAAATTCCCTTTTCCAATGTCATCGCATGTGCGACAGACGGAGCACCAGCTATGGTTGGTCGTCATCGTGGGTTTCTGGCCTACTTAAAAAATGTGGCACCAGGTGTTTTAACAATTCATTGTGTTATTCATCGACAACATTTAGTCGCCAAGCACCTTAGTGACAGACTCCACAAATCAATGAACTGTGTTATCAATGTTATTAACAAAATTAAGGCGCATTCGTTGAACGATAGATTATTTCGTAAACTTTGTTGTGATAATGGTGAAGAGTTTGAACGTCTTCTCCTACACACGAAAGTACGATGGCTGTCCAAAGGTAACTGTTTAAAAAGATTATGGGCATTATTTGATACTGTTGTAGAGTTTTTGGATTCAATCAAAGAAGAATTTAGCATCGAAAGAGAAGTATTGCGAAACGATGTGGCCTATCTTTCAGATATATTTGAAAAGTTAAATGAGGCAAAAGCACGATTCAGTCACACACATTACGAAAAATTTTGGATCCAGCAGAGGCTTGCGTATCCCGTTCTTTGGCGTGAAACTAAATTGCTAATTACAGCATTCCCAAAGTCGTATTTGGTGGAGAAGGGGTTCAGTGCAGTAGTGTTGCTACTACAAAAGCAACGAAACCGACTGCAGATTTGTAACAGAGGAGATTTGAGACTTCTTTTAACAAACTTAGAACCAAATATTTCAAAACTGTCTGAGTCACACCAAGCGCAAGGATCTCATTAAGCTTCATTGGTAAGTGAATTTTTATATAATTATATCATTATTATCAACTAATAATGTTTCCAATTTTTTCATATTTAAAGTGGTTGCATAAGGAGAGGCTTAAATATTCATATCTGAAGAAATATATGCAGTCATTTAGGCGCTATTAAAATTATATGATTATGAATATGATAGTTATAGAGTTGTAAGAACAAATTTTATATCATTTGCTCTGCCAATTTGTAATTCAAGGATAATGAACTTGTGGTGTATATAATTCAGTACTTAAACTCATATTTAATATAACTATAATAATAATAATAATAAATTCTTTAAGCACCAAACACGGCGCATAAGGCAGAAACCAGTGCTCTTCAGGTTGTTCGTTGTGACGCCACTCCTCTTAGCTCTTGCACATTATTTAGGCCCAACGTTCTTCCTTCTCTTATTATTGTTCTTCTGAGTGTTTCTTTTGGTCTTCCTTTTTTCCTCTTACCCTCAGGAACCCAAGTGAGCGCCTGTAGTGGTATTCTGTTGTTTTGCATTCGTAGGACATGACCGATATATGACCATCGTCTTTTCCTTATATAGTCGGAGACATATTTCTGCCTAGAGTCTTCTCTTATTTGTCGATTAGTCTTGAATTCTTTCCAACTGATGTTCATGAGTTTTCTAAGACATTTGTTCTCGAATGTATTCAGCTTGTTCTCCAATGATTTTGTTATTTTCCAACTCTCACAGCCGTATGTTAACACTGAGATAACATTTGAATTAAACAGACGAAGCTTGGTATGTATATTCAATGATCGTAATTTCCAAATGTTAGATAATCTATTGAAGGCGCTAGCTGCCAAAGCAATTCTAGTATGGATTTCTCTTGTTGTGTCACCATCCTGAGTCATTTTACTGCCTAAATAATTGAAACTTTCAACTTTCTGTAGTTTTTCCCCGTTCAAGATGATATCAAAGGTCTCGTTAGAAAAGTTCATAGCTTTAGTTTTAGAGGCATTTATTTGGAGACCTATTTTAACCGAGAGATGACACAAATTATTTATTGCTTCTTGGGATTGTCTTGGTGTTGAACTTAAGAATGCTAAATCATCTGCGAAATCCAGGTCCCCCAGGAATTTTCCATTTGTCCATTTTATACCTAATTGTTCATTGTGGGTATAGTTTCTCATAACCCAATCAATAGCTATTCCAAAAAGTAGTGGTGACATAATACAGCCTTGTTTCACCCCTGTTGCTACTGTAAACCATTCTGTATTCCCTTTATTTGTTCTAACACAACATCTTGCATTGTCATATAGCGCTTTGATTATATTCACATATTTTGTTGGAAAACCATAGATTGTAAGTATCTTCCACAATGATGGGCGGTGTAGACTATCAAAGGCTTTTTGAAAATCGACGAAGGTGATAATAAGTGGCGATTGCCTTTCCACTGATTCTTCTATAATTGTTCTTAGTGTGAATATTTGATCAATACATGATCGTTTCGGCCTGAAACCCGCTTGTTCTTCTCTGATCTTTTCGTCAGCATGCAATTTAAGTCTTTCTAACATCATGCAACATAATAATTTTCCAGGTACTGATAATAGAGATATACCACGCCAGTTATTACAGTCTGATAGATCACCTTTCTTCGGTAACTTTACAATAATACTGTCTTTCCATTGTTGTGGTGGTTGTTCTTCTCTCCATACTTCATTTATAATATCTAAAATTCTCAAGAGGTTGTTGTCATTAACTGCTTTAATCATTTCCCCTGAAATTTCGTCAACTCCAGCAGCTTAAAAATTTTTTAATCTTTTAACGGCTTGTTTGATCTCGTCCAGCGTGAATTCATCGCAAGTTATTGGCAAGGTGGTTGTGGGTGTTTCATTATTAAAATCAGGTGTTACTGTTGGTGGTGGTCTGTTTAGCACCTCCATGAAGTGCTCAGCCCATCTCTTCATTTGTTCTTTTTCTGTTGGTATTGAATTCCCTAATTTACCTTTAACAGGTGTTTCCATAGCAGTAGGCTGGTGACATAGTTGTTTTGTAATTTGATAAAGGCACCTACTATTACCAGTTCGTACAGCATTTTCAGCTTCTACGGCCAGTTCATTGATGAAATGTCTTTTATCTCTTCGAGTTTTTGTCTTCACTTCTTTATTTAACAAGTTATAAGTTAGTTTGCAAGATTCAACTGCATTATGTGTACTTGCCGCTAGTAGTTTAAGTTTTGCTGTTTTCCTTTCTTGTATTTTATCCCAAGTATCTTCTCTCATCCATTTTTTCTTTTTATGTACTAGGTATCCGGTGGTTGGATATAACTATGCTTTTAAAAATGTGCTTTCTCTTTTTCTTTATATTATAAGAAAAGATAACTCATTAACTGCATTGCTTTTTTAAAAGTATGGTGGAATATATGTATATATGTGTGTGCGTGCGTGTGTGTGCGCGCGCGCACGATAAAGAGCAAGGGGGTGTTAAAAGGGTGGGGGGCGTTTTAAAATATTAGTTGTCAAAAGGGGGCGTTGCTATTATCAGGGTTGAGAAACACTGTTCTAGACTGTCCCTTCAGCCCCAACAGTTTCAATAAATCATACACTGATGCAGCCACAAGCCCTCTTGCGCCCACTTCAACCGCCATGACCCTTGCACTGAATCCATCGTGTCTCAAATCCGCGGCCAGATCGCTATACTTGGCCGCTTTGAATGAATGTTGCTCGTCTAATCTGGATTCAAATGGCACGGTCAGTTCAATCAGTATGACCTGAAGCGTTGCTGAAGAATGAAGCACTATATCCGGCTGTTGATATGCTCTTTGTGTATATATCGTCTCGATGTTTATCTTGTTTCCTACTAGTCGATGTTTATCTTGTTTCCTACTAGAGTTACTTGCCTTTATGGGAACTCTTCTGCTTCCTCCTTCTTCCGACTTTCTGTTTCTAAGATGGTCGATTAAACATGTCGTTATGTATTCAGTGTGTTCGCCTTCGTGATTATGCTTCGTAACGTGAGTATGTATGACATTATAATTAACAATATTTACTACACACGACAATAATTATCAACATGGTGGCAGCGGTGTTTATTTCTACAGAATTCGGACTATTCTGCTGAATATCTTCTAACACGTGCGCTGACGTCCTTAGACTTGAGGTGAGATTACTTGTTATTGCTTGCATACCATCCATTATTAGACATTTCGTCATGGCAGAACGGCCCTTATTTCGGTTACCACCCTGCCTAGACATAAATAACGTCGAACCAGACACATTTCGTAAATGGAGACGACAGTTAGATCTATACATGCATGCAACAGAGGTGGCCTCTAAACCTGATTCTGTTCGGGCGGCCATTATTCTACACTGTGCTGGACCTCAAGCTGTTGAAGTTTTTGATCAACTGGCAGAGGAAGGAGACCACTCTAATCCTACTAAAATTCTCGATTTGCCCCAGAACCATTGTAGCTCACGAAGCAATGAAGTATTACATACGTTCAGATTCTGGAACACACCTCTTCAAGATCCTTTTAATTCCTTTTTGACTGAGCTGAGAACTAAGGCAGATTTGTGCAACTTTAGTGACAAGGATCGTATGATAAGAGACAAAATTGTCTTTACTGTCAACAAAAGGTTACAAGAGAAGCTCTTGAGAGAAGCTGACCTCGATCTAAAGAAAGCCATTCACATATGTAGAGTCTTCGAGCAAACTGGAAACGACATAAGAGAGATTAGTAATACAGTACAACCTTCTGAAGCAAGGGTTGAAAAGGTACAGAAAAAAATCACTCAACCATAAACCTCCCAAGAGAGACACTGGGCATGCTGCTGGTAAAGCCTGTCAAAGTAACACTGACAGTGGGTACTTTGAACCTAGAAAGGAGTGTCATTACTGCAGACAGAAACATCTATTAATTAAGAAAAAGTGTCCTGCATGGGGGAAGTTTTGTTCAAATTGTGGGGGAAGAAACCATTTCAAAGTTAAATGCAAGAAAGTTCATACTGTTCACACAGAGCCAGTGGAAGATTCTGAAGTTTTTCTTAATTGTGTGAAATCTAGCAAAGCGTGTACATCTGCACAACTCATTGTCAATGGAAAAATGGTAAAATTCCAGTTAGACACAGCAGCTGATGTGAATACAATCTGTCAACGCTTTGTGATGCAAGAACAACTGTTACCCACTAAACAGAGGCTTGTTATGTGGAATGGTACTAAGATGACTCCACTGGGAGAAGTTATATTAACTGCTGAGAATCCTAAGACTGGGACAAAACACAATAAAAGGTTTACTGTTGTGAAAAATAGATTCACATGTTTGCTGCTCACAAAATAATTACATTTGGACCGCAAGCCGCTCAGAGTGCCAATCTAATTTTAGTAATAAAATGAATGAAAAATGTACTGAAACACTCTCTGATCTGGTTCGAGATTTTAAGTTGCCACCGGAAAACAAATTCCCAAAGCATGGTTGTTGTAGAACACTGGAAAATTGATATTATGTTCATATTTTTTAGCGTTTTGGGTTAGTTACCAAATCGTGTAAAACTGTTTACCGTGGCAACTAGTGATAGGACTACAAAAAATGCGTGTACATCTCGTCTAACGGCTGAATAAGATAGAAACGTGTTTCAACAATTGACTGATAGATCTAGCGACGAGGACAAGAGTGAAAAAGGTGTGCACATTGATTGAAATTGTGATTTTGATAGAGATAGGGCGCAAGCAGTTATAATTGTGAAAATATTGCAAGTCCTCGGCCATCGGAGGGCCGTTAAATAGCAACAACCTCTATTAGAGTTACAACTAGTGTTTACTGTAATAGTACATTCATTTATCTTTAAAATGATGTGTAATTCATAAAAATCTGTAAACAATTACGAAAACTACAGCTTACTTTGTGCAAACACCTACAGGATGAAAATGGGAAAAAAATTTAATTCGGCCACAGTGTGTTTTTCAATTCGGTAGTTAATGTGTTAAGAATACATGGGTCAGAGAAGGATAATGTTACAGATTAATGAAGATTATAAGGAAGAGAACACATTATTTAAATCTCCCCTAGTACCAAATGTACAGTTAAAATACAAATATAAGGAGTTGTTATAAGAAAAGTGATGACATGTTAGTCAACTAGCATCTATCACACAAAAAAAAAAAAAAACCAAGACAAAACGTGGCACAAATGGATTGTTGTTGTTGTTATTGATTCAGCGGTGCTTGGGCCCTTCTGCCTAATGCCATGTAGTGATATCTGCACGTTTCACAAGTTGTTTTGTTTCTCCGTACAATCCACTTATCTTGCCTGGGAGGAAGGAGTATTTTCCTAACATCATCGAGTGCTGGGCACTCAAAGAGGTGGTGGTCAACAGTTTCGTAGGGGTAGTTACATAGCTGGCATTCTGGAAAGTGTTGTGGTTGGATTCTGTTCAAGTGACTGTTGAGTGGTAGATGTTGTGATCTAAGCCGAAAAATAGTGCTCTGATCCATCCTTGGCACAAATGGATAAAGATGAGAGAAAAAGAAAAACTAATTGAAAATTTTTGTTGTTGAAAGTGGAAATTTGACATAAGATGAATGTAGTACAGAAATATAGAAGTACTGCAATTAAGTAGCTAACATTCTAAAGCAAACAGACTGAGAAAGTCTGCTCTTGATGGAAAGATCAAAATGAACAACCAGCAAGAGAATATACAAAACAGAAGTGATGTATACGACCAGGTCAATGATTAAGAAAATGGCAAGAGTCAGTGTGAACCTACAAATTCTGGAAAGAGAAAACTGAATAGAGAAAGAATGCACGTAGCAAAGAACTGGAAACATGGAATGCTGAAGAAATAGATAACAATATGTTTATAATATATGTTCTCTACTTACACTTACTACAGATCATAAATCTTGTGCATACCCTGAAGAAATTTAATCCTGCTCAGTTTGAGAAAGATTAACTTCACAGAATTTTGAAGAAAAAAAAAAAAGGGGGGGGGGGGGGGAAAGAGAGAAAGGGATGACAAACATCAGTTTTAAATTTCATTCTGTACACATCTTTCACTTATAGGCATGCTTTTACTGTAAAATATCTGATTGAAAAAAAAAAAAATAAAACGATCTCACTTTGAATAAATGAAAAGGTATCTGAAAGATCAACCACAAGGCGTATCAATATATATTTGAAAACTTAAAACAGGAGGCAGTTACACAATCTTGTTTAGTTATGTCACCTTTACGTATGGGAGTATTAAAATCTTTCAAGGAAAAATATCACTTCAGATCTTTTCTGCTGTAGAAGATGGAGACTGCTGTAAGTGATGAGAATGAAAATCAGTAGCAGGAAATCTTGATCAAGGTAAAGAACAAAGAATGGCCCACATTACGACCATTGGGTCTTCATCATTTGAAAACTGTACCCCAAAAACAAAATGTAAGAAATAACCTTAATGCATAAGAATAAACATAGAAAAGGAAGACATTACAATAAAATGAATCTAATGCTGGAAGTAATTCTGGTTTGATGGCAATACAAAATAGCACATCAGAAGAAGAAAGTGTAAAAAAAAACAGGTTTGAAAGTAAAAGAAGAGAGAGAGACAAGTGGGAAAAAAAGACAGACGATGAAGGGTGATAGAAGTTGAAAATAACTTTTATAATTTATATTACTGTTTTCACTCTTCTGTAAATTTTTACTCCCACTATGTGTCGCCATCTTAAATGTTTTTTTTTACAATGTCTTCATCTAGTGCAAAAAATTGTGTTGGGCTTTCAACTAGAATTATCTATACCAGTTTATTTGCTTTTTGCATACACCAGATGTGAACCAAAACTTACTTAAATAGTCGTTCCTCTTCTAATGTGAGATGTAGAGGTTTGGAAGAGAGAGCACCATACTATCCAGATGTGAACCAACAAAGAATGAGAAATTAATGATCGACTGTGCCATTTTATGAAGAGCTCAGTCAAATTGTGCGGGATGCTTGAGTCTGGAGAATGCCAGAGATTGGAAGTTATCACTACCTGCTGACAATTAAAAGAACTGAAAGAGTTGCCTGGCGTAGGCATTGCCCACTTTCATGCAAGAAATTAAGTAAACGAACAGGAGAGATGAGCATTAAAACCTACAAGCTAAAAGAGCACAAGAAGTTAAGACCAGGTATTTAGGTATTTAGGGTTTATTGCTACAGCAGTGAGAAACATAGAAGAACGACCTGATGACCTGGAAACCCTCTGCCTTAAATTCAAAGACATCATAAAGGCAGTTGCAGCAGAAGCATGTGGTGAAGTCTGACTAGGGAAAAAGGGAAAGAGGACACCCTGGTGGATAGAGGAACAAAAAATGAGAGAAGAAAAAGGCAGGGAAACAATACTTGGAAGCTAAAACCATAACAGAGAAATATAGAGAGTTTGTGATAGAACAGAAGCAAAGAACAAGGTGCTAGCAGCAAAACAGAAATCCTGGGAAGAATTTGGAGACAAGCTTGAAAAAGATGCTCAAGAAAACCAGAAATTGTTCTACAAGACCCTAAAGAACATGAGGAAGGAAAAACAGTGCCCTCTTAAATTTATAAAGGACAAGCAAGACAAACTGCTTACTGCCCCAAAGGAAGTAATGAAAAGATAGAAAGAATATTTCTTCAGAGCTTCTTGATGGTGAGCAAGGTCAAGCCTCAGGAACGATAAGCACTATCACAGAAGAAGAAACTAATGATGGCAAAGATGGCATTAAAATGGAAGAACTGAAGGCAGCACTGGAAAAATCAAGATGGGCAAAGCAGCAGGACATGATGGTATAACACCAGAAATGGTTAAGTACGTGGGAGCAGCAGGCGACCTAACCTCCTGAGTGTCCTACAGGCAACCAAGTGCCACAATACCATACCAAAGGATTATTAAAAAAGGGTGACAATCAACAATGTGGAAATCATAGAGGCATATATCTTCTCAGTGTCCCTGGTAAAATTTACTCTAGAATCCTGGAGCATAGACACAAATGGATGAGGTCCAATGTGGCTTCCAAGCAATCAGAGGTACTCAAGATCTTATATTCACACTCAGACAGCTGAGTGAAAAGGCCCTTGAGTATAAAGGTGAGATGTATCTTCGTTTCTTGAATCTGGAAAAAAGCGTTTGACAAGATCCCCTGGAGCAAACTTTGGGACTACTTAGGAAAGAAAAACATTCCAACACCTCTGATCCATGCTATACAGAGCTTCTACAAGTCTTGCAGAAATTATGTGAGGATGGCAAACTATAAGTCAGAAGAGTTTAGGACCACCACAGGTGTAAGACAAGGTGATATCCTATCACCTTATCTTTTCATACTCCTCATGGACGATGTCACCAAGCATGTAAGGAGAGGACAAGAAAGTATTCAGTGGGGTACTGGAAGATGAGACAGGTTTGTATTTCAGAGCTGGTATTTGCCAATGATGTTGCCCTGATTGCTAAATCAGAGGCCCATCTTCAATCCAACCTGCAAGTCTAGAGGGAAGAGCTGGAGAAGAGAGGGATGGTCATCAGCAGCTCCAAAACAAAAACCATGGTGATATCACGAAAGGAAAGAAGATATCAGAGTATGCTGGGAGGAACAGGTCCTGGAGCAGGTCAACCACTTTAAATACCTTGGAGATGTCATAGACTGGAAGGGAGGCATCAAAGAAGAGTTGGCTACCTGGAATGCAGCAGCTGGGAGATTTTTTCGGGCCACAAATTAAGGATTCCTAAGAAAAAGAAAAAAAATTGGCAAGAAGGCAAAGATGGCTACATACCTCTCCACCTATGTTCCAGTCTTGACTTCTGGATGCGAGTCAATGAGTAAAGACTACAACCCACAAAAGCCAGCTCCAAACTTCAGAAATGAGGTATCTGAGGAAGGTGGTTGAAATAACAAGAAGGGACATGGTCCACAACCAGACGATATGACAAGGCCTCAAAACCCACCTCTGCAGACCCAAGAAGACCAGTCCCAACTATGATGATTTGGCCATGTCTGCAGAATGGGAGAAGATCGGTTACCACGACAAGTATAGGAAACTAAGCGCCAGGGACCCAGACCACCTGGATGACCCAGAATCTGCTGGGGGGACAACATTAGACAGTCTCTGAAGGACCAAGGACTAGATTAGAACCAGGCCAGGAGCAAGACAGCCGATAGGATAGTATGATGCTCTCTCTGGCAAACCTCTACATCTCACGGTAGAAGAGGAACGACTCAGTGGTAGTAGATTTATATGCTTTTTCATTTGTATTCTTCTTTATTTAGATTCTTATGAATGTAGATTAGTTCACACTGTTTTTTTTGGCACTGATTTCATTTACCTAGTCCCTGACAAAAACCTATGGTCGTAATGTGGGTCATTTTTTTGGGTGCCCTTTATCTTAGTAAAACTTCTCTTCTACTAATTCTCATTCACCTCACCATTACCTGGTGGAGATAAGTGTATGCCATAGACAACTGCTTTCAGTTCACTCATTTTTCTACAAAGCTGCTGTCATAAATATTGCATAATATATTGAAGATAAGATATTAATGAACTAATACAAAAGTATAAAGTTGGAACCAGAAATTTGGGAGGGGCGGAAATATAAATTATCTTTTGTTATAAAGCATCAATTTATATACATTATGAATGATCATTATTAGTTTTAAAGACAAATAAATCACATCTGTATTTAATATCTGTATATAACGAAGATAAGATATTAATGAACTAATACAAAAGTATAAAGTTGGAACCAGAAATTTGGGAGGGGCGGAAATATAAATTATCTTTTGTTATAAAGCATCAATTTATATACATTATGAATGATCATTATTAGTTTTAAAGACAAATAAATCACATCTGTATTTAAGATTACAAAATTATGATTATTAAAAAAAAAAAACTAATTATTTCTCAGGCTTTGCGCTGGTTACTGATTAGGTATAGATACATTTCAAACTCTCTTAGACTATTTGTATGGAAAGGAAAAACAAAACGAAACAAAAAAACACAAAACAGGGGGTGCCCTGCAAAAAAATGTTTTAAGAGAATTCCATATCACTGCCTACATAACATCGAAACAATGGCTGCGAGCAGAAAATGATAATGAATCATTATAAATCTGCAGCTCATGAATACATGAAAGAAGAGTATAAAACTATGATATTGTTATGTTTTTTAAGCAATGAAACATTTATATTTGCACATAAAATAAAGAACCCATAAATGTATTGATTAGATTGAACACAATTCCAGTTTTCAATACAAATATGAAATCTGTCTTATAATGATGAAGTCATCATCATCATGTGACGTATTCTTTCCAGAACGTTGTCTCCATTACAGCTGCTCTGAACGCATCACGATTCTGGGCAAGTCGACCTGCATCAGCCAAAGACAAGTTCAGACTCTCTGTGATGTCCTGGGTCCACCGTCGTCTAGGTCGACCCCTTCCCCTTTTTCCAGGGACCATGCCTTCCATCACTGTTTTTTCCAGACTATTATGTCTTTTTATATGACTGAAAAATTTCAGCTTCCTTATTGCGATGGTATTTAGGAGCCAATGTTCCTGTACATTTAGTGAGTGCAGTATTTCTCTGTTGGTCTTTTTTTCTGTCCAGGGTATTCTCAACATCCTTCTGTAGCATTTAATTTCGAATGATGTAATCTTTTTTGCAACTGTTTTATTGAGTGTCCAAGTCTCGCAGCCGTATGTTGCTACTGGGAATATACATGCTCTGATCAGTTGTAACTTTGTTTCTTTGCTTGTGCCTTGCCATAGGTTTTTCATCTGTATTAGTTTATGTGAAGCAATTGCAAGTCTTCTTTTAATTTCTACTGCACAGTCGCCAGAGCTGTTGATGATTGATCCTAAGTATTCGAATTCATTAACACTTTCCAGTTCTTCGTTATCAATTTCAAATTCTGGTTTTGTCTTTACTTTATCTGTTGTCAATACTTTGGTCTTCTTGGTGTTAGGTATAGATTCTGGGCCTCGCTGTGTTTTTTGGTGGACAGAAGTAATTGTTCAAGTCCTTCTGGGTTGGTCGATAGGAGGACTGTGTCGTCAGCATATCTGATTTCCGGGATCTGGTACCCGCCGATGTTAAATGAGTAAAACTCTGTGTGTTCTTGGTCATCTCTTACGTTTCTCATGATATTCTCGGCATAAATGTTAAACAGGTAAGGGGAAAGGGTACAGCCTTGTCTTACTCCTTTCTGTACTTCAAACCATTCTGTTTCCCCCTCTATTCTTACGGCTGCCTGTTGTTCTTGGTACAGCAGTGCGATGAGTTGTATAAGGTGGTTTGGAAATCCCATATTTTTCATAATAGCCCATAACTGCTGATGTTGTACACAATCAAAAGCTTTGGTGTAATCAATGAAACAAGTATGTAGGTCAACATTGAATTCTCTACACTTTTCTATGATGATCCTCATGTTGAATATATGATCTCTGATGAAGTGGAAATATCAAATATGTTTGTCAATCCTGATCATAGTAAACAGTACAAAAAAATGGATGACTGAGATTACAAGCATCCATGACTGAAACTTACTTATTAGTAGACGAGAACTGATACATACTTGGTGAAGTTTGCACTGAAATAATTCTGTTCTTAAAAAATTACCTCTTATCTGGAACTTATTTTTAAACTACTTTATTTATTAAACTACTGAAATAAGAGCTGGTTTGCACTGATCCAACATACCTGGTAATAGCATTAACAAATATCAAACTGATTTAGTTGTGTATTCTGTAATATTTTAAATGTTTAGCGAGTTATTCAGCAATACTTAACAAATTTGATAAATTATTCATACACTTATGATAGGTTCAAGTATGTACTAAAAATATATGATAGGTTTTTCATAAATACTTGACATGTGTCCCTTGTAATTACTGAACAGAAATGTTGTATAGGCATAATTATGTCTATCATAGATGAACTAAGCTTAGAAATGAACTCCTCTGTTTACATTGGATGTGTGGACTATGAAAAGACATTTGACAGTTTAATCATTTTGGAAACTGATCAGATGTTCTGGGGGTCCTGAAAATCATTAAACAAACTGAGAAGACATATGCAAGACAAGAAATAACAGAATTCATGAAGGACAACTCACAGCATCATTTGAGATAAGAAATTGAGAGTGGCAGGGATGCCTCCTGTACCATTTTTCTCCTTAATGGCTATAGACTGGGTTATGAAAACAACGACATCAACCACCAGAAATGGAATTCGGTGGACCCTGTCAAAACTTGATGATCTAGATTTTAGTGATGATCTGGTGGCTCTTCTGTTCTGTAACTTGTAAACAGATGCAAGACAAAATGAAAATACTTGATGACAAGGTGACTGCAACTGGGTCTGAAAATACATACAGATTATGAGAATAAATGCAACAATCGACAGCAAGGTTGCACATAGAGAAACATATCTAGACATACCATCAGCAACACAGACATTGTTGGAGAAATAGAATTGATATCAAAATCAGCATACAAAAGGCAAGAGGAGCCTTTATTGCACTGGGAAATATCTGAAAATCAAAAGAAATAAAGTCCAACAACAACAACAAAAAGTGAAATGTCAAGACAGTTCTGCTAGAAGGCTCTGAAACATAGAGACTAACAAAAACGGTGACCACAAAGTTGCAGACTTTCTTAAATATGTTCTTGTGAAGAATATAAGGATTGAAATGGCATAACAAGATCCACAATGAAGAACTGATGACAAGAACCAGCAGAACAGAGATGAGAAGAAGATGCTGGCATTAGATATGACACACATTCAGACAACCTGTTGACAGCATTACAATGTAGTCCTTGTTCTGGAATCCGTAGGGTAAAGAAAGAGAGAGACCAAAAAAACACTCGGAGAAGGGGGATGGAGACAGACATAAAAAGGATAACGAAGACATGGAACGACCTTGAATGGATGGCACAGGACAGAAAGGCATGGTATGCATTTGTTAAAGGTCAATGCTCCTTAGGGAGTTGATGATGATGCTGAACTGTTGACCTCGCAGTGATGTATCTTTCATGCTGTTTCTTCTATATAAACAACATGTGTTCACTGGCAGTATCTTTCATGCTGTTTCTTCTATATAAACAACATGTGTTCACTGGCAGTATCTTTCATGCTGTTTCTTCTATATAAACAACATGTGTTCACTGGCAGTATCTTTCATGCTGTTTCTTCTATATAAACAACATGTGTTCACTGGCAGTATCTTTCATGCTGTTTCTTCTATATAAACAACATGTGTTCACTGGCAGTATCTTTCCCTTTTAAGTAATGTATTTTTGTTGCAATATTATTTTCCTTGGATCTTTACCTAAAAGTATTTTCTGTGGTGGCTATGTATAAGCTCTTTTGTCTTCCTCTTGTAATATCTAATTCTGTATCCCTGAAGTATTATAATACTAGATTGCCATTTGAATGTATGCATTTTTTGGTTTGTTTCTTTGTTCTTGTCTTGGTTTTAATCCTTCAATATTTCCCTATTTTGTCTTATAATTGTCAGAATCTGTAAGTTGCCTGCTCTACTTTCTTGTTAATTTCATTCATTTAGACAACTGTGAGATGTCATGCTGAACTGGACTGAGATATGTGACTAGCCTTTTAAATACTTTTTTTTTCAGAACCACAATGTTCCTACATAATTTGGCAGAAGAAATTTGGTAACGTGGACACAGCTTGGAAAAAAGTGAGACAGACAAAGATATTATCAGCAGAGATAGAAAGAGAAATACATAAAACAAAGACAGAGTTACAGAGAAATGGAAAGCAACGACTTGGACAGGAACATTGAGGGGGACACCAAAAAACAGGGTACACGGGAAAATAGACAGACACTGAGGAACACAAGGAGACATGTACACATACAGAGATAGATGGGGGAACATGTGTATACAAATTTATAAAATGCACAACAGCTTAAGTTAAAAACGACAAACTACAAATGTTCATCGTAGAACCTCCTTTCCTGTAACATTCTTTCAATAAAGAGTAACCACTGTTAGTTAATGTTACATGAAAATAGACCTTTAAATTTTATACATTACACAAAAATGATATTTTAGCAGTTCCTAAACATAAACAGGATTGTGATATATGAGATTCAAACAACACAATTTTTAAAATACACTGAAATGAGTTTATTATTTTTAATAATCGTTCATAAAATGTTATAAAAAATACCGTAGACAGGAATTACATTTATAACAAAAGAATCTGAAAGATAAGAAATCATCACAAGGAAGCAGGAAGGGCAACAAATACTACAGACGCCATGGCTGGCAGAGGTAAATCTAAACTTAGAGTAACATTTTATGTTAACAAGATGCATTTATCACGACAAAATGTCCATGGATCTACAACCTGTTGCTCACTAGTGAATATACAGCAAAAAAAAAGCAGTTCACATTTGTTCATCAGGTGGTTTCTATTTTTAACACAAATCTTCGCAAATGTCTTTTTCAGGCAGTTTCTGGTTTAAATAAATATTTTTGCAATTTAAGAAATATAAATAACACAACAAACATATAGCACTGAAACTTGTTTAAGAACATTTTCATGCCAGTAAACCATCTTTCTCACATGTTAA
Source organism: Oreohelix idahoensis (assembly GCA_024509875.1). Taxonomy (NCBI): domain Eukaryota; kingdom Metazoa; phylum Mollusca; class Gastropoda; order Stylommatophora; family Oreohelicidae; genus Oreohelix; species Oreohelix idahoensis. The sequence continues at coordinate 449,809 of JAMPIV010008741.1, forward strand.
TGTATACAATGGTGCAAGTAATTCTTACAGAAAAATTAGCATTTATTAAATAGGAAGTTACACTTTTTGTTCTAAATATATCCTGACAATGTTACAGGATGCTTGGAATGATGTTTATCTAAGAGGATGTTATAATATTTTTGTAAATGGAAAATATGATTCCATTGAAATGCAAACACATCTGATGACATTTTGATTTCACTTTGTGATGTACTCTGAACCTGCAACTTTCACAGAAATTAATTGATGATTTCAAATATTAAAAGATGGCAAAAATATCAGGATTAAGTCTTGGGCATTATGGTGCACATGTGGTAAAATCTTGCACAACAGAATATCAACATTATATTAGTAAGTCTGCTTAAAGTTATTGTGCAGTGACTTTTGAGTATTAACACACAATAACTGAATGTAATATCAAATAAAACAAGGTTTTAGTTGCTTGCTCAAACTAAGTGCCCATTAGGTGGCACTGAGATAACATGAGAAGAGTCTGACCACCCACTTCTCAATAAGGTGCTAAGTATTAACTGTGGACCACATTTATAAATTCAAAGACAAAATATTGCTTTGCAAGTGACAGAATTATTGTTAACAGTATTTCAAAAGGCGTTACCACTGTTGCATTTCTTTGAATGAGGATATGTCCTTTGTTATAAGATATGTCTTTTAATGTGATATTAACAATTTTCTTGACAGTGAACAAATATATCAAACACTCACTTGTCAAATGGCTTTATCATCACAGTATGCTTTCCATTTACTGGAGACTGACTACAAGGAAACTTTATTCCATTCCATGTAGTTCTGGATTGTATTTGTAATTTAGTTCTCTCTATTATCATGTTGTTGAGTTATCTTTCTACTATCTACAACAACTTGTACCATTTAATTATCCCCTCTAGGTAAAATACTATTCCCATCATTGCATGCTATATAATCTGTCCCTGGTCCTAATGCCAATAACATTTGTTTTCTATTAGTGAACAGCTCCATTTTTATTTAGTTTTAAGATTTTTCACTCATACAAGCATCTTCAGCACATATAGGAAGAATGTTAAAAGTGAATTAAATCTGATTAAGGATTTGGGTACTGCAAAATTTCTGAAATATAGTCAAATAAAAAATAAAATTTTAATAAATTGAATGTATGAGTAATTTCTCAGGCTTAACTAATCTCCTTACATGTAAAATCCAGAAAGTAAATGATGATAAAATATAGATCAGTATTCTGCATCAGTATGGGTATGAAACTGTAAAAGAATGATATTAGTCATTACAGTTTTTAGTAATACTAAGTCACAGTTACAGAGATTCCGTCAACATGAACGACTGTCCCTGGCTTCATTCTGACTTAAGACGATGGTGGTGTTACTGTGATATCAATATTTGATTCTACTACACCCACATCTTTGCTAATCTCTCTATCCTTTACTGTTGTATCGAGGTTAACTTCCGCAACCTTCTTGTCATCCACTCCAACTTGGATATTAATATCCAGCTGAGGACTTGAAGACATGCTATCATAGCCGAGAGAGTGGCTAATAGGTGCTAGAGGCAAGCTGACAAAATGTCGACGTACTGTTCCATCATCTAGCACTGGTACTGTGAGAGTGACTGAGTGTCGCCTGTAACGAGTAATAAAATCTCATTTAAAGGAATAAAAAACAAGTGCTACAAACCATTACAAGTACTATTAATTTAAAACAGTGGTTTATATGTGCTCCCTGACATATGTTAAGTCCAAGTTACTTAAACATACACACTCTTGATAAATGCAGACTGATTTATGTAAGCCCACATATATATACTAGTGGTTTGAATCACATACTGAGCAAAATAAATGAGAACCATATACTCCATAATGTTGTTGTTTCAGTCTAAGTTGTACACCCCCATTGCTGTAGTCTCGTTTATTTTGTTCACAATTATGGTTTGTACAAAAAGCAAATGAACTCGCCACAGTGTACCAACCTTGCACAGACAAATACTTACTTACTTACTTAGTCATTCCCCTTCTACTGTGAGGTGTAGAGGTTTGGAAGAGAGAGCGCCAGACTATTCTATCGGCTGTCTTCCTCCTGGCCTGGTTCCATTCTAGTCCTCGGTCCTTCAAAGATTGTCTAATGTTGTCCTCCCAGTGGACTCTGGGTCGTCCTCGGGGTCTGGATCCTTGGCTCTTTGTTTCCCATGCTTGTCGTGGTAGCCGATCTTCTCCCATTCTGCAGACATGGCCAAACCATCTTAGTTGGTACTGTTCTACTTGGGTCTGTAGGGGGTGGCATTTTAGGCCTTGACGTATCGTCTGGTTGCGTACCATGTCTCTTCTTGTTACTTCAACCACCTTCCTCAGATACCTCATTTCTGAGGTTTGGACAAATACTGAGTCGTAAAAATAAGCAGCACATTCTCACCGGGGAGGAGAACAAGATTCCCAGAGTTGAGTGACAACAATCAGAAACGATGGGGGAAAAAAAAAGATAGCCAAAGTGATGTGGAAAGGAAGCACATAATTATGGAATACTTTAAAAAAGATGTATCCAACCTGACAATGGATCTATAAATATGTACAGATGAATCAGCAACATGAGCTATATAAAAATGGAGAAGCACTAAAAAGAACTGCATTAGCCACAATGGAAACCAGGGATAGTACTAGACAACAATAACATTCCTCACAATTTCTTTACCAGTCACAGCTGCCATTGATAACCATAACAAATTAGACAGCCTCTCAGAAGCATCAATAGAGACCAGTTATAAATTCAACAAAGTGAACATACATTAAACTCCTGCCCACTGCATGATATATGGCAATGAGAAGGCAGAAAAACTTGACAAATAAGGGAAAAACAAAATTGAAATGGAAGTCAGGACAAACATAAAGAGATAAAAGCAACAATCAAAAATAACTTCAAGAGAATAACAAGAGTTCAATATAACTGAAGCATACTACTCCTTACCAAGAAGAGATGAAGTAGTTATTATCTGACTGAGAACCATCCAGTCCAGTCTCTAATACCATATGTTCAAAAAATAACAATTCAGATAGACAATCATGTCCATATAGGAAAGAAAAGCAAATGGTAAAACATGTCCTGCTGACTCCACAAGAGAAGCAGAGAGACAGCATGGCCTTCACCAACCCATCTGAGGAAAAAACTATACGCCAATGAGAAGCCTCTTTTGATTAATAGATTGTAAAGGTGTGACTTGTAAAAAATTACAACAATAATATATATGAATCTACATGATTTACCTATATCCTGGCTTGGCTGTGAGATTTTGATTTGCACGCGATCTCTGAACAGTAATCGGGTTTCCTCCATAACTTCGTCTTCGATTTCGCTCCGTGGTCCTGTATTCTTGGCAGTAACTGCCAAATTTTCTGCTGCTATACTGTTTCTCTTTTGACCCTCTTGGCCAAATAGTTCCTCCAGCTCTGCTTCCTCCTCCTCTGTCACCACAGACGCCTCCTCTGAGCCCTGCTCCTCCAAGGGACCCTGTCTCCTGCAATCTGCTGCCAGCTCCGCCACTACTACCCGAGCTATGTTGCTGATGCTGCCGCTTTCGTCCTGCAAGTGACAACAGTTTTAGTGTTTGTTCCAGACAAAACAACTGACACAAAAATTACCAATAGAATAATTATATTTTAGAATAAAACTATAACTTTAAGTTGAAAAAAAAATACAAGAGCAAAAAAAAAAAAAAAGGTTATAATTACAATTAAAAATTATGTTGATTTCATTTTATCACCTTGAGAAGAAGCTGCACAAACTGTAATTACTGCCTGAAAACAACTAAAAGTAACAAATAACAAAAAGTAAATTTATAAAAATAAATAAAGTTCTTTTGCTGGGTGGTTACTGGGTGGTTAATTTGACTTAACAGGAACTTCAAGTGACTGTGTCAGCAACATTATCCTCACAACTGAAATTATTGGCACATGAGTATCAAGGAATCGAGTCATTAACACTGTTGGGGTCCAAATGGGGCAGTGATGCGCAATACAAGACTCAACATGTCTCTTAGCCTCTCCTGCCCAAGTCTACCTCACCTACTCGTGGTGGACCCCGTTATACCCAGTAATCTTGCCGAAGGTTGGGTATCAACCCCAGCGGGAGGCAAGATGGGACAGCAAACGAGGTAAAGGCAAAATCAAATCCCCCAGCCAGAGGGGGAGGCATGAGCACACTCTGCCTTAAGAAACAGGTGCTGAAGTCAGATGTACCAGGCCAGGAGGCGCACCAGCAACCATGGTACCATGCAACCCGCTTTGGTTTAATATGTCTACACAACAGATGTCAAAAAATTATCGTTATGGTGCTCGCCCTGTGAAGTCCCTCCAGGCAGGAGCAGTGCCGGATTCTGAGCCTCGACAGAATCCACCCTCAGCTACTGGAGGTCTCCTTAGTCCGCCAAATGGAGCCAGGAGGCGGAAGGAGAAAGTAACTGGCCAACCAGATAAGACGACGGCCCCTCTGAATGTCATGCATTGGAATGCAGAGGGAGTCAACAACAAAAAGACTGAACTAGAGAATACCCTATTTCGGAAAGAAATTAGCATATGCTGCATACAAGAAACCCACCTACAGGAAGGAAAACATTTTAAGATACGGGGCTATCAATGCTTCAGAGTTGACAGAAAAGATCGGAAGAAGGGTGGCATACTAACACTGATAAGGAATAACCTCAACGCTATAGAATCCAAGACATATAAAGAAGGTGCAGAATACCAAGTAATCCATCTAAAACATAACACTCTGGAACTGGATCTCCTAAACTTCTACTGCCCCAATGACATACCACTGAACATGACTAGCATAGATGTCCCCATTGGCAACTTCATAGCGGTGGGAGACTTCAACAGCCATTCCCAAAGCTGGGGATACAACCAGCTAGATAGAAGGGGCGAAGAGATAGAAAACTGGCAAGACGACAATAACCTAACCCTTCTAAACAACCCTAATGATCCTCCAACCTTTTACTCCAGAAGATGGCATAGCACCTCTACTCCAGACCTGGCATTCTGCACACCTGATTTGGCTGGGATAGTGGAAAGGGAAATAGGAGAACAACTCGGTGGAAGTGATCATCGTCCTGTATTCATCAAAATTAATAGAACAATTAATACAAGTCCAAGTCAGCCAAGATGGAATTATAAAAAAGCAAATTGGTCCATTTATCAACACAGAGCAAATCTGCTTACAAAAGATATTAAGGTACTAGACAGAGACATTAACAGAGTCATCTGGGATTTTAATAATGGAGTACTCAAGGCAGCAAAGGAGACAATACTGAGAGGAGCGAGGAAGAACTATGTACCATATTGGTCCAACACACTACAAAACCTACATGAAGATATGAATGAAGCAAGGCACACTGCAGAGGTACAACCATCCCAACAGAACCATATCATGCTACAAAAGGCAAAAGCAAAATTCATTAAAGGAAAGCTAGAAGCCCAGAGGAGAAGCTGGAGGGAAAAAACATATAAACTAAACCTTGAAAAGGAAGGGAGAAAGTTGTGGAAACTCACTAAACAATTGAATGACGATAACAATTCTCAACGACAAACCATTACACTAGACGATGCAGGGAAACTATATACCGGCAAACAAGCAGCAGACATATTTGCGGAATCCTACAGAAATGAAAGTAACATCTCCGTCAATTTACGCAGACAACGAGACATTCGTCAAGAAATAATCCACACTAGAACTAATGGAAACAGTCCGGACGTTATGTCCAAACCTTTCAATATGGACGAGTTAAAAACAGCCGTATGGAAACTTAAAGACAGGAAATCACCAGGCCCGGATGGTATAACCAACGAAATGCTAAAACACCTAGGATATACAGCAATGAGCAAACTGTTGCAAATATACAACTACAGTTGGATGACAGGCAGTGTGCCACAGATATGGAGAGAGGCGCTCATGTGTCCCATCATAAAGAAAGGAAAAGACAACAGGAAGGCCACCAGCTACAGACCAATAAGCCTAACAAGCTGTGTATGTAAGACAATGGAGAGGATGATCAACAGAAGATTGAAATGGTACTTGGAATCCGAGAAAATTTTAGTGCCAGAACAAGCAGGGTTTAGAGAGTGCAGCAGCACAGAAGACCAAATCACATACCTGTCACAGATCGTTGAAGATGCCTTCCAAGAAAAGAGAAAAGTCTTTACCCTATGGATAGATCTCCAAAAAGCTTTTGACAAAGTATGGAAAGACGGGTTAATAGTAAAACTGCAAAGGAACGGAATCAAGGGTAATATGAGAAAATGGATCCAGTCGTTCCTACACAATCGGAAAGCAAGAGTCACTATGGAAGGTCACAACAGCAAGAAAATCCTCCTAAAACATGGAGTTCCTCAAGGCTCAGTATTGTCTCCCACCCTGTTCCTTGTATTCATCAATGACCTCATCCACGATCTGCCACAAGGTGTGAGAGCTGCCCTATACGCTGACGACTTGGTGGTGTGGTGTGTAGAAGAACATCTAACTATCGCTAATAAGCGAATACAAAGGGCAGCAGACAACATAGCAGCATGGGCAGAGAAATGGATGGTGCAGATCAACGCTGAAAAATCATCAACAACACTTTTCACGCTCTCCAACAAAGACAAAGCAGGAGAGATACGACTTGGAAATATACATGTCCAAACAGATGAGGAACCGGTGTACTTGGGCATTACATTAGATAAGAGAATGACATGGAGGCACCACATCGAGAGAACAGAGGCTAAAGCGAGAAGAAAACTTTCCATACTGAGGAAAATAGCTGGATCAAGTTGGGGAGCTAACGAAACAACACTAAAGAAAGTGTATACAGGTGCAATAAGACCTATATTAGAGTACGGATCAGCAGCATGGTCTACAGCAGCCAAATCACACCTACAAGCCTTAGATAAAGTACAAAATCAAGCGCTTAGGTTGATCACGGGTGCCATGAAGACCACACCAATAAATGAAATGGAAAAAATCACAGGCATTCCACCTTTATTATACAGACGAGACACTAAGACCCTGATCCAAGCAGAAAAGTACAAGAACATGCCCGCACATCCAATGAAAACTAGATTTGGAGATTTAGCCAGTGGGAGGTTGAAGAGAAGCAGTTTTGTGCATCGGTCCAAAAAACTAATTAGAACATACAAGGATGAACTACCAGACATCACTAAGGAAATAACTCCCACACTCCTCCCAACCCCATGGGAACAACATCAAAATTTCAGTATTAAGACCTCCATAACTACCACCTGCCCCATGGGAGAGCTAAATACTCTCCAAAGGAAAATAGCAGCATGTGACATGATTGAAGAACTATACCCCAGAGAAGCATGGATCCAAGTATATACTGATGGATCTGCAACCAGAGCAGTGAAGAACGGAGGCGCAGGAGTTTATGTGGTCTATCCAGACAAAGAAAATGAATCCACCTGTTCACCTACTGGAATATTCTGTTCAAACTATGCTGCTGAAGTACAGGCCATAAGCATTGCTGCAGGAATAATAAATAACACAATAAGCCAATGTCAGCAGGTTGTATTCCTTACCGATGCAATGTCAGTTCTGCAAGCCCTCAACAGTGATAAACTGCCAGAATTAAACAAAGTCCTATGCGAAGTAAATATCAAAAGAAGGGTAGTGCTACAGTGGATACCATCACACTGTGGCATACCAGGAAATGAGAGAGCAGATATGTTAGCAAAAGAGGGAGCAACACAGGAACAAAAAGAACAAACAATCACATTCCAGGAAAAGAAGACCCTTATCAAGGCCATCAGGAAAATTGATCAACAAAGAGACAACTATCAATATCTTGATCGAGCAAAACAGGTGATCCTGTTCCGTATGAGAACAGGACACAACAGACTGAACAGTCACTTATACAGACTGAGATTGGTCCCATCACCCCTATGTACGTGTGGACAGGCAGCACAGACAGCCGAACACATCCTGCAAGACTGCCACATGCTTAGTCAATTGCGAACTGAACATTGGCCCACAGAGACGCACATCCACACAAAGCTGTTTGGGAGTCTTGAAGAACTTTCAACCACAGCAACATACATCCAGAAAACCGGACTTCTTGTGTAGACATTTCTAAACAACAGCGAACGAGAAGAAGAAGAAGAAGATTAACACTGTTAATCACAATTGAAACAGCTAACATAGAAACATCAAGCAATCAAGTCATCAACACTATTATCAATCACACCAGAAACAGTTGGCATAGAAACATCAAGCAATCAAGTCATCAACACTATGAAAAATCACATCAGAATCAGCTGGCATAGAAATATCAAGCAATCATGTCAACAACGTACTTCCTCGTTCCTCTTCTTCCCTGAGGTGTAGAGGCTTGTCAGAGAAACATCAAGCAATCAAGTCGTCAACACTATCAACAATCACACCAGAACAGTTGGCATAAAAACATCAAGCAATCAAGCCAACAACAGTATCATCACTCAGACAAAAACAGCTGGCACAGAGACATCAAGTCATCAACAATCATACCAGAAACAGCTGGCACAGAAACATCAACACTTTCAACAATGAGATCAGAAACAGCTGGCACATAAACATCAAGCAATCAAGTCATCAACACTATCTTCAATCACACCAGAAACAGCTAGTATAAAAACATCAAGCAATCAAGCCAACAACACCATCATCACTCAGACAAAAGCAGCTGGCATAGAAACATCAAGCAAATGAGTCAACCACACTTTCACTAATCAAACCAGAAACAGCTGGCACAGAAACATGAAGCAATAAAGTCAACAACACTGTAATCACGTCAGAATGTCTGGTATACAAGTATTTAAAAAAAAAAAGTGGAAAGACACTGAAGATATCACAATATATATTATGCAAACAAGTGACAATCCAGGTCAAATCAGTATGAACTTGTCAAAATGTTAACTTTCAGACTAGTAGTCATAGCCCTCATTCAGTCATAACTGACTATGGGAATGTGCCTGTCAGGTGATAGCCCCCAGCTGTTTTTTTTGCCTGGTGTTCCTTTCGGTATGTTTTTTTTCTTCTTCTACTTGATGTAAGAGCTTCTTTTCACCCAATATGAGGGGGCACTGTAGGGAGCATCACACTTGGCTTCATCCTCCCAGGTTGCTGGATTTATGTCCAGTGCATTTATGCCTCTCTTGCACAAATCTTTCAACCTCAGCAGTGGTAGTCCGACTGTTCTTTTGCCATCTGCTAGTTGCCCATAGAAAATATATTTGGGGATGCGACCATCTTTCATGCGACGGACATGGCCAAGCCAGCGTAGTCTGCGCTGTCGAAGCAGTGTATACATGTGTGAGCGGATTGATGCCTCTGGGACTAATGTTAAACTGAGAGGAGAACAACTTAATTTTGCCATATTGGACCTAAACTCGAGTAGATGTGTTATCAATTGAAATTTCATGTCTTAGATATATGTATGAGCACAGTCTTTCATACATTGGAAGTTCGAGGTCTTGGATTTCAATTTTGAGCTGAGGTTTTGTCTTGATCTAGTTATTTCCAGTTTATTGTCCTCTTAAAAAAAAAGCAAACTTTCATGCTTTGACTTTCATGCCACTTCCATAAATGTTGTTGTTTTATGTGCCATTGTTTGAAAGTCATGTATGTTGTTGCTGAATAGACTTACGGATTTAAAACTTTCAGATTAAAATTTAAATAAAGGCATTCTCATCAATTTCTATCACATTATTAGGAATATTTTAAACAGTGACCCTGCCCTGACATAAAATAAATGAGACATCCTGATCTGTTTCACAAGGGCTAACTAATTGATATTTATACTCTTGTAAGCATCATCATCCTATCATAATAAGACCAGAATCATATACCTCCACAATTTTCCTTATCTTCAAACTAAATTTTCATTTTCATGAATATTCAAAATATTAACAACTGGAGGCAACCCTCAGTAAAGTGTTACAGTTCTATTTAAAATCTGTCTGGTTAATTTTAGAGAAAAATATATCAGACTTTTTGTTGTAACACAACAATGACTTAAAGGATATATTTAATTGACTTCTTAACATTTTTTACTTCCTACATCCAACCATTTCCATTACTACTATCTCAAAACAACTAAATTTACCTACAAGACATGAGAAATTCATGGGGGGTGGGGAAAGAGAAACAACAAATTGATGGCAAGCACTCGGTATGACACTTTACATCACTAATAAAAAATAAAAACTCCAGAAAGTTTGTACTGTGAAAGAAAGAAACATTATTCTTGAAAGTTATTAGAAGTAATAGGCTATGCAAAAGTGTGTAGATGGTAGAAATTAATGTTTGTAAAACTTATACAATCGGCATGCCATTAATTAAAAAAAAAAAAAAGGAACAGAGAAATATGCATGCAAAACAGTACAGGTCTTTTAACTCTGACTCCTGACCAACGCTTATAGCGTTGCAAAATGCAACACGCCGTGCCCACGCAACGGTCAGAGCGCTGTTTTTAGTTTATCACTTATAAACCCCAAAAATCGTCCGTTTAATGCAGTTCATATTTTAAAACTCGCAGAATAACTTCCGCTACTATTTAAACAACTAATTTGAGTGTAGTTAAGCAGCACGTGTGCGTGTTTTGATGTTATTATCACAATTTGTGTGACGATTCGCGTGTTTGCGTTTTTCGTTGTTATTGCTACAGAAATATGTGGAATAAGTTAAAAGCCATTAAAGGCAGAACTAAAAATATGATAATACCTAATGACTGGCAGAAAGCAGAGGTGCTGGCCAGGTACTACCATAGAGTTAGTTCTTAGGAAAATCTAGGACAGGCTGAAGTCAACAGAAGAGCAACACTTCTTAAAAAACTCAGTAAAGATGTACCTTATAATACTGAAGAATTATCATATTTAAATGCAGATATTACAATGGAAGAAGTTGAAAATACAATAAAGGACAAAACAAATACATCAGCAGGGCATGACATCTTGAGCTATGAAATCTTGAAACACATACCAAAAAGTACCATAGAAATTATAACATCCCTTTTTAACAAAATTTGGAATACAGGAAAAATTCCCAAAACATGGAAAACAGCAGTAACACTGACAAACAACATTTTTCTTTCTTATATAAGAATAAGTGTTCTTAGGTCAGTTTCTTGCGCTGATTTCAAATCTGAAATTTGTTTATCTCTATCACGTCGGGTTCTTAAGATATTTGTGAATAAATATATTTTTGGGAAACCGTTATTTGCTCCGTTTCATTTTTACTATATAACTTATTAAAAATTAATAAAAAGCAACATAATTCTACTTTTTATACTGCTAAAAGATGCATGACATATGTTACGCGATTTTTCAAATAGTTACTGTATTTTGAAATAATTCTGAGCAAAATATGGCTTCTAGAAGTTGTAGAAATTCGGCTGATCTGTTCTGTTACGTGTGCGGATATTTTACCGATCGTATTGACCAGAAAAACTTTACACCATTACTAAAGAAAGCATATGAACTTTATTTCGATTCGAAAGTTGATGATGCAAATAACTCTTGGAAGCCAAATGCAGTTTGTTCGATACATTGGCAGGTTGGTTACGAAAATCGCCGAAGCATAAGTTGATGCCTTTTGGAGTGCCAGTAATATGGCGTGAACATACAAATCACACTACTGATTGTACTTCTGCTTGACAAATATCCATGGTTTCACTTTTAAAACTAAAAAGTCTGTGGTTTATTCAAATATTGAATTGGTTTCGAAACCAGTGCCTCATGATCCAATCACGTGTCCGATTCAAGTACCACCAGAACATAATCCGTTGGACGTGAATGAACCATCAGAAAGTGATAGTTTACCTGCTTTAGAAACTAATTCTGACTCAGATTACATACCGGTGAATGATGGTGTTTACTTAATTAACCATTCAGGACTTTCAGATCTAATACGTGATCTCGCTCTTACCAAAGGACAAGCGGAATTACTCGGTTCGCGACTCAAAGAATGGAATCTTTTAGCGCCCAATACTCCGATATCTAAATTTCGTCATAGACACAGAGAACTTGTTCAATACTTTGAGATGGATGATGACATTTGCTATTGCAAAGATGTAAACGGTCATGACCACATAGTCAACGAATGGCGATTTTTCATCGATTCTTCCAAGACTAGTCTAAAAGCCGTGTTATTGCATAACAGAAATTTATTTTCATCAATTCCAGTCACCTACTCTGTTCATATGAAAGAAACTTATGACAATATGGCTGTACGTTTGGAAAAAATAAAGTACAATGACTACCAATGGCGGATTTGTGGAGACCTAAGGTCATTGCAATTCTCACGGGCATGCAGACTGGGTATACTAAATTTTGTTGCTTCCGATGTGAATGGGACAGCCGCAAAAGACAGGAACATTATGCAAGAAAGGTGTGGCCTATCCGGGATCGTATGCAGCTCGGGCATAAAAATGTAATACACGAGCCATTAGTTAACAAAGACAGCTTCCTTTTACCACTGTTACATATAAAGTTGGGGCTCATAAAGAATTTTGTAAAAGCGTTAGATAAAACGAGCAAAGCTTTCACTTATCTTCGAGAAAAGTTTCCGCAAGTTAGCGATGCAAAGATAAAGGAAGGTATCTTTGTAGGACCTCAGATTAGGAAAGTTATTGCAGACAAACAATTCGAGAACTTGTTACATGGTAGTGAACTTCGCGCATGGATGGCATTCAAATCGATCGTCGATAACTTTCTGGGAAATCACAAATCTGTTGACTATGTTGCATATTGTTAAGCAGTGCATAGATGCATACAGAATTATGGGCTGTAACATGTCCCTCAAAATCCATTTGCTCGATTCGCATCTTGACTTTTTCCCTGACAACCTTGGCGAAGTCAGCGATGAACATGGAGAACGATTCCATCAAGATATCGCCGTAATGGAGTCACGTTATCAAGGACGGTGGAGTGTGACCATGCTTGCCGATTATTGTTGGATGCTTCATCGCGATGTACCACATGCCATTCACCGACGAAAGTCGACTGCAAAGAAATTCAAGCCTACATAACTGTTATACTTCTTGTACGAATGATGTTGTAATACTGTATGCGTTGTTAAAAAACTTCAATTGCGTATTTCTAGAGATCCCGACCTGATAGAGAAAAACGGTTTGCAGATTTAAAAACAGCGCATTAAAATTGACCAGAAAAACATAGAAATGTTAGAGAAAGAAAAAAAAAGTTTTTTTTTGTTAGTCAGTGTAATTATTCCAATACTAAAACCAGAAAGATGCCCATGATGCCAGTTCATACAGGCCAATTTCTTTAACTTCCCATATAAGTAAAATATTAGAAACCATAGTAAATAAAAGATTAAAGTTTTATTTGGAAAAGAATAATTTATATAATCAAACTCAGTCAGGATTTAGGAAGAACAGATGCACTATGGATCAGATAATTAAATTGGAACATGAAGTAAAATCGGGATTTCAAAAGAAAGAAAGAACTGTGGTAGTATTTTTAGATATAGCTAGGGCTTATGATGAATGCTGGAGAGAGGGTGCTCTCTTTAAAATAAAGAAGATAGGAGTAACCGGTAAAATGTATAATTATTTAGAGAATTTTCTGCAAGATAGATATTTCACTGTTCAGGTAAACAATGATAGATCAGAACTGTATGAACAACAAAATGGAATACCCCAAGGATCAGTAATGTCTCCTTCAATTTTTACAATAATGGTAAATGATTTAGGTGAGGAATTTAATGATATAACAAATAAATTGTCACAGTTTGCAGATGATGTTGCTATATGGAGGACTGGGAGACATCTGCCAAAACTATATAAGGATCTACAGAAGCAAATATTTAAAGTATGTAAATGGATGACAAAATGGGGTTTTCAGCTGAATTCAAATAAAACATTGGGAATGATCTTCAGTAAAGGTAGGGTTGTAAAAAATAAAATTATAGATATAAATATCCAAGGGCAAAACATTAAAACAGTTCAAACCACTCGATATCTAGGAATGATATTGGACCAACAGCTGAACTGGAATAAACACATAGATAAACTAGTGGAGTCTTGCAGAGGATTGACTAACTTATTAAGATATTTGAAAGGTAATGGATGGGGTGCAAGCACTAAGACAATGCTCACTTTTTATAAATCTTTTATTAGAGGAAAAAATAGATTATGGAAGTATAATATATGACTCTGCTGCACACAGTAACAAGATTAAATTAGACAGAATTCAGCATCAGGCTTTATGTACAATAGCAGGTGCAATCAGATCAACATCAATGGGAGCTATAGAGGTGGCTTTAGGAATCATACCCTTGGAATTACGGAGAAAGGAGTTAAGACTAAATTACATGAACAGAGTTATGTTGGATAAGTCTCACCCAGCACATACAGCTTTTACCAGATGCCAACTAACAACTCAGGCCAAGCCAATGAATACCACTAGATACCCTACAGGATGGAAGTGTATGGAGGAAATTGTCCATCTGGGTACAGTAATTACATCAATTAATAACAGTTGTGAATACAAGCCAGTGATTCCGCCCTGGGAGATCAAGAAACCAGACACGGACTACCACCTAGCAGAAATACTTAAGAAAACAAATAATATAGAAAATATTAAAAACATAGCCAATAAATATATACAACAAATATCAAAAGACAGCATTACTGTGTACACAGATGGATCCAAGGGAGAGGATGGCAAATTGGGAATAGGAATATATATTCCAATATGGAAAATGGCAAAAGAATATAGCATCACGGAAAATACATCCATTTTCACTGCAGAGATGGTGGCAATACTAAAAGCACTAGAAATATTCTCTAATAACCCTCCAAAAAAATTAACAGTTTTAACTGACTCTCTTTAACAATTAAAGCACTTAGAAACTTACGAAAGTGTAGTAGACCTGATATAGCAGAAGAGATTTTTCTGGCTACTACATACTTATATTCTAGAGGATGTTCAGTATTAATTGCTTGGATACCTTCACATGTTGGCATAGAAGGAAATGAAAAGGCAGATACAGAAGCCAAGAAAGGTAGATCTGATAAAAATCTAATAAATGTAGGGATGAGTAAATCAGAAATTAAGAGCTTAATTAAAGATTTAATAACAGATGAATGGAAAGCAGAGTGGGATAAAAATCTGAAAGGAAGACATGCATATAAGATGTTCAGGGCTCCAACAAGAAAATGTCAGATATCTAGGGAATTGAAAATTCCCAGTAATAAGAAACTTCTCAGACTACAGCTGGGAAAAGGCTATTTCAGAATAGAAGAACCTTACTGTGCAGGATGTCTTCAAGACAATAATATAGAACATTTCTTGTTAAAGTGTAAGAGGTATGACCAAATGAGAATACCAATATTGGATTATTTGCAGGCATCCAACTTACCTATAAATATAGAGGAGGTGTTGAGAATAGACAGACCTAGGGAACTGCATAATATAGTCAAACAATATTTAACACGAACACATGTTAATATATAGTGGCTGGGAATGTGGAGGTCTGATGCTGTTCTTACAATGCATGTGACTTTAAACAGATGAAAGTCAATTAAATATCTGGTTAAGTCCGTTATATAACTAGAACCACCAGGCCTTTACACCCCTCCACTTTAATATTATTCTTGTTCATAGTTTCTTCTTGATTTTGTTTGTTTGTTTTTTATTTTATTATTTAACGTATAGGCCTAAGCACAATTGTGAGTATCCCTATTTTCAAATGTGATGCCACTTTCTCATGTCGGCAGTTGTTCATATTATTTGGAATTGAAAACAATATATATCCTAATTATAACCCATCAGAGGTTGAACGGGATTTCTGTTTATCTTCATTAATTTAAAAAAAAAAATAAAAAAAATGTCACGCTTTATATTTACATTTTCTAAGTCTCCTAAGCGAATAATTGTGTTAAACTACACAGAAACATTGCTGATGATTTTTTGGTAGTCACAGTTTGTTGTCAAAAAACGGAATCGGTGCAGAAAAGCTAGACACATTAGATTTAGTTGAGTGGGCACAGTCATATTTGGCCGATCGAAAAGCAACAAAAGTACACCTACCGTAACATCTAATCACTAGTCCTAGGTAGAAGATGAAGCTAGGGATACTATTAAAACATTAAACAAATGTAAAAAGTTTTTATACGATGTTATTCTTCTTTATTTGCTTGAAAATTACATAATGCAAGATAGTATAATTTATTTATTTCTTATACAGGACCACAGTAAAAACTGGTGTGAATAACACTAAATGTACTAACTGTGGCCATAAGATATGTATTTTTACTTTGTAAATGGATTACCTTGATGTTTGAAGACTAAAAAGAAAGTTTTTTTGTCTACAACAGTAATTTGTCTTTGGTAAGCTAATTTTCTACAGTTAACTTTTTAGTGTTTTTCAATTTTACATGCAAAATGTTTTAAGTATACCGAACATACTTATGTTAATTCTACCAAAGACATTATATATTACAATTCCCTATCTACTTCCCTACAGTTTGGTACATAGTAAGTATATGTTCACAGAAAAGATTAACTTAAAATTTACACTAAAAGACAGTACACTTCACCGCTTAGAATTCTTAAAAAAAATAATTACGGCACAGGGTGGAAAATAATTATGGAGTCAAAGAGTTAAAGGATCCAAAATAGCACAAACTGTTAGAAATGTAGGCAGCAAAACTGTTTCACTGACCAAGAGGATGAAATCACTACCATAGTTTGCAACAACAAAGACAGATCTCATACAAGTCTATCAACAAACTATTGTTTAGATTTATTTTAATTTTCAGTTCATAATACTAGAACTTGAATATACGTAAGATAAAACTGCCTCAGACATCTGTAAGGCAGTATCCTTCTTTCCCTAAAAAAAAAAAAAATATGAATATTCACTCAGAAATCAATCACATATATTTATCAGCACTGGCTACAAAGTTACCTACAGCCACTTCCTAAACCTGGTAAAGAAACCACACTTCTCAGCAGCTATAGAATTATCACAATGCAGAATGTCTTTGGTAAACTACCAGAAAAGATAGAAGCACAGAAAATAATGAACCACCTCGAAAATGCACAGATCCTACCTGTGTAATGGCTTCTGGTGTTAACCTTTGGCTAACAAGATAGACTGCAGCTGCCTTAACTGAGATCAGTGGCATTTCACTTGGGAACATGGACATCAGACCCAATGCACATTTGCCCAGGACTACCCCAGGGTTCTCTACTATCACCAGTACTGTTTAATATCTATACAGCAAACGTACCATAATTCAGCCAACTGCGTTTGAACGAACACTGACCTTTGCTGACGACATACTCATTTACAGAACTGGCTCAGACTGACATGAAATGGTTAATAGCATACATAGGACACGACAGGAGATGTTTAAATGGTGTGAGGAAACTGGCGCCAGTCAGTCCCAATAAGGCCTCTGTGATGTGGTGCTCCTTAAACACCTCCATAGTTAAAAACAGACCTTCCAGATATTACTCAATGCACAGAAAAGTGAAAGGCAAGAAAAGCTGAAATACCTTGGAGATACATTTGTTCGCAGGCTATCGTATAAGCACCATGTTGATCATATCATACAGAAATGCAGGAGAGGTCTGGCAGCCCTAAAAATAATGGCTGCAGTGCATCTGAAGCAGAGATTACTATTCCTTCTTTATCATCGTGTGTTACCGGGGCCCGAAAGGGGAGCAAAGAATAGTAACATTGTACCCTACCAGGCATGTCATAAAAAGTGACTAAGGAGGGTTGGGCATGGGGCTGGTTACTCCATCCCGTAAAAAACATTTTACCACAAAAACTTCAACAAACATGGACAAGTTAAATAAAGAATATGGGTCGGCTCAGCAACCCAGGGCGGAGGAGGGTCCTCTGGAAAGGAGGTGCATTAAGCAAACTTGAGAAGGCCGAAAGGAGTCTGTGTTGCTGACTAACCTTTTTTCGTCTAGGAAAATCTCCAGGATTGGCACCTGGAATGTTCGCACTCTGTGTGAACAGGGGAGGACTGTGCAGGTAGTGGCAGAGATGATGGCTTATAGGATTGGTGTCCTGGGTCTCCGCGAGACACGGTGGAAAGGCATAGAGACGAGGAGATTGATCACAGGAGAAATGGTGTTGTCCTCGGGACGTGAGGAGGAGGGGTCCCACCGCAGTGAAGGGGTGGCTCTAATGCTGTCCAAGGAAGCACAGAAGGCACTTGTGGAGTGGGAGGCGATGGGACCCCAAATTGTGACAGCAGGGTTTGAATCAGCCAAGGGGAAAGTAAATATAGACATCATTCGGTGTTATAGGCCGGCAAGCGATAGGGAAGAGTCTGTGAGGGAGGACTTTTGCACCAGACTACAGATTGTCTTGGACGGTGAGAAAAGAGGGGACGTCAGTTTTGATGGGGGACCTGGGTGCGAAAGTGGGAGCAGGCGGCGCTGGGTTTGAGGAGGTCATGGGTTGGGTATGATGGGCGAGAGTGGGGAACTGTTAGCAAACTTCTGTGCTTCAAATCAACTAGCTGTGGTAGGAAGCATATTTCCACATTTTTTTTCTTTTTTTTTTTCGTACGCCTGCTAATACTCGAGGCGAAATCTCAGGTTATTGTTAATGTCTAACCTGACATTGATTTTACGTGAGTATCCCTTTTCTTGTGCAGAGACAGGTGTCCCTCGCCATTCAGGCAGATACTCGCCATTTTCGGAGGTACCCATTAGAGCTGGGTCGGCTCAGGACCCGCCAATCCCTGGTCGACGACACTCCTTCAAATGTACTCACCAGGTCTCGAGTTAATCCAGTCCAATTCCCGGTCAACGAAAAATCCTCAAATGCTGTTGCCTGGGTTTGATCCTGAATCACCCGGTCGCCAGAGCGGTGTTGTAACCACTACACTAGCGCGGCTCCCATATTTCCACATGAAAGAATACATAGGGCAACATGGATGTTGCCAGACCACAGGGCTGAGGGTCAGATTGATCGCATGTGCATGGGCAGGAAGTTTGGGTCATCGTTGCATGATGTGAGTGTATGTGGGGGAGCGGATGTTGTGTCAGACCGCAGTCTTCTGTTGGCTAAAACAAAATTAAAACTCAAGAGATTTGTAGCAGCATATGGCTATGGACAACAGTATGGTGTGGGATATCTAAGAGATCAGGAAATGGGAGAAAAATTTTCAATCACAGTATCCAACAAATACCAAGTACTCCAACAGCTGGAGGATGAAACAGATACGGAAGACCACTGGCAACAAGTAAAAAATATATGGAACGAGACATGTGGGGAGGTGCTGAGAGGGAGAGAGCATCGGCACAGGGCATGGATAACAACAGAGGCCTTTGGTAAGATGGAAGACAGGAAAAACAAGAGAGAAGATTTGGACAGAAGCTCCAAAGCCAAGGCTCATGAAGTGTACATGGAAGCAAACAGAGAAGTGGGAAGAAACATCAAAAGAGAAATGATGAAATATATTGATGATTTGGCAAGGGAAGCAGAGGAAGCTGCAGCCAAAGGAAATATAAGGGACCTGTACAACAACACAAAGAGGCTAACAGGGAAATATAAGCAAGAAAATGGCCTCATAAAAGATAAGAATAGAAAATTGCTTAGTAATATGCGGGAACAAGTGGGGAGATAGACAGAACATTTTGGGGAACTTCTCAATAGACCATCTCCAACTAATCCCCCAGACATCCAGCCAGCAAAAGAGGAGCTACAAATCAGCTGTGAACGACCAAGTAGAGAAGAAATAAAGAAAGCCATAAAGCTTCTGAAAGATGGAAAAGCAGCTGGTCCAGGTTGCATTCCAGCAGAGGCCATCAAAACAGATATTGATACTGCTACAGAGATATTATACAAACTACTTGGCAAAGTCTGGAAGAGGGAGGAAATACCAGCAGAATGGAAGGAAGGTTATCTGGTCAAGTTGCCTAAGAAGGGAAATTTACAGGAGTGCACAAATTATAGAGGAATAGTGTTACTATCAGTGCCAGCAAAAGTATTAAACAGAATCATCCTGGAGAGATTAAAAGAGTCCATAGACAAGCAACTGAGAGATGAACAAGCAGGTTTCCGACAAAATAGATCCTGTACAGACCAGATAGCCACATTGAGAATAACAGTTGAACAAAGTCTGGAATGTTACCGCTATACATCGGATTCGTGGACTATGAAAAGGCATTTGACAGTGTAGACAGAATCGCTTTGGAAATTGATGAGGCATTATGGAGTTCCCATGAAGATCATTAACTTAATAAAGAAGACCTAGGAAGATATGACATGCAGAGCTCTTCATGAAGGACAACTTACAGAACTGTTTAGGATTAGAACGGGAGTGAGACAGGGATGCCTCTTGTCTCCATTTGTTTTCTTGCTGGCGATAGATTGGGTTATGAAAGCGTCAACATCACACACCAGAAATGGAATCCAGTGGAATCTGACTAAACAGCTTGATGATCTGGATTTAGCAGATGACTTGGCTCTTCTGTTCCATAACCATAATCAGATGCAAGAGAAAATAAAAATTCTCGATGTGGGGTCACAACGGGTGGGCCTGAGGATACACAGGGAGAGGACAAAGATTGTGAGAATGGGTGCAAGAAATGATAACAGGGTTGAACTTGAAGAAACACCGCTGAAAGATGTGCAATCGTAAACATGTCTTGGAAGTAATGTAGACAAAGTTGGAGGGACAGACAGTGATCAAAATAAGAATACAAAAAGCAAGAGGAGCTTTCATTGCATTGGGAAACATGAGGAGAATGGGAGAAATCAGGTCCAACACGAAAATAAGAATCTTCAACTCAAATGTGAAGTCAGTCCTATTGTATGGCCCTGAGGCATGGAAAGCAACAAAAAACAACAACCAAAAGGCTACAGACTTTTTATAAACGGGTGCTTGCGTAGAATAGAAGGACTGAAATGGTATGACAAAGTCACAAATGTGGAATTGATGACAGGAACCAGACAAGTGCCAGTGGAACAAGAGTTGAGAAGAAGACGCTGGTGATGGATAGGACACACATTGAGGAAACCTGTTGATAGCTTAACAAGGCAGTCCTTGTTCTGGAATCCACAGGGAAAGAGAGGCAGAGGTAGACCAAAACACACATGGAGAAGAGAACTGGAAACAGAGGTGAAAATGATGAGGAAAACATGGAAAGAACTTGAGCGGATGGCACAGGACAGTGAGACTTGGCATGTGTTTGTTGAAGGCCTATGCTCCTTGGGGAGCAAAAGGGTATTGCTTTATCATCGGGTAGTCATATCAGTCATTGAGTATGGGCTGAGAATGCTCACGCTGTCAGTAACACAATGTAAACAAATAGTATGCATTCAAAATGAAGGGATGCATATAGTCTTGGGCTGTACATGAGTTACCCTCATTGTGACAATGAATTACATGCTTGGAGTGCTGTCAATTAGATCCAGATATACGATGGCCAGGAAAAAGCCTATATGCGAGTAACCACAGAGAGACAGCACCCTTTGCATGGAAACATAGCTGACATTAAGGGAGCAAGAATAAAGAGGGGGATGTCATGGATGGCACAGGCAAAAGCAACGATCAAGCAGGTGACCAGAGTTGAAAATATATTACAAGGGGAAGAAAGAAGTAAGTCAGATGAGAACTGGATTAACTACCAGCAAGTCATCATCAGCCTTGGCAGAGAGTGTAGAACTTCTGGGGCAATGGGAAAGCAGAATTAGAAATTAATCAACTGATACATGATAATACTGGGATAATGATGCCATTGCATATACTGATGAATCTGTGATCCTTGGTGAGAAAACAGGTTGGGTCTTCTCTGCTAGAGTAAAAGGCAGATTCATCGCCAAACATAGCGAGGCTTAAAAGATAACAACTTCCATCATGAGAATGGAGGTAGAGTCAGCTATTGCAGACTTAAGGTGGCTAACTGAAACTTCATTAACAAAGGCAGACATTGCGTCAGACTCTGTCCATACTTCGAAAGGTTCAAAATGGTTGGCTACGGCGCGAATGGAAAACATTCATTGAAGCTTCGAATCTGCAGGAACTTCTTCTTCTTCTTCTTCTGCGTTCGGTTTGTAGTCATGCTAAATCTGCAGGCCTGTCGCCAGGACGAAGTCCACAGTCTTTTCCAGGTCGGCGCGGCAGCCCCATAGCTTCTGCTGGAGCTCA
Organism: Oreohelix idahoensis; assembly: GCA_024509875.1. Lineage (NCBI taxonomy): Eukaryota > Metazoa > Mollusca > Gastropoda > Stylommatophora > Oreohelicidae > Oreohelix > Oreohelix idahoensis. The sequence continues at coordinate 471,973 of JAMPIV010008741.1, forward strand.
TCACCTTTTGGCCAGGTCGCACGTCGCAATTTATCATGGGTTGGACAGTTCTGGAGAATGTGTTCTGGAGTCTGGATATCAGTTCCACATGGGCATTCATTCGTGTGGGATATCTTGAGGCGATAGAGATGTCCAAGTAATCTGCAGTGACCAGTTCTCAGGCGGAAAATTGTCGTCTGTTGGTGTCTGTTTAGGTGGTGGATTGGGTCATCTCTGCTGTATATATCCCCTTCCTCCTTCCACTGATTTTTGTACTTGTTGTGGATGATGGTTTTTGCTTCCCGATAGGGCAATGGGTGGCTGTATTGTTCCATTTTACTGCCACTTCTTGATAGAGCATCTGCTTTCTCATTACCAGCGATTCCACAATGGGCAGGTAACCACTGAAGGGCAATGGTTGATGACCTTTGGATGATGTTAAACTCAGATCTGATCTCATTCATCATGTTATCATTTCTGGTGTTTTGTATTGATTCAAGTAATGACCTGCAGTCAGTGAAGATTACTATCTTAGCTTGTGGCTGCTGTTCAGGTCTGGTGAGGATCTTCAGGGCTTGCAGTAGTGCCATAGCTTCTGCCCTAAAATTGGAGGAGATCTTTCCAGTTGGGAAGGCCTTTCGGATGATCTTTCCATTTAGGAATCTTATAAAAATGCCTCCTCCACCGTTCTTTACTGCCCCCTCAGCAGATCCATCTGTGTATACATGTGTCCACTCCTTCGGGTTGTACTTTTCTTCAATCATTTCTTGAGCCAAAGTTTTTAGTTGTTGAGGGGTCAGGTGGCCTTTCTTTTTTATTTCAGGGACTTCTGTGATGATAGATATATTTCCATGGCAGTCGTCTGGCTCCTCGTAATCAATTAACATTTCAATCTCAGTAGATCGATTTGGGAGGAGGTCTTCATGGCATCGATGCAGATGTTTGGAGATGTTTAGGAAGCTGGTTCTTTTCAGCCTGTTCTTTGTCACACTATGGAGTTTGGCATGCATTGGATGACTTGGCATTCGTAGAAGCTTCTCACTGTGAGTGAATACCTTTTCCTCACGTCTGTCATCAAGAGAGCGGATGTTGGTGTATCGCTCCATTGCCTGGATTGGAGAAGTCTTCATCCCTCCAGTGATTAGTCTAAGGCCTGAATTTTGCACTTTCCCTAGACATTCTGTGTTTGTTTTAGATGCTGTGGCCCAGGCTGACATGCCATATTCAAGTACAGGTCTGACTGTGCCTGTATAGACTTTTTTAAGTATGTTGGTATTTGCCCCCCAACTTGTGCCAGCCAGTTTCTTCATAATAGAGAGCTTTCTTATTGCTCTCTGTTCTACTGCTTTTATGTGCGGCTTCCAGGTGAGTCTCTTATCCAACTTGACTCCTAGGTATGTTGGGTTTTCCTCGATTGGAAGTTCACTTCCATTTAGCTGCAGTTTGATCGTTTCTCGGCGATTTGACAGAGAGAAGCAGGTTGCTACTGTCTTGGAGAGGTTTATCTGTACTCCCCAATCTGATGCCCATTTACCGATGGTATTTAGCGCTGCTTGCATCCTGAACTTCGCAGTAGGCAAATGTTCAGCAGCACACCAGGCAGCAAAATCGTCAGCATGAAGAGCCCTGGAGATATGCCCGGACAGTTTCTCTGCAATATCATTTATATATATGATAAAAAGTGTGGGGGAGATAACTCCTCCTTGTGGCACACCCTGTTGTAGAGTGACGCGATGGCTCAGTTTCCCGTCAAGTTTTACTCTTGCTGTGCGGTATCGAAGAAAGTCCCGTATCCAGTTGAACATTCTCCCTTCAATTTTGCTGTTGAGCATCTTAAGGAGGAGTCCTTCTTTCCATACCTTATCAAAGGCTTTTGTCAAGTCTACAAAAACCGCCAGTACTTTCTTTTTCTCCTGAAAGGCATTTTCTACTTCCTGGGCTAGATATACTAGTTGGTCTTCGGTGCTGCGATTTTTCCTAAATGCTGACTGTGTGTTATCAAGCAGATGGTTTTTTTCCAGATGTTTCAGTAATCTTGAGTTCACCATTCTTTCCATTACCTTACCCAGACAGCTCAGTAGGCTAACTGGTCGGTAGCTGGACTTGCTTGTTTTCTCCTTTTGTTTCTTTCTGATGGGAACAATGATTGCTTCTCGCCATTGATCTGGAAATTTTCCAGTACTCCATGACTGATTGAAGATTAGGAGGAGCTTGTGCCTGGCTACAGGTCCAAGGTTCTTGATCATATCATTTGTGATGCCATCTTTTCCTGGAGCTTTTCTGTTCTTTAGTTTTGTTATGGCAGCACTGAGTTCTCTCATAGTAAGGGGTGACTTCATGCAGATATCTGGGTTTTGGTGCTTCAGTTTTTCTTTTACTTCCTTACGTACTTCTTGGATCCGTGCATGTGAAAGTGATGTGGTGCTTTCTTCCTTGTAGAAATCTGCCAGGATGTTTGCTGCCATCTTTCCTGTGTGGTATTTTTCATTTTCCTTGATGACAGTCTTACAGTAGCTGGTTGTTGTTTCTTCATTTAGCACTCTTGTCAGATTCCAAAGCTTGCTTGAGTCCTTTTCCATGTTGAGACTGCTGGTCTTCTGGTGCCAGCTCCTTTGGATTTCAGCTTTCTTTTGTTCATTGAAAGCTTGTTTTATGCTGTTGTGCCTCTGTGTGTTCTCTAATGTGGGATTTTGCTCCATAGTTTCCCGTGCTTTATTTAATTCACTATGGAGTTTTCCCAGGTTGTCACTCCAGTATGGTTTGTAGTCTCGTCGTTTACCTCGTGGAATTGACTTCTTTGCTGCTTGGATGATTGCCTCACTGATGATGGAGATGTTTTTATTGATGTTATTTGAGTGGGCAATGTTCTGACAGAAATTGTCGGCTTGTTCTTTAAAAAATCCCCAGTTTGCTTTTTTGAAATTCCAGCTAGGAGACATATTGATTTCTCCTGCACTTCTTATCTCAGATATCTGTAATGTGACTGGTACATGGTCACTTCCCCCAAGTTGAGTATTTACTGTTCTGGTGGTGAGTCGATGTATGTCATCTGTAGCCATAGCAAGATCTGGTGTGCTCGTTGTTTTCCATACTCTGGAATAGAAGGTGGGCTTATCCTCTGGTTGGTTTATTAGAATTAGTTTATTCTCTACCATCCAATCTTCCACCTCTTCTCCTCTTGGATCTGTTGCGTCATAGCCCCAGCTGGGTGAGTGGCTATTGAAGTCACCCATAATGAGGTGTCTCGATGCTGCAAGCTTCACTTTGTGTAGCTCCAGAGTTGTGGTTGGAGGGCTGTAGCAGTTTGTGATCATTAAGTCTCCACTGGGCAGCAGTAGTTGGACTGTTATGTATTCAAGTTCGTCCTCACCAGATCGGTGTGTCTCTACTGCTGGGATTGAGGTTTTAATCAGTGTGAGGATTCCTCCCTTAGTTCTTTTTACCCTGTCTTGGCGGAAGGATTGGTATCCACGTACAAAGAATCGTTGGGTATTAGGTGAGTTTCTTGGATGCAGATTATATCAATGTTATTTTCCCTGAGGAATTCTTGTAACTCCGGTTTCTTGTTCCTCACTCCTTCTGCATTCCATTGAGCCACTGTAAGATAGTGGGTTGGTTGGTCAGTTGCTCTACTTTGCCTTCCCCCGACCATTTGGTTGGCAAAGGCACCGGTTGCTTGGGTGGACCCTTTCGAGGCTAGGGGCCCGGCTCCGCTCCTCCCCGGTTGTAGCTGATAGGAGCGACGCCATGACGTAAGTCGAGATTGTCGCATGACTCCATACCGCAAAAGCGTGTGTGTCCTAATTTTTCCCGGTGTCTGCGCCGTAGCTAACACACTCCGTCTTCGGCAGGCCGGGTTGTGTTTGTTGTTCAGGGTTGTCTCCCATAGCCTTTCCATCTCCCGGTGGTAGCTGCAAGGCAGCAGATTGGTTTGTTTACCGAGGTTTACCTTCCCCGTGGCTAGAGTTTATAGCGGCTCTTACTCGCTTGATGCACCCGTCATAGGACATTTGGGGGATTTCAGTGGGGGTATCAGTGCCACCTGTTACCCCTCCCCATCCTGCTGGGAGGACATCGCCGTTTGGTCCGCGACTGCTTATTCGTCCAGCAACGCTGACTTAATTCGCAGCTGACACACCATATCTGGAGGTCGTTCCACTATCCGCCACCCGTGGACGCGCCTGGTTGGGGTCGGTCGCCCCTTTGCCAGGCTGCAGGAACTGATGAGGATCTACTGTACTGATCATGCAGGGGTATGGGGTAATGAGAGAGCTTACAAACTAGCATCAACAGCAACCACAGTGGGGACACTGGAAATGGATAAGAGAGAGTTACTGAGAACAATTAATGATCACCCGTTAGAGAATGACACTGCAATAGATGAATCATCAAGGTTAAATCTGTTGGAATTGGACATCAAACAGAAGTCTAGCAGAAATGGATGTATGAGAGGATGCATCTGTCATGTATACAACCAGTGAGCTACAGGAACAATTAGCATTCACACTCTTCGACATATACTGAGGGCAACTGAGTATCTATGGGTTTGCCCAGGGTGCAATAATGTCAATTCTGTTCATCAATAACAATATCAGCACGTCTTTATTCTTCCACTTCTTCAGCATTCCAAATTCCCCATGGTTTTTCTGCTGCAAATATGGCACCATTTCTGTTCTTCCCTATTCATGACCGTCTCTATCATCATCATGTGACGTATTCTTTCCAGAACGTTGTCTCCATTACAGCTGCTCTGAACGCATCACAATTCTGGGCAAGTCGACCTGCATCAGCCAAAGACAAGTTCAGACTCTCTGTGATGTCTTGGGTCCACCGTCGTCTAGGTCGACCCCTTCCCCTTTTTCCAGGGACCATGCCTTTCATCACTGTTTTTTCCAGACTATTATGTCTTTTTATATGACCGAAAAATTTCAGCTTCCTTATTGCGATGGTATTTAGGAGCCAATGTTCCTGTACGTTTAGTGAGTGCAGTACTTCTCTGTTGGTCTTTTTTTCTGTCCAGGGTATTCTCAACATCCTTCTGTAGCATTTCATTTCGAATGATGTAACCTTTTTTGCAACTGTTTTATTGAGTGTCCAAGTCTCGCAGCCGTATGTTGCTACTGGGAATATACATGCTCTGATCAGTTGTAACTTTGTTTCTTTGCTTGTGCCTTGCCATAGGTTTTTCATCTGTATTAGTTTATGTGAAGCAATTGCAAGTCTTCTTTTAATTTCTACTGCACAGTCGCCAGAGCTGTTGATGATTGATCCTAAGTATTCGAATTCATTGACACTTTCCAGTTCTTCGTTATCAATTTCAATTTCTGGTTTGGTCTTTACTTTGTCTGTTGTCAATACTTTGGTCTTCTTGGTGTTTAGGTATAGATTCTGGGCCTCGCTGTGTTTTTTGGTGGACAGAAGTAATTGTTCAAGTCCTTCTGGGTTGGTCGATAGGAGGACTGTGTCGTCAGCATATCTGATTTCCGGGATCTGGTACCCGCCGATGTTAAATGAGTCAAACTCTGTGTGTTCTTGGTCATCTCTTACGTTTCTCATGATATTCTCGGCATAAATGTTAAACAGGTAAGGGGAAAGGGTACAGCCTTGTCTTACTCCTTTCTGTACTTCAAACCATTCTGATGTTTCCCCCTCTATTCTTACGGCTGCCTGTTGTTCTTGGTACATCAGTGCGATGAGTTGTATAAGGTGGTTTGGAAATCCCATATTTTTCATAATAGCCCATAACTGCTGATGTTGTACACAATCGAAAGCTTTGGTGTAATCAATGAAACAAGTATGTAGGTCAACGTTGAATTCTCTACACTTTTCTATGATGATCCTCATGTTGAATATATGATCTCTAGTGCCTCTACCTGGTCGAAAACCTGCCTGTACTTCGTTTATTTCTGTTTCTAGCTTTTGTTGCATCCTTTTCATTATGATTTGTAAAAGTATTTTGCTGGCATGGCTTATAAGAGCTATAGTTCTGTAGTTTGTGCACAGTTTCAGGTTGCCCTTTTTTGGCAAGGGTATGTAAATTGATCTTTTCCATTCCTTGGGCCAAATTCCGCTTTGCCAGATCTTGCAGCATAATGCATGGTATATACGAGCGCTGCCTTCTCCTCCTGCCTGTATCATTTCAGCTGTTATTTCATCACAACTAGGAGATTTTCCACTTTTTAAGTGTTTGATTGCATTCCGGACTTCCTCTATGGTAGGTTCTGGTTCACGTTCCGCTTCATTCATGACGTTGTTACCTGCCACTTTGTTTATTTCCTTATACATTTCTTGACAGTACTCCTTCCATCTGTTCAGAATATCTTTACCGTCTCTATACTTGTTTGCAATTCCCAGTTTTGTCAAGTCTATTTCTGTGTCATCCATCAATCTTCCTCCAGAACAACTCTGGTCTTGAACTTGCTAACAAGAAGATTCTTGTCTCCATGTAAGACTGGAATAATTCAACATGTCCAAACCTTGTAGTCCAAGCTTACAATCAGCAGGGATCTTTATAGTTGGTGCATTTCCTTATTCTGTTACTTTATGTGCATGAATGCAAATATCACTGTAACCAAGCAGGAAAACTGGGGTAATAACTCAATAACTACAAAGACAGGAAGAATCCTACTTTTTTGCAAAAATAATAAATAAAAATATTCATGCAGTTGAGCAACAGAAGAAACAGAGGAACAACAGGAAAAAAAGACAACAATAAATAAATAAATTAAAAAAAGAAAGAAATGCACACATTGGTAATGGCAGACCTCCCAACTAATTGAAAACAAACCTGAAAGATAATCTTTGCCAGTCTCTCATCCTGTTGGCAAAGAAGATGACTTTAATAATTTAATGTTAAAAGAAAAGAAAAAATAGACAACAAAGATCTGAATTTATAATGAACTGAAATAACATAAAAAATCAGAGAATAACAAAAACAAGGAAACAGTGTTGAGCACAAATGTATATCCTAAAGTAAACAGTGCTGAATAATATAAATAAGGCACTAATTTTGAAAACATTTTGTACAGGAAAAAATATGAGTATATTATTAGCCTTATTGTCAAGCATTACAATAAAAAGATTAAATTGAGCAAAGCAGGAGTAGACCAGTAATTTTAGCTTTCAAAATGGAGTTATGAAACCTATTTTTACTAAACAGCAAAAAATCAATACAGTTTGTAAAAGTCCGTAAAATGTGCTAAAAAGGCAATGATGCTTCATACATTTTGTACACACTGAATTTATATGTAAAAACAAACAATCAAGCATAATAAACTCGCTGAAAAGTCAACATCAAAGCATATGGCACACAACATCAATAACAATAGTCACTTGAAGCACGATTGTTTCAGCTGGGTTCACATCCATGCTGTCTGCCCTGAGATATCCAACGTATTTCTGTCTCTCTATTCTTTCATCAAGACTACATTAGTTTAGTTGCCCTCAAAACCATTTAGTTTGTATAGAGATATACATATGTTTATTAGTTGATTGAGCTTGAACTCTGTTGTTAACTCTAAAAGCAATAGAAAGTGTTGTTAAAAAAATATATACTGAAGATAAGATAAATTAGCACAAATGATGTTATGATCATATGGGGAATTCTTCTTCTTCTTCTTCCGTCCTTAGCCAAAGACCGACCAAGCAGTCAGAGGCCATCACGCCTTGTGGCGTCTTAAGGGCAACAGCAGATTGATTTTCTCTGTTGTAGTTTCCCATCACGCCTAGCGGCGTCTTTAGGGCAACAACAAATAGATCCATCTGCCGTTGTTTCCGTAATCGGTGCGACAAGCCAACGGGTGATCAGCCCATTGGGCATATGGGGAATTCTTGTGGGATAAATAAAAATAGGTGATGCATTTTACTGGGAGAAAGAATAAGGAGAACTGCCAATGTTACAGTCACAAGGCCTTCATCAGGGACAAACAAATGAAAACAGTAGAGGAAGAAAGCGAGAACTAAGTTGAATAAATAAAAAAATATAAACAAATCATGACCCTAAAAAAAATTTTTTTTTTTTTTTAAATTTTAAATTATTTTTTACGTCTTTAACTTAGTTCTCACTTTCTTCCTCTTCTGTTTTTTTTTTATTTGTTCCTGATGAAGAACTTGTGGCTGTAATGTTGGCAATTCTCTTTGTCCTGCTAAGGCGTATCACGTTTTTTAAATTTTAAACCTCATTGTTTATCTTTATTTTACTGCAGTCCATTCATTTTCTTATGGGGAATTCTGAGTGCCTCATATTCTTATGGAGAATTGTGAGTGCCTCCTCATTTTCTTACAGGGAATTGTGAGTATTCAGTATCAGAGTCCAAACATCTGTCACCAAGTTTAGACTGAGTATTGCACAGGATAATGAATGGAGAAGTTAATGAATTTTGATGAAATGTTAAGGGATGTGTTAATTAACAGAATAACTGAAGGGAAAATTGAATAATCTTAATCAAAATTTTAAAGATCTACAATACTGCACTGTCTACATGGATTTATTCATAAATGTTTCTAATTACCCCTGGAATTAGGCAATAACCTACTATTAATTTATACTATAAGCCCAATGATGCAAAAGCAATATAATCATGCAGGTAGTGTAATACTGCCCACTGTGTGCCTTGTCAATGCAAATGCTGTAGTCTCACATCAAAAGGACCTACCCATCAACTTTAACCAATCCGGCTGTAAAAGAAGGCGGGAGGCAACATTTGACACATTTCTGAGACCCAAAGTTTTCTACACTCATAAAATCTAATATCCACACATAAAATCTAATATCCACACACATAAAAAAGAGACTAAAAATCTACTTGTAATGTTCCATTTGCTAATTATTCTAGAAGCAATATGGAAGGATGCTCCCGAACAGCTACTAATTATTAAAAAAAAAAAAAAAAAAAAATTGTTGTAGTAGTTAAACCAAAGAGGGTAAAGAAAAATTAATTTGAAATTTCAAGCGTCAAGCATAAACACGAACTTTAAAATTAAAGAAAATAAAGATAAAACATAATGAAGGCACTGTAAATCCAAACCAAGTAACTGCTACTTGAAACACTTATGGCTAGTAAACATACAAACCTCTATTGCAGAGTAGGAAAAACAAAAGCTTTATTTTAAATAAAACCAGTTTATATTGTGCTCAAAAGCATAATAAACCAATACATCACTTTCCATACAAGATGCTTAGAGAAGGATTTAAAAAAAAATGTAATACCTGAGAGATCTGCCTGAGGCGGTGACGGATGAGAGTTTCCATTCTCTGATGCTCCATCTCCTCCGCTTGCTTTAGCTCCATTTGTTTGCTGTTTGCTGCTGACATCTCTTTCAACCTGGCATTCATATCATGATAGCCTTCAGCCGCAGAAAACATGGCAGAAGCTGCAGAAGGTGAGCATGGTGGGGACAGATCTCCGATACAAGATGTGTCAATGGTATCTGTGATGCTAGTGTACTCCCCAATCAAAGGGTTGAACATGGAAGACAAATCACGGGCAGCTGCAGGGGGTAGCACTTCTGGGTTTGGAGCAGTGAAACAGGCTGAAGACTGCGGCATTGAACAGGGGGTTAAGGATGTAGCTGCACGAACTGTGTTTAGACTCATGGACTGGCCAGCTAGGCTCGATCTCAGTCTGGACAACCTGCTACCTGCTACAATGCTGGTAGGCATGCTCACATTAAGAACTGGTGCATCCAGAGGTGTGTAAGGCTCAAGTTCTTCTGGCGTGAGGCCCAAATCCGCTGACCCACCATCAGATACAGAGTGGTCAGGCTGTGGTATTGTGTGAGTTTCCAAGTCCAGTTCAGCTGGAACATCATTCACAGGATGGGTGGGTAATGGAAGAAAGTTATCACTGTCATCTGTATAGTGAACAGTCGGCTCCACAAACTGAATTGCTTGAGATGTAAAATTCTTGATCTTCTGCTTCTGAGATGACAACTCATCTAGATCTTTTGCTTCCATCTCTCCTTGTTTTTCCTCTTCTATTGGTTTAATGTCTTCGCCCCTGACATCCCCCCTGCTAATGCTCAGGTCTGAATTGCCAATAGCAAACTGAACACCAGAATCCGTAGTTGACAATACAGATGCACTTGAGCTTTCTCCAACAAACTTATCTATGTCTTCCACTTGGAATTCTGACCCACTCAGGTGGCGTTGTCTTGTTTTGCTAGTGAATCTGAAAAAAAAGTGCAAAAGAGACCTTCCAATTTATAATTTGTAAACACAAAGAAAGCAATAGGTCTAAGAAAAAAGCAGGTATTTGAAGTAGTAAATTTCTCAGCACAGTAACAGAGAAAACTGATCATCAATGCCACCATGTATGACAAGATTATGATATAAAAAAAAAGTGATAAATGAACATAACGTAGAACTATCAACAGCGAATGAAAAATTGTAGGAATTATTTAACTGGCTGATTTACACAACACAAGTCAAAATTTATTGGGGTCTTAAGCTCCAACATGTATTGAAGAAATTAAAACAACTAGCAGTAACATGTGGATTGCTGTAAAATATAACAAGGTGAATAACAAAGTGAACAATATTTCAGCACTACATTGCTACCTGTGTTTGTCAACAAAACCATCATGGTTTAGCTCCACAAATTAAAATATGATAGTGAGTTAAATAAAGCTTTTAAAATAATAACATGTATTGAAGATTTGGGGAATACATTTGAATTATTGTTTCAATAATCTCTACTGTGACCAATGAATGTTCTACAGTCATTAACTAATGGCTGGATCCCTCAAACAAAAACATAATATCATGGTGTGCTTAGTCAGTAATGTATTATCCACCCTTAGACTTCAAAAGTGCTGAATGTGTGACCAGTTAGCACCTCTCTGAGTGGCCCCAGGATGTGATAATCAATAACAGCAATGTCTGGTAAGTAAATAGGTTGAGGAAGACGCTCAAACGTTATGTCCATATTGAGTAAAACCATGTCTGGGCAGAGTAAAACCATGTCTGGGCAGAGTAAAACCATGTCTGGGCAGAATCTGGCATAGTGTTGTAATGCAGCAGAAAGATGCTAATACTGAGCAGTGCACAATGTTTTGATCTTTGTGCTGATTTGATGTTATTTTTTTCGCGAGGTCACAATACACAGTATTGGTTCCCTTGGACATACTGTGCTCTATGAATGGACTTAAGAGTGATTTCAGAAGTGTCAACCTTATTTTCCCTGCAAATGGCTGAACACAGATCTTTTGGATAATTAGCTGGAGTGGATGCTTCTTACCCCACTCACACAGTGAGAAAAAAACCCATGTGCTACTACATTCACACCCTGGGGAGTGGTTGTCTTTGAGCAGACACAAGAATATGATCACTTAGGCATGCCATATGAGGAGACTAATGTTAGGCAGTGGCATAGGATTAGCAACCTCATCATGTACAACAAACTGCAACACAAACAACAAATGCAACTGCACACAAAGTGCTGAAGCAAGAGGTCTGCAGCAATGGTGGCCTAATTATCTTACAGCAGCAAATACAAGAGGAAACACACAGTAAAAATAGGTTCAACATCTTGTTTTTTTTTTTTTTTTTTTGCGTACGCCCGCTAATACTCGAGGCGAAATCTCAGGTTATTATTTATGTCTAACCTGACATTGATTTTACGTGAGTATCCCTTTATTTCTTGTACAGAGACAGGTGTCCCTCGCCATTCAGGCAAATACTCGCCGATTTCGGAGGTACTCATTGCAGCTGGGTCGGCTCAGGAGCCGCCAGTCCCTGGTCGACGACACTCCTTCAAATGTGCTCGCCAGGTCTCGAGTTAATCCAGTCCAAATCCCGGACGAAAAATCCTTAAATGCCGTCGCCCGGGTTTGATCCTGTATCACCCGGTCGCCAGAGCGGTGTTGTAACCACTACGCTAGCGCGGCTCCCCAACATATTGTAATTTGTAACTTCTTGAGTCGAGATGTAGGAACAAGACAAAATATCAAGTTTATGACTCCACTAGAACATTCTCTAAGTTAGCATCTCATCAACAAATATTAACATTTCAGCAGCAAATATAAATCTTTTACATCTGACCTTATGCATGTAGGCATATCTGGAGTCATCCTTATATGACCACCAGCTATGCAAAATACTACAATATATATTTGAGGAAGTGAACCTCTGTCTGTGAGGCTAATTACACCCTCATTGACTCTTGACATCATCCACACTACTTCCAGGGATTCCCCCTGTTAGTGAAACGTGTTGAGAACCCAGCATTGAACATGCTTACCAAGCTCCGACCCTCGCGGAAAGAGCACATTTATTAGTTCAAACAGGACATGAGGTATAGCGTCATAACATAATGACATGAGTTATAGTATATTTAGGTGCTTTGGTGTCAGACTGTAATGACTGCGTCATTCCTCTAATCTCACCAGCAGAGGCATGCTGCATGGGCAACAGCTTGACCTCTTTATTCAAGTTCCCAACCTCGTGTCACCGAGACATTGTTTCGGGGGTACACTCCTATAGTTAGAAATGACTGAAAAGGAAGATAGATAGATTGAACATTAAGCTCGGAAAGGTCACTTGAGCCCCAGATGTGATTCTTTGGCTTTGACTGCATGCAGGAGGATCCCACTATGGACCCAGCGATAGGCAGGGGGAGCTGAGAAGTGGCTCTGTGCAGGACATGATAATTTCTTGGGAGAGCCCAGAACCAGAGAACAGTATTTTAGCTCTGCATAGTTGGAGAGCCCCCCTTGTATGACGGGGAAAGCACAGTATGTTACACGCTTCTTACTTTTAGCTTGAGACCAGATGTGGTGATCCATTAAATGCAAGCCAGTTGGAGAAACTGGAGCTCATGACTTCAACTCAGCACATTCTGGAATGGCCACAGGAAACTCCTAGATCTACAGCGTAGATAATACTAAGCATTCTTCAACTTGGTATTGGCTGCAAAAGAGCGAGAAGCTCAGCAGCCCTAGTTAAACAACAATAACAACATTGACCTTCTGTCAAATTGGATTTTTCTATAATTATTTCATTCATTACCCTTTAGCTCCCCAAGGAGCACAGGCCTACAAAATACTCATGCTGTCCTCTTGTCCCATGCTATCCGCTCAAGGTCTTTTCATGTCTTCCTCACACCTTCCATTTCTGCCTCCTGCTCTCTTCTCCATGTGTTTTTTTATTTAATGTGCTGTTGTTGGTCTCCTTGTACCTCTCTTACCATGGAGATTTCAGAACAAGAACTGCCTTGTAATGCTAAAAATAGGTTTCCTCAATATGTGTTTGTCACAAGTGTCTTCTTCTCATCTCTTGTTCTACTGGTACTATAATTATGCAAGTGGCTAAATGACTGGCACACATTTAACATTGATTACCAGTGGTTGTGATTTAACTACAAAAAAAAAAAAACAGGTGCCAGGTAATACATTAGTACATACCGTTTAAGTTGCTCGCCAAGTGATTTTCTTCTGGAATGAACCAGAAGTGGTGAGGCTTGGGTCCTATCAACTATTTCAGTGCTACCTATGCTCATGGTACGAGGATGGTGAATGCCCACATCTACACTGCTACTGCACATACGGGGATGGACTACATTTAGAAAATCCTGAAATAAAACTCTTTATCAGTGGTTTGATTTAGAGAGAGGGAAAAATTTACAGTAGATGATACACTTTTAAGGGAAGCAGAGTTGGCAGATGGACTAGATGAATCAAAGCATATGATCACTGGCTAATGCACATAAGGAAACCATGGACTGTTGTCTGATATAGAGTAAATGAGATACTTTCAACGATCTTGCATAATCATTCATTACCCTTCAGCATAGGAGTATAGGCCTTCAGCATAGGAGTATAGGCCTTCAGCATAGGAGTATAGGCCTTCAGCATAGGAGTATAGGCCTTCAGCATAGGAGTATAGGCCTTCAACAAAAGAGTATAGGCTTTCAACATAGGAGTAAAGGCCTTCAACATAGGAGTATAGGCCTTCAACATAGGAATATAGGCCTTCAACATAGGAGTATAGGCCTTCAACATAGGAATATAGGCTTTTAACATAGGAGTATAGGCCTTCAACAAAAGTATGCCAGGTCATTCTGTCACATAAAGTCTTTCTCAGCATTTTTATTTGCCTCCAGTTCTCTTCTTTGTTTGTTGTTTTGGTCTACGTCTGCTTCTCTTACCCTGAGGATCCCAGAATAAGGACTGCCTGGTAATGCTATCAACAGGTTTCCTCAATGTGTGTCAAATCCATCTTCAGCGCCTTCTACTCATCTCTTGTTCCACTGGCACTTATCAGTTCCACACTGGTCACCTTGTTGTGCTTAAGTTCATGGTGATAAATGGGATGCGTATTTCCTAATGTTAAATATTTGTTTTCAACATAATTATATATACTTGTAAGTGGCAGATGTAAATGGCAGTTTTAACAGTTAGCAGGAAAAAAAAACTATTTTGTTTCCAAAACATTTGAGGCTGATTATAATCAATACTAAATGATAGCCAAACATGAATTTTTTAAAGTCTTCCTGACTCTGTTTCTGCATTCTAATCTCATGTTAAGAGACACAAACAATTTTTTTTTTTTAAATTTCATTCTTTCCTTTTTTTTTTAACTTTATTCTGAATAAATCTCGACAGACAATACATAATGGTTTGTTTTTTCCACCATCTGCTTTGATGTATTAAAATTACACAGGAAACGGGTGACGTTTCAGGTTTCACCCTTCATTACCCACGGTTACAAACAGGCAAAAAGGACAGGTTAATAAAGGACAGGTTGGGGAGGTTTAACCCCCCAAAATAAAGAATTTCATTGAAAATATTAAATTTTAGATACATATTGCACTGGAAAGTACATTCATTTGCCAACATTTCTCTATGTTTATTTTCACTAAAACCTTTGTGGATGATTTTATAAAAATTTTTAAAGTATGTCAGGTAAGTGTATTTTTACCTAATTATATATGCAAACTATACAAATTGGTATATCTTTGCTTCTAATGCATATATTTAAAAATAATTTTGGTATTCATTTCCCTGAAGCAAAAAGAAGTAACGTTTTTTAAACATCGCTTCATGTGTAAAAATAATTTTGACTGGCTAATTTTTATTATACATGAGGTCCTTTGATGGGTCGTCCAAATAATAACGTGGCTGGAGGTTTTCCAGTAGAGTGGTGGGGTACCTCCTTATACGCAAATAAAGCTGCAGGCAAGAATGAATCCCAGGATTCTGGTTTCTCCTGTGTGAGCTTCCGTAAAATTGTAAGTAGAGTCCCGTTATATCTTTCCACTTGTCCATTGGATTGTGGATGATGATGTGTGGACGAGTATATTTTGAAAAATCCTAAAAACTTTCTCCATCAGTTTCCCTCTGAACTGTAAACCATTGTCAGTTAATATCTGATAAGTGAATCCTAATCTTGTGAATATTGAGAGTAAAGCCTCTCCTACATGTACTGAGTCTGCTGAGGGTAGAGCAATCGCTTCCCCCCTCCCCACAGTATGTGTATACCAGAGAAATGATGAATTTTTCGGAAACTAACGAAAAGCGAATACAGTTTGCAGAAATGAAGAATTTAATGAAAAGTAAGCTGCGAAAGGGAAATACCAGAGTTGATTCCTACATAGCAGGGGGATACTGAGGTGAGTAAATTTTGTGCAAAAGTGTAATTCTTCCCTTTTTTCTTAATTTTCTCAAAACTGCATTTTTCACACAAATGTGGGCACGCCCATGATTTTTCAAAAACTAGTAGTGATACAGCAGTGAATTTCGGGCCACATGCTGTACACATAGTACTCATCTAAATAAACTAAAACAAAGGATATATGTTAAAAAACTGTTAAGAAATAGCTAAGATACCCCCCTTAAAAATTTCAACTATTTGTCGATTGGTATGTTAAAATCCAAAAAAACTCAGATATCAAACCAATCAAAATGATTTTAGTACAAAATCATTATCATATATTAACAAATGAAACAGCCAAATTTCATAACTCAAGTTGTACTCACATTTGAGATATCGTGGGCATCAAATTACCCCAAAAAGCTAAAATTTGCCTTTTTTCTACTGTTTTTCCCACATAGACCGCAAGTTTTTAGTATATACCTCAATGTTTTGTATTTTTTTCAGTCATTTTGCTTGTATAAATGACCAGATATAGCTATTATCTTATAATTCTGTGTTTTTCATTTTGGGGGTTTAACCTTCCCTTAAAGAAAAACAGAGCAGCGGTAGCGCAGTGGTTAGCACTGGCTTTCCAGCTCAGCGGTTCTGGTTCGATCCCGTTGAGGTGGGATTTTTTAGACAGAAAACAGCTCCGGGGTAGACCTAGCCTCATGAATTGGGTACCAGAGCAACTGATGGTCAAGAAAATATGGGCCTAACACCATATTGCCAATATGCCTCAATGGGCGTGTAACGGTATCCTAAAGAAAAATACTATAGACACTGCAAACATGTAACAGGATGAAAAACTTAGATCAGAAGGGCAATAACAAATACATATGAAATATAACAACACAGGTGAAAAGCAATAATAAAGCAAGAAAAATGCAAAACCAGAAAAAAAATTATCAATACAAGAAATTCAACGATCAACAAAAATCAAAAGAAGAAAATTAAACAACAAGACAAGAAGTCCTGCTATGATAAGCCGCACTACATGATCCCGAGAAACTATTAATGTCAATGAGTTTGAAGAAAAATGACGTTATAAAAATACACAAATAGGACACGAAACAAAACACAAACTTCATAACAGAAAGATCGTGAAAAACGACAGATGAAATAAAGAAGTTGGAAGTAGAGGAAAGCCAATGAATAACAGAGTTAAGTAAAATGATAAAGTTGTACACTTAGACCATCAGGAGAAAGGCAACCCATTTAAAAAATGAGACAATTCTCTAGAGAAAAGTGAGTACGTTCATCACCAAAGCAGGAATGAATACCAGGTACCAGGATATCACAGTAATCGGAATGGTCCGGACTATTGAAATGAAGAACCACAGGTTTAGGTTCCTTATGATAAATGTCATTTAAGTGCTCGCGGAACCTATCTGCTAAACATCTATCAGTTTCACCAACATAAGTAATGTTGCATCTTTTCAGATAACAGCATAAATAAGATTCCTAGATTCACATGTAAATGACTCTAATCATAAAATTGCCCTTCGGAAATGAAACAGTTTGAGTCTGGAGCTTATGTGCACACGTAAGACATCTTGGGTGGTGGCAAGACTGTGTAACCAAAATGTGGAGGGCTAGTATTCACCAAGCAGTTGTATATGAAAATGTTCCACAAATTCTTATCCCTACGATATGCCACCAAATGGAGATCCTGGAACAACTCACTGGTAACAGAATCAGAGTTGAGAATGGTCAGATAACGAAACAGAATTCTCTGATATATTAACCTTGTTCACTTTTGGTCCTAGGCCTACATTCATGAATATAAGTGATTTCCTTCTTTAAAAAAAAAAAAAAAAGAAAAGTTTGTTGTTGCCATATTGCTTTTCTCAAACTTAACCAAACACTGAGAGACAGACAGAAGAATTTTTATTTAATTTATACACATCTTCTATGTAGACTGCTTTGTTCAAATTTGATCCAGTTCTGAGGATAGATATTCATAAACTATAAACATTCTTCTTGAATTTGTCATTATAATATGATTTCCCTTTGCTCATTAATCATGTACTTTTTCTTTTGTTTGAGCTTGGCCAGGAACAGAACACAAAAAAAGATCTGGAGGTTTTCTTCTCAATACATTCGGCGAAGCATCTATAATGCAAAGAAAAACAAACTATGTGCAACTACAGAAGTGTAAGAATGAAAATTGTTTGGTGTGATTCCTGGGGAAAGGAGGGGGGGGGGTGGCTCTGATGAAACAAAGAAAGAATAGGACTACCTCTCCCTCAAGCATGTCATACATGGCACTTAAACTGAGCTCGTGAATGAGACTGGCAACCTCACCATTTAAAACCATTACTACATAAACCACTACGGCAAGAGCATGTGAATGTTTGGTACAGGCTTTCTGAAAGCTGCAGTGCTGATTCCATGCTCCATAAGGACAGAAAAGGAAAATAACGATGAAGAATGAAATGAGCAGGATGGCACATGCTGATGAAAGTGGTTGCGCTGAAATAGAGGTGGTGAGGGTGAGGTGACAATGTCTTACATCTTGTGAATCATCACTATCACCCTCTTCCTTGCTAGCCATAAGCCTGATGATTCCTAGTGCCTCATACAAGCTCTCCTCAAGGTCATCAATACGGCTCATGCGGTGATCCAGGGCTCCAATTGTCAGACGCAGATGGTTCTCCTTCAAGTTCATGTCATCTAACCGTAGAGACATATTCTCAACTCTGTGTTTTCAAAGATACATACTGCTGTTAACATACACAAAAATACATTTAAAAGGACCTCTGAGGGAGAGGTCAAGAGAGGCTTGGGTAACGTACATTTTTGATGCCAATGTATTTTTTAAAATAAATGCTAAAGATAATATCTGAAGTTCTTCCCCCATCTAGCATAAACATGAGGCCAAATGATTTCTCTGCACTACAACATAATAGGATCTGCATATAAATAAAGATAAACTATAATGCATGTAAAAGAAAATATGGACACAAAACAAACTTACATCAAACTAGCCCATTATGAATTACAAAAGCTATTCCTTTTAAAAAAAATTACTTTGGATGTAAAAGGAACTTTAAGATCTACTTTTATTCAGTGGTACTAGTCTGTCATTAGATAGTTTAAAAAAAAATAAATTTAACAAGACTTGTAAACCACAGCAGCTACATGAGTGAAAAGTAACTATTAGATGGGGAAAAAAAATATGTAAATACAAGCAACAGCGTGGCAAATACGCTACCTTTCACTAATAACTTTTATTTGTTCTTCTGTGGAGTAATGATGTTTCTGATCTTTCTCTCTATAAAGGTCTTCCATACACTCCTCCTCAAAGTCATGAAGTTTTTCTGTGTCCTCACGTGACAAGAATAGCTCTATTGATTTTTATATAAAATGAGAAAAAAAGTTCATATGACACCAAGATTTAAATATTTCCAGGTTAATCATCATGACATTAAGAGCAAAGGCATAGAATCAGTTTACATTATTATGATACATTTAAGAAAGGATCACTGTTAAGTTATTTGAATGACATAAAGAAAAACATATATTTTGTATCATAACAAAGATATGCACTTGAGGTATCATTTGTAAGTAGTTTACTAAGAACAGAGTTGGACTATGGCTTAAACCTCTATTGCCAGTTAAGCAACAAGTATTTAATGATATTTAATGAAATCAGGTGTCAATACCAGCATATATCAATGTCAGATTTGCCTTCATCTGTCCTGAACTAATCTGAAATTCTGCTGATAATATATTTTAGTTGTTCAACATAAATGTAAAACCTGTCCTGCTTTATGGTGTTTTGGAAGCATGGTATGTCACCAAGAATATCACATCCAAACTTCAGATCTTCACCAACAGATGTTTCTCACATTCTCTGTATCAGATGTAGAAACAAACAAAGACATGTTGAGAAGGTTCAGGCAACATCCAGTACATGGGTCAATTATATAGAGAAAGATACATCATACCCTTAAGAAACAGTAGATCAAGGATGCTGACTGAGGTATCTGTTGGTAAAGGCTTGATGTTTATGAAATTCTCACTGCTATGGCTGATGTTTCTGAACCACTGGGTAGGACAGATTTCACACTGGGTAGGACAGATTTCACATTTGTGCTGAATTATTTTGGTATCACAGCCTCTGATTAAAACAATTTTGTCATATAGCTTATATCAGAATGAGTTCTACATTACATACACATAACATACTTAGCCCATTGTCATAGAAGTCTTGCTCGCCTTTGCATCTGCGCCTGACGTACTTGAGAGCGAGGTAGATATGCGTAAAGAGGATGAAAGGAGGAGGCAGAATGGGTCGCATTTCATACTGCAGGATCAAAGCATATCGTTGGAACATCCAAATTTCCTTTGAGTTTGCATTGTTGCGGATGAAGGTAGCACTGAAATAGAGAGTATTTAAATTATAAATGCATTTAATACTGATAAACAGAAAAAGATCATTCCATCACGACTAAAGATAACACAATTCCATTAAAAAAAAACAGGCGGAGTGTCACAGTACATTTTGACTACTGTAACAAGCGGATGCTTCACTAGGAGAAGAGCTTGTGTATTGGTGTTTACAGCTCAATTCTCATGAACCGGAGATGATGTGGTCATGTAATCATGAAACACGAGTCTAATGGAAAGAGGGTTCAGTCATGAGAAGTCTGCCATTGCGTGCAGTTCAACTAAGCCAGCTGTACTGCAGGTGATATAGCCAGGGGGACAGACCTGCAGCCATTTTGGTATTTTGTTACCAAAAACAGTTAGTGATGTATTCCTGCTGTATCTGGGCAACATTTTGTCAGGTTGGTTTATTATATGTCAAACCTCGTTCATATTAGCATGTCAGATAATCATGCAGTTTTCTAAAGTTATCAGTTTCGTGGTCAGATCTGACCTTGCCATATTGGTGCTAGCTTCACAGCCTGCTGTAAGGCTGTGTATTGTCTGTAGAGTTTTCATTATGTACACTCACAACATAGTTTGGCTATATCGTTGTTGTGAAATAAACAGGGATTAGGAACAAGCTGTATACTTCCCTCATTTAAGAGTGATACTAAGTTGTGTGGTCCCTTAGCTTGTGTTCAGCCTTGTGTAGTATGTCTGTCCTCCTATTATAAACCCACACAATTAGTTTCTTCACACTGAGCAATATAATCTTATAAAAAGATAGAGAATAAAAATCCCTCACCAAAGCACATCTTTAAAAAATTCTGTCAAAACTTCAGAACAGAGTAACATAATTCTAGGTTCTTGTGGTTCCTGGGATCTATAAGGAGAAAACAAAATACCACAACTTTGACTAGGCATGTCATAAGAGGCAAATAAGGTGAGGTTGTGCTCAGAGACAAGCCATGGCATCGTGTAAAACAAACTGCTATAGAAACTGCCCTTGCAAGAACTAATGAAGTGCTTGGGTGTAAGATTCTTGTATATGGACCAACTGCAGTCCTGTACTCTTTAATGAATGAAAAAGGGAAAAGAGAAACAGTGTAACCTACCAAGACTGAAGGAAATAATAACATAATCTCATGAAGTCTAAAGGACACAATAACATTATTTCATCAGTACTGAAGGATGCAATGCAAAAAAATCCCATAAAGACTGAAGGGTGCAATAACATAATCTCATAAAGGCTGAAGGACAGAGTAAAATTATCCCACGAAGGCTGAAGGACAGAGTAGTATAATCTCATGAAGATGAAGAACTGAGTAATGTGAAGGTCAAAGAAGCATAATCCCATGAAGACTGAAGGATAATATATGCACAATCTCATGAAGTTTTGACAGTGTAATTTAATTTCATAAACACTGTAGGATGTAAGCTGAACAAAATTCCATCAAAACTTGAGGACAGATAGACACAACCACAAAGGTTAAAGAACAGAGTAATATAATCCAATAAAGACTGAGGAACAGGGTAACATAATTCTATCAAAGCTTAAGGACAGAGTATCACTATAACACAAAACTGACAGGAAGAGAAACATCATCCCATGAAGAATGAAAGATTAAAGTACCACACTCCCATCAAGACCAAGGGACAGCTTCAATTAATTCCGTTAAAACTTACAGATTACAAATAATCGTATCCCTTCTAGATAAAGGATGATAAAAAAGCAGAATCTATTGTTAACATAATTCCAACAACAGAAGTGTACATATGGCATGACATTTAAGCATTTTAACAGCATCTGTTTTTGGCATAATATACTTTTTGGACTATATATCATGACCTGGTTCTCTCATTTAGTCTGTGGTGATCTTCCCAACTTTCAAAAGCAACTTACTTGAACCTTGCAATCAGCAGATTAACCATGAGGATAACAGCCACAAGCAGGAATACAAACATACAAAACGGACCAAGCCAAGCTGCATATGCAGTGCAGTTTCCCTGGGCATCTGTGTTGATTGCATCATCACAAGCTTAAAAACAAAAAAGCACACAGTGAAACATAGGTCACACAAATCTGAAAAGGAAAAGGCGCAAAATGAAATAAGAAATTGTAACTTCACCTTTCATCCCTAAATTATTAAAAAATTAATTAAAATACAATAAAAATAGACTGTAGGTAAACAGAGCCTGAGTGAGTAAATGTTGTACAACTAAACAAAATACATAACTTATGAATATCATTACTGTGGCAATTAAGCTATACATCTTTATAAATTTTAGTTCTGTGAAGTGAATTTCAGGACGTATCATACAATGTTGTTATACATGTAGAGAAATATTCCAGGGCCTGTAACTGAAAGATATGAACACTGTACCCTATCACATTTGTCACTAAAGGCACCTAAGAAGGTTATGTATGGTATGATCATCATCATCATGTGACGTATTCTTTCCAGAACGTTGTCTCCATTACAGCTGCTCTGAACGCATCACGATTCTGGGCAAGTCCACCTGCATCAGCCAAAGACAAGTTCAGACTCTCTGTGATGTCCTGGGTCCACCGTCGTCTAGGTCGACCCCTTCCCCCTTTTCCAGGGACCATGCCTTCCATCACTGTTTTTTCCAGACTATTATGTCTTTTTATATGACCGAAAAATTTCAGCTTCCTTATTGCGATGGTATTTAGGAGCCAATGTTCCTGTACGTTTAGTGAGTGCAGTACTTCTCTGTTGGTCTGTTGGTATGATCACACCATGCAAAACATATTGCCATATAAATCCCCACTGCAAGGTCATATGAAATGCCCAGTACAGACTTCCTGTAAGGTAGTAAAGTGGCTATGGTGCCTCTATCATCCTAGAACTGCAAACACATTTTTTTTTAAATATTGAAAAATGGTGGTGGAAACAAAAATTTCAGGTATTGTGAATTTTAATTCTCAGGATGTAAGACTAACATTCCATAAACGTTATCTGACGGTGAAGAAAATTTTATTTCGTCATTTGCATTTTCTTCATTCTGACCCTCAGGTGTTCTGTGATGCCCTTTAGGTAGCATATCACATGGACAGGATTTTTTTGAGACATTTCAAGTTCACAGCCACTTGGTGAACAATAGCCCTACATATTTTGGCACTAAGGCTTGTCATCATCATATGTGTCATATGTATACATTCTTGTTATGAAAACAAACTGTTTAATTTCCAAAAGGCATATTTGCTATTAGGGAGACCTTCTGTTGCAAACAATTTATCATATCAGTGACTTCCTCCTTTTCTTTGCCATTTTTCCTTCCCCAGTTTTGTCTTTCTTTTTTTCTTCTTTCAGTTTCTAATTTTTCTTATCAGGCCTTCTATTTGTCTATTAGCATCTTTTACCCTTGGTTCACTTCCAGTTCTTCTTTGTGTTAGCACTTGCTGGATAAAATTTTTTTTGCACCAGGCCACAATTTCCTTCTGTTTTATTTGATATGCTTTGCTGTATTATTGCAGCCTGAGAAGAATTCTCAACATTAAATGACAGAGTAAGATGAAGACTGCAGAAGAACAATAGAAAACAAAATACCCAGAACTTCATGAAAATATAGATAAATCATATAAATATTTATAACATAATGTGACTGTGGCACTGATAACATGACTGCTGAACATTTGCTTCAAAGTTGTCCAACATATACGGAACAGAGAAAGCGCATATGGCCAACACCAGTACCATTCGTGGAAAAGCTCTCATCATCATTGTCAGGAACATTGTAATGATCTATGATGATTGGGGGGGGGGGGGGGGGGGGGGTGCCGTGATCAATACTAGGGGTATGAATGAACCCAACACCACTGTTACAGTTCCCAGACATTTATTAGACTGATACATACATCATGGAAATCAAGTACATGTAGCAGCATTCTGACTCACGTGTTCACGAAATGACTCTGCACGAACACACACTAACAGTTACATATAAAGTACTCGGTGCGGCATACCTTCCTCGCACAATCATAACACCATCCAGGTGTGATTCCCTTATTATCAGTGGTTGGCGGCATTAAACATGGCCATCTAGATTCTCTCCGAATCTCATCCAGGCGGGAAACCAACAACGCCTGTATTATTCCAATAACGCTACAAAGGCAGGAAACGCATCGCCTTTCTTCCAGTAGCTCCAGGGGCGGACACTGCAACGCCCTATACTGTGCTCCACGAACAGATATAACAATATGGTTCCAACAGGAACACTTCTAGGCGGCACAATAATCTTCGCCTAAACACTATGTAGGACCTACACAATATATAATAAATATATCCTCATATTAGAATAATCAAATATGTGGTTCTCCACAGTCACACAAAACGAGCTTCCAGCTCGGCTTCCAAATCACAGACTACCCCGCTCAACTCGGCGGTCAAACACAGAATCCCCCAGTCACACCAGACTTGTGTTCACTACATCCTTTCTCTCAACGCATGAACAAGTCACACCATGTTGACATAAAGTCAGACATTAACTCAATAAACGAGTTACACTTCACCAAGTGTTAACAACAGTTCAGTGACACTTTTAATGCCAAACACTATCATCATTCATACTCATGAAAATGTTCTGTGACAATCATCAGCTGCCATCTCCACAACGAAGGTTGGCTGTAATGGATCTCCAACGTCTTCTGTCTCTTGTCTTGGTGGTGCACTCTGATAGACTCTTTCCTGTCCATCTCTTGATGTTTTCTTCCCATTTATAGCGCTGTCTTCCCCTTGCACGTTTGCCTTCACCTCTCCCTTCTATTATGGTCTTCTGCAAGGTGTTATGTCTTTTTATGTGGCCAAAGTTATTATATGACCAAGATATACGTAGCTCTTGACTTGTTCCAGGATTTTCCCATTTACGCTTATCTTTAATGTGGGTTTGTCGTCTGTTTTGCTAATTATCATAGTTTTTGTTTTCTCAATATTAATGTCGAGTCCATATTCATGAATTATACTGTTCACTTGCTTCACTAGTTCTTGTAACTCCTGTTTGCTTTCAGCTAACAACACGGTATCATCTGCATATCTAAGGTTGTTTATTGACCTTCCACTGATGTTCTACAGAGATTCAAATAGCCTCAAACTGATTACTGCTTTCTTTGAAAACATTCAAGCAGACGTCTGAGAGTGTACGAAGAAGAAGAAGAAAGACTATAAAAAGAAATCAAAGTATAATATGTGACAGGTAATGACACCATGTGTTAGAAAAAAAAAGAAAACCTTAAAGTAAAAGGAGAGGAGAGAATAAGAAAACCTGAAAGATGTAAAGCTAAGTAAGGAATACAGCAAGTAAACCAAAGAAGAACACTCCTGGAAGACCTCATTTTTGTGTCTTATGCATTCTGTGATTGACAGACATATAAGATTTTGCACAATAATGAGCTTCTGCAAATAACTTGGAAAATAGATAATAATGAATGCACTCAAAAGATCTGAAGACTAATCTTAAGAAGAATACTGTGAGTAATTTGGCAAGTCTAAATAAAAAGATGAGAAAAACAAGACCAAGCATAAGTAAAGGATATCAAAGAAAGGAAATGGAGCTGAAAGGGCAACCATTTAACAAAAATAATATAAATACAAAAAACAAAATGACTGCTACATTTCCTTGAGGTATGCCAGTTTCAACCAGAAACGTGTTTTCTTTTAAAGTTACAACTGAATATGATTCTGTACTGTGTAAGGCTGCTTTAATGATAGTTCTTGGATTCACATGTTTGTATGCTGGTCAGTATGGCTTTTTACTAATTCAGATAAAGTAATGTTAAAAGTTGTGTGCCTTCCCCGCTCTGGAGGTGTTCAAAGCTTCACTCCTCTAAGTGCAGGTAAAAGGGCATCAGGTATTTTCCTATTCTGAGATGTTATACCTAACAGATTGATTGTAAGTATGCATCCTGATAAAGATTGACAATTCCCCAATTACCCATACAGTGGAAGAAGTACCAAGGACTGGTGATGGCATAATATATCATAAAGTACATTTTCAGACAAAATTTATTTGACAAGACCAAGGTAGAGTGATTGTAAAGCATAAATAAAATAAAAAAACAAAATGGCAAATAACCACAACATTGACAACTCATACAAACAATGTCTGTAAGAAAGTCTTACGGTCAATCTCGTCAGCAAACAGCGATCCATATATATTCCAATATGGGTAATGCCATACATTGCGTAATCGTAAATGCCAAGAAATCTCCTTGTTCTGATAGTTGACAGTATGCCTTATAAGTCCAAAACTTGTCACAGCAATGAAAAGAATGGTCAGGAAATAGCACATATCACGAAACTGGGGAGAAATAACAGATTTCATTATTAATAAAAACAAATATGTGAGCTTGAATAAATGGCACAAATTGGAGGGCTTCTCATTAAATCATTAAGGTCACTTGGTTTGCACGGAGCTGAAAAGTACAGAAAGATGAGAAAAATTGTAAGTTCTACCAGAATCCCATACTGTACTGCATTAGTGACAGTGTTTCAATCCATCAATATCCTTTAGCTCCCCAAGGAGCATAGGCCTTCAACATACACATGCCCTCTTGTCATGTGACACCAGCTCAAGGTCTTTCCATCTTCCTCATCATTTTCACTACTGTCTCCAGTTCTCTTCTCCATTTGTTCTTCGGTCTGCCTGTACTTCTCTTTCCCTGGGGATTCCAGAGCAAGAACTGCCTGGTAATGCTATCAACAAATTCCCTCAATGTCTGCCCTATCCAAGCGTCTTCTTCTCATCTCTTGTTCCACTGGCACATGTCTGGTTTTTGTCATGAGTTCCACTTTGGTGGTTTTGTTGTTGCATTTCAATCTTTTTATTACATGCAAATACCTATTTATTAATGTCTGTAAACTGTCTTTGTTCCTCTAAAGTTCTGCAGTGCAAATATTACAGACTTCAAATTCACTTACCAAGTCAAACTTACTAAAATGTTTTACAGAAATGTAAATTTTCTAAAGTAATATTGTCAGTGACTAAAAGGATGTAAACAAATAAAATGGGCATAAAAGAATGCAAACATAAATCTAAAGAGAGAAATGATCAACAATAGAGAAAACTGGAGAAGGATTACACTTGCAACAATGATCAGAAAGGACTTACAGTGCTGAAGAAGAATCAGAAAGAATAAATCAGCACTGAAGAGGAAGTAGAATGAGAGAGAATAAGAAGATGAGGAAAAGGAAGAAAAAGAATTAAGGACAAAGAATGAAAAAGAAAATGAAGAAGAAAGATGAGGAGAAGAAGGGCAGAGAAAGAAAAAAGGAAAGGGGGATGAAGAAGATAAAAGGAAGTTGATAACAAAAATGCCAAAGAAGGAGGAAGACAGAAAGGAGGAAAAGGACACAAGATGATGTGCAGGAAGTAATACCATAACTGGGTACTGGGTTTAGTAATTTTAAAAAATATTGAAAGAAGTATTTTTATTCTCATGTCCATAATAAAATGACACAAGCTCTTATACCACAAAAAGACTACAGAACTCAAGAGACAATGTGCTGTATCACTTACAAGTTTGCCCATTATCTTGACATAAGGCCCCAAGTACTTGTTGACTGATAGTATCTCCAAGATGCGGATGTTCCAAAAGACTATATCAACAGAGTAAATCATTTGAGCATCTATTAAAGTTGCTGGTATAAACCTTAGCACCATGCCCATTAGAAACAGAGCAATGCCTGCTGTATCTAGCATGTTCCAAACTTGAGAGATGTATACTGTAAGCTTCATGGAAACTTTCACAGGCTCTGAGGCAATGATCTGAAATGGAAACATTAGAAAATCTGATAAGCTGAAACAATTTTTTTGCAACTTAATTTCTTCTTATTTAGTTT
Organism: Oreohelix idahoensis; assembly: GCA_024509875.1. NCBI lineage: Eukaryota > Metazoa > Mollusca > Gastropoda > Stylommatophora > Oreohelicidae > Oreohelix > Oreohelix idahoensis. The sequence continues at coordinate 499,819 of JAMPIV010008741.1, forward strand.
GTCTAACTTTCTACCAGAATGTCATCATGTAGTTTTATGCCCAATCACTCAAGCATGCCCATATTTACATCTTCGTGGGAGATGGGGGTGGAAACTCTTCTATGTTGTTCCCATATACAATCCCCCAAGGTAATGTTTTTGAGTGGAAGTCTATCTCCTGCCAAACCTTCTTTAACAATTTACTCTATCTTCTTTCCCACCTTTAACACTTGTCGTAAAGCACTAATTTAATTCCAAGCCTTCCCTATATTAGTGATTCTAGCACAAGTTTATCTTCCCCAATGCTTTCCCAAAACTGTTCATTCTAAATCAAGCCACTTTATTGTCTCCAGGGTTTCCTCAATTTATTCTAGCATATCTTCTTCCATGCCTTCTCTAAATTACTCATTAAGGCACAAGATAATCTTAATCGATGCTTTCCATACACTGTTGATGCTATCAAGTTAGTTTATCTTCCTCCAACAATCTAATAATCAAAGATGGCTTCAAAGAAAAATTGTGAACACCCAGAGTCAGATACAACAGAAGCATACGACTGCTTGCTAAGAAAGAGACCAACTAATAATTTTCAGACTGAGAAATAGCCACTGCAACATCCATTACCACCTGCTCAATAAATTAAAAATCATACAGACATATATGTGTCCATGTGGGGGGAGCAAACAGTGGAAGATGTCCTCCAAGAATGATGTTCCAAAAGAGAAGCAAGTTGACAGCATGGCCTTCTCAAGCCCCCCTGTAGGGAGAAATTGTACGGCGATGAGAGAAGCCCGAGAGACTGCCCACTTTATGAGATTAAATAGATGTGGTTACTTAATGAAGAAGAAGAGAAGAACATTAAGTGGTACAGCGAAAAGCAATTTTTATTTTCTTAAGTGAGGTGTATTTCTTTAGCCAGTGTCATAACATATTTCTTTAGGATTTCTTGAACAACATCTATCCACCTTTTTCTTTGATATTCCCTTGACGTGTGCTTCAGTCACTGAAGACATGTGCTGGTAGCTGATCTGGCTACATCTGACAAAGTTTTCATAGCATTTTATTTTTTACCCTTCTGATAACTAATGTGGTATTTTCCCAAACAACTTCTGATCTCTTTGCTTGACATTTGCAGCTATTCTGAAGCATCTCATCTCACATGCTGTGATCTTCCATGCTGTGCTTCAGACAGAGAGCACGTTTGACACTGTCAGAAAAGCATTAAGATGAATAGGCTATTTATCAGCTGTTACTTTGTCGCCATGGTGCATTATAAGTGTCAGAGCAACTGAGTCACTGATAAGCTAGTTCTCTGTCTGTTAGCATTTCCATGTCTAATTTCATTTCTGCCAGTCTATTTAATTTTATATAATTTTTTTTCTTTTGTTAGCAACATAACACTGACAACCTGCTTGCTGGATCAGCATCTCTAGTTTTTGGTGCATGCACAAGAAAATGATGTTTATCCTGTGCAGGAAATACCTAGTTCAACCCCATGTGGGTCATAATTTGGGTATTAAGGGAATTGTGTGCGTTATTCTAAATAGGAGGGCAAGTCAGTAAATAGGTAACAAATGACTTAAAAAAAAAAAAAAAAAAACTAAACGAGATACGACCTTAAAAACCATTTATTATTGCACTTACATTTCCCCTTATTTCTCAACATATCTCCACCAACATTGATACACTTATCCCATCACTTTATCAGTGCCTCAAAACCTGCAGCATAGAAGTCTTTGGTCTGCTGTCTCAGCTACATTCACACCTCATGTTCAACCTCTTCGTCATCCACGAAAAATTTGCCGCCAAGGTGAGTTTTTAGTGGACCAAACAGGTGGAAATTGCTCGGGGCTAAGTCAGGGCTGTAAGGCGGATGTTCAAGAAGTTGCCACCCTAGATGTTCAATTTTCTCCTGAGTTAATCGAGCCGTATGTGGTCTGGCATTGTTGTGATGGAGCAGTACTCCTCTAGTCAGTAGGCCTGGACGTTTTCTTCGAATTGCATCCCGAAGCATCAACAGAACTTCACAGTATGATGCAGCATTCACATTCTCACCTGTCTTCTGGAAATAACATTAACAGCTGAGAATCCCAAAACACTGTAAGCACAACCTTCCCTACTGATGGCGTAACCTTGAATTTCTTGGCAGAAGGTGAAGAAGGATGTTTCCATTGCATTGAAGTACGCTTTGATTTGGGTTGATAGTGATGCACCCATGATTCGTCACCAGTAACAATCCTTTTAAGCATGACTTCTCCATTATCCGTGTATCGAGAGAGATGTTGCAAGAACAGACCCATTCGGTTCATTTTGTGTTCCTCAGTCAGTTGTCTGGGCACCCACGGTGAGCACACTTTCCGGAAATTCAAACGATCATGCATTATGCTGTAGGCTAAACCATGAGAACACCCTATTGCAGTGGCTACACTGTCTATTATTACTAGCCTGTCAGCTCGAATCATTCTTCAACCACCGAACAGATGCTTCTATTGCAATCTGTAGAGGACGACCAGGTCGGTCTTCATCAGCAATTTTTTAGCATCTTTGAGAAAATTTATCGACTCAGTTGTGTACCACTTTACGCGACAAACACTTTTCACCGTAAACATTTCCTTATGAATATTCTTTGCAGGAAGTCCTTTTGCCAAAATAAAAACACACAACAGCACGCTGTTCTTCGGTCGTACACTCCACAAGCACAGTCACAATTTTTATCTGAGCTGCGCATGTGCTTGCGACACTTGGCATCTGCTACCTAAAGTAATCATTAAGCTGGATGTTGCTGCCACCTAATGGCACCTTTAGAAACTACCAACTACAATTTTCAGCTATCCCATATCAGTTTGTGACCTACTTACTGACTTCTCGTAGTACATTACATTTTATGTTTTCTTAGTTGATTCTTCCATGCTGCTAATTCTCTGGCATTTTTAATGACTTCCTGGCTTGGCCATGTCCGCCGCATTGAAGATGGTCGCATCCCTAAAGATATCTTTTGCGGACAACTGGCAGATGGCAAAAGAACAGTAGGGTGACCGCAGCTGAGGTTCAAAGAGAGACATGAGGGCCCTCTACATAAATCCAGCAATCTGGGAGGATGAAGCTGCTGAGCGCACCAAGTGGCAATGCTCTCTATGGTGCGACCTCAGATTGGGTGAAAAGAAGCTCTCACGACAAGCAGGAGAAAACGCTGAAAGGAACACCAAGAAAATAAGCCGTTGGGGGATGTCACCTCAAGGGTGCATTGCCATAGTCAGTTATAACTGAAGGGGCTATTATTATCATCGTCTGATTAGCATTTTTGCATCTTTTCCACTTTTCAAAAGCAAATTAAAAGCATAAAGTATAGCATCATGTCCTTTGTTTGTACCATAGGCGCCAATACCAAAACATTTAAAGCTACATATCCTATAATCAAACACAATGCAAACGTTTTTAATCCACATCATAATCCATAGCAGCAACAGCTAGCATACATCAACATTTTAGAAACAGTAACTACTGAAAACAAAAACTAAAACAAAATAGCAGTTGTCAGCATCAGCATGACGTAGCACACAATTTTTATATGATGAATGTTTATAACATCATGCTGGCCTCATGAAGATTTAAAAAAAAAATCAGAAGTGTCAGTGAAATCAAGAAGGCTAAGCATTATATAAGATAATAACATTCACAGGGAGTAGGAGACATGAACTTAAAGGCATTAAAAAGACATGGAAAGTCACTAGAAGGCTTGGTACGCATTTGTTGCTGGCATCTGCATAGAGAGATGAAGGGTAATGATGATTGAATTCATAGAATTAAAAAAATGTGTTAATTTTCACTTCCATGTCAATTTAAAAAAAAAAAAAAAAAAACAACAAAAAAACTGGTGATCTTGCTTTAAACCTTTGATTTTTCATGTCTGTCCAAAGTATTCTCTAGGACTTGCACTCATACAGTAAATGTTCTCTATGACCGTTTCATAAAGTTCCAGAACACATTTACTAACAACAATACATGATACAAGTACAAGCGAGTGTCTGGCTTGACACTTTGTATACTCTCCAAGCGTTTACTACATTAACATTAACAGCAAGGGTCAAAACGAACGTAGTACAAGTAGGTCGCTATTACGAGTTATTTGTCCACTGCACAGGGTCTTTCAATGTCCCTTTGATCAGAGCGTCTTATTATACAAACATCAATTTAATAATTTTTTTTTTTCAAACACTAATTTAGCAATCAATATATGACCTCTGATTTTATATTTTCACAACAATCTTTTGCTGATTATCAGCAGTTAGCAACTGCTATATGAGAATATGTCATGGGAAGACAAGCAGTTAAAAAACACAAAAATGAACTTCGTGACAGTGTTGTTGAACAAATCAATGATAATTTTCTCAGAGATGGGGCGGGGGTGTTGTGGAAGAGGAGAAAGGGCGTGAGGTGAGAGAGTGGGGTGCTGAGGCGAGGTCTACCAGTGTTCTCACATTAAGGCAAATAATAATGGGAGGAATTACAAGCTAAACACATAACTTTCATGACAAAGATAAAAACGGTGTAATGACCCCAGACGAAAACCCATCACTCAGACAATTAGGATTCTCTATCAGACTGACACTCTCGTTTGTTTCTAGGAAGTGAACGTCAAATCTTCTAGAAAGATGCCCCGCCATTAGTAATCACTTAGCGACTATCAGCAACTCATCAATGATATCTCTCACGTTTTTTTTCTTATGTACTGTACACCTCTCGTTTTTGTGTGCCCGAATTAATGGAAGCACGCTATGCTCTAGTACACAAATTTGAGCTATATTCTAGCTCATCTTGTCAGTACAGAACATCCTCATCTGGCACAATAGTAAAAATATGCAGACAATGAAATGGAATATCTAGTCTACAACTTGGTTTTTTTTCCTGCTTTACATTTATAATAGGAAACAGAATATTTACGCGGAGTACCATTTAAACTTTTACTATTCTGTTTATTTCAACTTATCACAATAATTTTGCTGCCAAATTATGACTGCCGCTGTTTCTGTACTATTTAGCTCTTGTTTTTTTGTTTTGTGTTTTTTTAAAATTATGACTGCTGCTGTATAATGAATATAGCACATTGTTGCAAAGAATGTGCTAACATATAAGGGTCTCTTACCTATGCACGTTTCACACAGGCATGATCCTTTGCAACTCCGCCAATGCCGGTCCCAAGCCCGGATGAAAAAGGAGGAGGGCGGCCTGCATGGAGGCCGTAAGGAGGCAGCCCCTCCACCATGCAAAGGCACAACAGGCCAATCACCTGTTTGCTTTAAATCATGATTACGCGAACTACAAGAGAGAAAACCGGACTGATTCTAAAGGCGACGAACTGGAACGGACTACGGACTACGACTTATGGAACTTGGAACACAAGAAGTATAAATGGGAAGGAAGAGGAGCTGGTGGAAGAGATGAGGAAAGCAAAACTAGAAATCCTGGCTATAACGGAAACGAAGAAAAAAGGACAAGGAGTCATGGATCTCGATGGCAACACGTTGCTCTACAGTGGTGTACCCATATCTGAAAGAACTAAAGGGGGCGTGGGTTGCATTGTGGCCCAAAATCAAAAAGATAGTATCAAGGGATGGAACTTTGTCTCGGAGCGCATTATGGTTGTAAAACTAAAAGAAGGAGAAACCATAGTCAACCTGGTCATAGTGTATGGGCCAAATGAGGATGAGAGAGCAGAGGTCAAGGAGGAATTCTTCGAGCTGCTTCAAAGGACAGTGGATGACTGCCTAGATGAAGTTATTATGCTCGGAGATTTTAATGCCAGAGTTGGAAATGACCATGCTAGATGGGGTGGAGTTATCGGAAGATATGGAGAAGATACTCTCAATGACAATGGAAAGCGACTCCTTAGATTCTGCAGTGAGCAGTATCTGATCATTACAAACACAAAGTTCCCCCATAAGCGCATACATGCATACACTAGATGTGAACCAACCAAGAATGAGAAGTCAGTGATCGACTATGCCATTGTTCGGAGAAGCTCATTCAGATATGTCCGAGATGCAAGAGTCTGGAGGGGGCCAGAGATTGGAAGTGATCACTACCTGCTAACAATCAAACGAACAACTGAAAGAGCTGCTCAGCCTAGGAACTGCCCAACATCACGCAAGAAACCAAGTAAACAAACAGGAGAAATGAGCATTAGGACCTACAAGCTGAGAGAGCCAGAAATTAAGACCAGATATCAGGGGCTTATTGCTACAGCAGTGAGCAACACAGAAGAACGACCTGATGACTTGGAAACCCTCTGGAATAAATTCAAGGATATCATAAAGACAGCTGCTGCAGAAGCATGCGGTGAAGTCCGACTTGGGAACCAGAGAAAGAGGACACCTTGGTGGACAGATGAAGTCAAAGAGAAAATAAGAGAGAAGAAAATGGCATGGAAACAATACTTAGGAGCTAAAAACACAACAGGACAAATGGAAAAATATAGAGAATATGTGACACTCAGAACAGAAGCAAAGAACAAAGTGCTAGCAGCAAAACAGAAGTCCTGGGAAGAATTTGGAGAAAAGCTAGAAAAAGATGCACAAGAAAACCAGAAATTGTTCTATAAGACCCTAAAGAACATGAGGAAAGAAAAACAATGCCCTCTCAAATTTATAAAGGACAAGCAAGGCAAATTGCTTACTGCCCCGAAGGAAGTAATGGAAAGATGGAAAGAATATTTCTCAGAACTCCTGGATGGTGAGCATGATGAAGCATCAGAAATGATAACCACTGACACAGAAGAGGAAACCAATGATGGTGAAGATGACATAAAGATGGAAGAACTGAGGGCAGCACTAGAGAAAATCAAGATGGGCAAAGCAGCAGGGCATGATGGTATAACACCAGAAATGGTTAAGTACATGGGAGCATCAGGCGACCTATTACTCTTAAAGGTCCTACAGGCAGCATGGTGCAACAAGACCATACCAAAGGATTGGGAGATTGCCATCATAACACCAATTTTCAAAAAGGGTGACAATCGACAATGTGGAAACCATAGAGGCATATCCCTTCTCAGTGTCCCTGGTAAAATCTACTCTAGAATCCTAGAGCAGAGACTCCGACGCCTAGCTGAGCCACAATTGGATGAGGTCCAGTGCGGATTCCGAGCAAACCGAAGTACTCAAGACCTAATCTTCACACTCAGACAGCTGAGTGAAAAGGCCCTTGAGTATAAGAGTGAGATCCATCTTTGTTTCATAGATCTGGAAAAGGCGTTTGACAGGGTCCCCTGGAGCAAACTTTGGGACTTTGGCAAGGAAGAATATTCCAGCACCTCTGATTCATGCTATACAGAGCTTCTACAAGTCTTGCAGAAATTATGTGAGGACAGCAAACCATAAGTCAGAAGAGTTCAGGACCACCACTGGTGTAAGACAAGGTGATATCCTATCACCTTACCTCTTCATACTCCTTATGGACGATGTCATCAAGGCATGTAAGGAGAGAACAAGAAAGTATTCAGTGGGGTACTGGAAGATGAGACAGGTCTATATTTCGGAGCTGGCATTTGCTGATGATGTTGCCCTGATTGCTAAATCAGAGGCACATCTCCAATCCAACCTGCAAGTCTGGAAGGAAGAGCTGGAGAAGAGAGGGATGGTCATAAGCAGCTCTAAAACAAAATCCATGGTGATATCACGAGAAGAAAGAAAACATCAGATTAAGTTGGGAGAACAGGTCCTGGAGCAGGTCGACCACTTTAAATATCTCGGAGCTATTATAGACCGAAAGGGAGGCATCAAAGAAGAGTTGGCCACTCGAAAAGCAGCGGCTGGGAGACTTTTTCAGGCCATAAATCGTGGATTCCTCAGCAAGAAAGAGGTTGGTAAGAAAACGAAGATGGCTGTATACCGCTCCACCTATGTCCCAGTCTTGACATATGGATGCGAGTCGTGGGCAATGACTACAACCCACAAAAGCCAGATCCAAACCTCAGAAATGAGGTATCTGAGGAAAGTGGTTGAAGTAACAAGAAGAGACATGGTCCGCAACCAGACGATCCGTCAAGGCCTAAAATCCCATCCGCTGCAGACCCAAATAGAACAGTCCCAACTAAGATGGTTTGGCCATGTCTGCAGAATGGGAGAAGATCGGCTACCACGACAAGCATGGGAAACAAAGAGCCAGGGATCCAGACCTCCAGGACGACCCAGAGTCCGCTGGGAGGACAACATTAGACAATCTTTGAAGGACCGAGGACTAGAATGGAACCAGGCCAGGAAGAAGACAGCTGATAGAATGGTCTGGCGCTCTCTCTTCCAAACCTCTACACCTCACGGTAGAAGTGGAACGACTAAGTAAGTAAGTATGATCCTTTGCGTTTGACTCGGGATTATAAGACTGATCTGTTTAATTAAAGAATTGTTCAGCATGGGACCCTGCTTTCTCCTAATACTTTAAGCACACACAAAAAAAAACCAACAAAAACAAAAACAGAAAAGAAAACCTTCAACAACAACATGGACAAGCCAACCACCAAAACAAATAGTCCAAATAATTCTAGTCAACCATCCAAGAATTAAAAAAAAATCGCTAGTAAGGAGGTTCATGAACACAGCCTTGAAAGGCGTCTAGGCTGCTGACTCAACGTTTTATTCTCCAGGAAAATCTCCCAACTGGGTACTTGGGATCATCATCTCATCTCAACCCGTAATCCGTCATGGGTCGTAGGGGTGCCGTGGTGGAAGCATCAGCAGACAGGGTCCTCCACTGCTCTCTGTCCTCAGCAATGCGTACAAGTGTGGAAAAACCGTGTCCTGCCCATTCTTTGATGTTATCAGCCCAGGATTTTCTTTGCCTTCCTCTTCTCCGTTTACCTTCGACTGTTCCCTGGAGGATCGTTTTCGAAAGGGAGTCATGACGAGTTACATGCCCAAACCAGGCAAGCTTTCGACGTTTCACTACTGACAAAAGTGGTTCTTGATGGCCTGCATAGGTGTTTATCTTCTCTCTAACATAGACATTTGTTTTGTGCTCTTTATAGCAAATACGCAAAATTGTTTTGTGCTCTTTATAGCAAATGCGCAAAATTCTTCTATAACATTTATGCTCGAAAGCCCGAATCCTTCGCTCCGTATCTGCAGTGAGTGTCCAGCACTCACACCCATACAAGAGAATAGATAATACAAGTGATTTGTATAATTTGATCTTCACAGGAAAACTGATGTTACTTTTCCAGATCACATTCAGCCTTGTCATGGCAGCTGAGGCCATCTCAAGTCTTGTCTTGATTTCTTTACTTGATCTTCCATCACTACATATAGTGGACCCGAGATATTTAAAGGTGTTAACTTCTTCTAAATATCTCGGAGCTATTATAGACCGAAAGGGAGGCATCAAAGAAGAGTTGGCCACTCGAAAAGCAGCGGCTGGGAGACTTTTTCAGGCCATAAATCGAGGATTCCTCATCAAGAAAGAGGTTGGTAAGAAAACGAAGATGGCTGTATACCGCTCCACCTATGTCCCAGTTTTGACATATGGATGCGAGTCGTGGGCAATGACTACAACCCACAAAAGCCAGATCCAAACCTCAGAAATGAGGTATCTGAGGAAGGTGGTTGAAGTAACAAGAAGAGACATGGTACGCAACCAGACGATACGTCAAGGCCTAAAATCCCACCCGCTGCAGACCCAAATAGAACAGTCCCAACTAAGATGGTTTGGCCATGTCTGCAGAATGGGAAAAGATCGGCTACCACGACTAGCATGGGAAACAAAGAGCCAGGGATCCAGACCTCCAGGACGACCCAGAGTCCGCTGGGAGGACAACATTAGACAATCTTTGAAGGACCGAGGACTAGAATGGAACCAGGCCATGAAGAAGACAGCTGATAGAATAGTCTGGCGCTCTCTCTTCCAAATCTCTACACCTCACGGTAGAAGGGGAACGACTAAGTAAGTAAGTAAGTAACTTCTTCTAACGTTTGCCAATTTAACGTAATGTTGGTCGGAACATGTTTCTTATGGCTATTCACCATTATCTTGCTCTTTTTTATATTAATTTCCATCCCATACCTTCTTGTTTCTTTCTCCAGTCTAGAGGTAAGGTCTTGAAGTTCTGATTCTGTTCCAGCTATCAGATCGATATCATCAGCAAAACGTAGATTGCAAAGAGGTTGGCCTCCAATCGATATGGTTGTTTTATAATCGTAGATGAGAAACTATAAAAGTGTCATCCCGGGACTGAGCGAAACAAGACAGAAGGTAAAAGAAAAGAAGTTACAGGGAAAAAAGGAAATGGCGCTGTCCTCGGGAGAGGCAGAACACACACCGTAGTGGAGGTGTGACTCAAATGCTGTCAAAGGAAGTGCAGAAGAGACACACAATGGGAAGAGACAAAACCCAGACTATTATCAGCAATATTCAAAATTGTTGAAAATGTGACAGAATGGGGCGACCCTTCTCGATCTCTGTTTCAGTTACATTTTTGTACTGATTTTTATTGCGTGCTTTCAATTGTCGCACTTTCCTTCTCTGCTATGTGTAGCAGGTATTTGGTATTTTCATTCTTACACTCCCTTCAGTATATTTCGTCTTGCATGTTTACATGCCCATCCCTGCTGAGATAATATTATCGACAACCATGTTGGTTAATAGCGGCAGCGGCCGACATCAGCTTATCACTAAATCGCTCAGCGTATTTGCTTAATTGCTGATAAGGCGAGACAGCGCTCGTCGCAAAGCTGGTAATACGGGATGACACATTTTGGACAGACAGGACTGACAAGATTGCTTTCGATAAAGTAATAAGATGTTACATCTTACACACATTGCTGAGAGAGAGTTTACCGATGTGTTTGTGAGTTGGTACACAAGGCATCGGAGGTTTGATTGTCATATACCGGAAACGTGACCTTTGCATCACGCGCAAAATTATTCCACGGCGAAATATTTTTAAATTACCCCACCCAAAATTTTTGCGGGAGAGGACAGTGAATATAACCTGACGCGTTTCAGAGTTAAGACACTGTGAGATTCACGGTTGCCAAGACACAACCAGACTTACCAGAAATTAGAATTTCCATTTATCAGACCGGACTTTGTGGAACAATCTTGAAGGAATGACACAGCCCAGGAAAACCATTTTAATAAGGAAGGCTGAGGAAACTGAAACACACGGAGTCATAGATAGAGGGAATTATCTTATAAATAAAAGTAACGACCCCCAAGAACACATGTAAGAGGCAAAATCAAGTGCCTTAACTTCATTCATCCGAGCAAAACGTCTGTGAGCCAGGATTGGCATAAGTTGTCATTTTACATTCTATATTTTTCATTACTAACATGTGAACTAATATGTATATATTGCCATGTAAATATTAATAAGTGAAAATCGCTAGTGTATGTCCTAGTCATTTGAGGCTGGTAACCTCAGCGTATAGAATGATGATTTCATGAACCACCACTGCACTGGCTGGGGACTGCTTTATTGCTATTTTCTTAAAGAGAACTAAAAGCAAAAGGTAATCTCAAGTTCTATAGGGAGCAGGGAGGGAAAGATGAAAGAAATGATGTACATTCCAAGTATAATACTTACAGTTTCAAACCAGTGTAAATGTCTAGGTAAACATATTCACTTTAAAGTTAATGAAAGTTCCAAACGTTTCAATCAGTGTAAATGTAAATGAAAACAGATTAAGTTTATATTGTGAACACTTTTCAGACAGTGTAGATGTAAATGTAAACATATTATATCTGTACTATTAGCCTTTTCATTTAAATGTAAAATAAGGATAACGCTATTCAATTTAAATGGAAGGAAAGTTTCTCTCGATGGATTAAGTTTAATTCTCATCGAGGGTAAATTCTGAGATAAATGGGATGGTATAATAGGAGAAAGAGGACACATAAGTATGTGACGGGAAACGCAATACTCAGGAGAGCGTTTCGATTCTATTCTTTCACTATAGTTGTTGGTGGTGGTACCAGTGAAGGTACTAATCTCTGGAACAAAGTGAGGACTGAAGTGGACTGACGCGGAAATGCAGAACCAGCTTGGCAGTTACTCCTTGATTGTTCTGGGAACGTGCAGCACCTTTAAGCTTAACCAGAGACGTGAGAACTCAAGTGACCTATCTGCACAGAACCCATCAGCGGGAGCAGAAAAACTACTATTGGCAGCTAAGTGAAAGCTATAAGCTGCCAAAGTAAACTTTTTTTTTCTTCATAAAACCTACTATCATTCAATGATGAACATGTTCTTTTAAACTATTCAATTATTTTAACCCTTGTTAAACTTAAATGATTATTAAATCTGTTATTTGTAATTATACAAATTTAACTTCGATTCAATCATTTTGAATGTACTGCGTGTTTGTCTCAGTCAATTTACTAAACACACTCTAAACAGAGCTATACCAGAATACTAAGAACTCTACTGAATAAATCAGAGGTGGGGGCTTAACGAGCTGAAATTAATAATTGCTTAATCCTTCACTAAAGTTGTTGGCAGATCCTAGAATTAACTTGCTCAGCCAATGCAGCATTGTTTTCGCTTTTCTGAATATCTTGTGAATATTGCCTTGGGATAGAAGCGTTATTAACCTTCTATCTACATCTCTGCCGAGAGTTATCTTGTGCGAAGGTAGACACGTTTGAAGCCCATATTAGATACTCTTGAGTTTTGGTCATTGTTGGACCACTACTGCAAAGCAGGGGAGGTAATACCGTCACAGAAAGGAAAATAAAGTGGAAAACATCATCTAATGTTATGCAACAATAAATAACAAGGATGTAATGGATAAAAAGGAAATAAAGATATTACAATCTTGATGGGCTACCTAAATGCAAAGATATAAGCAGACAATGGCTGTTTTGATGAGATCATAGAGAAAACATAGTGTGATAGAATGGCGAGATGGTGATGATGGTGTTGTGATATTTGATCACTCTCTTGCACACTCGCAACCGACCCGATCAACAATAAAACTCTTGATTCTTAAGGCACGGGCTGTATTTATTTTTACAACCCACTCAGTGACTAAGGGCACACTGAAGCAAACATTAAACAAATAAACCAAACACCAAACAAACACCCAGCCTGTGCTCGATTGCTAATCCTGAAACGCAAACAAAGCACGGACTAGTTAAAATCGTAATAGTTAAATAATCAGAAATACCATTCTCACCTGTCAAACTGTCCTTCTTCCACACTGCGTGAAACCTTCAACTATCATGCACGCACACACACATGCATGTCGTCTAGCGATACTAGTATGGTATTGTGCATGAGGCTGGCAATCTCACCGTGTAACATAGATTGCTACCGAAACCACTACTGCAAGAGCACACACTCAGCTATCACACACACTCATGCATGTCGCCCAATGAGACTAGTATGGTGTTGTGCATGAGGCTGGCAATCTCACCGTGTAACATAGATTGCTACCAAAACCACTACTGCACGAGCATATGAATACTTCATGCGGAGGCAAACCACACTGGTGGCCCCATGCTCCCTCAGGAGCGGAGAAGAGAAATATATATCTCCAAGTGAGCCCACGTGCTCTCACAAACCGTTCTAACATAACCATAATTAAATAATAATAAAATGGACATAAAATAATATTCTACTATATGTACAACAAATACTCTCCCTAATGGGCATAAACCACTACTTCGCAACTGATCTATCTCAATATTCATTACTGCATTCTGAACATGTCGTAAGTGACGACTGGTGCGCCTGGCAACAAGCGTGTCGTATATGACCCCTGATGAGATTGGGAACTCATCACATGAAACACACTGTTACAGAAACAACCACTGCAATAGCATAAAAACGCTTCTTGTGGGCCTGTAATGGACACCAGCCGCATTGGTGTTTCTATGCTCCGCAAGGAGCAAATAGAGAAACACCTGTCTCAACGTGCCTCACGCACCAAGGAGTGGCCTCGCGCTCTCCAGAAATCTAATTACATATTCTCACCTCACTCAAAGTAACCCTCTAAAGATATACAGTAGAATAATCAATAATCGTGACATACACTTAATTACTCTTACATTAAAGAATAAAATAAAATTACTCTTAACTTTAACAAAACTGGAACTAAAGTCATCACCACGTGGCCGCCATCTTGCTATTTTGCTAACAAGTTATTATTATCTAAATTCAAGTAATAGATCACTTCTCTGCCTGGTTTCATGTATGAAATACTTTCATACTATATTTGCTTGGTCTGATGGATGAAATAATTGCTACTAAAACACTCACATCTGTGATTTGGACTTACACTATTAAAATCAATCCACGCATATTATTTTCACTCATTTATATTTCAAGACTAAATTATAAGGTCCTGGAAACACATCAATCTATTTATTTCATTAACCATTAAAACAGACACGCTCAATATAATTCTAAAGCTCATCATCATCAGTTGCCATCTCCACAACGAAGGTTGGCTGTATTGGATCTCCAACGTCTTCTGTCTCTTGTCTTGGAAAATAATCAACAATATATACAAATATATATATCTTTCTTACCATCAGGCAATGTTGTTCGTCCATCACGGGCGATGAAGACCACTCTGTTCATCCAATTATTAGGATTGTTAGGATAATCTATGAGTACGAAGGTGACTGATGAGCCCGATGTGGGCCTGGAAGGATCTCGGACAGTGTGGGCAGGGAATGTTTGCATCACAAGAAGGTTTTATTACACGGTCTTTTCTAGCTTGTCTCCGCTGTTCCGCTGCTGCTCTTCTGGAAGATTCGCATGCCGCTGCACCATTACGAAGAGATGTGCGCCAGGCAGTTCGGTCTTGCGCAGCAGCTTCCTATGTGTCAGGGTTTATGTCAAAGGTTGTTAATGAAGCCTTAAGCGTGTCTTTGAAGCGCTTTTTTGGCCACCATGGGAGCGTCTACCTTCTGCATCTCACCATAAAAGAGTATCTTTGGCGGTCGATGGTCTGGCATGCGGACTACATGACCTGCCCAGCGAATCTGTGACTGCATCAGAATAGTATCGATGCTAGGGATACTAGCTCTGTCAAGAACGGCGGTATCCGGGATCTTGTCTTGCCATGTGATGTTCATTACCTTTCTGAGACAGACTGTATGGAAGTGGTTGAGCTTCTTTACGTGGCGCCTATATACAGTCCATGTTTCACATGCATAAAGCAGCACTGAAAGCACCGCAGCTCTGTACACCTTCAGCTTTGTCTGTAGACTAATGCCACTTCGATGCCAAACGTTGGTGTATAGTCTGCCAAATGTGCTGCTGGCTTCGGAGTTCCTGGTGTTCACCTCATCATCAATGACGATGTTCTGGGATAGTGTGCTACCAAGGTATGTGAACCTGTTCACAACATTCAGTTTCTCACCATTTACCTTGATGATTGTATAAATCAGTATAAATTGTGCCAGGAGCTGGTTGGTACATGATTTCTGTTTTCCCCGTGTTGATGGTAAGCCCAAAGTTGGAACAGATTTCGGAGAATCTATCCACGCTACGCTGCAGAGCAGCCTCTGAGCCAGCACTGAGGGCACAATCGTCAGCAAACAGAAGATCCCTGATGGTGTGTGATTTGACCTTGGTTTTTGCTTGAAGCCTCCTAAGGTTAACAATTTCCCATCAATACGATATCTGATGTCGATTCCTGTGTCCCCATCTCTGAAAGCATCAGTCAGCATAGCAGAAAACATGATACTGAAAAGAGTCGGTGCAAGTACACACCCTTGTTTAACTCCATTTGAGACTGGGAAAGGCTCCGATAGCTCACCGTTTTCCTGAACTCTAGCCTGCATTCCATCATGCAGTTGCTGCACTATTGAGGTAAATTTCTTTGGGCAGCCGTATTTTGCCATGATCTTCCATAGACCCTCTCTACTGACCGTGTCGAACGCCTTTGTCAAGTCGATGAAAGCTGTGTACAGGTCACAGTGCTGTTCTTGGCATTTTTCTTGAAGCTGTCTTGCAGCGAACACCATATCGGTGGTTCCACGTTCTTTCCGGAATCCACACTGAATTTCAGGTAGAAGACCTTTGTCAAGATGAGCCGTATGGCGATTAAGAAGGATTCTGGCAAATATCTTCCCAGCGATTGATAGTAGGTAGATGCCCCGATGATTGTTACAGTCTTGGCGATTACCTTTACGTTTATAAAGATGTATAATTGACGCATCCTTGAGATTGTGTGGGATGGTTTCACTCTGCCACATTTGCTGGACGATCATGTGAAGTTTCTCTATCAGAACTGTACCGCCATCTTTATAGACTGTGGTGTCTGCCCATGCCCACCACATGTTAGATTTATTGAGTTGAGTTAGTGCTGATAAATGCGGCACTATTTGGAATATTGAAAATGAGACGCACCAAAGAATGACGGAAAAAATTATTATTATGTGTATGGCCAAGGTGGAGTAAAACCTTGAGCTTTGTGACAGCTGTGTTTTGGCTGTGTTTCTATTAAGTTCCAGTGGGAACCTGTTACGAAGGGTTCACCCTTTTGAAAGGATATGGTTTGTACAAGAGAACGAAAACTCTTGAAATAGAATTAATATGTATTGAGGAGGTTAATAAATAAGGATTAATCGGGACGAACGATTATGTATGCTACAAGGAATATAAGTTATTAAAGAATGTCGAGTTCGTTTCAAAAAAAGGAAGACTGTTTAGTTCCTCATTGATGAATGGGTCAGTTAAAGAACCTGCATGTATGTTGTGAAGTATGGAACAAAACTATAATCGTTCAGAAATTTCACCCTGGATGTAACGGGGTAACGAGCATTATTATGAACAACCGCAGGAGCAATCAAATATACATTAACATAATCAACATATACTTCAACTGTGGACAGGGGTAGCAATTTACCTGAAATAATAATAAACGAACTCGCAATATATTCAAACAGCGCCCCACCACAGATATGGGGGCCGTCGTCCGTTGGATTTGAAGGACATATGAAGGTTGCTCAAGCCATTTGCAGACAGAATTCTATGTTGGGACAATATCGGGAAGTTTGATCAATCTGTCGCTGGCACATTATTTAACTCAGCAAGGAATTTTTATGCAGAGACAGCTGGTGGAATACAATTCCATGCAGACATGAAATTTACAATATTCGTATGCTAGGTCATGCCCAGACCTAGTACCTTACTTGAGGATCAGAAAAAACATTATATCCATGACGAAATCGTTCACGCTTATTTACCATGAGAGGGATGCTACACCAATCTGACGAATATCTTCACGGGAGAAATATGAATCTTGGAGGATACCAATAGATCGTTTCGCTGGACAATTAGACTCTGAAAGGCTAGATCAAACCGTTATGACATTGATAAGGTTACCTCTTCAGTCCAGTCGGTCACTCGTTGGAAATTAACATTTCGTCTCTATCATTATATATCGTCACTATCCCTACAATGGGTCTCACACGAGTGAAGGTCAGACATTTTCGACGTTGAATTCATTGTCAAGATTCCTATTGAACTGAATACTCAGTGAACGAGTTACGAGAACGTCTTCAGATTACTACATTATCCACTTTGGATTTCAATTTAATATTGCGTGGAACGATGCATTGGAGTTACAGCGAAGAATGGATGCTCATGGTCGATTCAGATAAGTAATGTTATGTAACGTCATGGTTGTTAGTCCTATCATTGTTGGGCAAATCTCGCTTCTTTTATGTTATATGTTTCTTTTCTTTGTCTCTTGCGGGCGACTGTTTAGGAGACATTTTACGTTTCAGTGTCGTATTTCTACAGGTTGATTGCATTAATTTCTTTCAGGGATTCAGCATTTAGTGCTGTCGTGATTACCGCTCTGTTTGAAATTAAGGCTTTCATGCGTGTTAGCTGTGCTGTGATTTGTCGTATTTTTTTTTAAAATTTCAATTTTGTTTAGAAATTTAGTCTGGCGTGGGTCTTTCCTGGCTATCTTTTGTAAGATTTACATTAATTGTAAATGTATTGGTCGTCTCGTTTATTACTGGTGGAAACTTTAATTTTCTTTTGTCTTAGAATTTTCGACTATTTACAATTTTGTCGTTTCCTTATTTTATTTCCATCCTTGTTTGTCGTTTTTCATGTCATGTGATAATTTTCCTTTGCAGCATATATATGATACATTATTTATTGATTAACTATAATATAAGAAAATTGCTTGTGATATATCCTACGATTCTTGTCGATAACAAGAAGCAGGATCATAAACGCTAATTATTATATTAATAAGCGTCTAAGTGAGTTATGCAGGTGATATAGTTATATATATATTCACATTGTGACTACACCAATCAGACACACTATTCCATAATGTGATGGACTAAGTAAGGCAGAGGATAACATAAATATTGATTTATTATTTAGAAAAGTTATACTTTGTGGTATACAAAAGAAGAAAGAGAAAGAAATGAGAAAAAGGAAAAAGAAAAAGAAGAAAGGGAATTTGCTTTGGTAAAAGAAAAAGCAGATAGGGAAGAAAGAATTCGCATGGCAGAAATCGCTGCGGAACGAGATAAAATGGAACAAGAAAAGACAATTCGTTTAGCTGAAATTGCTGCCGAGGAGGCAAAATGAGAAAAGGGAGAAAGCTTTTGAGGTCGAGAAACTGCGTTTTCAACAACAGCATGTTTCACATGATTCAGATAGTAAGGGTTCGTCGAAGAAGGCCACCACAACCCCTAATTTTAATTTAAGACTACCACCATTTTCCCCCCCTCACGACGATATAAGTTTTTATTTAAGATTTCAGGAAAGAGTCTCTTGCTTAAATATTGATAAAGATTCATGGTCGGGTGTTTTTTCGGGTCTCCTCACAGGTGATGCAGTTGGGGTCTATCTGGGTATAGACCAAGAGAAAAGACATGATTTTCAGGTCGTAAAGGCAGCATTCATACGCAGATATGGTCTGGATCAGGAAGGCTATAGACAAAAATTTCGATCCATGTTGCCGGTAGAGGGTAAACATTTTGAGGATTTTGTTTCCTCCATAAAACTATGTCTCCAAAGATGGGTTGAACAGGCTTCTATACCTAAAACTTTTGAAGGATTATGTGATCTCTTATTTAGAGACAAAATTGTTTCTTCGGTAAACCAGGATATTGTATCATTCTTACAAGAACGTAATCCGACTAGTATTGAGGAAATGGAAAAATTAGGTCAACAATTTTCCGTTGCTCATCCAAACTTGTCATTGAGCAGAGCAAAAGTCTTGGACTCATCTACTGCGTGTGCTGCTACGCACGGGAGATTGCGCACTCGTAGTTTGGATAGACGATATAATCATAGAGAAAATAATCACACATCCTATAGGGGTAAATATAATTTTTACCATAATCGCTCACCTTCACGGGGTAGAGACAAGCATAATTCCAACAATTATAACAATAACCAATGGTATCGAAATAACCAGTATTCACACAACAAATATACTGACAATCATAATTTGTCACCGCGGGGTGGCCATTATGACAGGGACAACAATGGGCATTCTCAGTCAGACAATTTTTCAGATCGCAGAAGATTTCACTTCGTTAGAAGTCATAATAGAGCACGCTCAGAAGCCAATGCTTGTCAGACGGTAGATAGAAATGTCAGTAATGACATTCATTCAACCAATAATCACGCCAATGCGTGTAACGTTGATTTAGAAAATTCTAATAATTGTACAGAATGTAAGATGTTATTTCAACCTGGAGCTACACCACGGCTTAAATGTGGACATGTATTACCAGTGTTGTCGTCTTATGACGGTGTTGGTACTCTCACTTTACATAATGGATTTTTGTTTAACACTCCAATTAAAATTTTGAGGAAAAGGGTTGCACAACGGTCGGGATAAGAAGGTCGTTAATCCCTCCGTCGTGTTTCACTGGAACGTCTGTTAAATGCATAACTTTCGGAGGCATGGTAGAGGTATATCCCATGGCCGACGTAACAATAACCACGCCATTCTTTACTGGGAAAGTTCGTGTATGTGTTCTCAATCAGCCCTGCTGTGACTTGATTTTGGGAAACATAAAGGGTATAACAGAATGTTCTCCGGATGATATTTCTGCATGGGAGAGAGAATATCTTTCTTTATCCAATGCTGTGACTACTAGAGCACAGCTAGTTGCAGAAGCAAATGAACTTAATGATAGCAATAATATCCCACACGTGGCAACAAGTCATTACATAGATAAAAATGCATTCATTAACCAACAAAAAGATGACTCTTCTTTGGGACGTTTATTCACTTTAGCTACGGCTAAAACTATTACACATACAAATAATGCCAGACATTGGTATCAATTTCATGACAATATTTTGATACGTTGTTTTGACAATTATTCTTCGGTACTCAGACAAATTGTAGTACTTACGTCATTTCGATCACTAGTTTTATCTAATGTACATGATGTTCCTTTTGCGGGTCATATGGGGATTTCCCGCACAGCTTATAGATTGATGGCACATTTTTTTGGCCAGGGGTTCATAAGGACGTCGCAACGTTTTGTAAATCATGCACTGTTTGTCAGGGAGATGCACGTAAGGGTGCGCATCAGTTTGCACCCCTACAGACCACAGATATCTCTGTGCGTCCTTTTTATAAGATGGCTGTCGACATAATCGGGCCTCTTCCGGTGTTATCATCCAGAGGATTCCGCTTCATCTTAACTTGTATCGACCTATGCACCAGATGGCCTGAAGCCATACCTGTTAAGTCCATTACAACAATGTCGGTGACTGATGCATTATTATCGATATTTTCACGCATCGGATTTCCTGAAGAGCTTCTGTCGGATCATGGCACGCAATTCTCTTCAGATATGTTCTCAGAAATTTGTGATGTGCTTCACATCCGTCATACATTGAGTGCCAGATTAAATCCGCAATCAAACGGAGTTGTAGAACGCTGGAATTCTACACTAAAGCAGATGTTGGGCAAAGTAACAACAATGTTTCTCCAAGATTGGGACCGGCTGATACCAGCGGTTCTGTTTGCTTATATAGAAGTTCCTAACCGTCAAACCGGATTCTCACCATTTCAATTAGTTTTTGGGGCTAATCCAAGAGGACCAATGTCTATCTGACATGATTTGGTGATAACAAATGATGATAGTACGGTTACGAAATCTAGTCACCAATATGTCACAGATCTACGTCAATGCATTGTGGACGCATGTGAGATCGCGACTGAAGCATCAGAATTAGCAAAATATAAGACTCGGTCGCGTATTAATCGTGATAGACGATTAACATCATTATCGATTAACGATGAAGTTGTTGTTCTCTTGCCACTTAAAGGTGATCATTTGTTGGCTACGTGGCAAGGTCCTTTTAAAGTTGTGGGTAAGAAAACCGACGTGGATTATATCATCGACATTAGGGGAAAAAGAAAAACATTCCACACTAACATGTTACAACCGTACATTTCTAGCCCTCTTCCACTCAAACATATTTGTGAATCTATCACAAACCAATCTCCGCATCTAGCATCTATTGCTTTGGTTGATGAAGTAGCAACCAGTTTTGCGGATGTACCGCTTGATTTTCCTGTGGTACCTATCCAAGCCTCTGAAACTTGGAAGGATGTAATCATTTGCAATGATTTACCTTCAGATCAGAAGAATCAGATTCTCATTCTATTGAAATCTTTTGAAGATGTATTGTCTGATATGCCTGGACGAACTAACATTATTTCTCACGAAATAAAATTATCGGATCCCATTCCGATTAAGTTACGACCGTATGCAATTCCTTTGCATATCAGAGAACAGGTTGATAGCGAGGTTGACAATATGTTGAAAATGGGTATAATCTCTCCATCAGATTCTCCATTTTGTTTTCCGATGGTAGCAGTACGGAAGAAAGACAAATCCATTCGTATATGCATTGATTTCCGTCGACTAAATAAAGTCACGATATCAGATTCTGAACCAATGCCTTTGCTGGAGGACTTGCTACCTCGTTTAGCTTCCGCTACTTACTTTAGCAAATTCGATTTGTCAAAGGGGTATTGGCAGATCCCTTTGACCGAAGAATGTAAACCGTTGACGGCATTTGCAACATCGAAGGGTTTGTTCCAATACAATGTCATGTGTTTTGGGCTCAAAAATGCGCCTGCAACTTTCGTACGGATGATGCGTCGAGTATTTGGGAGCCGTTCTGATCTAATATCGTATATAGATGACATTTGCATGTTTCATGACACATGGAAAGAGCATGTAAATGGTATAAAATCTTTACTACAGACACTAAGAATACACAATCTCACAGCCCGTCCATCCAAAATAGAAATTGGATTCAATGAAATTTCATTTCTAGGACACAAAATTGGCAAACATGTAATACAACCTGATGAATCTAATTTAAAACGCATACTTGATCTTACAATCCCAACTACAAAGAAGCAAGTACGCAGTTTATTAGGATTGGTGAATTTTTACCACAAGTTTATTCCAAGGTTCTCGTCTTTGACTGCTGTCTTATCTGATCTAACTAAAAGAGGTATGCCTAACAAAGTAGTTTGGACAGAACAATGTAACCAGGCATTACAAAACATTAAGACTCAATTTTCACAGTATCCGATATTAAGACTGCCAGATTTAAAAAGATCATTTACTGTTGTAACAGATGCTTCGCTCCACGCAATAGGCGGGTGTTTGGGACAAAGTTTTGATGGCAAGTTTCATCCGATCTACTTCTTGAGTAGGAAACTGTCGGAAGCCGAATCCAAATACTCTTATTTCGACAGAGAATTGTTGGGTATTGTATGGACTTTGAATAAACTTCAAAAGTATGTGGTACGTACGCATTTTACTATAATGACTGATCAGAGAGCGTTAACGTATCTCCAAACCTGTAAATCACCAAGTGCAAGACTTACGAGATTTGCATTGCAGTTGCAAGCGTATGACTTTGATATCGTCTATTTAGAAGGACATAATAATGTAATCGCTGATACTCTGTCGAGAGTAATACATTGAACTATGTAACTGTCCTGGGTACAGGAAGTGACAACAAACATTATTTCTTTTCATAATCTAGTGATGTGTAGATTATATAGCGATATTTTCGTAGCATTCATATGTTGGTCACAAGTTGTTGCCACATATTTTAACTGCATGTCACTCATCATGATATCATCTCACTCATTGCTTGAATTTGATTTTCCTTTTTATCATTATAGTTAAATATAGTTAATGATGGCCTGGAAACCTGCAGTTTCCAGTAGCGCCCAAGGGGGGGGGGGGGTAATATGTGGTGTCTGCCCATGCACACTACATGTTAGATTTATTGAGTTGAGTTAGTGCTGATAAATGCGGCACTATTTGGAATATTGAAAATGAGGCGCACCAAAGAATGACGGAAAAAATTATTATTATGTGTATGGCCAAGGTGGAGTAAAACCTTGAGCTTTGTGACAGCTGTGTTTTGGCTGTGTTTCTATTAAGTTCCAGTGGGAACCTATTACGAAGGGTTCACCCTTTTGAAAGGATATGGTTTGTACAAGAGAACGAAAACTCTTGAAATAGAATTAATATGTATTGAGGAGGTTAATAAATAAGGATTAATCGGGACGAACGATTATGTATGCTACAAGGAATATAAGTTATTAAAGAATGTCGAGTTCGTTTAAAAAAAAGGAAGACTGTTTAGTTTCTCATTGATGAATGGGTCAGTTAAAGAACCTGCATGTATGTTGTGAAGTATGGAACAAAACTATAATCGTTCAGAAATTTCACTCTGGATGTAACGGGGTAACGAGCATTATTATGAACAACCGCAGGAGCAATCAAATATACATTAACATAATCAACATATACTTCAACTGTGGACAGGGGTAGCAATTTACCTGAAATAATAATAAACGAACACGCAATATATTCAAACAGCGCCCCACCACATAGACCTCAACAGGAATTGAATCGGAGCCGGGGGCCTTTCCAATAGAAAGTTGACGAATTGCTTTTTGAGTCTCCTCCAGAGTCGGTATATCATCTAGTGCTTCATTTATAGGAATTTGGGGCAGTCGGTTGATGGCTTTATCGTTAATAGATGATGGCTGGTTCAGAATATTATTAAAGTGTTCGACCCAGCGTTGGAGAATTTTTTCCTTGTCTGTAATTAGTGTTTTTCCATCTGCATTAAGGAGGGGAAATGATCCTGATGATGTTGGACCATAGACCGCTTTGAGTGCATGGTAAAAAATTTTCAAGTCATGGCTGTCAGCAAAGCCTTGGAGCTCATCTGCTTTATTACTCAGCCATGAATCCCGCATCTGGCGTAGTTTATGTTGGACGATTCTACGCATGTTGTTGGAAGCGTCTTTCTTGGATGTAGATTTTTGATCATTTAAATATGCTTTATGGAGATGGTGTTTCTCAGCCAACATCTTCTTTATATCATCTGAGTTCTCATCAAACCAGTCATTTTATTTCTTGATGGCGGGACCCAGGTTCTCTGTAGCAGTGTTGTAGATCTGCTCGCTTAGGGCTGTCCAATTTGTTTCCGCACTTTGGCCGTCTAACGAGATAGATTTGAGACGGTCTTCTAGGGTGTCAGTGAATGACTGTTTAATTTTTGTCTTCTTTAGTTTGATGACATCCAGCCTTTTTTGAGTCTTCTTTCCATGAGGGCGCCTGGCAGGTTGGATACGAATTTTAAGTTTAGATACAATGAGGCGATGATCAGTCCAGCATTCGGCACCACACATGGACTTGGTCACCCGGACATCTTGCCTGTCCTTCTTCCTAACAATTACATAGTCAATTAGGTGCCAATGCTTTGAGCGAGGGTGCATCCAGGAGGTCCTGTTGCGGATAGGAAGTCGAAAAATGGTGTTGGTGACAAGGAGGTCATGTTCTGCGCAAGTCTGGAGGAGAAGAAGTCCATTGCTGTTATAGCGACCCACGCTGTACTTTCCAATAGTGCCATTCCAGGAGATGTTATCTGAGCCTACTCTTGCATTAAAGTCACCAAGAATAATTAGCTTATCTGCTTTAGGAACTGATGCAATGACTGCATGTAGTTCTTCGTAAAGCGTATCCTTGACGTCATCCTGGTTTGTCATAGTTGGTGCATACGCGCTAATGATGGTGGCATGTTTCCTTCCATAAAGCAGCGGGATCTTGACCGTCATGAGTCGGTCATTTATTCCCTTTGGGGGCCCCGCTAACTTGCCGATAATTGCTGTTTTGATTGCAAATCCAGCCCCTGCTTCTCGTCTTTCTTCAGTTCCTCTTCCACTCCAATAGAATGTATAACCTGCACCCTTTTCGCAAAGTTGGCCCTCGCCTGCAAGTCGAGTTTCACTCAGTGCTGCTATGTCAATGTTGTATCTGGCCAGTTCTCTCCCAATCAGGGCAGTTCGCCTCTCGGGTCTGTTTGTGTTAAAGTCTTTGTCGAGTAGAGTGCGCACATTCCATGCGCCTAGAATGAGGGGGAAAAATCTGTCCTTTCTTTTTCTTATGTGCCGCCCACTGAAGTAGGGTACCCACCAACCGCGGTAAGCTGGTTGGGTAATGGTGGAGCAGGCAATGTTTAGGGCACCTTTTCTAACCCCTTCCTCGCGCCATGGAGGTGAGCAGTGCTTTCCTAAAGAGGGCTGCTCAGTCACTCAGGGGGCTGCCGAATCCCACTGCTGCTCCGATCAGTGGAAGACGACCATATGGCCTGAGCCGCCTGTGTAGGTCTGCGACTACGACTGCCAGCGCACCAACGCCTGCCGCTTCGCCGCTCGCCACAGGACTTGTTGTGAGTGGATGAAAGAGTGACTTGCGCAGTAATTTGGTTTAAAGTGAGGAAGAGTTGCGCAATTCGTCGACCTCACTCTCTCGCCTGGGTCCATCTTAATCCAGTGGCAAGACAAGTCAAGACGACTGGAGATGAAGTCAGGTGCAGTGGATGGCCATGGCTTTCTACGTGCCTCGCCATGCTCCTTACGCTCCACATCGCGTTGCTGGTAATCGCCGTCATGCCCGTTGAACCAACAGGTGGTTTCTTGCGCGCAGTCTACCGAATCCAGTCTTCGCATGCATCGTAGGCAGACCCTAACTCACCGAAGGTTTATAACCAGTCGGCTACCCTCACCTAGTTTAGCCGGCCTGTCAAAGCTGTTTCGGGGGGGGGGGGGGGGGGCCGTTGTCGCATGCTGACAGCTACGAGGAGCCACAGGTGAGGGCTGAAAGCCAGGTTTGGACCAAAGGTGGCCGAGCTGCTCTTAAAAGGGCATGACAGCTCCTTAACCAGAGGTACTACCAATACCTGACATCCCAAACCCCCCAATCATCAGGCAATAATACACAAGCTGAGACAGGCTTTCAATGGGAACTTTAGGTCTGCTCCTAGATGACAGCGGCAAAAGACTTTGCAGTAACAGTTTGCGCTCGATTCATTCAGCTTGGTATATTTAAATTTTGTGGCGGACTCCCCTAAGTCCCAGTTCTATATATATAGCGCCGTGTCCGCCCAATCGGAAGCACGGTCAAAATGTGTGTTTAAGATTCAAAACCTAAACGTTTTTCAGCTTGCCCGTATAATGTGATTAAGTTTAAGATCACATTCTATATCTAACTTACTACTGGGCCGTTTTTAATTATTTAAAGTGATATTTAAACTGCTAATTTATCTCTATCTTTCCATATCTTTGTTGTTTAGTTATTACATGGCATTTAAATCTATGCAGTCCTTAATTAGCTAAATCGGGAACTAATCTGATTTAGAAATATCACTAAAACCAATTTTTCTCTTTAAATGAATTACTATTATGAGGCCGTCTTTGTACCTACTTATCAAATAACATCCCAGATGTTATAATAGTTATGTATTTCCTTTTATATATCGTTATTCTTTAAGAAATAAAATTTGTCCTATAAAATACACAGAATAGGCCCTTTCATAAAAACATAAAAAGGTTTCTTTATACATACTAGAAAAGGAGCGTCCTGATTGGCTATTCTATCGGTCCATTTATCCTATAGTGAGTGCGGTAAATATGACCGTGTTGTTAAACAGATTCAAAATACGACAAACATTCACGAGCATTTTCTTGGTTTCATTGCTGTAGAAGCCACTACAGGCTCAGCGTTAACCGAATGCATTCTAAGAAAATTGTCAGACATGGATGTTCCAATCGCAAACATGCGTGGCCAGGGGTATGACAATGGATCAAATATGAAAGGAAAACGTTCAGGAGTTCAACAACGTAGTAGGGACTTGAACCCGAGAGCTTTTTATATCCCTTGCTGTTCTCATTCTCTCAACTTGGTGGTCAATGATGCCGCGATGTCATCTAGAGAAGGGGTTTTATGTTTTGAAACGGTTTAGAAATTGTATGTGTTTTTCTCAGCGTCAACACTGCGTTGGGGAATCCTTAAGAAACATATTACAACTCTAACACCCAAGCCACTAAGTACAACTCGCTGGGAATCTAGAATCGAGGCCATTCGTCCTTTAAGATATTATATTGAGGAATTTTATGATGCATTGAAAGAAATTGCTGATGACGAGTCAGTAGACAAAATGGCGAGACATGAAGCTGAAACCCTTGCCCTAAAACTCAGAGATTTTAAATTTTTATGTTGTCTGGTTATATGGCACTATGTTTTAAACGAAATTAATGTTGCTAGTAAATTGTTGCAAAGCATAAAAATGGAATTGACTAGTGCCAAAACAACTTTGAGAAATGTTCTCAAAAGCCTTAAGAATCTCAGAAATGATGAATCATTTCAAAATTTTCTTGTTGATGCTACAATATTAGCTGAGAAAGTTGAAGCTGATCCTAATTTGATACCAACGTTTGAATGTACTAGAGTGCGTCGGCAGAAAAAGCAACACAACTATGAAGTAAGAGATGAACCTATTTTGGATCCCAAAACTAAATTCAAAATTGAATTTTTTAATATTATTATTGATGTTGCAACTAATTCTATTGAAAAAAGGTTCGAGCAATTGGAACATCACAGTTCACATTTTTCATTTTTATATAACATCCCTAAATTGAAATCTGAGACGACAAATGAGCTCTTAAATAAATGTAAAAACCTAGAAGGCGTTTTAACACATCAAGAAAATAGAGACATTGATGCCATTGAGATATGTGATGAACTGAAAGTAGTATCCAAATTAGTACCAGAAAATACACCGCCAATTGAAGTTCTTCGTTATATTATTGAAAATAACATTGCTCCTAATTTCGCTATAGCCTTAAGAATTTTACTAACTTTGCCTGCAACGGTAGCAAGTGGTGAGCGTAGTTTTCAAAACTGAAGCTTATTAAAACTTATTTACGCTCAACAATGGCCGGAACTATATTGGAAGGACTTCCCATGATTTCAATTGAACACGAAATAGGTCAAAAATTAGACTACGCAGACCTTATTTCTGCTTTTGCAAATATGAAAGCAAGAAAAAAGTCTTTTTAAGCAGTACATACTTCAAACAATATAAATTCAAATAATGGGAAAATAGTGCTAAAAACTATAACATGTACATACTATAGTTAAGTGTTTGTGACTCAACAGTTCGTCGTTCCACATGAGAAGAGCATCCCCTATATGTAAGTAATGTAATTACATTTATTTCATATAATTGTCTCTAATAAAGTCAATGGTTTATTTTACGACTATACAGTATTTTCATCAATATATCAATACATTATTATTAATGGTACTGTTTAAAATTAGGCTAATGGTCATGAAATTAATGTTGAAGCTTGTTTAACATAATGGTTTTTAAAATTTCAAACGTTAATTTGAGGTTGGGCTGGGGCGGCAAGGTATGCTATTGCACGGGGCGGCAAAATTCCTAAGGCCGGCCCTGCCCCCACCCCCGCCGCAATTCAATAAGCGATCGCTGACCACGAGGGTTAAAAAAAAACCGGCAAGAGACGAAAGCAACTGTGGTACTGCTGTCAGGATCAGGTGTAATGAGCAGACAATCGTGACGTGTTTAAACTTTAATAGTGCTCAGAACCAATAGCGTATGACATATTATGGAACTATATTGCAGGTTGCAGAACGATCGATCTAAAAAAATATGCAAGTACTCCATGAAAACTGATTCCTGTAATTACATAGGCTGAGATTTATTTTCAGGTGGTTAGAATGGGGACTTGTAGCGGTATGGCAGCTTGCGTACCCTGATAATCCCCAGAGCTATGCCAGTGGGAGTTTTACTCCTGGTAGGTTCAACCACGCTGAACTGGTCTGTGTGGGTAGGGGTCAGACAAAAGCTGGTACCCTGGTCCTCCAGGTTGGGGGTTTTAGCACAGGGCTGACACCCCTGTCTGTGTAAAAAAAAAACAATGAAGTTACGGAAACAATAATAAATGAAGTCATAGACTGGGTGATGCGCCAGACAACAGAGGGCAGTCCAAGAGGAATAAGAAGGACAACATTTTCTACATTGGAAGATCTGGAATATGCAGATGACATTGCACTACTAGCACATTCACATCAACACATCCAGGAAAAAACGGATAGACTTAATAAGTTTAGCCAGCAGGTGGGCTTGAACATCAATTTAAAGAAGTCTGAGGTCATGACGCTCAATGTGAGCAACCCTGAGCCTATATCTGTAAGGAATAAGCAATTGGTACAGACAGATACCTTCACATACCTAGGAAGCATAGTAACACCAGACGGCGGGGCAGGCAAAGACATCAACATCAGAATGAATAAGGCAAGAACAGCCTTCTTTAGCCTAAACAACATCTGGAAGTCCTCCCAATACAGCACAAGCACAAAATTAAGATTATATCAGAGCTGTGTGCTTTCTGTGCTTCTCTATGGCGCGGAATGCTGGAGTGTTACAGAGAAGGAAATGTCGAAATTGTCCTCTTTTCACACAACATGCCTAAGAAAAATTCACCGAATCTTTTGGCCGAATACCATCACTAACCAAGATCTGCTTACTCGTAGCAAGCAAGAGGACATGCACACCATCATAGCTGGCAGACGCTGGAACTGGGTTGGTCATGTCCTCAGAAGAGACCCCGATGCCATCACAAGAACAGCTATGCTTTGGACCCCTGAAGGAAAACGAAAAAGAGGCCGACCAAAAACAACCTGGCGGAGGACTGTGGAGGCTGAGATGCAAAGAATGAACCAGAGTTGGGGCACTGTACGAAGGATGGCCACCGACCGAGCAAAGTGGAATCAATTTGTTGTTGCCCTACAAGACGCCACTAGGCGTGATGGCCACTGACTGCTTTGACGGTCGGCGGCTAAGGATCAAAGAAGAAGAAGAAGAATGGGGACAGTGACAACTGACATAAGCAAAGAATATACAGAAGAAATGAAGATGCCGTAACAACCGGCAATAAAGGCAGAAACTGACATCTGATAATAGGACATCAATACCTGGGAAGAAAGAACGAACGAACTTTATTTTCAAAGGGTTGAGAATTGGGCACACGGGCCCGTCTGACATCCTGCCCTTCCTTTCTCTCACCTTTCATACTGAATTTATTTATTCTCATATGCATTTTACATATCAATGTCAAGGAATTCAACGTTGTAAAGTAAAATAATAATATAGCAAGTGGAGAGAAGCGCGCTAAAACGTTCAAATGCAATTTTTGTCTTCAATGACTGCTTGCGGGAGTGAATGGAATTTACAAATTCCAAGTCACCAAGTTACAAATGTCACATGCTTAAATGAAGTTCCAGTTTTTCTCTAATTACTTCAAATATTCCTCTCTACATCTGTTTTAACAGACTCTGAATAAATATACGAACGTGTACAAGCTTGAAACAACGTAAATATCAATATTAGCTCTCTTTAAAACGTGTACAAGCAAATATTAGAATAACACATCAAGTACAAATGTATCAAATTTCACCCATAAAATGATGTCGCTTTATTTTAACCGCTGCCGCAGAAATAGGCGCTTTCAAACACTATCCCAACATACTAATGGCGATTGAGGGCAGAAATTAAACTCTGAGACATTAATTGCTTGATGTAAACAGTTTAAGGCTGTCCGCAATTCTGTGACACGAATGTTGGAAACAAATAAAGTCGACTTAAGTACGCATCTCTGCCCACTTTAAGTACCTTTAAAACGTTGACAAACAAGAGATGCCAATAACAAAAATCTATACCATTAGCACTCGTTGGTGGTATGACGAGATATGATAATTACATCTTACCACTTCCCTTACAAAGGTAGTCCTCAAAACAAGATTCATGTTTTATATGAAATGTACAGATCAAAGACTTTCCTATTCACCTTCACCATCAAAGCCCACTAATCGAAGCAATTAAAGGCAGTGGTTAAAATTTACTATAGCTATTTCACTGAATTTTTTTGGTTTTAATTTTGTTCTCGCATCTTGGTTAATTTCTGTTACAGGCTAATGTAGCAGAACGGATGTATCAATTTAATGTTTCCTTGCCTTTTTTTCTGCGCTGCATATCTGAAGATAGATATACCACGTGGTAAATTCTGGATGACAGAACGAAATCAGCGAAATGAAGACATCAGAAGCATGATGCCAACAACTATAAAAATTATCCACACCAACAGACATGAAGTTTTATGAGCTGAACAACCGATTCGTCTTAATAATCTTAGCTGCAGTGCCTATTTTCATCACTGATAACTGACATGAATTAAATCGAAAAAAAAACTTTTTTATTTTACAGGATAAGAGTAAATGGCTACATGGCCAACAGTCCGCCTTTCATGCCGTGACTAGTAAGGGAGAGAAGTCTTATTCCGTGCTTCCTATATCAGACGTCAGAATCCATATAAGGAACTTAAAAAAGTTTTCACGGTCTGTGTCCTGTTGTTGAGATATGTATTTAAAAAAAAATAATAATTATAACAAGCAAAACTACCAAACGTGGTGTAACTGTTCACTATGCGCAAGGAAAACGTACAAGATTCAAGACATCGTTATTGGAAAACAAAGGCCGTGTGAGGCAGCAATGTCATTGTCATAACAGCCAACACAAATACAACATCAAAAAAGGCAAACAAACACAGGTGATATATACTGACTGAACCCGAATGTTCTATTCACATTAGAATAATATTATTATTTGACCGAGAAGGACACCCTAATTTATCTGCCGTGTTCTCTCTATCTCCCCCCCCCCCCCCTTTTCTCTCTCATTCGTGCAATTTGTACGCATGTATCTATGTACAAGGGGCTTGACATAAGTCTTGGGCCTGACCATGAAGGAGTCACAGGAGGAAGATGAAACTTGGCACATTTAAAGTTCATCATATTTGCACTGAATGTGTGAAGTACGCGTTTGTTTCTTCAATGGGTTTTCCCGCTACGGTGCACGGCGCAATGTACCCTATTGACCGGATCTGCTGCTCCAAAGATTTGACAAAACAATGGAAAAGAAGGAGGCCAGAGCTGTGATAAAATTTCTGATATTTCAGGGAAAAACACCTACAGAAATACACAGGGAGATGGAACCAGTGTTTCGTGATTCTTGTCCTCGGTAAAAAAAACTGGTGTCAACAGTTTAAGTGCAGCTCCCCAACACCTGTCAAGCCGAGAGCGCAGAAATCTGCAGGAAAAGTGATGCTGACTGTTTTTTGTGATGCCAAAGGTGTCCTGTTGAAAGATTATCTGCCTCGTGGCAACACAGTTAATGGACAGTCCTATGCAGATCTTCTCACCAAACTAAGAAAAGTTGTGACCAGGAAACGAGGGATAACGCGCACTCAAAATCTTCCTTTGCTTCAAGGCAACGCGCCCTCTCACAAAGCACGGCTTGTGCAGCTAACAGCCAACGATTTGAATATTGAAATTCTTCCACACCCACCATATTCTCCAGATTTGGCTCCATCAAACTTTTTCTATTCCCAAATCTTAAAAAACTGCTAAAAGGAAATCATTTTGACAGCGATGAAGAAGTTATACTGGCATGTGATGACTGCTTTAGTTTGAAAAATAGGGTGTTTTACTCCCAAGGTATTTTCAAGGTCAAGCAGAGATGGCAGAAGTGTGTCAATTCAGACGGTGGCTATATTGAAATGGAATAAACACTATACAAAATTTCAGCTCTCTGTGCCATGTCTTTCATGGTCAGGCCCAAGACTTATGTCAAGCCCCTTGTATTAAAAAAAAAAAAACTTCAAATGCTCTACGTCCTGACGACTTACCCAGGTTGTTCATATATTTTTAACTTCGGCACCTTTTCTATCCTGTAATTTTAATTTGTTTGCTTTAGATTTTATCTTATCTATTTTTTTTTGTTCTTCTTTTTCTTCCTTCTTCCTCGTTCGTCCTGAAAAGGACGGTGGTTGCGTTGTGTCTGTTTACGCCTAAGCTGTGATATCTGCACCTTTCGGTCGACACATCCGACTTCTGCACGGCATTTTTTAGGATCGGGCTTGTTTTTTTGTTCAGCAGCATCCATTTCGAGGATTGCGCCATTCAGAATTTAGAACGTTGTTTACCAATGACGGCCTGTAGATTACGCATAGCTTTTCAAACTACATTTTTCACTTGTCAGTATTAGTAACTTCCACTGACCCAATCAGTCTTGGTTAACTGTGTGCTCCAGGTCTCTTAACTGTGGTGGGTTATTCTTTAGGTGGTCCTTATTTTTTTCTTTTAAAGAGGTATCTTCGATGCTGCGATACTAGACTTGACTAGTTGTAGCGAAATCTGTGAAACAATCGCTAAATTCAGTAAGATTTTACTCCTATGATAATAAATAAACCCGCCCGTGTGTGTTTGCCTATCGTAGTCTTCTACGCTAGTAGAGCGCTGAAATTTGTGCAGTGGTAATGCGTAGAAAATGATCTCGCCGTCAAATCTTACACGCTTTCCTAGTTTCGTCCTTGAGAATTAAATGTAACATTTTTGCAGGGTCAAGGAGTATTTGTTCCAAGACCGAGTGAGAGAAGAAAACGTAAAAGGGGAAAGGAGCGAATGAAAGCCTTGACTAAAGCGTTGGTTTTTTGAATCGCATGCGACAATGCGACGTCACAGAATTGTTTTGAAACACTACACGCGAGGGAGGGGTTGGTGCTTGCAAAATAGACAACAGGCCCTAGTTACGGTCGTCATGGCATGTTTAAACATATGCTATCGTTAGCTGTGGTTCTTAGAAAAAGAGTTAGAGAGAGAGAGAGGAGGGGGGGGAAGGGGTAGTTTTCTAGATTCAAATAATATTAACGACTGACATGGAAAAAATATGAAATTCTTTATTACAAGGGATATGGCCATAAAACTTGGATAGTTTAATGCAGTATCTTCTCCTGATTAATAATATGTTTCATTCTTCAAAATCGCCCAGATAATAATAAAGATATGGTCATAATACTAGATAGTCACACACACATTGACGAACAGACCGTCATGTTTGAATTCGCTATCCATAACATTTTTTGACCGCGGTTTTCGAAAGGAAGCATAAAGAGGTAGGATCAAAGTCCAAATGGGGAAATCTAGGAGTAAGTGAGAGGCAAAACTGAATATTTGTTAGCCCAAAAACGAAACTTATTTTTAACTTGTAATGCCAAGATCGGACGGACCGACCGACAGCAGACTCACTCCTGGTATGTTTGGAGTTTTGTTTTTGTTTTCAAATTTGAATTGAATAGCTAGACCCTCGCTGTGATTGGGCCAGTCTAGTGATATTGGCAAAAAGCTTCCAAGGCTTGTCGCCATTTGATACAAAATTGTTAGTATGCAAGCTGAACTTATATATATTAATGCTAATGCCAGTCAACGTGTGTTTGTGATATTTTCATTGAATTGTGGTAAGAACGAATTTATAAACCTTGTTAATATAAAAATTTGGTATATGAGATACTGCTTTATTGGGAAGGTTTTACGACTAAGTACAGAGGTCCCCAGCAGACTTATGCAGGGCCTGTGGTGTTGCTCGCACGCAGTAGAACTGACATGAGTTGTATAATTAAAAATGATTTCCACAGTTACCAGTGGGAAGGCTAACCCACATTATTCTATGGGAGAGAATCATTGTTGAAGTGTCAGAGTCGTTGTAGCCTTTAAGGAGAAGAATAGGAGCACTGGTATGAGTTGTTATCTCAGATGAAAATGGTTGAAATGGGTTGGTCAGAAGGATCTGACCCTTTTCTTTTATTGAATTATACCATGCATTACTTGTGGAATGATATTGTAGATGTTTTATAAAGAATCATAACCTTGTTTCAGGGTTTTTGTTCTGGTACTAAGCTGGTGCCAGAGCCCTGATGTATTTATCTTCGTGAGAGAAATTGAAATTTTGCTAGTACACGATGTCTACTACACTACACCAGGGACTTTGTCAGATTGGTCATTCGGTTGAAATCTTTGCTGGTACACGCTGTCTACCACGAATCAATCCATACAATATAGGAGATCGTCAGCATCGTAACTACTATCAACAAACAGATAAGTGCCAGTGTGTCGGCACTAAAGAGTTCATCCACTGATATTACTAAAGAAAACATAAAATATTTGACTGTTAAATAAACATTCCACAAGAGAATAAAAGAAAGAGAGGGGATGATGACAACACCCCAACCCACCATTAATTACCAGTGTTAACTTAGTCTATAGTAATACATCAATATAATTAGATCGTAATATTTCTTCATATGGATAGAAGATCCATTGGGGTATTTAATTTTATGTAAATAAAACCATAAATTTCATTTTGTTGTTGGTCCTGACTCAGAAAATTCTGAATCAGGGCAAATAAAATTGTGATATATCCTATTACCAAAAATTCAGCCACAGACTTCTATAAGATATATCCTAGATTGTTAGTCTGTTTGTGGTTGTTGTACTGACCCAGTCCTATTTATGTGATAGAATTAAAGTGTATTTGTATTTATTTGACTTACACTGCATTATATCTTCATTACCCTAGACATTTAGACGTAGTCACATAACTAATAAGTAAAAATATAGCGCCAAGTGAGATCATAGGGTGGTAGCAGATAGGTTCCCTGAAAATACTTAACCATCAACTACTAAACTCAGGGGCCTACACAGCTGACCTCACTTGGTAGACAAATAATATTAAATAATAACATCTATAACACCAAATCCACCACATATATTGGGTAGCTCGCTTCCAGGATTTTAAACTTCTCCTAATACATATATAGGAATCTCATATAATAAAATTAAAAGTATTCTTTTATGGAAATTAAATAGTGGATGAACTGTCAGTGCTTAGAGTTGTTGTTTAGTCAGAGTTGATATGTTACCTTAGAATATTATTAAAGTTGCTTGATATAATATGGCTGACTTGGCAAAGTTCAGATCTGCTGCTGTGCAGACTGCCAAAGAGATGGGTATGGATGGGCTAGAACTGGTCCAGTATGTAACCTCAGAGTGTGACAAATTTATTGATAGGGAGGATAGGAAGTTAGAAGCAGAAAGAAAAATGCAGAGAAAGAAATCAAAAGATTACAGATTGAGGCTGACAAAGAGGCCAGGGCATTGGAGGCGGATAGGGAGGCTGAAATAAAGCGGCTCCAATTTGAGGAAAGAAGACTGGAAGCAGAAAGAGAAGATAAGAGACAGGCTGCAGAAAAGGAGGAGAGGAGATTACAAAGGGAGCACGAGTTACGACTAAGGGAGTTGGAATTACAAGGCCATGCTCCTGAAGGTGGTAAAAGCCCGTCTACCTCCGATGCCACTGCTAGTCAGGAAGCCTCAACCTCCGCCATGGGGTTCCATTTAGACCATTTTGTTGAGAGGGACGATGATATTGAATCATATTTAAGCAGGTATGAGGTATTAGCTACAACTTATGGGCTAGAAAAAGAAAGATGGATTCTGAAGTTATCCCAAGGTCTTAGGGGAAGAGCTTATGAAGTTTTTTTCAAAAATGAGCAGGGATGACCAAGACAATTATGACATGTTAAAGCAGGCTCTTTTGTTAAGATACGAGAAGAATGGTGAATTCTATCGTAAGAAGTTTAGAAATGCCAAGCTTTTGTCTGGGGAGACATACCACCAATTCTCTGCCAGATTGGAAACCTATCTAGAGA
Organism: Oreohelix idahoensis; assembly: GCA_024509875.1. Lineage (NCBI taxonomy): Eukaryota > Metazoa > Mollusca > Gastropoda > Stylommatophora > Oreohelicidae > Oreohelix > Oreohelix idahoensis. The sequence goes on from JAMPIV010008741.1 coordinate 536,757, forward strand.
AATGGACTGCTCTGGGGAAGACCCAAGATCTGAAAGAGATGATCATGATAGAGCAATTAAGAGAGTCCATGGCTCCTGACCTGAGAAAGTTTCTCATGGAACAAGGTGCAGAGAGGTTGGGCGAGGTACTTAATGTCGCTGAGAGGTATCAGGCGGCCCAGGCAGAGGTAGCTGGCGCTAGAAAGAAACCCATAGAACAAAATAAGATCCCTCATATCCAAAATAAGTTTGACCATAGAGATCAAGGTAATAAAGGTAAACCCAACTTTGATAGACCAAGAGTCGATTATTGTGAAAAAACCCACAGTTCAATGACCAAAATTATAATGAAAGAAAACCTTTTAATCAAGGAAAGAAGTGGTGTAAATGGTGTAAGAGGAACAATCATGACACCAAAGTTTGTAATAGGAAACCTTCTAACTTTGCTGCAATGAAAACGGGGAACCAGGGATTAAAGGTCAAACCTACTGGACAACAGGAACCTTATCACCCCCCCCCCCAGTGTGTGAGGACGTTGAATGCAACGGGGTCACCGTGAGGTGCCTGTATGATACAGGTCTAGATTTTGATTCTGTCGTGAGTTCTAGCCTAGTGAACCCAGGTCAGTATACCACAGAAACAGTGGAGATACAAGGGGCGACTAAGGACATACCACTCATGACACTTCCCATCGCAGGGATAACTGTGAAAACTCGCTATGTGGAAGGAGTAATCAGAGCAGCAGTGATAGACGAACCCATCTACCATTTGATATTGGGCTGTCGTTATGTCTTCTTGGGGAATCCCAAGAGATATGTGATTATGGCAACAGTGCAGACCAGATCACAGTCTAAGAAGGAGGAGGATAATCATATTAATACTCATCCAGAGGAGATGAGGAAGGCACAGGCAGAGGACAGGTCACTCAAGCCATGTTTTAAAAAGTTGCCAAAATGTCACACACCTCCAAGCAAAGGAGATTACTATATGCAGAATAAATTGATATATAGGAAAGCTGGAACTGGAACAAATGGTCATGGACAGCTGGTACTTCCCACTTCATATAGGGAGAAAGTGATGGAACTAGGGCATACGATTCCCTTCAGTGGTCATATGGGGATCAGCGCCACAGGACAGCGTATAGCTTGTCATTATTTCTGGCCAGGGATAACGGAAGATATAAAAAGATATGTAAAATCTTGTCCAGAATGTCAACGGGTAGCTCCAAAGCATTGGACTGCTCCTGCAACTCTAGGGGAAATGCCCATAGTGGGAACACCTTTTGAGAGGGTTGCAGTGGATATTGTGGGACCTCTCACTCGTACCAAGAGGAGGAACAGTTTCATCCTTACTCTGGTGGACACTTGTTCTATGTAGGCAGTAGCCCTGTCGTCAATCGATTCGAAGCATGTCGCAGAGGCATTACTTACAATATTCACAAGATTAGGATTCCCGCATAAAATCTTGACTGATAACGGCTCTCAGTTTAAGGGGAAACTAACGGAAGAAGTTTTCAGGATCTTCCAGGCCAAGCACTTTCATTGTAGTCCGTATCACCCCCAAGGGATTGGCCAGGTGGAGAGGTTCAATGGGACCCTCATTTCTATCCTGCGGAAGCTGGCCCATGAAAAACCTAATACGTGGGACCAATTTTTGCCCGCTGCGTTGTTTGCGTATCGGGAAGTTCCACATAATTCGACCGGTATGGCACCGGCAACCCTGTTATTTGGGAGGCCAATCAAAGGTCCATTGGAAGCTTTGTTAAGGACATGGACAGATGAGAAGGCAGAAGAGACTGTTACCTCATCATATCAATATGTGAACGAGCTGACCACTCGTCTTAAAACTGGCTGGAAACTTGCTAATGATAATCTCAGACAAGCCAGGAAAAAACATGCTGCATATTTTAATAAGAAAGCGAAGGATAGAGAACTAGCTGTGGGAGAGAAGGTGCTTCTTCTATTACCCGACAGCAGTAACAAATTGCAAATTGGATGGCAACGTCCATATACAGTTCTAGAGAAGGTGTCTAGAACAAATTATAAAATTGACAAGAAGGGGAAAGAGAAAATCTATCACGTGAACCTTCTAAAGAAATATCTGGACAGACAAATCCAGGAAGGGACACCTTTACTGACCTTGGCTATCGCAAAGGAAATGAAAAAGGAACCACTCACCTCCCATGAGTACCCCCTGAAACCATGTAAAACACCGGCACAGGTGAAAGTCAGTAAGCACCTGACTAAAAACCAGAGGGAGCGGGTTCAACAGGTTCTGATTGAACATACAGACGTGTTAACGGACAAGAGAATGATTTTTGGGGGTCAGTGTGTGCCGAGCAAGTGCACTGAGGAGATGTAAAGTGTTTTTCAATGTGTACCAGTGTACAGGCCAGTGTTTAGATGAGATGTATATTATTTAAGGAGATGTTCCTTAGGCCTTGGAGTATACAGGCCAGTGTTTAGAGATTATGTAAATTTTTTGAAGAGTCTGTGTCCTGGGCGTGACTGGAGAAGTCAGCCCAGTGTTTTTCGAGGGAAGCCTTACAGTGCTTGATATGTCGTCATATATTGGAGGCCTATAACTATTGATACTGCGAGTGTCAGCAGTCTTATGGATGAATTAAATAGTGTTGAGACGTCATATATTGGAGGCCTATAATTATTAGTACTGCGATTGTCAGCAGTCTTATGGATGAAGTAAATAGCGCTGAGATGTCATATATTTGAGGCCTATAACTAGTAGTACTGCGATGGTCAGCAGTCTTCTGGATGGATTATATAGCGCTGAGGCATAATGTTATTTGAGGCCTATCACTATTGGTACTGCGTTTGCCAGTAGTCCTTCTTGATGGATTATTATTATTATATGATGTGGATCCTTTTTGGTATGCTATTATAACCTGTGTAACATGCTGTACTTCGTCTACGTGTTGTGGTGTAATTAAACTGTTCATTAACTGTCACAAGGCGTTCAACCCTCCATGACTCGTACGTGAGCTATCGTGGTGTGAGTGACTGTTTCTACACACCCTTCACATATCATACACGGTAACAGCACAGCAGTACACACATGGATAATTAGCCGATATAGCGTATGCAATGAACAAACATTATGTAAACAGACTGAATGAATTTCAGCCTTTATCAGCAATTAACAGTGTGAACCAGAATGTATCAGTTGGTGGTTCCAGTTCAAGTTGGATCGAACTTACGACATTTATATTAATTAGCCTGTGTGGCGTGATATAATATATAGCAACCTTGGTATTCGACTACTCTATCGTTTGCACTGTTGCAATTGTACACATCAGGCGGTGGACAAAACTTTCGGACGTGATCCCACGTCATCTGCGTGATGTGACTTTCTTCTATGCTGTGCGGCGCATTTAAGAATCCATCATCATTATCAAACTTTATACTGATGATATCACCAACTACGGATGCAATAGATGTGGTTTTCAAACTTACATGGTGTGATACCTACTATATAAGACTTACCCCAAAACAGACGTTAACATAACTAGGCAGTAACATATCTGATGAAGTGCAACTTATTAATGCCTCTGGCGAGAAATAGACTGGGTTTGAAACTTATTAATACCCATCTACATAGAGGTCTATAACATATCTAACATTTCCATTGTCAAGATATGCAGAGATATCCAGTTCTCCTTTTTGAATTGAAGTTTTCAAGTGAACTGTGCCAGTATTTTGGTGGCGCAATTACAGAAGTTTACCATCAAAGTATACAAGAGATGTCAAGTACCTCCTTTCATGTGGATTATCAACGAGATTGAGAGACTGTGTACCCCTACAGTAATGAGGGAATTCAAGCTGATATGCAGTCATTCTACGCGTGTGCCTCAAGTAGATGATTGGCAGTAATACAGTTCCTGTTTACCTGTGCGGTGTACGAGCACACATCGTACCGTGGCAAGGACAAAGGACCTGAAGTGAGAAGTGTCAAGCTGCGGTGACCTTATGCGGTGGACTGTTTTCTTTAGCAGACTTTGTGATACCCAGCGTTTTGGACGGGCGTATTTTCCTTTATTGAAGATAAGTGGTTTATGTTGTGGAAACTGTGCCATTTTATCTTGTGTCAACAAGTCTTCCTATATATATTGTGTACTATTTGTTGTAATGAGTATTTCATGTTAAATATTCTATGTTTCATGTCTACTTATGGAGATTATATCCCAGTTTACCCAGGGCTTCATAAGCATCTTTAGGATTTGGTTAGTAAGTGTCAATTCTATGACAATTCCGGTTTAAGATTACAAACCTTACCGAAGTTTAGATTACTAGTTGTCTCTTGGGACAAGTAAGTGTATAGTTGTGAAGTAACGTTTCATTGTTGTTCTCGTAGTATTTTTCTCTGTTTTTTAGTTTATTGATTAATTTGTTTGTGAGCATCTTTCTCTATTTCCTATCCTTTAGTGTTTATACACATTTTCGTTTATATACGGTGTTGGTTATTGTCTTGTCATTATTCGCGGTTATCATTACATGCTATGTAAAATTTTTTGCTTCAGTTCGGCTTTAATGTTAAGTTGAACTCTGCGAACGTTATCGTTTGTTCTGTAGTACCTTGTCTTTGTAACCGTGATTCCTATTGTCTATATAATATGTTAGTTGTTGGTAACTTATTGTAAGACTTTACTGCATAAGTGTTTAAGGCTATTTCACATAATATTGACATCACTCAAATTGATATAAAGGTATCCCTCATATTGGTGTATACTTTTACAAAGGTTCTATGCACATGAACTTATGCTACTATAGTATACAGTGATTAACTGATTAGCAATTACTTGAAAGGATATCTAGCTTTGTGAGCTGAAAAGGTAATTGTCCGAATTTTTGGGGACATAAACTTGTATATTCAATTGGTGAATATATATATATACAGTGGACTTGGTGAGTGAATCACCATGGATCGTGATATGTACCCTACAGATATAAGGCCTATGTTGGAGTCTGCATTGCTGGTAGGTAGAGATGGTAAGGGATTGAGAGGTGCACGACTTGGAGAATGGATAATGGATGATTTTTTGATTAATGTGTCAACATCCCTGGAGTTATTTGCTAAAAATAACTTTAAGTTTGTTTGCAATTTGGTAATGGCCAAGGATTTGGTGAATTTGCTACGGCATCTTCGTGTGTTTTTGCAACAGTATATTGAGCTTGAACACGGACATATAGTGCAAAGCATATTCAAAATAATCCACAACCATACTTCTGATGAGCAGGAAAGGGGATTGAGAATTGAGAAACAAGCAAAAGTAAACAAACAAAGTGCTCTACAGCAAAGGGAGAATTTCCTAGAAGGTGTTGCTAAAGAGAGCGAACTACAGGCAACTGTGTATAGGCTTAAAAGTGAGATACTTGAACCAAACTCAGAACTTTCTAGTGCACAAGCTACATTAAATTCAGCTATCATGAAAGTCCAAGACTTAGAAGCTCAGATAGGTAATCTCACGCGGGAACTTCAAGAACGGAAAGAGATGTATGACAAGTTGAAGGTTGAGAGCAATGTTCGTGAGAAGACTTATTTAGAAATGCTTGGCGATGTACTGGATGATAATGATATTCTCAGTTGCCAACTGAAAGAAAAGGAGATACATGAGAAATTGAGAGTTCAGGCAAAAAAATGTGAAAACTTATGTAAGGAAACACGTACTGATTTATTGGATGACAATGCGATTTTCGGTCGTCGACTTAGAGAAAAGTATTTGGCATCTCCCGAGAAGGTTAATGAGCTTGGGAATGGCCAGAAGAGTAAGACCGAGACGCTTCATATGAAGTTAACACAGTTAACAGCAAATAGGGAAAAGTGTAAGGGCTACCCAACAGCCTCCTCTGCCCCACATTCATTGATCAACGGGTTCAAACGCCTGTTGGCTATTGCTGTTGAAACGGACTACACATTCAAGGAAGCAGAAAGGACCAAGGAGTTCTTAAAGGACCCATTAAAGTTTGCTGCTGTTGCCGATACAGTTGCACCAGCTTCAGCAGCCAATTTAGCACAAAAAGAAGAGAAGAAGAGATTGGAGGAGTTAATAAGGGAGGAAAATAAATTGGCTAAAATTGAGAAATCACTGACGGAGGAGAGATGTAGAGTTGTGACATTTGATGACGTAATTCAGAAACAAAGTGAAGAGATTTCACATAAGAATATTGAAGTTACGGAATTAAGGAAAAGACTGGACGGTTTGATAGATATTGTTTTGTCCAATAAAATATTGTCTATGGTCAATATTGATAATGTTAAACAGAAGGTTGATTTTCAACACGTCATAAAAGTGTCGAGTCAGCAACAGACACTCGATGCCAATACTAACATCAAACATGGTGAGCGAAAATCCTTGCGTGGCCAATATAATTTTACACGTACTAGTGACTATACTGATAATATTAATAATTCCTGGCGACAGGCCAACAGGGTTAATTCTACTGTGATACTTGATTCTGTACATCACAGTAAAGACAAGGATAAATTTCATGTCAATGTTCAAAAAACTAACCTTGTATCTAAAGTTAGAAAGCCTCATAAGAACATAATAAGGGACGAGACTAGTATGACTGGTGCCTAAAGTAATACTCAGTATGTTAGTAGCCATAAGGATTTTATTATTCCTATTACTGATTCAGAGGTTAAGCACGCTGCCACAGAAAAGAAGAAAAACAATCTTGACAGGAGAGGTAATACAGATTTTAAACATTACCAAGGGAGATCAGCAAATTGTAATCTGTCTTCTCCAAGAAACCAGAGACAGTTTAATAGATCTCAATATTATGGTTCTGGAGATTTTCAAAATTATGGTAGGAATTACATGAAAGATTATCAATCTTACGATGATAGTTCTAGAAGACAACAAAAACAATCTGGCAGATATTTTTATCAAAAGATAAATAATAATGGCAACTTTACTAACTTTTCTCAACAAAGGCCTAAAGTTATTAATAAACAAGGTAATAATAATAAGAATAGTGTCTCAAATACAACTGCTTGTTCTACTTGTGGTTTTGAGAGATTATCTCGCTGTCGTGAGGGTAGAAATTTTTTTCAGCATCCAATAGCGACGACCTTGAGCTACAATCATTTTCTGCCCATAAGCCTTCTGTGGTGTTTACATGTGTCAAGGGAAGGCTTGTTGATCATGGTGAAAGGGCCACAGGTTTAGGTAAATGTAACGTTAATTTTCGTTTTACATCGTTAAATCTTACTGTGAATTAAAATAGAATTTTTTTTCATTGTATATTTTCACAGCGACAGCTTTGCAATAAAAGTCAGTGCTCCGGTTTTACATTAACAGACAGAGTAAGGTATGTCACCTTGTATCCATGGGGTTAACCAAGTAAAGCCGGACAGCAAGTCGACTCTGAATTGTATGCGGTTATCTTGCCAAGTTTATGAGACTATTCAACACAGCTGGAATTATTGCCTGTTCAACTTGTTTAGAATATAGATATTATTGTATCGTATAAATATAGGATATTATATAGAATTGAGTTAAGATACCATATAACTTCTATTAGATAGTGTGTAAACTCATTTTTTATGCACTATTTATGCACATATTGATTTTTTGTACGACGATGTTTTGATTATGCAACAATTATTTTCATACTATTCTTACACTATTGTGTTATGACGAATATTGTATGTATTATGATCGCAGTAAGGTGTATGATATCATTTGCGAGTGACTTGTCTCTGTAACTTTTTGATGAAAGCAGTGGACTATAGTATTTACGCACGCTAGTCAGAAGACTATGCTCATTTAGTCAATCTATGGTTGACCTTTATGCTCCGTGCTGAGTTTAGCGCTACGAGAGCTGATACATCAAACATTGATGTGTTTTAGCAGCGGTGATTATTAGGACTGTTTTATATGCATGATGAGTTTGTCAGCCCTATGCACAACCTCATTAGCTAGGTATAGTACAGTAGTCATCTTCAGAGAGTCTCTGTACTCACTAAATTTAAAATCCTTTCTTGTGTTTTGATGTCATGTTTATTTATGTATTAGCATTCTAAGACGTTATGTAGTAACTATTATATTGTGAAAAATAATTTTGGAAACATAGTTTGATTATATCAGAGTTAATTTTGTATTGCAAGTTGTGAATATATTCTGAAACATTGGTTTCTGAGTTTTTCGAGAGAATAACACCTGTGAATTTAAAATAATTTGATTCTTTTTTTTTTCTTGCAATTTAGGCATGCATCATTTTCCCAGCAGATTGTTTTGATTGTGTGTCTGCTTAAGTATAAGGATTTTTGTATGTCACACATATCTTGTAAGCTTATTACATTTTTGATATGTTAATATTAGGTTAAACAAAAAAAAGTTAAAATACCAGTTTTATTTAACTTAGCGTTATGAAATATTTTTGTTTTTACTTTTTGGAAAATGTTTTCTAAGATTGTAAAATTTTTTCGGTGCCCTGCGCTTAACTGTGCGCTAGAGGGAGTAATGATGTGTGTTTTTACTTAACGCTTCATGTTGCGTTACTTCGAGTTTATTTATAACGGTATTATTTTTTGTGTATATGTTCATTGTTATTATGAATAAGCTGTATAACGAGGTTAAGTGTTAGATTATGCTTCATTTATCTACAGCTTTCTTTTGTGGTTGTTAGATATACACATACATTGTCTTTATGTCCTATACTTTCTTGTCATGATTATATGTATTTATATAATACGTTTTTGATCAAGTGGTTATTACGATGTATTAATCCATCGTTCTCTGCAGACATATCTTTGTTTTCTTCTGTCTTTCCTGATTATTCTTCATTTTATTCCATTTCTTCTACTGACTTTTCGGTAGCGGTTCATTTTTTGTTTATACTTTCATGTTGCATTTATATGTCACTTGATACTATTTGTATTCTTATTCATCCTACTACACTGATACTTGAATCATGTATATTGTTAGGTTAATTCTATGCTAAATAGACTTAACTTTGTTGAAAGCAGATTATCTTTGTAGACTTAGCTGATTATTTTGTATGCTTTGTTTTCTGCTTTACTCATAATGCTCATATTTTTTGGACGATATATAGTATTTGGACTTAACAGGTTGATTAATTTTTCTGATTAAAGCTTCATCACCCACTTAATTTTTTGGCGGAGTAATCTTTTCAAAAAAATGATGTTATCATTTTTTCCCCGGGGGGTGGTGTAAACTGTTAGGTCCAAATCTAAGCAAGGGCAGTAATCGTTATATGTATGGGATGTACAATAGATTATATGGTTATCCCACTTGAACAGCTTTTGTCTAGCTGTTAATTTATTTAAAAAAATATATGAGTGTATCGCATTCGAATCTTCGAGATGCAGAACGTTTTTCACGGTGGCTGAGTTCCACGTGAGATAAATTTTCTAAGCTATTTTGAGCGATGAGCGAGAGTTCTCGGGGTGTTCTGGGAGAGAATGATTTTTGGGGGTCAGTGTGTGCCGAGCAAGTGCAATGAGGAGATGTAAAGTGTTTTTCAATGTGTACCAGTGTACAGGCCAGTGTTTAGATGAGATGTATATTATTTAAGGAGATGTTCCTTAGGCCTTGGAGTATACAGGCCAGTGTTTAGAGATTATGTAAATTTTTTGAAGAGTCTGTGTCCTGGGCGTGACTGGAGAAGTCAGCCCAGTGTTTTTCGAGGGAAGCCTGTACAGTGCTTGATATGTCGTCATATATTGGAGGCCTATAACTATTGATACTGCGAGTGTCAGCAGTCTTATGGATGAATTAAATAGTGTTGAGACGGCATATATTGGAGGCCTATAATTATTAGTACTGCGATTGTCAGCAGTCTTATGGATGAAGTAAATAGCGCTGAGACGTCATATATTTGAGGCCTATAACTAGTAGTACTGCGATGGTCAGCAGTCTTCTGGATGGATTATATAGCGCTGAGGCATAATGTTATTTGAGGCCTATCACTATTGGTACTGCGTTTGCCAGTAGTCCTTCTTGATGGATTATTATTATTATATGATGTGGATCCTTTTTGGTATGCTATTATAACCTGTGTAACATGCTGTACTTCGTCTACGTTATCGTGACCGTGTTGTGGTGTAATTAAACTGTTCATTAACTGTCACAAGGCGTTCAACCCTCCATGACTCGTACGTGAGCTATCGTGGTGTGAGTGACTGTTTCTACACACCCTTCACATATCATACACGGTAACAGCACAGCAGTACACACATGGATAATTAGCCGATATAGCGTATGCAATGAACAAACATTATGTAAACAGACTGAATGAATTTCAGCCTTTATCAGCTGGAATAACAGTGTGTATCAGTCTGTATCATATGGTCCATTGGTCTTATAAGTGTATAAGCAACTAGAAACTTTATAATATTGTTGAGTCTTTGGGCTATGACCTGTGCGGTCCATTTTATGAGAGACCAAACTAGAACAATAATTGTAGATGTTAACTGGACCAGAACTATACCAGATTTTACCTATATAAATCTCATCAGCCAGCTGTGGCAAAATATATTGTCAGCATCATTTGAGTAATTTAACATAGTGTCTCAGCAACCAGAGGCTAGACAACACAGGAAATATATATGTATTGTTCCTCCTATGTCGGCGATCACCACGCATGAACCTTACTCCAACCAACTGAAGGCAGAGATACAGTATTTATCCAGGAAAACAATTAAATCACCAACTCCCGCGACTACCGTGAAATTTGCAGTCAGCAACTACGGTTAGTCTGGGGTTGGATTTGGCAAAAATTAATATGACACTGAATAGTCTTATTACTTATTAGTGTTTATTTCCACGGAATGCCTGCGACAACTACTGGGTAAGCGAATATGAATGTGGCCACAGTATGAAGGATTGAATGAACTGTAAGATATTAACATAATTTTCTGTTGTTACCACTATCATACAAATCTTTTTTTTTTTGTTCTCATTAACCTGAGTATTTACGGGATAGATTAATTAGGGACTTGTCCTTTGTTTTCTTTACTGACTATTCCATACACTTATTGTTAACTTTTGATCTTTTGGGTAAATTAACCTCTGCTGGGATCTTCTTCTCTTTTCATTTACCAGATGGCAGAACCCATTTGATTAATTTTCATTTTGTCTGTAAACCATGATCTATTGATGTATATGATTTATGTTGTAAAGTTCTAGTGATAAATAAACTTAATAAACCTTAAGTTATTGTGTTGGTCAACCCCTACCCTATCTGTTATCCATAGTTTGTTTTCACGTTTGTGCGTATTTGTCACAGAATTGTGTGCACGTGGATGCAGTGTAACTTGTATTTTGTATAAGGAGAGAAAGTGCGTCTGATTTTAAATATAGTCGTACAGATAGGCTGGATTAGAGAAATTATTCAATCCAAAGACTGTCCTTTCTCTTACACTATCACCTCGTGAGAAAAACTATTTCTTACACGTTACTCTCACATAGTTATCACTATCACCTTTGCTCAGACAGGACTATAAACATCTATTACCTATCTGATAAAAATTTACGACAGCCCCCTTGATCTCATGGGTAGTGAGATCGGTCCTAGCCTTCTCGGATAAGGGCGAAAAGTAGGTCTCGTGTGCAATTTGCGCACGTTAAAAATCTCTCAGCAGTTGGAAATCGTAAAGAGTAGGCCACAAGGCCGTTGCCCTGGCCAAAAAAAAAAAAAAATTAGGAAACTTACCCACCACAAAAATATTTGTAGAATCTATGATGCTTGTATACACACACTGGGATCCTCGAAGGTGCTACATAATTCGTGCACAGTGCTGAGATCCTCCTTGTGTGATCTAAGGGAGGAGATCGGAGCACTGATGGAGTTGTCCGTGTGCAATGAAGCTGGTCATAAAACCAAACCTTGTTGACCTTTGCCGAGCGAATGCAAACTCTTCAGTAAATTCTCTCCTTTATTTTCTCGTAAAACAAAACAAAAAAAACATAATTACTTTTGTTAACTACCGTGCAATGCTTTTCATTAACGATGTACACGGCTAATGCTCGCAGAGGGTCAGTTTTACTTTAGTGCCTTGTCATCTTTATTTTTTTATTTTTTTCCCCATTCACATAGTTCATGTTTCGCCAAACTATCAAGTTATATTTTAAGAAGAGTGAGCTGACAAGACTTATTTGATTATCGAGGTAATATTCACGGCATTCGTTCGTTCATGAAGCATTTTATAAAAGTTTCTCCCCTCTTCGTCTCTCCAATATAAAAATAATAGGTAAATGTAGTCCCAGTTGCTGCCATACGGGAGTGAAATGTTATAGATTTCACTATACAAGGTCCAGCTTTATGAGACAAGTTCACTTCCTTGTTGCCTCTGCCGACCCTAACTCAAGAGTAAAGCCAGGCACCCATTCACAGCTGGCTAGACTGGAAAGTGACGCTACCAGGTTTCGAACCTAAAAACCTGTACCTCTGCCGCGAGAGGCAAGCGCCTTAGCCACATTGCTAATCGGTCGCTCCTCTCCAATATGCACACATTAAAATCTTTACACCTATAACCGGCAGACACTAAGACATATCAGTGTGAAACAGCATTCTTTAAGTTAATGTCACAGGAGTAGTGACAAACGGGTCGAAATGACGTAAATTGAAGAATAATGGACCGATTGTGTAAGGAAAGGAATACTCTCGAAGCGAGTTGCGGAAAAAGAACGTAATTCGAGAGACCACCAAGTCATGGGGAACAACGAAGACACATCAGACATTATCAAGGGGAATTCCATCAAGATGCCACGAAAAAAATAGAAGAACTCAGCTACAGTCTGAAAATGAAACATCTGATCCAGAGAATGACAACCATTCGATAGGAAGATGGTAGCTTCCAATAAGAAGAAAGTTTCCATAAAAGAAGTGAGTACCCCAGAGTTTTAATCCATACAGCGAGTCGACAAAAGATTGAAAGGAACGTCATCGAATTGATGAGAGTCGTCAAGATGGAACCACGGGTTCACGTTCAACTAAGGAAGAATAGTTCAGAGAATAACGTGTGAATCTTCTAGAAGGGTTGACTTAGTAGACCCCTAACATTCCTTCTTTGTGGGAAGAAAGGACGCGGTTAAAGGATTCTGTTGAGAAAAGGGATCATGAGAATAAGGACAAAGTGAGGTTGGAGATTTGTAAAACGGCTGAGCTTGAAGGTTAAGGTCAGGCGGTCATAATTTAAGTTGACCTTCCTAGTGTAACGATAATGTAGGAAGATAGAAACTATAAAGAAATCGAAATGAGATGACAATAAGCGATGTGTCTAAGGTATTAAGAAGTTCATTAAATTATTACAGAGTTGATCGGAGTAAGACTTGTGTTTGTATTCGTTGAAAGAGGCCTTGAGTTCCAATGACATTTGTTCGTGCTACAGTTTTAAGTTGGTTAAATCAGTTACCGATGAAGGATTGTCGGAACTGGTGAATATGTTCAAACAAAGAACTATCAAGGGAAAATGATTCAGTGGACAAGGTAATAAATTTACGCATACGGGGATAAGAAAAGACTTAGGAAAATAACAAATCAAAAGTGAAGCCTAAAACATTGATGAAGTATCTCGTCCATAAACAATATGACCCCCCCCCCCCCCCCCCCCCCCCCGCGCCTGTCCAGCGTATTGCTCACTACTATACGATCCCATATAAAAACAACGGCCTTCTAAAGTTAACGCGAAGTACCATGAGAAATAATATCGAGAGCAAAAGAGTAACACCGCGCTGTGACATCAGCCGGGGGTGGGTTTCTGTTGGCGTGTGACCAGGATTACGAATAGCTCTGGATTGTTGTGGATCGAGACAGAAGAAGATTGAAGTTCAACCCTGCGTGTTGAAGCTTACAGACAGCCGTGTTACAGAAGGAAGTTCAACCCTGCGTGTTGAAGCTTACAGACAGCAGTATTCCAGAACGAAGTTCACCTTGCGTGTTGAAGCTTACAGACAGCCGTATTCCAGAACGATGTTCAACCCTGCGTGTTGAAGCTTACAGACAGCCGTATTACAGAACGAGGTTCAACCCTGCGTGTTGAGGCTTACAGACAGCCGTATTCCAGAACGAAGTTCAACCCTTACGTGTTGAAGCTTACAGACAGCCGTGGTACAGAACGAGGTTCAACCCTGCGTGTTGAAGCTTACAGACAGCCGTGTTACAGAACGAATGTTCAACCCTGCGTGTTGAAGCTTACAGACAGCCGTATTGCAGAACGAATGTTCAACCCTGCGTTTTGAAGCTTACAGATGGCCGTATTCCAGAACGATGTTCAACCCTACGTATCGAGGCCTACAGATGGCTGTAGTCCAGAACGATTGTTAAACCTACGTGTTTGAGGCTTGCAGACGGCTGCATCCCAGATCCATCGTTCAACCTTACGTGTTTAAAAATTCCAGACAGCTGCGACGTGGATCGGTTGTCGAACCCTGCGTCTCTGAGTTACGGATAGCTACATCACGGATCGAGACCGATTGAGGACCAAGGCTGTGTTAGACTTCGATTAATATTTGCTAAAGAAGGACGATTAATGCTCATGTGTATGTAATTAGAATTAACTATGACCGTTCATTATTTATGCTAGAGTAAATTGTATATTGTTTAGCCAAATTTATAGAAAAAAAAAAAAAATCAAGTTATCCGAGTAAGAATAAGAAAAAAAAAAGAGAAAGAATGGCGGAGGAACAAAGGATAGATCCAAACACAGTGGCCCTCCTACATATCACTAATGCCCTGGAAAGGTGGAGCATCGAAAACAGACAAAATAGTTTGCGTCAGAATATTGAGACATATAGAGGAAAAGCAGGGAGTTGTAAAAAGTGGATCGAAAAAATAGAACGATATGCTTACTCCATAGGGGCAAGCGAAGAAGAAAAGAAAAGATTGGCTTTTTTGACCAGTGACGATTTAGTGAATGATTTTCTGAGAAGAAGGTTTGAAGAGGAGCCTCAGGAAACGTGGGAAGAGCTGAAGAGGGGATTACTAAACAGTTATGGGGAGTCTGTGGAGTAGCATTATTTATGGGGATTACTTAGGACAGTAAAGCAGGAACCAGGAGAATCAGTCCAGATATTCAGTGATAGATTGAAAAATGTGGCAGAACAGGTTTTTAGGGAACAGGACATACGTGTCGTGAAACATTCTAAATCAACATATATAAATTAAAAGGTAAATGTAAAGCCTAACAAATAAATTCAATAAAAGGAAAGAAGAATGGTAAAAGTACAGTGCTGTCACAATGGCGTACAAAAATCCCCTTGTTTTCTACTTCGTCTGCAAATTGTAACGTTTCCACGTTGATAGAAAAGCCTACTGCATCACTACACGCTTTCTACAATAAAACGTGTACTGCATTTCTAAGAAAACCTTGAGATACGCAAGCTGATTAATGACCTAAATTAATACTAACATTAATTACACTACGTTAACATAAACGGAAAGACAGATGAACTTAGGATAGAGAGAAGGGAGGGCTGAAAGCAGGAACGCATGCAACGCTAACACGCGTCTCGCGATATACAATTAATGCCACCCTCCCCAAGCGAAAGGCCAGAAGCAATACTTTTTTTCAGATAGACAGTGATAAAAAACACTACAACTACGAGAGTTAGGTTTAAAAACCTGTAAAACGCTTATTGGGAAACATGACATTCTACTGTTTTATGTCTGAAATCCTGACATTAGTATGACAGAACAGTCGAAAAGGCAGGACAGGTGGCGGTTCTAAACATAAAAAAATAAAAAATACACGACTATCCTAGAAAATGCATATTTTGAACGCAGCCACTTAGCTCCATTAAAACTTATATATTTGGGTTCCTTAGGACTTGCTGACAAAGAATATGTTAAACGTTACGCAAATAGTCTAGGAATTAACAAATTATAGCCAAAATAAAATGGTGGTGCTGTCAGACAACACCAAAATCAGAATTGCGCAGTGGCAGGTTTTGAAACCACCATTGTACGGGAAATGGGCCACCATGTAAAATCCTATTTGATTGGATAGAAATAAATGTAAGGCTAAACACGATTAGTCGGACTATAAATACTAATTCTTTGTTGTTAGGGAAACGTGAGTAGGAGTACTTTTTTTGAAAAGCTGTGTAAACATGGCCCGATTGGTTAGACCCGCCAATATAGTCAATTAGGAGCGTCAGGTCAGTGCCACACTTTAAAATAAACTTACTAAGACACAGTGCGTTGAGAGCCAGATCATACTTTTCTAAATAAAAGTCTGGGACAGAGGCAGATCGGAATTTGTGCCATTATTCATCGCCAGTCAACGTATCTGTGTATTATTTCCATGAATTGTGGTAAGCTTGATATATTCGATATCTTTTTAATGAAAATTGAATGTAAATTGATAATTTATGCCTGTATATGTGTGTGGTTCAATGCCAAACATGAGGCAAGGCCTAAATATTGCTCCAACCTGAACAGGAGGTGTCGGAGAAAAGTAAAACTGCATGGAATTGCCAAACAGTACACTGACACCTATCTTATTGACTAGAAAGAACTAATGCTGGAATTGCAGAGGCGTAGTAACCATTAGGGAGGAGTATACTGGTGTAAATTGTTTCAGATGAAGATGGCAGTTGGCCTATCGCTCTGAACTCAGTGTTTGTTCTGTATTGTGTTCAGTGTAGAAATAGATTATAAATTAGATCTGAAGTAGGAGGTACCACCTTCTTGTTTCAGGGACTGTGGTCCTAGTTATTGAAGCAGCCCTTGGTCTGAGTTTTGCTGAAATCCAGAGGCTGACAGCATACTCCTTGGTCCAGATAGCGACCAGTGAGGTGTCTCCAGAACACAGGAAGCAATCGAGCAGAGGAGTCTTTTCCTGCCACCATCACGAAAGATAAGCTTCTGTGGCCAGAGTAGCTCAACATTATGTGCCCCCTCAAAAATTGACATTTTGTTAACCACAGAGGGACACTTAATTGGTTCAAATGACAGGAACTGTGAAAGTTTCCCAATACTATTTCCCCGATAATCAAACACATGAAGTCATGATGAAAAACAACAACCAAGCTTGAACAAAACCAGTATTACCTCATATTACTACTGCACAAATTACACACATAGAATAATAATAATAAACTATGTCAATACAAAGTTCATATATATAAACTGTGTAAATAATACTTGTAATTACATTTGATTGTGATTCCTGGTTCACTGTGTAGTTGAATCAGGATATCCATTATTGACAAGAATTAATACAGATATTTTTAAACGTAAACACTTGACTCATTTAAGATAGTCTTATAGAGTGTTATATGTGTGTGAGTGTCACAGTGTTGTAAAGTGTTGTAGAATAAATTAAATTGTTTATCTGTCTGTTGTCGTTGTGACTTACACTTCATCATTTTCATAACCCTAGACATTTAACGTAGTCATCACAATATTCCAGAATAATTCTGACTGAGGCATAAATGTGGTAGCAAGTAAGGTCATCTGTAATACACCACACTTATTAGATACAGATACCTTCACAGCTGATCTCAGTCAGTACACTAAGTCCCCTATAAATATTTATAACATCCCACTTTACCACAATACGGAGTCCAGATATTGAGGGGCAATTAGTTGAAATTTTTATAGATGCATTGCATAAGGATGGAATGAGATTGCTTCTCTTGAGGAAGAATCCCAGAACCTTGAATGAGGCTATACGAGTGGCCCTGTTGGAAGAGAATTTGATGAAGAGGTTCCAACTACGGTCAGGGAACCATGAAGAAAAGAATTTGAAGGGGAACGAAGCTCAGTGGACCAGACCGTCAGTTATCGATAGACCAAGAGAAAGAGGTTATCTGGGACATCAGAGCAGACAAGACGGAAATGGCAATGACAGAGAAAACAGGAGGGGAATCATACAGACAGCAGAAGAAAAAGATGTTATTTGTGTAATGCTAAAGGACATATAGCAGCTGTGTGTAAAAAGCGAAGAATGGAGAGTCATAACGGACGCCGAAACGAGTTGAAAGAAGATAGAAATTATAGAATTACAAGTGAGAGGGATGATCATGTGGGGTTCGGGCATGTATCAAGAGGTATGGAATATAGACATGGAAGGGTTGTAGATGAAGAGCACAACCACAGGTCTACTTACAGAGTTAGAAATCCAGAATGGGACCTTAGTAGAGAACATGTTCCGCCCAGAGTAGATAGAGGAGAAATAGAGGAGAGGGGAAGATTGACCAGACACAGAACGGGAGGAATTGCCCCGAGAAGACCCTAGCAGACGCAACAGGAAAACTATGTTCCACCACAAGGTGAAGGACGATACAGACAAAGGAACCTAGGTCAAACGGGAACCATTAGAGATAATCCTCATGTCGAGAGAAGTAGAGTAAGGCAGCAGGAAAACTTGAGTTCCACTCAGTGCGAGAGGCAGGACTGAGTGAAAAAAAAATACAACCACTGAGGCCTCATATTAGAGATAGAAATATAGACTGGGATACAAGGAGCGCTAGAATCAGCAAGAGTACGCGAACCAGTATTGATCAGGTAGAGAAGACAAAAGAGTTTAAAAGGAAGGTTGTGAAAAAAGGAAACAAATTGAATGATGATCCAAGTTCCTGTTTGATTAGAGTAGGAAAACAAAAGTATCGTGCACTTATAGATAGTGGGGCCTGCTATTCAATTGTAAGAGAAGAATTCTACCAAACGATAAGAAGTAGAGTGAAACTGAGGAGTAGTAACGTAAAATTAGAGTCTGTATCAAAGGAAGCATTACGAGTTATTGGGGAGATTGATTTGCAGTTCAAATTAGGGAACGAGGTTATTAGGCATCAGTTTCAAGTAGTAAAAGGCGTCTATCGAAACATTATATTGGGCAGAGATTTTTAAAGTAAATTTGGAGTGCGATTAGATTATCAAAAAGATCTTATGGAAGTAGGAAAAAGCTCGGTGCCTATGGATAACGATATACACATCGCCACTTTGATAAGGTTAGGTAAACCAGTGGTGCTACCTCCTCACACTATAAGTTATGTACAAGGAAGGGTGAAAATGAATCCCTATTTCAGACCATATACCACTGTAGAGGTATTAGAAATGAATGACAGAGATATAGAACAGGAGCCAGGAATAACATTAATAGAAGGTATGCAGAAATTGGGAAGACATAATGAATTATCTCTGTTGCTTGTGAATGCCTCTGGTAAAACTACACAGATTTCTCGAGGTAGTATTATAGGGCGACTTGACACTAAAGTGGGGATCAGATCTAGGAATGAAGAATGGGGGGAGACTAGGGAATAAGGCAGACCCCTGGAGAGATAATAGAAGAATAAGGAATAAAGGGACACGAAACCCTAGATTAATTGCCGAATTGGATGAAAATAGTAGGCAAAGAAATTACGAAAATCGAAATGAATGGAGGGAGACCTCTTATGGGTGGAATCAGAGAGTCAACAAATCGTCTAAATGAAATCAGTTAGAGATGGAAAATAAAGGAAAAACGACTGACGCAAGAGATTCCTGGAGAAGGAGAAGAGAAGAACAACACTCGTTGGAAGTTCCGTCAAGCGCTAGAATAGAAGAATTACGGAAGAAATTAAAGGCAGAAGAGGGACTAGAGCATTGCTGGAAAAATTTGTGTTAAAACACCAACATATCTTCGCATTGTCTGATGCAGAAGTGATCCAGACTCAGACAGTTGTTATGGAAATTGAGACGGATCAACAACGGCCATCAGTGCATTCTAGACCCTACCGTACACCTCTCAGAAGTAGGACGGTTATCGAAAGAGCTATCGAGGACATGTTGAAGGCAGGAATTATAGAAAGGTTCCAATCGGAATGGTCATCACCAGTAGTGCTAGTAAAAAAAAAGGATGGAACCTTTCGTTTTTGTTGTGACTATCGGGCGTTGAATAGAGTCACAAAGGCGGTGACCTATCCTCTGCCCAGAATAGATGACATATTGGGTACGCTGGGCGGTTCGAAATGGGTTACTTCCCTGGATGCCAGATCTGGATTCTGGAGTTACCAATGTCCAATGACGCAAAAAAAGAAGAGTACCTTTTGTACTCACATGGGAAGTTTTGCTTGGCGAGTTTTTCCATTCGGGTTAAAGGGGAGTCCGGCCACATATATGGGATTAATAGATGAAGTGTTGCAAGGAATGCAAGGATATGCTATGGCCTATATTGATGACATATTAGTCCATACCGCAGGATCGGAAGAGGATCACTTAGAACATGTGGAACGGGTACTAGAAAGGTTGAGACAACATAACATCAAATTGAAACTGGAAAAGTGTGAATTTTTGAAGAAGGAAATACGCTATTTAGGTTTTATCATTGATCAAAACGGGACGAGACCGGACGATGAAAAAGTGCAGACGATTCGTGAGATACCTCCGCCTAAAAATGTTAGGGAAACGCGTGGAGTGTTGGGAGCATTCGCATATTTTAGGAAACATATTGCGAATTTTTCAGAAATAGCCGAACCTTTGACCAACTTGACCAGGAAGAACATCCGTTTTGATTGGACTGATAAATGTCAAGAAGCGTTAGAGAAATTGAAAAAAGCCTTAACAGAAATTTCATATTTGGTGCACCCAGACTTAAAAGGGAAGATGATCCTGTATACGGAAGCATCAAACACGACGATTGGAGCGTGTCTGGTACAATTGAATAAACCAGGAGAAGATAACATCTTGCCGTATATAAACAACGAAAAGCCTATAGTCTTCTTGTCGCACAAGTTAAGCCAATCTCAAAAGAATTGGGGGACCACGGAAAAAGAAGCCTATGCTATCTATTATGCAGTACAGAAATTAGATTATTACTTACGGGGAGCGGAATTTACTATACGCACTGACTACAAGCCATTGGTGACATGGTTGACGAAACAGAAGGAAAACTCTAGGAAATTTCAGACGTGGGCCTTGAATTTGCAAGAATACAATTTAAAAATAGAGCACATAGCGGGAAAAAAGAACACTTGTGCAGATCTGTTATCTAGAACTAGTTACACACCAAGTGAAAAAAGAAGTAACTGAGGATATTAGTGATAAATTCTATCAAATAAGTGCGGTAAAAAAGAAGTGGGATAAAACTAAACCGACGATGACGAAGTGTGGCGTGAGGTTTTTATTGGCTCTTGGATCAGTATAGTACTGACAATTACAGAAATAGAATTTCTGCAGAAAATGGTGAAGTCCCAGTGTCTGAGAGAACTACTGGTATCACAAATCAGTTACGGCTGTGAATGATCTGATCTCGAAAAATTAGTAGAGAGGAGACCGACATAAATTGCCACCTCCGCTGTGTAACTAACTAACTGTGATATTAAGACAAGGAAACAGATTTTACTTAACAATGATAAAATTGACAAGTCTTCAAATACAATTTCCTTATTATTTATTTAGTATATACACTATCTACTCTTGTGCTGAAGGGTGAATGTTGAAAAATGGAATGTAATGGATTTGTAAGTTTACATATGATTTACAAATATTTATATTTATATAGATATATAAATATATTACAACAAGTTTTCCAATTATAGGAACAAAAATTATATCAGCTGTGCTGTTATTCAATTATAGTACATGTATCAGCTGTGCTTGTTAATTAAGTATATATATTATTTATTAGCTATGCTGTTAATCTTGTCTCTTTCTACGCTAAATCTCTGTTTCGTCACTGACAGTTAATTTGCTCACAATTGCCGACGGAAATGGTACTAATGTGTACTCATCTCTCAAAAGATCTGTCCTTCTTAGTTTGGTTGACACAAAACACCCGCTGTTGATCGTTTCGTTAGCCCACCCAAGACTGAGGGGGACTAAAGATGTATCTCAGGTACAATCTCTGTGCTCCTGTGAAGTTCCAGGCAGCTGGATTGACTGGACATACGACCTCAGGTTTGATGACACGAATAAAACCTGTAACAAGAAAAAATAGGGGCTAATTTCTGTCCTCAAACCCACCTATTTCTACTGTATATGATATGAGCGTGTCTCAGGTGTCTGCATGTAGGATGAATGACAACATGGCTCAGTATGATTTAGCAATAGCGAGACAAGACAGGTGTCTACTTGCAAAACATTCTTTCTGATAAACTAATAAATGGATACATTCAATAATATAAATTCAATACATGAATACATCCAATAATATAAATTCAATATATGAATACATTCAATACATGAATACATCCCATAATATAAATTCAATACATGAATACATCCAATAATATGTACACCTAGGTGTGATACAACCATTTCCTTTCCCCTATAATATACCAGGCCCTCTCTGACAAGTGCTATAATATATCCTAACAATATTGTTATGTTCTATTGATAGAAGTATATGAGACGAGGACTGTTTGGTTATATTTCAGGTGGGAGTTATATGGGACAATAGATTGGAGTTAGATGAGACAATAGATTGAGCCCTAACAAGGACTGTTTTGGTTATATTTCAGTTGGTTTTATCTGAGATAATAGACTGAAGTTATTAGACAATAGATTGAGTTATAGGAAACAATAGATTGAGTCCTAACAAGGACTGTTTTGGTTATATTGCAGTTGGTCTGAGAAAATAGATTGAAGTTATAGGAGACAATAGGTTGAGTCCTAACAAGGACTGTTTTGGTTATATTTCAGTTGGTCTGAGATAATAGATTGAAGTTATAGAAGACAATAGGTTGAGTCCTAACAAGGACTGTTTTGGTTATATTTCAGTTTGAAGTTATCTGAGACAATAGATTGAAGTTATAGGAGACAATAGATTGAAGCATGAGGCCTATTAGTCTTCGTCTTTATCAATCATATCAGGAAATACAACCATTATACCTAATGCCCCAAGATACAATCAGTAACCTGATACGTTCATAGTGAACCAAAATATATTAAATATATACAGGTGTAGGGAGTATAAATGACACACAACCAAACATTATATATCTGCGGTAGGCCTACTTGCCTACCAATAGTAAATTATATTTACCCTCCAAGATTTAAACAGGCCAGGTTTTGACTCGACTTAGTGAAGCAAGCTGCCAGTTCAATGCACTCAGGTAAGCAATAAATCAGGGTTGACAGCTTATCTTCTTCAGCCGGTCTATCTGGCTTCGTGTAGGTGTTGCGTGTTTTAGCATAAAATTTCGCCCGATTATATAGGCAGGTGAAAGCGTGTGGTTGGTTCCTGGCGGGGCAAGCTGAATGGTTGTCTGCAGTTTGGTCTCATGCCTCGTACAGCCTAATGTTATCCTGTTTTTTCCGCCATATTGCGTGAACAAGATGGCCGCGACCCACATCCGGAAAAAAAACAGGGCTTAAGTTTTTTCCTGGCGTAACTTCTTGTAATTTATTCTGGCTCAGCGACTGGTGAACGGTGCTTGTTGATTGGTTGGGCTCTCGACATAGGGATTTAACAAAGTAGTGGGTTTACACAACTCGTTTTACGACACGAAGGAATCAAATAAAAAGGAAGGAGAGGAGCTAAACCATGAACAGGAAGGATTTAACATGGTAGCGGAGCAAGATAAGGACAAGAAACTTAACACATTAACTACCGAATTGAAAAACACACTGTGGCCGAATTAAATTTTTTCCCATTTTCATCCTGTAGGTGTTTGCACAAAGTAAGCTGTAGTTTTCGTAATTGTTTACAGATTTTTATGAATTACACGTCATTTTAAAGATAAATGAATGTACTATTACAATAAACACCGGTTGTAACTCTAATAGAGGCTGCTGCTATTTCAAGGCCCTCCGATGGCCGAGGACTTGCAATATTTTCACAATTATAACTGCTTGCGCCCCATCTCTATCAAAATCACAATTTCAATCAATGTGCACACCGTTTTCTCTCTTGTCCTCGTCGCTAGATCTATCAGTCAATTGTTGAAACAAGTTTCTAGCCTATTCAGCCGTTAGATGAGATGTACACGCATTTTTTGTAGTCCTATCACTAGTTGCCACGGTAAACAGTTTTACACAATTTGGTAACTAACCCAAAACGCTGAAAAATATGAACATAATATCAATTTTCCAGTGTTCTACAACAACAATGCTTTGGGAATTTGTTTTCCGGTGGCAACTTAAAATCTCGAACCAGATCAGAAAGTGTTTCAGTACATTTTTCATTCGTTTTATTACTAAAATTAGATTGGCGCTCTGAGCGGCTTGCGGTCCAAATGTGATTATTTTGTGAGCCGCTGACAGCGGCTTGCGGTAGTTAATGTGTTAAAGAAATAAAGGCGAAATTGTTAAAGAATCCTGAGGAAGTAGAAAACTTTTTTATATGGCCAGAGGACGGACAAGTGTATTATGCGGGGAAGGGCTGTGAAAATAGGTGGCGAAAATACATTCCAGAACAGTTGATAAAAATGATCTTAATCCAGTATCATGATGACAACGGACATGTTGGTAGGGATAAAACGTTGGACGTTATTAAGAGGAGATATTTCTGGCCAGGCATGAACAAAATAATAACAGGTCATGTGGAAAATTGTGAGATCTGTAAGTTGAGGAAAATAAAACCCATCAAATGTCCACTTCAGGAGATGGATAGACCCCATTTTCCGATGCAGAAAATTAGTATAGATTTATCTGGGCCATATCCTCGAACAGCCGAAGGAAATTCCATGATACTACACTTCTTAGATTTGTATACCGGTTGGCCAGAATGTTTTGCTGTTAAGGATGGGACATCACTTACGATCACTCGGATCTTAGTTACCGAGGTCATTACCAGACATGGATGTCCGGAAGTTATTCTTACCGAAAATGGGAGAGCATTTTTGGGAAATACATTTCAAGAGACGTTAAAAAAACTAGGAATAAAGCATATTACCACCAATTACTATAGACCTCAGGGAAATGGGATGAATGAACGCATGCATTGCACCATAAATGATGTCATCAGCAAAATAAGTCAAGGGAATACAGAGAACTGGGATTTATTCTTGACACAAGCCATGGAAGCAATTAGGTTTAATGTAAGTGAGAGTAGGGGGATGTCGCCGTTCTATCTGTTGTACGGGCGAGATCCCATCTTTCCGATCGAACGGATACTTAAAGACAGGAGAAAATATTATGGAGAGGATTTCACTGAGATTATATTACAAGAAAAGCACAAGGCCTATACATTTGTAACTGTTACGCACAAATAATTACTTTTTCCAAAGTCTTTGTATGATCATTTTTCGTATGTATGATCACTTTTTGACTGAAGTGTGTATTATGTTTTTTTACAGTCAAAGGGACATAACCCGAGTTATTGAGACTACAATTTTTTAGGAGTTTGCCTTCTCTTGTATAGAGACACGTTCGGTCTATAATTTCTTGAACGAAGCGTGACCATATCTCCTTATTTGGTAGTATCAGTCAACTGTTGTAGATGTCTGAAACCTGTCTTAACGCTTCTGTTCATGACCATAAAAGGCGCGACTGTGTAAGACTTTTATCTCGAATGTTCTTAGAATTGCTTTGTGTGAATTGATACTCACGTAGATGAGTTCTGCGCATGTCAAAAACTGGGAGTTCGTTCTGTGTGTTCCGCCCAGCTGGGGAGTTTAGAAATGGTCTGAGTAGCGAGCGGACGCAACCTGCGTCTTGTGATTTTCTGAGGGAAATACGTTGTCTTTGTGAGTTAGCTAACTAGACTATTTCCCAGTATTATTCAAGCCTGCCTGGAGGCATATGTTCGTGGTTGATTTCCGAAGAAAGGTAATTCCTCTTGTATCGAACTTTTTGCTATCATCTAGAAGTTCGTCATTTTGTCGCTCCTTGCTCGCCTGTGTGATTCAAAATGGAGAGGTACTTTGACTAGGTTTTCGCCACCGGTATCTTTATACCTGAACTAGTTATATATATATGGGTCGCTCTAGACCAACAAGACTATTGTCTGTGTTCCAGGATTCGTTATATCAGAGATCACGTCCAAGTCAGATGGTTAGACTTAGAAACGTTATAAAGGTCGGTTTGACCTGTATGCCCAGTATGCTATTCACGTGCAGACAGTAAACGGACTTATTGTATACATCTGATCTGCTAGCATCAGAAAGGGAGCATTTATTGTTGTCTATGAACATTGAAGATCTGCAGCTGACACTGTTGCAGAAGTTATATATATTATTTATACAGCTTCACGAACCAGAACTTTATGATATCTGTTTACAATACAACTATTGAGTATTGAATCCTACATGACTATCAGTTAATATGATTTTGAATGCTGCATTCGTTATACTATGCTGGTGATGACATAAATATCATGACTGTTTTGTGGCGTGCAATAAATGGTATAAACCTAAAGCGAAGTTACCATTTCTATGACTCTACACGTCATGTTGCCTGTGGTGTACCCTGTGAACTGTTCTACTGCAACACACACAGCAACATTCTAAATCAGAGAAGACACCTACATCTTGCACTTTAATACCAGGTGTCGATAGGGGTGGCAAGTTATCATTTCAGCCCAAATCCACCTTTATCATTTTTGGTGGCCATATGTTGGTTTACTCTGATACCAGCTATCAAGGGGGTCAACAAACCCAGACATCATCATCAAGCTTTCAACATTACAGTTTCAACTCATCACCTCAATGTTTGATGAAAGATTTTGAAAGTACCCGGCGTTGCTGAAAGTTGGAAATTGTTTCAAAATACCCGGCGTTGCTCGTCAAGTTGGCAGTTTTCCTGATCTGTTAGGAAGAAGGACAAGTGCCGTAACAACTGTTCCGGTCTCAGAGGTACTGTTGCAGATTCAGAAGGTCAAGTGCTCAAGTCAATTTGTAGAATTCAGAAGGTCAAGTTCAGAAGCTGTTTCCTGTTAGAAGCTCATTTCCTTCGTCATGGCAGTTTACGAGAGCAGATATGGATCAACGTTGGATCATTGTCCTAAGAATGCTGATCACATCCTGTTCTGAACTGTGCTGACGTTGTGGATACATAGAAGTTAAGTGGCCTGTTTTGTTTGTGAACTGTGCCCTTATGTTCTAGCTGAGCCTTCTAAATTCTTTCACACTTTTTGCTATTTTTTACATGTTTATATGTTATTTGTATATTTATATGTTTATATTTCAGCGGGTTTTCTCGGTTGGGCGGTGTCTTTCAGTAGAAGATACCACGTCACAGAGGTTCTACTGTTAGCGTTTTCGTTAGGGACTGTGCGAATTTCCTACTGTGAAATTTGCTAGCGACAATCGTTGCTATATCTGTTTAGTTGTGACGAGTTGTGCTTTATTTTCGTTTTTTGTATATTTTTTTTTCTCTCTTTCTTTCTGTTTTTTAGTTTCGATTTCAATTGTTTGTATTTGTAGGTCTCCTCTTTTCTATTATTCAGTTCTTTACGTAAATTTTTGTGTATACACTGTAGCGTCATTTGTTTGTCATATCTTCGCATTTTGTCATCACATTCTTTGTGATATTTCTTTTTAGTTTCGCTGTTTATTTATTTGACTTATGCGAATGTTTTCGTATTGTTTGATCTTTGTTATTGTTTACATTGACTCTGATCTTTGTTATTGTTTACATTGACTTTGATCTTTGTTGTTGTTTACATTGACTCTGATCTTTGTTGTTGTTTACATTGACTTTGATCTTTGTTATTGTTTACATTGTTGGTGACCTTTGTTATTGTTTACATTGTCTTGTTATTGTTTGCATAGTTCTTGCATAGTTAGCTTTCACTATTGTTACATATATGCTCATGCACTATTGGTCTATAGTGCACTTATCATAACTAACTGGTGGTTTTTTGCTTATGCACTATTGTAGTGCAGTTATGATAAATAACTGATGGTTATGCACTGATTTGGGTAGTGCACTGATAATTAAGAGGTGACTTGTGATATTATTATACATTTGATAATACAAGTTGGTGTCAAGTCTTGTTTCCCACAGAGATTGGAGTAAACATAGTGATTATACAAGCACTTTATTAAGTCTTGTTGCTATTAAGATTGAAATAAGATAATTAATTATTTCAGGTTCTGTACTCACATTTTAGACATCATGTCTACATTTGAGTACTTTATTGAGCAGGGTAAAGCCCTTGGGAAGACAGGTGATAAATTAGAAGAATTTGCGACTGTTCAATATGCCAAGGCATTGAAGTCGGAAGAAAAGAAAATGAAAGAACAAACTGAACAAAAGAGAATAGATGCTGAAAATTTAAAACTGCAGATGCAGATGGATGAGAAAAGATTACAAATGGAAATGGAAAAACAAAAAAGAGAAGCAGAATCTCAGGAGAAGAGACTTCAGGCTGAGGCTGAAAATAAGAGACTTGAAAAAGAGGCTGAAAATAAGAGACTTGAAAAAGAGGCTGAAAATAAGAGACTTGAAATTGAGGCTGAAGAAAGAAAGTTACAGGCTCAGGCTGAAGAAAGAAAGTTACAGGCTGAGGCTGAAGAAAGAAGGTTACAAAGAGAAGCTGATGAGAGAAAAGCAAAAATGGAGCATGAAGAAAAACTCTTAGCTTTAGAGTTAGAGAAGTTAAAGTTATTGAACACTGGTAATGCTAATGATGCAAATAAGGTGTCAGATAAGACTAATGCTAAGGATTTCAAGCTTAATCTACCAGCATTTAATCCCTCAATCGATGATATAACATTTTATCTAGATAGATTTGAAAGTGCATGTAATGTGCATAATATAGATAAAACATTATATGTTTATCATCTGTCCAAGATACTTAGAGGTGATGCTTTGACTTTGTTGAGTATGGTAGATGTGCCTGACAAAAACAACTATGAGGTTGTCAGGGCGGCATTGTTAAAGAAGTACCAACTTAACGAGGACGGATATCGTCTTAAATTTAAAAACATGTTACCAGAAACTGGAGTTGAATTCTCTGAATTCATCTCAGGCATACGTCTTACTTTTTTACGATGGGTTGAGTTGTCTAAGACAGAAAGTACATTTGAAGCTCTCATGGACTTACTACTTAGAGACAAGGTTATGTCTTCTGTTAATGAAGCTTTTCTTTCTTTTCTTCATGAGCGTAAGCCTAAAAACATAAAAGAAATGGAAGAATACTGTAGCCAGTATGTTACTGCGCATCCGCACATAACCATTAGCAACTCTAAGGTGAAAGAAGGTCTGCCAGTTGCTTCGGCAGCACCTTATGGCCCAAATTTTATGCGTAAATTTCAGGGTAGCCAGCAAAATTTCAATAAAAAGAGTAACCGTAATTATGCCCAGAACCATAGTAATCAATTCCAGGGTGATTCTTCTTCCCACAACTGGAGACATCCTAATACTACACGTTATTCTACGCCGGTTAACTTTAGAAATTTTCACAAAGGTAATCGGTATAGAAGGAAATATTTTTTGCAGAGACCTCAATACCAAGATAATAGGGGTTCTCAACAGCATAGAGATGGTAATGACAGTTATGGAAACTGGAACTCAAACCAGGATAAAAATTACAGTAGGGACTTTAATGATAATTGCAGAGGCAATAATGGTCGCGGTAGATCGCAACTTAAGAGAAAAAGATATCAACAGACAAACTCTGTTCAACAAGAATCTCAGGGAGCAGATAAACAGGTTAATAATGATAAAGACCATAATGCTATCGGATGCTCATCTTTTGATTTTGGTAGGGCAAATAAATGTATCCAATGCAGTACTTTATTTGATCCGAAAACCGTTAGTACTCTAAGCTGTGGTCATCCTTTGCCCGCTCTTCCTGCTAATGTTGCTCATGATGGGAGAGGTTCTCTTATATTACATAAGGGGCTAGTAAATAGTAATCCAGTCTCAGTATTGTTTGATTCTGGATGTACTACTGTCGGCGTTAGGCAATCTCTTGTAGATCCATCCTGTGCTACAGGAAAGGTCATCAAATGTGTCACATTTGGTGGCACGTTGGAAAAGTATCCTACTGCCATAATACATATTGCTACTCCTTTCTTCACGGGAGAGGTCCACGCGTGTCTACTTCCAAACCCTATTGCGGACCTTATTATTGGTCATATTCACGGAGTTAGGGAATGTACCCCACAGCAGATTGCTGTTTGGGAAGAGCAAAACATTGAAGCTACCAATGCGGTGGTCACAAGAGCACATGCTCTGGATCCACCTCAAACTTCATTAACTAATAATGATGAAGTAAATGACCAAGATAGTCACTTGACTATTACACGTGACTCATTTATCAAATTGCAAGAAGAAGATCCTTCTTTACAAAAATTCTTCATTCTAGCAAAAAAAGGTGATCCTAATCAAAATACTAATAGAAAATCTTGGATTTCTATGAAGAACGGCGTACTTGTACGTATGGTACAAGACTCGACTACGTCCACTCATTCACAAATTCTTGTGCCTAAGAGCATGAGATTGCAAATATTGCAACATGCTCATGACTCGCAATGTGCTGGACATATGGGTTTTTCCCGTACAAAGTCGAGGGTTCTTGCGGCTTTCTTTTGGCCATTTGTGAGCAAGGACATACGAATGTACTGTCGCTCTTGCAAAGTATGTCAGGAGGTCAAATCTAAAGGACCACGACATGCTGCGCCTATCCAGGCTGCTGACATTCCTATTCGCCCTTTTCAAAAAATGGCAATAGATATTATCGGTCCTTTTAGAATTAAGTCGGCTAGAGGACATCAATTTATTCTTACATGTGTCGATATGTGCACACGTTGGCCAGAGGCAATACCTCTCAAGAGCATCTCAACTGCTGATATCGCAGACGCTCTTTGGCTGATATTTTCTCGCTTGGGTTTTCCCGGAGAAATATTGTCAGACCATGGCACTCAACTTATATCAGACACTATGTC
This sequence comes from Oreohelix idahoensis, assembly GCA_024509875.1. Taxonomy (NCBI): domain Eukaryota; kingdom Metazoa; phylum Mollusca; class Gastropoda; order Stylommatophora; family Oreohelicidae; genus Oreohelix; species Oreohelix idahoensis. The sequence goes on from JAMPIV010008741.1 coordinate 567,478, forward strand.
ACAGGTAATGTCTATGCTACACATTAAAAGGTCTCTCAGCAGTATCTATCACCCAATGTCTAATGGGTTGGTCGAACGTTTAAATAGGACTCTGAAAACTTTACTTGGTAAAATAACTGAGGATCATCCTCAGGATTGGGACAGGGTCTTACCCGCGGCTCTCTTTGCGTATAGAGAGGTCCCCAATGAACATACGGGGTTTTCCCCTTTTGAACTTGTCTTTGGCGCGCAACCGCGCGGCCCTATGTCTTTACTTCACGATCTAATCACTGCCGATAATATTAGCGATGAGACTCAATCTTCTTATGAGTACGTCATTGCTCTTAGGCAAAAGATCATCGAGGCATGCAAACTAGCAACTTCGTCTTCCGAATTTGCTAAAGAAAAGGCAAGGCAGTTTGCAAATAAGAATAGATGTCTACGACAACTTTGTCCAGGTGACAAAGCTCTCGTTCTACTTCCTTCAAGGGAGAACAGACTTCTAATTGCATGGAAAGGTCCATATGCAATAGTCTCCAAAATTTCTGATGTCGACTATGTTGTCGATATTGATGGAAAGCATAAAACTTTCCACATAAATATGCTCACGGAATTTTATGAAAGACCTGACTATTTGCAGCCTATTTTCCAGGCAACGGACAATTCTCAAGCACCTCATGGTCAGTACTCATCTCTGTCAGTTATACAGGATGAGGAAACTACTTTTTCTGATGTCAATCTTCCTCTTTCTATGGTCCCACTTTATTCTACGGAATCTTGGAAAAACGTGACCGTTTCTCCAAATCTTTCCGCTGAGGAACATCGACAAGTTTCTTCGATGTTGCAAACATTTCAGGATGTTCTTACAGACATCCCGGGACACACACATGTCATTGAACATGACATTGTGCTAACTGATCATAATCCTATCAGAGTCAGACCCTATCCAATACCTATCCATTTCCAGTCTCAAGTCGAAAAAGAATTGGATGAAATGATACGTTTGGAAATCATTGAACCATCCACTTCAGCATACTCTTCGTCTATGGTTATTGTTCGAAAGAAGGATAATAACATTCGCATTTGCGTAGATTATCGCAAATTGAACCAAGTTACGAAGTTCGATGCTGAACCTATGCCTTCATTAGAAGAGCTACTCAATAAACTTTCTAATTCTAGATTCTTTACCAAACTAGATTTGTCTAAAGGTTATTGGCAAGTCCCGCTAACTGAACGTGCCAAACCTTTTACAGCTTTTTCTACACCTAGGGGTTTATTCCAATGGAATTTCATGCCTTTTGGTCTTATGAACGCCCCTGCTACATTCGTACGCATGATGCGGCGAATTCTCGCATATCGTACAGATGTCATAGCATACCTAGATGATATCTGTCTATTCAGTGATTCCTGGGAAGATCACTATTTGGGTTTATACGAATTACTGTCTACTCTTCGCGAGTATAACTTGACTGCAAAACCCTCTAAAGCCTTTATAGGATTTAGTGAGATTTCTTTCCTAGGTCATCGTGTTGGTCATGGTCTTTTAAAGACAGAGGACCACAATGTTTCAAAAATACTTAACATTTCGGTCCCTAAGACGAAGAAACAAGTAAGGAGTCTATTAGGTTTGATCCAATTCTACGGACGATTCATTCCGAATCTGTCCTCCATTATGGCACCGCTTTCTACTTTATTGAAGAAAGGGTCGCCTAATCTGATCCGCTGGTCTAAAGAATGTCAATCCTCATTGGACCAGGTTAAAGCCCTATTTTCATCTCCACCTATTCTTAGGTTACCTACTATTGAGAAGACTTTTGTTCTTCGAAGTGACGCCTCGTCAACTGGGATTGGGGCAGCACTAATGCAGGAGTATTCTGATACTCTGCATCCGGTGATGTATATCTCTAGGAAATTAAATGCTGCAGAAAAGAATTACTCGGTTTTAGACCGTGAGTTATTGGCTATGGTATGGTCTATTCTGAAGTTACAAAGATTTCTTCTAGGCGCACATTTCATTGTGGAAACCGACCAGAAAGCGCTTACTGCTATTCAGAGCAAAAACTTGAAGAGCTCGAGGTCCACTCGTTATGCCATAGCTCTTCAACCATTTCATTTCTCGGTTCGAGCTATCCGTGGTTCGGATAATGTAATGGCAGACATTCTGTCCAGATGCCCACACGATTCCACATGATTCTTCTGTCATATATATATATTTCCTGATATACAGTCCAATATTATAATGACATGTTAGTAGATTTTTTCTCACTTTTTTTTGAGGGAAATTTATAACATTGTACCATGTAATTATCTAAGAAGGCTTAGTTAGTGATATACGGGCCAAAAGATCACTCGGCCACATTTAAATAATATATTTGCATAATTGTATTAAGAGATTTACCAGTTGTCTTTAAGATTTGTGTTATTGATATTTTCGCAGCACATCATTGAAGTCTGCGAGATTATGTCCATTGTGGAACTTTGAGGATATCAAGTCCTGTCCTAGATTGGGAGCGGATGATGTCCACATCTTCTATTGCTTGTTTATGTCAACAAAGAACAACATTGTATTACTTATTAATTACTGATGCATTATATAATGTAATAAAATAGTGCGGTATATTAATATATTACACCGCTGTTCGCACAACACATTATATGATATCATAATAATATATTTAATTTCATATATTGGTATGAGAGTAATTTGACTTTTATTATGATGTTGCCATCATTGTGGCTTGTGTTGGTGGCACCTTCCTGGAATATATACGCGAATACTTAGATAAATTTTTTCTCTAAGGACCTGGGATATGATCTCAGTTTCGCTCCATGTGTTGAGCTATTTTGTTAGGTATATATCCGCGCATCATACGTGCGTTAGGAGCCTAGATTTTTCCGGCTCCAGGATTTAAAAAAAAAAAATGTTTCATTTTTTTTTCCCGGGAGGGTGCGGTAATGTTACGCACAAATAATTACTTTTTCCAAAGTCTTTGTATGATCATTTTTCGTATGTATGATCATTTTTTGACTGAAATGTGTATTATGTTTTTTACAGTCAAAGGGACATAACCCGAGTTATTGAGACTACAATTTTTTAGGAGTTTGCCTTCTCTTGTATAGAGACACGTTCGGTCTATAATTTCTTGAACGAAGCGTGACCATATCTCCTTATTTGGTAGTATCAGTCAACTGTTGTAGATGTCTGAAACCTGTCTTAACGCTTCTGTTCATGACCATAAAAGGCGCGACTGTGTAAGACTTTTATCTCGAATGTTCTTAGAATGGTTTGTGTGAATTGATACTCACGTAGATGAGTTCTGCGCATGTCAAAAACTGGGAGTTCGTTCTGTGTGTTCCGCCCAGCTGGGGAGTTTAGAAATGGTCTGAGTAGCGAGCGGACGCAACCTGCGTCTTGTGATTTTCTGAGGGAAATACATTGTCTTTGTGAGTTAGTTAGCTAACTAGACTATTTCCCAGTATTATTCAAGCCTGCCTGGAGGCATATGTTCGTGGTTGATTTCCGAAGAAAGGTAATTCCTCTTGTATCGAACTTTTTGCTATCATCTAGAAGTTCGTCATTTTGTCGCTCCTTGCTCGCCTGTGTGATTCAAAATGGAGAGGTACTTTGACTAGGTTTAAGTCACCGGTATCTTTATACCTGAACTAGTTATATATATATGGGTCGCTCTAGACCAACAAGACTATTGTCTGTGTTCCAGGATTCGTTATATCAGAGATCACGTCCAAGTCAGATGGTTAGACTTAGAAACGTTATAAAGGTCGGTTTGACCTGTATGCCCAGTATGCTATTCACGTGCAGACAGTAAACGGACTTATTGTATACATCTGATCTGCTAGCATCAGAAAGGGAGCATTTATTGTTGTCTATGAACATTGAAGATCTGCAGCTGACACTGTTGCAGAAGTTATATATATTATTTATACAGCTTCACGAACCAGAACTTTATGATATCTGTTTACAATACAACTATTGAGTATTGAATCCTACATGACTATCAGTTAATATGATTTTGAATGCTGCATTCGTTATACTATGCTGGTGATGACATAAATATCATGACTGTTTTGTGGCGTGCAATAAATGGTATAAAACTAAAGCGAAGTTACCATTTCTATGACTCTACACGTCATGTTGCCTGTGGTGTACCCTGTGAACTGTTCTACTGCAACACACACAGCAACATTCTAAATCAGAGAAGACACCTACATCTTGCACTTTAATACCAGGTGTCGATAGGGGTGGCAAGTTATCATTTCAGCCCAAATCCACCTTTATCAGTAACAAACCGATTAAAGAGAGAGTTTGAGAGGCAAAAACGTTATGCGGATAAAAAGGCTAAGTTACAAGAATTTCAGCCAGGTGATAGAGTTTACTATAAGAAGCATGTGCGCCCCACTAAGTTTGACAACCAATGGATAAAAGGTTATGTTGTCCTGGAGAGACCAACATTAATTAATTATAGGATATGGAATGAGAAATTGAACCATACCACGAAAGCTCACGTTCAACAACTACGGAGAGATGACTATAGACCATGAATTGGAGAGCTCGGCATGAGAGAGAGAGAGAAAAGCAAGGAAGGAGAGCCATCCTTGTAACGACACCAGATATCGATAGTGAAGAAAGGAATCCAGAAGGTTATTCGTTGATGGAAAACCCTTTTAGTAATCTAAATACTAAGTAGAATGGAAACGTAGGAACAAGACAAAAACAATCTGAACAGAAAAGAAATGGAAAATATAGAGCACCACAGATTAGTGATGGGAGATCGATGGAAGAACAGATCATTGAAGAAGCGAAGATGAAATTCCGTTGATGGATTATAAGCGGGGATTTCTAACAGATAATTGGGAAAGCGAAGATGAAATTCCGTTGATGGATTATAAACGGAGATTTCTAACAAATGGGGATGAGAATAATGAAAACACGAAACCAGAGGGGACCACAGTTCAACAGAAACCACAGGAAATTCCTCAGGACTTGATGACGTCAGACGGAAAAGATTTCAGAGGCACAGGAAGTGTTAGACATTACAGGTGCACGAGAGAATAATGACAAGATTGATGTATCGTCGGATGATTCATCAGATTATGAAAGACGTCTCACAAGATTGAGAGATGAAAACCAGTCGGAGACGAGGCAAGGAAAGGAGAATAAGGTAAAAGGTTCTAAGGTGTTCGCAATTGAAGAGATAACTGCATTGTGTGCAGAGATCGAGAAGGAGATTAAAGAATTAGAAGCCAGAAAGAACTTGATGGAGGCATCTAAGGATGTCAGCAAAACAAGAAGGAATTGGTATAATGACGGAAGTGAGAAGGAAGAAGTTGAGAGGAACTCAAGAAATAGTAAGAAAAGAGAGGACGATGAAGAGATAGCGGCACATTGCCCATGTTTCAAGAAAAAGAATAGAGAGCAAAAAGTAGAGAATGAAGTACAGAGAGTTAACAGAAGCTTGAAAGAGAAGAAGAAAATTAGCAAGGTAGCTAAGCCAAGTATAAAGGAGATGAAAAAAGCCATAAAAGATGAATTGAAGGTAGCTAAACCCGACACATTGGTACTAGAGTATATACAGAGATTTCTAGAGAGAAGGTTTGATACAGACTTATCAGGAAGAACCTGAGAAATTCGCAGACTTGTAATGAGAGTGATGGAAGAACTTGATTACTGGGGAATCAAGGTAATGGAAAGAGACGTGTTCTCTGATTCGGAATCAAGCTATTCAGACGGTATATCGTCAGATAAAGAAGATAAATGGGTATTCACGGAGGATGAAGGCCTAAAGGAAAATATAAGATACGGGAATAAAGAGAGCTATTTGAGAAAAGTAAGGCCTATGGAGAGATGTGAAATGGTAGAAGAATTGAGAAAAGGAATGGGAGAAGAGGTGAGTGAACAGGGTAAGGAAATGATTAAGGAGGATGAACCAAATATAGAGGAGTTAAAGAAGGTGTTAGAAGCTATCATAGGACGGCCTGATATTAACTTATCAAGAAGCAAGGTATGGAAGTTGTTAGAGGGAAAGTATCATACACACTTTCCAAGAACAAGAGATGAAATAGATATAGTGCTAACGAAAATGTTAGATAACGAAACCCAGGAAAGACGACGGAGAAGGATAGAAAAAGCGAATCGTGATCGAAGTCAGAAAGGATATAAAGGGAGGAAGCAACTATAGAAATTGCTAACCAAAAATTGCGGGAAAGATATAGGGACCAGGAGGTCACTATAGAGAAAACAGTGGAGAATGAGTAAGTGGATTGGAGAGGCTGTGAGGATGAAAAGGTTGAAAATAATTAAAAAATTAAGGTAGGATAAAAGTCATGAAAAATAACGAGGGGAAATTGTGAAAGGAAGAAGAGGCCATAGGAGATGGCGAAATTAAGAGGTAGTGTAGAGTGCAGAGATGATACGGTGATTGCTAAAGTATTGTGGAGACTTGTTGGGAGATAGGCTTCTCCTAAACTCAGAGGATAAGACGGAATTGTGAGAGGAGTATAGAGAATGAAATGAGACAGCGAACAGGATTAAGAAGATGGGAAAAGAGAAAATCTTTAAGGGCTGCTTATAGCAGTTATAAGTACAAGATAGAGGCGATGGCCAATTCTTGTACAAGGGCATTAATAGAGTCTAAACGGACTTATGTGTGAGCTTAGTTGGGGAAAACGATAATACCCATACAGCAGAATAAGGGGTGAAAACATAGATGCAGCGGTGGAATGACAAGAGGGTGATTATAGAAGTAAGGAGCAAGACAAGAGAAGAAACGAGTATAAGTGAGGGGCTGAGATATGGTCATGACGAGAGACGAGTGTAAGGTGAGGGGGAGTAGTAGTTGAGTGTCTATGTTGTATATTAAATTAACAAGGAAAATTGTTGTAAAGTATGAGTATGTTAAATTGTTGATTAAGAAGTTAAACGTTACTACTTATAAGTATTTAGAATTTTGTAAAGAATTGGTTCAGCATATAGTTAGTTATGAGTTAGTTGGGTAGCTGTAGGAAGGGAAGCGTTTTATGGATTTGTGAGAGATAGGGCAGGAAGGGAATGATGTTTGGACATCATTCTTTCTTTGAGGGACCCTGGGGTGTATATGTCACAGGAGCAGTGACATACGGATCGAAATGACGTAAACTGAAGAATAATGGACCGATTGTGTAAAGAAAGGAGTACTCTCGAAGCGAGTTGCGGAAAAAGAACGTAATTCGAGAGACCACCACGTCATGGGGAACAACGATGACACATCAGACATTATCAAGGGGAATTCCATCAAGATGCCACAAAAAAAAAATAGAAGAACTCAGCTACAGTCTGAAAATGAAACATCTGATCCAGAGAATGACAACCATTCGATAGGAAGATGGTAGCTTCCAATAAGAAGAAAGTTTCCATAAAAGAAGTGAGTACCCCAGAGTTTTAATCCATACAGCGAGTCGACAAAAAGATGAAAGGAACGTCATCGAATTGATGAGAGTCGTCAAGATGGAACCACGGGTTCACGTTCAACTAAGGAAGAATAGTTCAGAGAATAACGCGTGAATCTTCTAGAAGGGTTGACTTAGTAGACCCCTAACATTCATTCTTTGTGGGAAGAAAGGACGCGGTTAAAGGATTCTGTTGAGAAAAGGGATCATGAGAATAAGGACAAAGTGAGGTTGGAGATTTGTAAAACGGTTGAGCTTGAAGGTTAAGGTCAGGCGGTCATAATTTAAGTTGACCTTCCTAGTGTAACGATAATGTAGGAAGATAGAAACTATAAAGAAATCGAAATGAGATGACAATAAGCGATGTGTCTAAGGTATTAAGAAGTTCAATAAATTATTATAGAGTTGATCGGAGTAAGACTTGTGTTTGTATTCGTTGAAAGAGGCCTTGAGTTCCAATGACATTTGTTCGTGCTACAGTGCTAAGTTGGTTAAATCAGTTACCGATGAAGGATTGTCGGAACTGGTGAATATGTTCAAACAAAGAACTATCAAGGGAAAATGATTCAGTGGACAAGGTAATAAATTTACGCATACGGGGATAAGAAAAGACTTAGGAAAATAACAAATCAAAAGTGAAGCCTAAAACATTGATGAAGTATCTCGTCCATAAACAATATGACTCCACCCCCCATCCAGCGTATTGCTCACTACTATACGATCCCATATAAAAACAACGGCCTACTAAAGTTAAGCGAAGTACCATGAGAAATAATATCGAGAGCAAAAGAGTAACACCACGCTGTGACATTAACACGCAAATCATATCTTCTCTTCCATTCAAATCCCCAGGTTAAAATACTACTAGTAATGATGAGTACAACAAACTATTAAAAAAATAATAATCGGTATCGTCTCTTCTTTTATATTTCTCTTTTCTTTTTTTCGCAAACCCACTCCTTTTCCAACTTGATACACACTAAACATTTAACCGAAAACTTTCAATAGTAACTAAGGTTAGTTTTATAAACCTTATTAGGAATATTTGGGAATTCGCCACTATAACACGGGCAAGAAACGAAGAATATATATCCTAACACTGTACTTGTGAGCAAACACTGACCATCGAGGTCAAACTAAGACCGGTTCCACGCAAATAGATCTAAGGTGTAATATAGAAAGGTACGTTAAGATGTTGGTGGCCGCAGCACAGATTTTCATCTGTTTTTCTAAAGATTAATTATGTGACATATTCAATAGCTTAATTCTATATGTTCGGCGTAAAGAAAAATATAGGACTATTGTACCCTCATGGATATCCTCAAGGCGAATAATTTGAATTTTAGCATGGAGCTTGCAACGTCCTCGAGTAAAACAAATTGCCACTGAAACCCCTGCTGCAAGAGCATGTAATTGTTGTGTGCAGGTTTCCCGTGGAGACGGCCGCATTAGTGGCTCATTGCTCCGTAAAGAACGCAAAGGAAAATGACGACAAATGATAGAAAATTACAGGGAAATCTCGATGGGACCCAAAGGATGTGTTCATTATTAACGATCGACATGTGCCTGTGTAAGCCCTATTCAATTCAGTATCTCATTCTCTCATTTTGACAGCCGTGTTATAAGCGTGAATTATGTCCACTGTTAACTTTGTTTGATGGGCGAGATAACATTAAAACAGATGTACGTGCTAAGTCCAGATCCACTGTCTTGTTGACCAAGTGAGAAGGTATCGTTTTTTTTTTTCTTAACCAGCGGCACTTAGGCTTTCAGCCCTTCGGCCCAATGACATGTTATTGCGAGGCTGGGGAACCTGAGGACTTTCCTTCCAACCCGGTCAGGAGCTTCGCTCCTTCCCATCCACAGAGGGTTTATCACAGGAGCCGTTCAGGTTATTCAGTCAAATTTCCGGTCGTAAACATTCCTTCAAACGCTGACGCCCGGGTTTGAACCATGAACACCTGGTCGCCAGTACAACGCCGAAGCCATTACATCAGCGCGGCTCCCAGAGAAGGTATCGTTACAATGATATATTGCAAAAGAGGATTTAGGCAACGCCTTCGTGGGCTTAACCAGCCCAAATACTTCCGCCGGTGTGGGGGTAACTCTTGTTCTTCTTTGTTATTAGAAGGGATAATAAAATATACAAATATGTTTCAGAGCGCAAGAAGGGTGGAAAATTGGAAAGCTGGCGGGTTTATCTGGAGACACGTTGCCATGCAACGGCAAGACGTGCATTAACAGACGTAAATATTAGACAAACATAAGGGTATGTGTAGCGAAATCTGTGAAACAATCGCTAAATTCAGTAAGCTTTTACTCCTATAAAAATAAATAAACCCGCCCGTGTGTGTTTGCCTATCGTCGTCCTCTACGCCAGTAGAGCGCTGAATTTTATACAGTAGTAATGCTATATAAGGAAAAAACGATGGTCATATATCGGTCATGTCCTACGAATGCAAAACAACAGAATACCACTACAGGCGCTCACTTGGGTTCCTGAGGGTAAGAAGAAAAAAGGAAGACCAAAAGAAACACTCAGAAGAACAATAATAAGAGAAGGAAGAACGTTGGGCCTAAATAATGTGCAAGAGCTAAGAGGAGTGGCGTCACAACGAACAACCTGGAGAGCACTGGTTTCTGCCTTATGCGCCGTGTTTGGTGCTTAAAGAATTTATTATTATTATTAATGCTTAGACAATGATCCCACCGTCAAATATTACACGCTTTCCTAGTTTAGTCCTTGAGACTTACAATTAACATGTGCCAGAGCTGCGACACCAAACTGCCGTTCTGAATTAACGCAAGATTTTAACTTTAACGTCTCTAATAGTAGCAATTCGGACATTTTCCAGAAGGGTAGAACGAAACTGCAGTAAGAATTAACGCCAATATTAAAGCCGCCGTGCAAAACCCCTCTTCGCTCGACACGCAGTTCTATGCCTATATCCACGCTGTTGGACACGCCAGAATATATAAACACACACACCAGTGTATTTCGGGCTAAAAAGTAACTATAAGGTAACATACGGCCAACGCGTTGTCGAATTGTGTGACGTACTACAAAAGCGCTGTTTCGTTCTGAATGAGAACGCTCGCTACAGACCAATTATACGATTAACGTGGAATATTTGAAAATACAGTGGGAGAAGGGGAGGAAAGGGCATAGTTGGTAGTGTCTCAATTTTGTTGTTTACAAGCAGGGCGTAGAAGGTTAGATAGAAGAAAAACTTAGATACTTTTCTTATATGCTAAAATAAAAGACAGTGACGAATACAATGACATTAATTAAGAAATAGAAGAGTAAAGTGTTAATGTATCTTACCGTAGATAGAAAAATATGTTATTTGAAGAAATAAAAGGGGAAAACGATAATAGTAAATATAATAAATAAACGTATAAAAATATAACTACTGTGTGACAGACAGCAGCCTGATCAATAATTACTTTTCAGAATTTGAAACACTTAGTATATAACCGAGATATTGGTAGAAGACAGATGGACGAACAGACGTATATCTCTCTCAGCTTGACATATTGGGAGAGGGGAGGTAATCCTAAGTTTGAAATTTGTAGTCCAAGATTTGAAATTTGAGTTCAGTTTTGAAAAAAAGGACGCTAGAAGCCTAACAGTCCTTGATTGGCTGGAGTCTAATATACTAACGGAGGAATAAAACTAGTTTGAAGGTAGTGGTAGTTGCCACTTGAGAAAATTTGTATTACACTAAAGTTGTGTGAAGACAAGATATTAGTACGATCTTGTTTTGCTGATCTGCACCAGCAAGCGATCTGGATTTGACCATATTTATCGCAAATCAAACTTATTAGTGTTAATATTTCTCTGATGCGGGTTTCATCTATGACTCAAAGTGAGCCCAGGTCAACCTAGACCTGTATATACTTCTGCATGTGAAGAATTGAGGCAGTATTATCTGTGTGCTTCAGTATTACATTTCAAGAGCAGAATCCTGACTTGGCAGTGGAAGCTGTGGATGTGAACAGAAATCCTCCTGTATTACAGCAACTCCTAAGATAAGAAATCGTCTACGGGCATATGATACAACAAACTTAACCACTCTCTTTTCCCAATGTGTAAATTATATTTCAGAAAGTGATGAACATAGACGTTCTTCCTGTGATAGGGTGGCGAGGTGATGATGATGATTATATTGTGATGTGTGATCACTCTCTTGTCACACTCGCACCGACCCGAACAACAATAAAACTCTTGATTCTAGAGGCAGGGGCTATATTTATTTTTATAACACATTCAGTGACAAAGCAAACATTAAACAAATAGGCTAGCGAACATAACAAAATAAAACTAAACAAAACAAAACACCCAACAGTGCCCGATGCTAATCTGAAGAAGCAAACAAAGCACAGAATAGTTAAAATCATAATATAATACTGAATGAGAAACACCACGCTCTCACCTGTCAAACTGTCCTACGCAACTATCACACACACACACACTCATGTGTGTCATCCAATGCGACTAGTAAGGTGTTGTGCGTGGGGCTGGCAATCTCACCATGTAACACAGGTTGCTACGGAAACCACTACTGCAAGAGCACACACTCAGCTATCACACACACACACACTCATGCATGTCGTCCAATGAGACTAGTAAGGTGTTGTGCGTGGGGCTGGCAATCTCACCATGTAACACAGATTGCTACCGAAACACTACTGCCCTAGCATATGAATACTTAATATGGAGGCAAACCACACTGTTGGCCCCATGCTCCCTCAGGAGCGGAGAAGAGAAATATATACCTTGAAGTGAGCCCACGTGCTCTCACAACCATTCCTCACATAACCATAATTAAATAATCATAAAATGGACATAAAATAATATTCAACTATATGTACAACAAATACTCTCAATAACGAGAATAAACCACTGTCTCGTAACCGATCCACATCAGTATTCGTTACTGCATTCTGAAGCATGTCGTATGTGACGACTGGTGCGCCTGGCAACTAGCGTGTCGTATATGACCACTGATGAGACTGGGAATCTCATCACATGAAACACATCGTTACCGAAACAACCACTGCAATAGCATAAAAATGCTTCTTGTCAGCTTGTGATAGACACCAGCCACATTGGTGTTTCCATGCTCCGCCGGGAGCAACCAGAGAAACACATGTCTCAACAAAGGAGTGGCCTCGCGCTCTCCATAAATCTAATTACATATTCTCACCTCACAGTAACCCATTAAATATATACAGTAGAATTATGATAAGTAGGCTATCGTGAAATACACTCAATTACTTTTACATAAAAGAAATAAGATAATTACTCTTGACTTTAACAAAACTGGCATTAACACGAAAACTATCTCTTTCCTTTACTGGGGAAAATTATCTTAATCTGCTTCCCACCCACGTGTCAATTCACACAATATAAAACTGGCATCTTCTTTATACAATCACACATGGTGACGCGCCGCCTTTCATGACCACGTGGTTGCCATCCTGATAACAGTCAATATCATCTAAATTAAAGTAAAAAATCGCTTCTCTGTCCAGTTTCATGTATGAAATAGCTCCCTACTAAATTTGCCCGGTCTGATGACTGAAATACTTGATACTAAATTCTCACATCTGGATTTGGGCTTTGCGTGCCTAAAAAAAACCTATCAAACATTATTTTCACTCATCTATCACTTCGAGACTAAATCATAATGTCCTAAAAAGACATTTTCTTTGGAAACACATCTATCTATATCACTCAACATTAAAATAGCCACATCGATATTATTTCCGAATTATATAAAACTAATTCTAATTTAAATTAACTCACGTGTCATGTCTTTGTGTTCTTCTGTGTGGGTACACAGCGCGCCTCGTTTCGTTCTCTATCGTCAGGGCTGATACTTAAAAAGGGCCGCTGGTAGTTCGCTATCTCTTTTTATAGGCACTAGGCTAATCACTCACTTTACTGCGCGCTGGGCGTATTAATCTTGGCTACTTAAATATCACACGCGATTATCGCTTTAGGAATAGCGAAAACACAAATAAAACCTACCGCTATTATCAAATAACACAATTCTACACCACAACTTAATTTCAATGGATTATTACGGCCTTTTCATCAATCTTCTTTATCTCGTCAGAATTTTTACATACTAGGCGCACTTCTAAAATATGGGCGATAAATCTGCCTAGAAACAGGTAGGGGGCGGGCGTCTCCTTTTCGGCCCCATCACATTCCAATTATTACACATTCACAGGATCAAGAGTAAATTGACACTGTTCCAGATTGACATATAATGATAGTGGTGAATTAATAACAGACTCAGTTATAGTTGAATTACGTTTATGTAAATACTTTGAATTATCATTTTGAGTTTTCAACATTCCTGTATTCACAAAATTGTGATACAGGAACAATAAATTGTACAAAAGATTTCAAATTTAACCAGTGAGTTGTTCCATCATTGTTCATTACTTTATAAGTGTAGTTGTTGTTAATTTTGTTACATTACAGCGCATGTACCCTAGACATCTAGCTAGACAACACTCACACTCTCTATTACACATAAGTAGGAGAAAATATAGAGCTGGTTGAGGTCATAAGGTGGTAGCAGACAGGTTCCCTGAGAACACATTCTTAAATAACTTAACTCAGGATGAGCCGCGCTGGTGTAATGGCTACGACGTTGTACTGGCGACCAGGTGTTCATGGTTCAAACCCGGCCGTCGGCTTTTGAAGAAATGTTTACGACCGGAAATTTGACTGAATAACCTGAACGGCTCCTGCACATAAATCCCGTGTGGATGGGAAGGAGCGAAGCTCCTGACCGGGTTGGAAGGAAAGTCCACTGACCCCCCAGCCTCGCAATGACATGTCATTGGGCCGAAAGAGCTGGAAAGCTCGAGTGCCGCTGGTTATAGAAGAAAAAAAAAAAAAAAACTTAACTCAGGGGCTTGCACAGCTGACCTCACATCGGCTACAATTAATATCTGGTTCTTTAACATCAAAACCCACCACAGTATGTTTTCAGGCACTCGTAAACTGGTAATACAGCACCAGATAAATAGCAGTCAATATAACGGACTCATCGTTAACTACTATCACGGACGGAGGGGGTGGAGGATGGTGTCTGACGACTAACAGAAAGCTCGATTATAAATATGTCAAGCTCCTGACAGAACAAAAACTATGCCTTTTCTAGGAGCAAACCATCGCGTTACACTAATGAAGGTATATAAATCTCACACTGGAGTTGGAGACAGCAATAAAAATGGAGGGGAAAAAATCAGCAAGCATGGATAACATAAAAAAAGAAATAATTGAAGCTCTAGAGACTTCGATGCAGATAAAAAATATGGATCTATGTAATGCCATATACAATACCGGATACATACCACATGACCTGAAGACAGCAATTCTTATAATTTTGCCCGGAAAAAAAATGAAGGCAGTAGAATATTCAGACTTCAGAATAATCGGTCTGATGTGTCACATGATCAAACTACCGCTCATTGTGCAGAGCCGATGAAAACGTTAAATAGATAACAAAGTCAGAGAAGAACAGTTAGACTTTCGACGTAACAGGGGAACAAGAGAAGCAATATTTCATGTTAGGAGACTATCATAAACATATAGAGAAGTTTAGTCCAAAAATGTGTTTACGTATTTCACAGAAGAAGGTTTTTGACTGAGGTCATCACGATAAACTGACAATGTTGCAGACATAGGTATTGAAGGGAAAGGCATCATATTAATTAGTAATTTATAAGTACTGTAATATGTCTCCAAATAGTGAAAAATATTCATCATCATCACTCCATGGAGCATATGCACTTTCACAAACTTATGCCAAGTCGTCCTTTCCCGTACTACCAGTGTCGTATTTTGGTCTGTATTACAACACGTCAAATTTACCGCACGAAAATATCGAAGATAAACAGTACAATTATAACAACCAATAGAATCGCTCCTTTTTCTGTTATGTATAGGAAACCTTCTTATGTTTGACAGAAAGGGCCTATTCTGTGTATTTTATAGGAAGGAGTTATTTTATTTCTTGAAGAATAACAATATATACAGGGAAAGGTGTGTTCAAATGAAACCCGTCCCAGTGGCTTTATAACAAATATATGTAAGGTACATCAGCAGGAGTAGTAGAATTAAATACAGCAATTCTTATGAAGCAAGTACCCACTGGGGTTCTTTAGAAATAGTCACCATAGGCATTCAGACACGCATCCCACTGCTTGGGTAGACGGCGGATGCCGTCCGAGAAAAATGACTTTGGTTGCTTATTGAACCATTTGGTCACCGAGGCCCTGACGTCTGCATCGGAGTCGAATCGTTGTCCCTTTAGAGATTTTTTTAAGGGTCCGAACAAATGAAAGTCACATGGTGACAGATCGGGGCTGTAGGCTGGGTGTGGCAGAACTTCCCACCTTTTCCTTGCTAACGCTTCCTGCACAATGTTCGCAACATGTGGACGAGCATTGTCGTGCAACAGAATCACACCACGCGAAAGCTGTATGCAGGTTGTCTAGTGTGTCTTTGTAGCGGATGGCATTGATGTTCACGCCAGGCTCTTTAAAGTCTACCAATAGAAGCCCTTCATGGTCAAAAAATGCGGTCAGCATAACCTTACCGGCGGAAATCTGAGACTTGAATTTTTTGGGTTTTGGTGATCCGGGATGTTTCCATTGCATGCTCGCTGATTTGCTGCATGGCTCAAAGTGGTGGCACCACGACTCATCGCCTGCCACTATGCGCAACAGAAATGCATCACCCTCCTCTTCGCAACGCAGCAGGTGGTTCAAACTCCACTCTATGCGTTCTTCCTTATGGTGATCGGTCAGCATTCGTGGGACCCATTGTGAACACACCTTTCGATACTTCAGTTTCTTCATAACCACCATTTGAACTGTCCCAAGAGACACAGCGAATTCCTCTGCTAGCGAACGTAAGCTCCGACGACGGTCCACCCGTATTGCTGCATCAGTCTCGGCGATGGCTTCTTATGTCGCAACAATATGCACCTGACCTGGCCGCGGAAGATCTTTCGTTAACTGACGTCCTTCTCGAATCATTCGTGCCCAGTATTTCACTGTAGTCTTAGACACATTTTTGTCACCATACACTGCTTCCATTCGGCGATGAATGTCGACTGGTCGACATCCTTCGGCTGTTAGGAACTGAATCACCGATCGCTGATCGACCTTGGACAGATTCCTTATCACACCGGCCATTATTTTAACGGTCTGCAGCACAACCAATGAATACTAGGAGAATGAACACTTACACACTTGTACATTCGTATGTTCTTATTACGTCAGATGTGCCGTTATCATGCTCCTCCTACGAATGTCCACTTGGCACAGGGTCGGGTTTCATTTGAACACGACTCGTACCTAACTACTATAACATCTGGGATATTACTTAATAAGTAGGTACAAAGACGGCCTCATAATAGTAATTTATTTAAAGAGAAAAATTGGTTTTAGTGATATTTCTACATCAGGGTAGCACCCGATTTAGCTAATTAAAGACTGCATCGATTTAAATGCCATGTAGTAACTAAACAACAAAGATATAGAAAGATAGAGATAAATTAGCAATTTAAATATCACTTTAAATAATTAAAAACGACCCAGTAATAAGTTAGATATAGAATATTTAAACTTAGTCACATTATACGGGCAAGCTGAAAAACGGTTAGGTTTTGATTCTTAAACACACATTTGGACCGTGCTTCCGATTGGGCGGATACGGGGCTATATATAGAACTGGGACTTAGGGGAGTTCCGCCACAAAATTTAAAAATACCAAGCTGCATGAATAGAGCGCAAACTGTTACTGCAAAGTCTTTTGCCGCTGTGATCTAGAAGCAGACTTAAAATTCCCATTGAAAGCCTGTATCAGCTTGTGTATTATTGTCTGATTGTAAGAAAGATATATATATTTGTACATATTGTTGATTATCTGCCTGTGTATACCCGCTTATGTGTTCGGTGATGTGAAGAAAGTGAAACTACAGGACTAGTGTGTTGCCGCATTGAGGGCATACCTGTGTGACTTTGAAACGAAAGCCAGCATTAGAAAATGTGTAGAATATTTGTAAGTAGGGCAAAAATTACGACTGTAAGTTTTAATAGGGTATTTGAATGAGTATTTCATCCTGGAATTACACACTGTTCACGAACATAGGATAGGAGTACAGGAATTATTAACATGATGTAATCAAGTTGTCACTTGCTATTGTGTACTTAACCAAATCATTGTATGGAAGCCAATCATGGGCTAAGGAATCTATCATAGGATGTTTACAGGAAATGAATAATCACATGGAACTGGCTGTAAGAGAAATGAAGTTATATGTCCTGTGGAAACTGTTAGCACAATTTCTGAATAATGTTTATATGTGATGTGTGTGTGTGTGTGTGGAGTGGTGCTGGGGCCTAAATGGAATGCGGTTATCTTTCATTCCAGGTTCTGTCTCGATATTACAAAGTACGAAACATCCACTGTAGAGGAAGTCTGTTGGTGCCTACAGCTCTTTATATACCTCGAGCCATACCACGACTCCCAGCCTGGAGTTGCAGTTTGTGTAAAGCCGGCCTGATGGATGCAGATCATCATCTAATAAGATAGGTAGAATCTAGTTCCACTGTACAGCAAATCCAGCCAAAACTAAAGTTATAAAAACCACACATAATAAAAAAAAAAAAAAAAAAACATTTAATGATGATATATGAAGGACATTTGTTCAATAAAGTGAATTCTACAGTCCAGGGACAGTGATTATAGTATTAGTAAAGAAAGTAATTGACATTATCTCGTTACCTTTACCATATGATTCATTATGGAAAAGTACATTCCATATTATTTATTTAATGATGTAAATACCATTTGATTTCTTTTAGAATTCCTGACCGAAAAAATAAAGCGGTATAGGACAAATAAATTGTAAATAATTTCAGTCAGTCTTGCTTAATAATTCTTATTAAGTTAATGTTCTAACCTGATGACTTGGAAACCCTGTGGCTTAAATTCAAGGACATCATAAAGACAGCTGCTGCAAAAGCATGTGGTGAAGTCCGACTTGGGAACAAGAGAAAGAGGACACCTTGGTGGACAGAAGAAGTCAAAGAGAAAATAAGAGAGAAGAAAATGGCATGGAAACAATACTTAGGAGCTAAAAACACATCAGGACAAATAGAGAAATATAAAGAATATGTGATACTCAGAACAGAAGCAAAGAACAAGGTGCTAGCAGCAAAACAGAAGTCCTGGGAAGAATTTGGAGAAAATCTAGAAAAGGATGCGCAAGAAAACCAGAAATTGTTCTATAAGACCCTAAAGAACATGAGGAAGAAAAAACAATGTCCTCTCAAATTTATAAAGGACAAGCAAGGCAAATTGCTTACTGCCCCGAAGAAAGTAATGGAAAGAATATTTCTCAGAACTCCTTGATGGTGAGCAAGGTCAAGCATCAGAAATGATAACCAATAGCACAGCAGAGAAAACCAATGGTGGTCAAGATGACATAAAGATGGAAGAACTGAAGGCAGCACTGGAGAAAATCAAGATGGGCAAAGCAGCAGGGCATGATGGTATAACACCAGAAATGGTTAAGTACATGGGAGCATCAGGCGACCTATTACTCCTAAGGGTCCTACAGGCAGCGTGGTGCAACAAGGCCATACCAAAGGATTGGGAGATTGCCATCATAACACCGATTTTCAAAAAGGGTGACAATCGACAATGTGGAAACCACAGAGGCATATCCCTTCTCAGTGTCCCTGGTAAAATCTACTCTAGAATCCTAGAGCAGAGACTCCGATGCCTAGCTGAGCCACAATTGGATGAAGCCCAGTGCGGATTCCGAGCAAACCGAAGTACTCAAGACCTAATCTTCACACTCAGGCAGCTGAGTGAAAAGGCCCTTGAGTACAAGAGTGAGATCCATCTTTGTTTCATAGATCTGGAAAAGGCGTTTGACAGGGTCCCCTGGAGCAAACTTTGGGACTGTTTGGCAAGGAAGAACATTTCAGCACCTCTGATTCATGCTATACAGAGCTTCTACAAGTCTTGCAGAAATTATGTGAGGACAGCAAACCATAAGTCAGAAGAGTTCAGGACCACCACTGGTGTAAGACAAGGTGATATCCTGTCACCTTATCTTTTCATACTCCTCATGGACGATGTCATCAAGGCATGTAAGGAGAGAACAAGAAAGTATTCAGTGGGGTACTGGAAGATGAGACAGGTCTGTATTTCAGAGCTAGCATTTGCTGATGATGTTGTCCTGATTGCTAAATCAGAGACACATCTCCAATCCAACCTGCAAGTCTGGAAGGAAGAGCTGGAGAAGAGAGGGATGGTCATAAGCAGCTCTAAAACAAAATCCATGGTGATATCACGAGAAGAAAGAAAACATCAGATTAAGTTGGGAGAACAGGTCCTGGAGCAGGTCGACCACTTTAAATATCTCGGAGCTATCATAGACCGAAAGGGAGGCATCAAAGAAGAGTTGGCCACTCGAAAAGCAGCGGCTGGGAGACATAAATCGAGGATTCCTCAGCAAGAAAGAGGTTGGTAAGAAAACGAAGATGGCTGTCTACCGCTCCACCTATGTCCCAGTCTTGACATATGGATGCGAGTCATGGGCAATGACTACAACCCACAAAAGCCAGATCCAAACCTCAGAAATGAGGTATCTGAGGAAGGTGGTTGAAGTAACAAGAAGAGACATGGTCCGCAACCAGACGATACGTCAAGGCCTAAAATCCCACCCGCTGCAGACCCAAATAGAACAGTCCCAACTAAGATGGTTTGGCCATGTCTGCAGAATGGGAGAAGATCGGCTAGCACGACAAGCATGGGAAACAAAGAGCCAGGGATCCAGACCTCCAGGACGACCCAGAGTCCGCTGGGAGGACAACATTAGACAATCTTTGAAGGACCGAGGACTAGAATGGAACCAGGCCAGGAAGAAGACAGCTGAAAGAATGGTCTGGCGCTCTCTCTTCCAAACCTCTACACCTCACGGTAGAAGGGGAACGACTAAGTAAGTAAGTTAATGTTCTGTATTGAGATTTATTACATATAATTAATTCAATTTTCCCCTAGATAATTAGCCAGTAAAACAAAAGTATATTTATTAATCAATGTGGGATCTAGAGAGGTAGCAGACAGATCTTCAGTACCCCACACTATCATCATACTTGAAGGTTTACATAGCTTGACCCGACTATTGATGTCGATACACCCTTGCTCTTTTTAGAGAAGGGGGTATTTCTTATAAGACCAGTCTCTTATCTGGCACTATCCTGGTATCATCTGATACACCTTTGTGTCCAGGAAAGTCTTTATTTTAATATCATCCAAACCTCTCGCGACAACCAGCTCCAAATGTTTCCATGTCTTCTTCATCTCCTTATTATCTGTCTCTCGTTTTCTGCACGTCTTCATTGGTCTACCTCTACCCGCCCCTCTTACCCTGGGTATTCCAGAACAAGAACTACCTTATAATGCTATCAACGTATTTCCTCAATGTGTGTCCTAACCATCGCCAGCGTCGTCTTCTCATCTCTTGTTCCACTGAGTTGCCATCAGTTCCACACTAATGACTTTGTGGCACCATTTCAATCCTGTGTTCTACACAAGCCCCCATTTATGAAAGCCTGTAGCATTTTGTTGTTAACCGTTCTCCATGTTTCAGGGCCATACTAGAACTGACTTGAACTATGTGTTGAATATTCTGATTTTTGTTTTGGACTTAATTTCTCATGATCTCCATATATTTCCCAATGAAATGAAAGCTTCTCTAGCATTTTGTATTTTTATTTGCAGTAGTTTCTATTTGAAGCAAGAAAAGACTTCAATTAGTAATCTATACTGCAACAATAAAATCTGGCAAGAATGACAGACCAAAATGACAATGAACAATGAGATACGTATTGAAGCCAGTTTTAGAAAGGAAAACAAAAGTTACTTCTCTTTTAGTTTCAAACCACAGATTCCTCTTTGTCGTCCTCATTTTCCTTTTAGTTCCTTATAGAGTATGGAGCTGTGGTAGCGCAGTGGTTAGTGCACTGGCTTCCTAGCTCGGTGGTCCATGGTTCCATCCCCAGTTGAGGTGGGATTTTTTTAGATCGCAAACGGCTCCGGGGTCGACCCAGCCTCATGAATTGGGTACCAGAGCAACTGTGGGAAGGTTAAGGCGGCCGGAGTGATACTGACCACGTCACCCCTAATGTGCCGATGGTCAAGAAAATATGGGCCTAACACCATATTTCCAATATGCCTCAATAGGCGCGTAACGGGATCCTTGCTTCCTTCCTTATAGAGTATGGGGCCAGCACTGCCGCTGGTGCCCTTTCAGGAAGCCAGCAACAAGCGGGGGTTTCTGTAGCAGTGTGTTTAACACGATGCCCGCGAATTATTCCATGTCTAATATTTACAGGGAAAAATTATTGATTCAAACAGACAGGAGAAGTACCAGTACTAAACATCAGCGACAATACTATACAACCTTAGATCGTTATAAAAAAAACCCCCAAAAAAAACAAAAAACAAGTAAGCAAGCCAATAACAAACGCCGTGAATATTAACAGGATATTATCAAGAAGAAAATATGACACTTAGCAAAAAAGACGAGAAGCCAACTTTAAACATAGTCTCGTATATTGGGCACATAAGAAAAAGGTAGATGTGATAGGACGGGATGAAACTACATTCAACAACATGGGACAGATATTGACATCTAAACACATTCAAAGCGAGGGTAATACAGTGTTATATATACTCTTCATTTATGCATGGTACAGAAACATGATCCCTGGAAAAAGGGGAAGGGGTCGACCTAGACGACGGTGGACCCAGGACATCACAGAGAGTCTGAACTTGTCTTTGGTTGATGCAGGTTGACTTGCCTAGAATCGTGATGCGTTCAGAGCAGCTGTAATGGAGACAACGTTCTGAAAAGAATGCGTCACATGATGATGACAGAAACATGGACAATGAACAGACAGTTGAAGAAATAATGAAGGCCCTTTGAAATATGAATACATTTAAGAATGTGAATAATCTCATTGTAATAGAATAAAACAAAGAAATATAATGAAAAATAAAATTAATGAAAGAGATCGATACTATACAAATCAAATCGTATTTTAGTTATACAACTTTATTGAAAATCCCAATGGAAGGAACAATTGAAGGCAGGAAAGCTGGCAAAGGGCTTACAGTATTATAAGTGTTTAACATCAAGAGATGGGCAGGAAGTAGCTTATCATATCGCACCACTAAGACTAGAGATATAAAAATTTGGAGAACAGTCCAGCTGTCGTAGATTTTCGATAGGAGAATTAAGACTAGGTTTGGTCCCTTCTGAATAGGTTTGAATAGGTGATAGACTCAGTGAGAGTTAGTGAAAGGTAATAGAATTTCCACACACGTGAGATGATAGATTTTGATATAGTGGCTGTCTCTGAAAGCGAAAAGAATTCTTCTCTCTCTCACCTATCTTCTACAACAGTTGTTACAGCGTCAGACAGACTACACCAATATACATATTACGTATATTTCTATCACTCACAGGCACGCACATACACGTGACGACAGGTAAACACACAGACGTGGGAAAACTATAACAATGATATATATATTATCTAGAACGAGCTGACCAAACACGATTATTAAGTTCAAGAGCGATTTTAATATCAGGAAAAATCGGCTCACAACATCAAAGAAAGTACATCAAGGAAAATACATATACACATAGTCATAAAAATTCAAGGAAATGTTGCAAGGATGATAGCCCCGTTATAGTGTTAACTCTAGGTTTAGCCCGGCCCCGTTAAGAGAACAGATGATGGCGCCCGAGTCACAGATACATAGGGTTTGAGTCTAAGAGTTTTCTTTGTTTTATCTCGTAATTATATGCACAGAGTTTGAAAAAAATCTGATTTAACCTAAGACAAAAACACAAGAACTCTAGCCTTAGCAACAAATTATGCAGATTGAAAAAAACAAATAGGACAGCAACAGGGTGTCAAAGATATAATAGTGAAAATATCACTCAAACCAGCGTACACTCATTCATTCCGCCATGGCCTCTCATACAGGTACTCACGACTTTGCTCGCTGCCTCTTGGAACACACTGATTTTAGATTTTCACACAGACTCAAAAAAATGCAGTCTTCTGCCAAGAAGTCCCCAGTTCCAAAAGACGTATTTAACTCGGAGTCTCCGGGAACGACTACTTGGGTGTGCAAATTTGTTCAAATGTCTGATTAAGTCACCTAAAATTATTCCAGGCGCGGGAGTTAGCAGAGCACAGTGTCAATAGCGTAGGTTTCTAGAAATGATGAATGTCAGGTCGGTGCCTTCCCTCAGTATAGGATTCACTTTAGTCACACCACAGATTTGTCCACAAAAAAAAATATATATAGTCGGGAAATGTTAGTTAATACTTGAAGTATTTCGCGCCACCAGGCAGAAAGATTACGTAGAGTTTTTCTAGAAGAAATTAAGATCTGGCTCCAAGGTCCAGTATTTATCATTACAGTCTTTGAAAACCCGTTATTGGGATATAGTATTTCTGGCTAACTCGGGTTGCATATGCACTGTTTAGACCAGTGGTACTTAAGAAACCCACGTGGTTCAAAATAAGGACTGTCTATTTCTTCACAAGTATGGAAACTACTACTAGGTGCTGGTAAAGTTAGGGTCACCCCAAAACTTTCACTGTGTGGAGGAAAAATAACACATATAATATAATAAACAGAATCTGTACTGGTTATAACTTACATTTAAACTTGCAAGCAGAGAGCTTTGCTTATCATTTAAACTTCCCGTGACGTAAGTTATATTTAAAAATCAGCAATCCTCATGAATTAGGAACACGTGCGTATTCCGTCACCATTCATGAGGCTCGATTCTAGAGTTTATACGTTAGTTTAGAAAAATACACTCGACTGAGTATTAGCGGTTAAATTAAATTCATAAATAGCTACAATTGCCGTTATAAGCTAGAAATTTTAATTTTATTCTGCTTTCCACTGAATGCTTCCCTAGAAAATATAATAGCCTACCACTTTATTTCTCTTCTGCGCTAAAGAAATAGATTAAAATGAATTAAGCGATTAAACACTTTAACACTCACAAAATCTATATATCTATCATATTAATTACCTCAACCACAGAATTACAGGTAGTCGCACAACTTAAGAATAAAAATGCTGAAAATATTTCTGGAAGTCTAGAAGTTCGACAAATTGCCGAAACAAACTGAGATCTTCGCTAACAGCTATTCTGTTTACGAGCAACCTATCTACTGTGAGTCTATGAGCGAGAATGAAATTAAAGTTTCAAACTTGGCCAATATCTTTAAAATCGGACACAGGATCCAAACTTATTTCGCCAAGCGAAATTATCTCCCTTGTCCGTATAACACCTTCGTCCGCTTATCGCGTGACGTAACAGCCATCAGTGGCCGAGGGCTTGCATGAGTTGCAAATCTCAGACCACCGTCTGCAGTGCGGAGTGGATTTTCACGCTAAGCCGGGTTTTTTTCTGACGAAAAACCTCATGCGTTTACTGAAATGCAGACTCTCTGTCTACTTTCCATGTCCCTCGCGTGAATTTTCACGCCCCAGGCCAGAGACCCTCAGACGAATGTCTAGCGAATGCTGTAAATTCACGCCTATCGTCCGACCAGCGCGACTGACATGTACGCAATACCACCCAGGTGCGATTCTCAGTTTTAGAGAAAGGAAAACAGGTAAAGTTTGCGAATTATATGAAAATAATATTCGCAAAACGAATGGATGAAAAATATACAGGAAAAAGGAAATACAGAGATAATAAAAGAGAGAATTCGGGTGAAAGAATAGGAAGAAGATGTAGGAAATTAAATGAATATAAACCCTACGTGACAGAGCCTCCCCCCTTTAAGATATGGAAGCACTCCATGTCTACGTTATGGAGTTTAATTTCCTATAACCGTAGCTTCGGGGTGTCTGTCTTCTTCCCTCTCCTCTTCCCCCTCCATCTCTGTCCAATTCCTACTCAAGTCCACTCCTCAAAGTTTCCTTCCCCTGGAATGTCTCATATGCGCGCTTGAAAGAGCGTCGCCGCTTCTGACATTTTTGAAAGATTTCCTGTGATAGCGGTGGAATATCCCTGCCACTATCGTCATCTTCGTCAGTTTTGGCGATCGTCAGGAGATGGTCGGAGGTTGGCACTGGTTTTTCCAAGTATCTCTTTAAGAGATTTAAATGGAAAACCTTCTCCTTTCCTTCAATAGAGATCTGGTAGTTAGCCTTAGAAATCTTTTTCAGGACGGTAAACGGCCCTTGCCATCCGATCTTCAGTTGGTTGTTCTCGGTAGGGAGCAACACCAAAACTTTCTCTCCTGCTTCCAGTTCTCTCTCTTCCGCGACTTTCCTGTATCGGTTAGCGTGCTTGGTGCGTGCTCGCTTAAAGTTAGTCGTTGCTAGGTCCCACCCTAGTTTCAACCGTTCCTTTAAAACCGACACATATTTACTGGCTGAGACAACTGTCTCATCAGCCTTCTCGTCTGTCAGAGACTGAAGTAAGGCTTCAAGCGGGCCCTTAATGGGTCTGCCGAATAAGAGTGTAGCTGGCGGAAATCCTGTGGAAGTATGAGGAGATTCTCTGTAGCCAAATAATGCTGCAGGAATACAGAGATCCCAATCTTCAGGTTTCACTTGTGCCAGCTTACTTAGCATCATGGTGAGGTTTCCATTAGCACGTTCCACGAGCCCATTTCCGGCCGGAGTATATGGCTTAGTGTGGATGTGCTGGGTCCTCAAGATCTTAACGATCTCATCCATCAACAGGTTTCGGTATGGAGATCCATTATCCGTCAACACTTGCTGAGGGAATCCCAACCGAGTGAAAATCTGCACGAGGGCTTCTGCGACATGCTTGGCATCTGCGCATGTTAGCGGGATAGCTTCTGCCCATAAAGTGCATGTATCGACTAAGGTCAGGATGAACCTGTTCCTTCTTTTAGTCCTTTCGAAAGGCCCTAAAATGTCGATCACAACCCGTTCGAATGGTGTTACCATTATTGGCATTTCACCCATGTGGACTGGGGGTGTCCGTTGCTTGGGTGGTACACGTTGGCACTGGGCACAGGATTTGACATATCTGATAATATCAGTATTTACTCCTGGCCACCAATAATGAGTGGTTATACGTTGGTTTGTGGCGTTCTGTCCCATATGTCCGCTAAAGGGAAGAGAGTGCCCCATTTCTAGGATTTGGCTTCTGTACTGTTTCGGTACTAGGAGCTGGTTGTAACCTTGGTCAGGCTTGCCCGTTCTCCGATAAAGTACGCCATCCTTAGAAAAAATGTCCCCGTGCTGTTTGGGTTCCTTAGCCATGGGCAGTTTCCTAAAGCAGGGTGCCAAAGTAGGGTCCTTTTATTGCGCTTCTTTAAGTTCCATAGGTAACAAATTAGGCGCAGGCTCCCGTTCCTTCTTGGTTTGCCCTCTTGTAGTTACTGCTGCCACAATCGGCTCTTCCGGTTTCCCAATACACACGTATCTCCCGCCAAGTATGACTGGGTAGATGGGATCATCCATAACAGCCGCTTTGATCACACCTCTGACAAAGTCAGAGTGTATCTCCACCAATGCGATGGGAAGCGCTGTAGGTGCATCACTCTTACGAACTCCACAAAGTTTGACGGTCTCTCCTGTCTCTTGACCGGGTTTAACCAGGTTTCTGGCAACAATGCAATCATAAGAAAGCCCCGTGTCAAATAAGCAAGAAGTTTGAGAACCGTTCAAAGTAACAGTACCTCGCGTTGAGGGTCTATCCCCAACAGGTTGGGAATCACTGTCAATAATTCCGCCTTGCGAGACTGTCAATAAGCATCCGATGCGTTTCGGCTCGGTGTGCTCGGTCTGATCATATGTCCCGTGCTCAGGGGTTCTCCCTTTGCCACCTTGTCCTTTCTGGCTACGCTGCCATGTAGGGCGGTCGGGTTGATCAGACTGTTTGGGGTGGTTGGGGTACTTGTTCTTGTAGAACTTGGATTTTTCAGGAGGGGGGTTTTGAGGTCCAGTTTCTCTGTGGTTATTTTGGTTAGAAGCCTGAGAAGATTGCTCTAGGTTATGTTTTCGAAAATGCTCCTCTGTCGGTTTCCGCTTTGTGGCCGGTAGTTCAGCCAGCGCATTGTGATAACGCTCAGACTTTTCCAAAATGTCTTCAAGTTTTTCTGCCCCCTGCTCAGCGAGAAATCTCCGGGTATCAGCAGACAAAGTGTTCTTTATTTGTTCAGTTAGAACAAGTTCCTCAAGACCTTCATAGGTAGAGGGGAGCTGCGAAAGCTCAAGGCACTTTGTTAGATATCCCTTAAGACGAGATGAGAACTGGTGAAAAGTTTCAGAATTCTCTTTCCGGCTGTTGCGAAACAGTTGCAAAAACTTGCGAGCGTTCATTTCAAAGCGCTCCAGTAACGCTTTCTTCAACACATCGTAGTCGTCTTGTTGGCTACTTTCCAGCTTAGAATAAACATCATAAGCAGAACCTTTTAGGGCCTGGGAAAGTTTCATATTCCAACGCGACCTCTCTAACCCGTACAGAGTTGCAATTTTCTCAAATTTTTCTAACCATGTGTCAATCTTCTCATTTGGACAAGGAAAAGATTCAAGAGTGAAAGACATAGCATTTAGTTGAAGAGATTGAGTGTTAGCAGGGTCAGTTAAGGAAGAATGAGGAGAAGACTCTCCATTGCTGGAGGTAGAGGCAGCACCACGACTTTGGAATTCTAGAGTTTTAAGAGCCAACTCATGCTGTCTCTGTTTCTCTCTTTCCTCATGCTGTCTCTCCTCTCTCTCCTTCTCATGCTGTCTCTCCTCCCTCTCCTTCTCATGCTGTCTCTCCTTCTCTTTTTCCCTCTCCCTGCGGATTTCCATTTCCTCGTCCATCTTCTTCTGCTGTAATAGCCGGTCTGCTTCTTCATTCCTCCTAGCTTCTTCTTCTTTCCTCTCCGCATCATATCTCTCAAGTTCGTCTCTGACAAAAGCTTTCGCTTCCTCTCCTTCCAGTCCCTCCTCTCTCGCTTCGTCCCTGAGGAGTTGTCTAAGCTTTGCCCTCTCGGCCATATTATGTCAGTGACTGAGACACGTGGAGATAGAAAATAGGAAAAAGAATAACCTGGTTCCTACCACTTACGAGAAAAAAATTACCAAAAATCAAAAGATGATATCCTTAACCCTGGGATACCTCCTCCAAAATAAAATCTAACTATCGCTGCTATTATCGGCAATAAAGCACTCATGCAAAACACGACTACGCCAAATAAATGGTAGTTAAGATTACAACTGAAAAATAAGTTGCTACAGTGGAAAAGCAAAAGAATATTGCAAAAATTAAAGAGAAAAATAATCCCTTAATTTTTAAAATCCACTATAAGTTCGCCCCTGAAGTCAGATCGGGTAAGGGAGGGAATTAATCTGGACAAAAAGTCCGAAACACACTCCTTAACTTAGTTCAAACGCCGTTCTGCCTCAGTACCCAGTGAATGTTATACACTCACCACTTTACCAGCATTTAGTATTACAATCAGCAGTTAACATATATCCCGACAAAATCAACCTGTAACCAAAATGTATATTATTCAAAGATGCTGTGGAAAAAAAAACTTATTAGTTTGTGTGGTCAGCACGCCCGTAAACAGATCGCTAGTCTAGGGGGTAATATTTTTTTAAAAGATACACAGTCACAAGACATCACACTCTTACTCTATATCAGAATACAGAATCTTAAGTTCAAAATCCAGATAGACGAGTCCACATTTGTCGTACTCGTCTTCCTATTCTAAGTTCAAAAATCCTACGGACGAGAACCCATTTGTCGTAGATTTTCGATAGGAGAATTAAGACTAGGTTTGGTCCCTTCTGAATAGGTTTGAATAGGTGATAGACTCAGTGAGAGTTAGTGAAAGGTAATAGAATTTCCACACACGTGAGATGATAGATTTTGATATAGTGGCTGTCACTGAAAGCGAAAAGAATTCTTCTCTCTCTCACCTATCTTCTACAACAGTTGTTACAGTGTCAGACAGACTACACCAATATACATATTACGTATATTTCTATCACTCACAGGCACGCACATACACGTGACGACAGGTAAACACACAGACGTGGGAAAACTATAACAATGATATATATATTATCTAGAACGAGCTGACCAAACACGATTATTAAGTTCAAGAGCGATTTTAATATCAGGAAAAATCGGCTCACAACATCAAAGAAAGTACATCAAGGAAAATACATATACACATAGTCATAAAAATTCAAGGAAATGTTGCAAGGATGATAGCCCCGTTATAGTGTTAACTCTAGGTTTAGCCCGGCCCCGTTAAGAGAACAGATGATGGCGCCCGAGTCACAGATACATAGGGTTTGAGTCTAAGAGTTTTCTTTGTTTTATCTCGTAATTATATGCACAGAGTTTGAAAAAAATCTGATTTAACCTAAGACAAAAACACAAGAACTCTAGCCTTAGCAACAAATTATGCAGATTGAAAAAAAAAATAGGACAGCAACAGGGTGTCAAAGATATAATAGTGAAAATATCACTCAAACCAGCGTACACTCATTCATTCCGCCATGGCCTCTCATACAGGTACTCACGACTTTGCTCGCTGCCTCTTGGAACACACTGATTTTAGATTTTCACACAGACTCAAAAAAATGCAGTCTTCTGCCAAGAAGTCCCCAGTTCCAAAAGACGTATTTAACTCGGAGTCTCCGGGAACGACTACTTGGGTGTGCAAATTTGTTCAAATGTCTGATTAAGTCACCTAACAATTATTCCAGGCGCGGGAGTTAGCAGAGCACAGTGTCAATAGCGTAGGTTTCTAGAAATGATGAATGTCAGGTCGGTGCCTTCCCTCAGTATAGGATTCACTTTAGTCACACCACAGATTTGTCCACAAAAAATATATATATATATAGTCGGGAAATGTTAGTTAATACTTGAAGTATTTCGCGCCACCAGGCAGAAAAATTACGTAGAGTTTTCTAGAAGAAATTAAGATCTGGCTCCAAGGTCCAGTATTTATCATTACAGTCTTTGAAAACCCGTTATTGGGATATAGTATTTCTGGCTAACTCGGGTTGCATATGCACTGTTTAGACCAGTGGTACTTAAGAAACCCACGTGGTTCAAAATAAGGACTGTCTATTTCTTCACAAGTATGGAAACTACTACTAGGTGCTGGTAAAGTTAGGGTCACCCCAAAACTTTCACTGTGTGGAGGAAAAATAACACATATAATATAATAAACAGAATCTGTACTGGTTATAACTTACATTTAAACTTGCAAGCAGAGAGCTTTGCTTATCATTTAAACTTCCCGTGACGTAAGTTATATTTAAAAATCAGCAATCCTCATGAATTAGGAACACGTGCGTATTCCGTCACCATTCATGAGGCTCGATTCTAGAGTTTATACGTTAGTTTAGAAAAATACACTCGACTGAGTATTAGCGGTTAAATTAAATTCATAAATAGCTACAATTGCCGTTATAAGCTAGAAATTTTAATTTTATTCTGCTTTCCACTGAATGCTTCCCTAGAAAATATAATAGCCTACCACTTTATTTCTCTTCTGCGCTAAAGAAATAGATTAAAATGAATTAAGCGATTTAACACTTTAACACTCACAAAATCTATATATCTATCATATTAATTACCTCAACCACAGAATTACAGGTAGTCGCACAACTTAAGAATAAAAATGCTGAAAATATTTCTGGAAGTCTAGAAGTTCGACAAATTGCCGAAACAAACTGAGATCTTCGCTAACAGCTATTCTGTTTACGAGCAACCTATCTACTGTGAGTCTATGAGCGAGAATGAAATTAAAGTTTCAAACTTGGCCAATATCTTAAAATCAGACAAAGGGCCCAAACTTATTTCGCCAAGCGAAATTATCTCCCCTGTCCGTATAACACCTTCGTCCGCTTATCGCGTGACGTAACAGCCATCAGTGGCCGAGGGCTTGCATGAGTTGCAAATCTCAGACCACCGTCTGCAGTGCGGAGTGGATTTTCACGCTAAGCCGGGTTTTTTTCTGACGAAAAACCTCATGCGTTTACTGAAATGCAGACTCTCTGTCTACTTTCCATGTCCCTCGGGTGAATTTTCACGCCCCAGGCCAGAGACCCTCAGACGAATGTCTAGCGAATGCTGTAAATTCACGCCTATCGTCCGACCAGCGCGACTGACATGTACGCAATACCACCCAGGTGCGATTCTCAGTTTTAGAGAAAGGAAAACAGGTAAAGTTTGCGAATTATATGAAAATAATATTCGCAAAACGAATGGATGAAAAATATACAGGAAAAAGGAAATACAGAGATAATAAAAGAGAGAATTCGGGTGAAAGAATAGGAAGAAGATGTAGGAAATTAAATGAATATAAACCCTACGTGACAGAGCCTCCCCCCTTTAAGATATGGAAGCACTCCATGTCTACGTTATGGAGTTTAATTTCCTATAACCGTAGCTTCGGGGTGTCTGTCTTCTTCCCTCTCCTCTTCCCCCTCCATCTCTGTCCAATTCCTACTCAAGTCCACTCCTCAAAGTTTCCTTCCCCTGGAATGTCTCATATGCGCGCTTGAAAGAGCGTCGCCGCTTCTGACATTTTTGAAAGATTTCCTGTGATAGCGGTGGAATATCCCTGCCACTATCGTCATCTTCGTCAGTTTTGGCGATCGTCAGGAGATGGTCGGAGGTTGGCACTGGTTTTTCCAAGTATCTCTTTAAGAGATTTAAATGGAAAACCTTCTCCTTTCCTTCAATAGAGATCTGGTAGTTAGCCTTAGAAATCTTTTTCAGGACGGTAAACGGCCCTTGCCATCCGATCTTCAGTTGGTTGTTCTCGGTAGGGAGCAACACCAAAACTTTCTCTCCTGCTTCCAGTTCTCTCTCTTCCGCGACTTTCCTGTATCGGTTAGCGTGCTTGGTGCGTGCTCGCTTAAAGTTAGTCGTTGCTAGGTCCCACCCTAGTTTCAACCGTTCCTTTAAAACCGACACATATTTACTGGCTGAGACAACTGTC